>JANVYC010000003.1:6034015-6651023 GCA_027406025.1 Colletotrichum musae
AAGCCCAATGGTACCACCTTTGAGATCCAGAAGCCAGAAATGTGAAGCACAGGTAGCTTGATGCATATATACATATACATATACATATAAATGTACATGCATATCAAGACCAGTGCCACTTGATAGGAAAATAGAGCCGTTATGGACAATGTCCGGGCGTACTGATCAACGGGTCTTTCGCTGAATGCGCACCGTCTGCGGCTTTCTGCCCACTTGCCGAAGGGAAGCCTTGTACATCACACCAAGTTCAGACCTCCCCGTCCAGCATTTCCTCGTATGTATTCCCCTCCGCGAACCTAGGCGGACGACGACGGACGGTCTCTCACGAAGGGATGTCGCAAGCTGGCTTTTGAGCAGGGAGAAGGAAGCTTTTCCAGGTCTATCCGCAGCAGCACGGACGACAAGGACACCACCATCGGCCGTGAGTGGGACGAGAGCAGTTCGCTCCACCCGCCGCCGTCTATATAACCCGACGAAAAGGCTAAGTTACGCTCAAGTTGGTATTTAAATAACCGCAGAACGGACTAGGGCCTGAAAGAGGTTGTCGTTGGCTCTCGCTTACCACAGCCTGGGGGTGGCGAAGTCGTGGGAGGTTTACCGTATATAAGACGGAGGATGAGTGAAGTCGAAGGGGATTCAACCAGCCGTCGCACCACAGCTTCCGCAGATATGGCGCCTGTGAAACGCCTGTGAAATATGCTTCTTGCATTTTCAACGGCGCAAGTCTGTCCGACGTGGAAGAAAAACAGCCATATGGGTCCGGGTATGGCAGAAGACACATCATCGCGGCCTCCGTCGTCCATCATCGGGCTCCCATTCGCACTAAACTTGGAGAAGACGACGCTCGAGCGAGGGGAGGGTAGTTCAATCCCGGGACTGTGGCCGACTCATACTGCCGCACCTCGCTGAAAAGCTTCGCGAGCCTCCAGTTGCACCCGTCTTTCAGTGCCTCCCACTCTCTATTGCCAGCTCCTCTCTCTTAACGCTACTACTATTAGTATATAGACCTTTAAACGGCGTCTGGCGGAGACGACTAACGAATAGACCCCGGTGTCAATATAAATACGCTTTAGCGGGCGCAATGAAGTAGATCTTTAGATTAATAGTCTATCGCTACCTAGATAAAGGTGCCTTCTCTAGGCCTCGGACGACGCGAAAAGTAGTGTTCCGGGTCTCTTTATCGAGGACGTAGATATGTCGATATTCAACGCCAATGAGGCGCTCTAGAACCAATGAATTAATCACAGCAGTCTAAGTATGACATGCATCTCGCACACCACGCGTCAACATCGTCGTCCTTCACCCGGCTCTTATTCACGTTAAACGCCCCCAGAGCAACGGCCGGAGTTGAAGTTGATCTCTAGTGGCTTAAGCTCGCCGCAGTTTCAGACCGAACACAGCGCTCCAGACCGAACACGAGGACACCAACTGTGTCCGTAAAGGCCACATAACGTCCTGAGTTGCTTCGGGGCTTCGCAAGAAGCCCTGCCCTGGTGAGAGAAAGCCTGAATTGACGCCAGCTTAAGGGAATTTGTACCGTCAGCGGTGGTGGAATACTCGAAAGTATGCCGTGTATAGATATGTATATACGTGATCGACGAGGGAAGGCGCTCGAGCAGCGTGCCCACGGCTCCTTCCCACCTTCCAATGGCATCATTCGCAGCCGCGAGATGTTGATACCATCCTCACTACACCCAACCCCCCATGAAACGCTCCCAGAAGAGACCATCAAGCACACGTCCTCGTGAAAGATCCAACGGACCGTACCCACGATCATCCGCGCCAAATCCCTCCCGCCCAAACGCACTCTACCCCCGCCCCTCCTCAATCAACGCCTTGGCCATCTCCCTCAACTTGAACTTCTGAATCTTCCCGCTCGGCGTCTTGGGATAGTCCTCGACCCAGAAGACGTGCTTCGGCACGAGGTAACTCGACAAGTGCTCCCTCACCCACTCCCTCACCGCCTCCCTCGTCAACTCCTCCCCCCCCTCGCCGTTCCACCCCTTTCTTCGCACGATGAACGCGCCCACGCTCTCCCCGAGCCTCTCGTCCGGCACGCCCACCACAGAAACCTCCTTGACCCCTTTCATCTGGAAGATGCAGTTCTCCACCTCGAGCGGGTGGATGTTCTCCCCGCCGCGGATGATGAGGTCCTTGATCCGCCCCGTGATCTCGACGTAGCCCTCCTCGTCCATGGCCGCCTCGTCGCCCGAGAACATCCACACCCGCCCGTCGGCCTCGTCCTTCACCCGGACCTCGTTCGTCTTCGCCTCGTCGCCCCAGTAGCCCTTCATCACGAGGTACCCCGCCGCCGCGAGCTCGCCGCGCTCCCCCCTTGCCACCGTCCTGCCCCGGTCCGAGGGGTCGACGATCTTGACCGCGGTGTGCGGCATCGCCTTGCCCACGCTGCCGGTGCGCTTCTCGAACGGGTCCGAGGGGGACGTCATCACGCTCACGGGGCTCGTCTCCGTCATGCCGTAGCAGATGACCAGGTCCCGCAGCCCCAGCTCCTCGTAGAGCCGCCGCATCAGGCTCTCCGGCACCGAGCTCCCCGCCGCGATGCCCTTGCGCATGTCCCGCGGCATGTCCTCCCGCCGCACGACCTCCCCGTTGGCGAGCGCGTCCAGCACGGCGACGAACATGGTCGAGACGCCGTAGAGCCCGTTGGCGTCGTACTCGGCCGCCATCTTCAGGGTGGCGACGTGGTCGAACGCGGGCGAGGGGAAGAGGATCCCGGCCCCTGATGTCGCTGTCGCCATGTAGCCCAGCACGCACCCGAAGCAGTGGAACAGCGGCGGCGGGACGACGATCCTGTCCCCCGGGACGAGACCCATGCGCTGCGCGATGAGGTGCCCGTTGTTCAGGACCGACGTATGCGTCAGCATGGCCGCCTTGGGTTGTGAGGTCGTGCCCGAGGTGAACTGAATGTTCACCACGTCGTTGGCGTCCAGCGGCTCGTCGGGGACCACTCTACCCATGTCGCCGTTGAGGAGGGTTTCATACGGCGTCAGGCCCCTGAAGGCGGGGAAGTCGACCTTGGGGTGGTTTGCGAGATTGTCTACCGCCACGATCCTCTTCAGCGTCGGCACGACCTCGCTCTCGATCTTCCCTCCCGCCGCGTCCAGGTCCGGCACGAGGGTGCGCAGCAGGTCGAGGTTGCTGCGGCCCCTGCACGGCTTGTACGGCAGGTCCGTGACCTTGCCGATGATGAGCACCTCGACACCGAGATGGCGCAGGGCGGCGGCGACCTGCTTCGCGTTGAAGCCCGGGTTCAGGGGGACAAGCACGGCGCCGAGCTTGAAGGCAGCGTACGTCAGCGCTGCGAACTCGGCGCCGTTGCCGAGGGATACGGCGAGCCTGTCGCCCTTGCGCACGCCGAGGGACCGCAGGCCCGATGCGAGGGTGTTGGAGAGTGTGTCCAGGGCTGCGTAGGTGAGCTCCGTGGTCTTGGGCGGTAAGCGGGCCTCAGAGAGGATGGTGGGTGCGCGGGCGACGACGGCGAGGCGGTCGCCATGGGCGGAAACAACCTCTGAGAAGTGCTCCGGGATCGTGTGTGGGAGCAGCGGAGGCTGCAAAGAGTCGTTAGTATTCAGTAAATAATCAAAGAGAAACCTGCCTCTGATGAGCATCTCATGCCGGAGATCCCAGACATACCTCTTCGGGCCCTAAACTGAAACTCGACCTCCCCGAGCTATACAACCTCGGACTTGGGGCCGCGGCTCCCCTCCGCCTCGTCGACCCAACCCTTGAAAGCCTCCGTGCCACGAGGCCGGCCGAGAGACGGGGAAGACTGAGCAGAGGCATCGTTGGCTTGCTTCCTCGGCTATTTCCAGAATACCTTAGAGGGAAACCCTGGGTGAGTGAGATATGGAAGTGGGATATGACGTAGTGGTAGATGGAAAAAGCCAAGGAAGCCGGCAAGACGGGGGGCTATCTTTCTAGTGAAACGCTCGCTCGTTAAAACACAATCATAGCCGGTGGCATTTACAGGAAACGGGCGAGCAATATCCGTATTTTTGGAGGAGAGCTCAAAGTGAGGGGAGGCTGGTCTTCTTCCCCTTCACATCTCCTCTCCCCCCTCGGCCTCTCGAGGTTCGAGCTAAATAGGGCCGCGGCAGGCCGGCCGGGCTGGGGTACAGGTTCTTGGCAGAGGGGATGCCCCCCCCCAAGATCCCAAGCTTCCCGATGCCAAAATGCGGAGAAGGGTGCGGGGTTAGGGGGCACGACAGGGAACAACTCCCCTGGACGAGAGGTCCGTAGGTAGTCCCCTGTGCGTTGTGACGTGCCGTGACAGCAACCCGTGCTGGTGGGAGGTTCGGATTCTGGCCCAGCCTGTCCGTATTTTCGCGGAATGCAGCTGTCTCTCAATTTCTCGATTCTCGAGTTCATCACAAACCGATGCCTCCTCCGGAATGTTGGCACGGCCGCTTACCGCACTTGTTCAATCTTCACATGCTTTCGAACCGACTTGGACTTTCAATCGCTTCATTCCACTGCTTGCTTGACTGGGGTATATCCGCGATGCTGTAACTGCACTGCACTTCTGCTTCGAACCTGCCGAGGCCTGGCCCCCGTCAACGCAGCTCGTTGTTTCACGAGGGCCGCCGGTCGTCCCGGAGTCTGAAACTGTCAAAGGACCTCTATGCCGAAAGCTCTATGCTTTCCCCTCTTTTACCTGGGTATGCTGTCTGTTTGTAGTTCCTCTGACTGTGGTGCCAAACATAATCGAATAGAAAACCAAAATACAATTGTGAAACCTGCCCGGGCCGGGGAAATGTGGCCTGAAGGGACGCCGCTCAAGATGCAAGTATTAAAAGACATGTGCCGAAAGAGAAGGTGTGTCGTCGCTGTCGTTGATATGTGGTGCTTCAGGAAGACGTCTCTTCCGTCTGCTCGCCGATGTGGCGCAGCTCTTCGGGCTTCCACGTGCCTGGAGTCTTGTTAGTGCTGGCCCAATACAAAAATACAGGGCGGTCCTGCTTACCCTCAAAGTCGTGCTTGACGAATGCCATGGGATCGTCGTAGTCCTTGGCGCCCATCTGCTGCACGCCGGGGCTGAAGCTCGTGATGGGGAGGACGACGACGTCACCGACCTTCTTGGAGGTCTCCATGCCGGTGAAGTTCTTCCAGTCGATGTCGCCCTTGGAGTTCTTCATGTCGAAGAAGCGGGGGTCGTTGAAATAGTCGAAGATGGTGTCGGTCCAGACGGCCGGGCCCGTGAACTCGACCACGTTCTTGTCAATAATGTTGTCGAGCAGGCCTGCTCTCTTTCGCTTGAGCGTCTCCTCGGTGATGCGGACGACAATCTCGCGCATGACGGGGTGGCCGGGCTTGGACTGGATCGTCCACTGGCAGAACTGGATGCGGCGGCTGTACCACTCCTTCCAGTCGGGGCGGTCGGGGTCGGCCTCGATGCCGATGACGAGACCGATGCTCTCGCGGGGGATGCGCTCGGGAACCCACTCGAGGGCAGAGCGAATGGCGTACGTGTCAATGTCGGTGTAGATGCCGCCACGCGCGAGCAGGATGAGGTATCGGAAGAAGTCGGCCTTGAGGACGGGCAGGGGGAGGGCGTCGTAAGCGTCGAGAACCTCGGGGACGGAAGCGTACAGGAGGCGGAGCAGGTTGACGGCGACCTTATCGGTAATGACCTCGTGAACGAAGCCGGGGTGCTGCTCGGTCCAGGAAGCCTCCTGCTCACGGAAGGTAAATTCCTCCTCGGCCGGTGTCCACTTCCACGTCTGCCAGATGTAGGCCGGGAAGCGCGTCTCGACGTCGTAGGGGTATTGATACGCCAGCTTCTCGTACAGAGACATCTTGGACATGTCCATAATGGGCTTCTGCGCCGTCACCTTGTGGGGAGCGGATGGCACGACCTTGTCGTCGGCGGCTGCCGTGTTGGAGGACGGCTTCGAGGTAGCTTCCGTGTCATGATTCGACGCGGCTACGGGGGCCTTCGCGGTGGTTGTCGTGTCGTGGGAGGAGGAGATTAGGTAGAAGACGATTAAAAAGAAGGCCGCGGCCGCGACAGCTCTCCGGGGAGTGAGCATGGCGACAGCTGGTGTTTGCGAGCGTACTGCGAAAGAGTGGCTAGTGGAGGATGGTTGTTCTTGGACTGGTCGGGTCAATTGGAGACTATGAAGTCATTGGAAAGCGAAAGCTCGAATGGGCGTTCAAAAGAAGGACGTTCAAAGGGTTGAAACGAATGCGACGTAGTTCCCGAAAAGAAAACGGCTGGAGGCGTCGAATTAGGGGTATAAAGAGGATAAAGAAGCCGCGGACGTCAAAGGCGGAGGTGGCGGAAAGGTGATTCCTGCGAAACCAAAAAAGCTCACGTCAGTTTGGAAATAATTAGGAAAATCGGGCACAGTGGCAGCAGGTTGAGGCGCAAAACGATGCGCAGCAAGCAACGAGCGCGGGTAGGGCTGGCAAGAAGTTGAAGTCTGGATCGGGGAAGGGAATAGGGGAGGAAGAAGAAGCCTGTCAAGGTTTGGGTGGTGAAGGGATGAGCTGGTAGCGGATAGAAGACGTGGGGCCTGGCGACGTTACGGGGGAGACGGAGGGAACTGCCAGGTAGGTAGGTACCTGGAGAGCAACACTTTTACGTACCTTCGGAGTAAAGCGAGTCGGGATGTGATGAATTGAGAATAAAAAAAAAAAAAAAAAAAGCGGCGATCAATCTGGGTCGCCAAGAGATGCCAACGTGAAATATGTCAACGTCGTCGAAGAGAAGAACACGGAACAGGACGAAGAGACGGTGTCGCGATGGCGAGGTCAGGACGTCGTAAGCGCAATTTTCAGGAGGGACCGTATTCAGGGTCCTGGGATTTTTTGTTTCCCTTTTTTCCTTCTTCTCTCGGCGCGGGCGATGCGGCTGGAGGCCTTGAGGCCACGGATTGGGTGGTTGTGGTTGGTGTGGTGGTGGTGGATAGATGCCGAGTCGCGCAAGAAGCTAGGCTGACGGGATGGCAGTGCTGGGCTCTGCTGTGCCGTGCGCCGAATGGAATGCTCCGATAAAGATGAAATGTGTTTCCCGAATTAGGTGTCGTAAGCTGAGTACTGATAAGGCGGTCCGAATGATTAATATCCGTGGCAGTGATGGACTGCACGTGAAAGTGTCGTCGACCTGAATGGGTATTTTGCCTTTATAGCAAGAGGTCGTCGTGGTTACGTAGGTAGGTAGTGAGGGTTGAGTTTGGTGAGCCTTGAAGCAACAGATTTTGAACGTCGGACGAGACTTGGCACTGGGGGGAGAGTCTTTAATAGGGTAAATAGGAAATAAGCAGGGGACAGAGTGGAAG
This sequence comes from Colletotrichum musae, assembly GCA_027406025.1. Classification (NCBI taxonomy): domain Eukaryota; kingdom Fungi; phylum Ascomycota; class Sordariomycetes; order Glomerellales; family Glomerellaceae; genus Colletotrichum; species Colletotrichum musae. The sequence goes on from JANVYC010000003.1 coordinate 6,041,317, forward strand.
AGAGGGAGGAGATAAAAAATCATAAAAGAAAAGTAAGGTGGTCGCAACTTCGGGGCAATTACGATAACTACAGACGACAGGATAGGGGAGGAGCGAGCGATTCGCAATTGAAGGCAAGTGCAAGGCAAGTCACTTCTTGTCTGATGGGTACAACATTGTACCTTTGAGCGCACTGTGTACACTGTGGATACACGACCATCACCGCCATAACTGCTGTGCTGATGGACACCAAGGACATCACACCCGGTGTGTTACCGTGCGAGCACAAAGTCCGAACTTTTGCTGCTGTAGCGGCCGGATCGCCCCCGGTCCCCTGACGCGATGCGGATGCTATTACCCAGTAGCGAAGCAGCGGCTCGCACGCACACACGCACTTCACGTCGGGGCATCTCATTAGCGGCCAAGCAGAGTGGGAGCTGCAGCATTGGTGCTGCTGACGGGCACTTGGCTTGCCTTGGCGCCGCTGCCAGGGGATGGAGACAGGACGAGACAGACAAGATGGCGATTGGCACAGACGAAAGGGAACAGAGGCAGAAGTACTTAGAGACGGCCGGGACAAGAACAATCCGAAAATGCCCCCATACACGTACGCGTACACATACGCCTCTAGAGGCTCCTTTACAGCATACAGCCTCCATAGGTACGATACGACGGGTACAAGTGAGCACCTTCGGATCTGTGCTCGGAAGGCGCTGCCGAGTGAGACGGGGACGCATTTACCACAACGACGGGGACTACGGGGGACGGGGGGCGACGGGAAGGAATGCGAAGACGCGACAGAATGGGACAGAAGTGAAGAGAGACAAGGGGATGGATGATGCGGGTCGCAACACGAAGTGGGAGTGACTCGCGGTCTCGACTCTCGTATCGCATCGTGTCCAACTGCGCCTGGCGGGCCTTAGTAAGAGGTAAGATGACCACCTATTCGTGCGCAACTATCGTTGCTTGTCGTATGGCCAAATGATGGTTGGTTTTGGCGGATATCTCCTATCTGTAGGTACATAGACACATCAGCTTAGGTAGGTAGGTAGGTATTTGGTAGGAAGATAATGTACGTGGTGTCGCTCCTGCTGTTTGAGGCATGGAGTCCCTTTGTACCTTTCCTCCTTCCACGTGTGGTGATATCCAGCGCCTTCCCTCCTTCCTCCCCGTCCTTGAGGTACGTACCTCTCAATCTGTGCCTGTGCTGTGCCTGTGCCTGTGCCTCTTTTCCTCCCTTCCAAGATTTTCCCTCTTCCAATGTCCCGGACAGGGGACGCAACAAGATTCCGGTAATTGAGATGGATCCATCTCCATCTGTCGAGTCTCTCTCTCTGCCCTGCACGCGATATCAGGGAGAGAGAAATCGCTTCCCAGAAAACAAGAATGCCGATCGGGTATCCGTACCAACTCTCGACTGCCAAATATTTTCATGGAGATCCCCGGGCCATCACGACATCAGATTAATTGGCGCGTTTCAGAAGGGAGCACCCTGAACGGAGCTTCCCAAAATAGGCATCAATCATCGCCCGCTGATAGGTTCCCCCCTCAGCCTCCAAAGACTGCCACCAGCAGATTCCATTTTGACGGACGGGAGGTGTTCATCCTCACTGACCACACTGCTGGAGCCATCGCTAACTGTTGGCCAGTCCCTAGGCCTAGGGCCTCAGTTCCAAAAGGTCAGCTCCTTCCGCTTCCAGACCGCGTCCATCCCCGGCACGATTGCTCCGCCCTCCGCTTTTCTCCCTGAACTGCCGTTCCGTCCACGGCGGCCCTTGTAAGAACAACACAGCACAGCAAACCAACAGGTCAATCCGTCTTGCGCATGTTCTGCTGCTCGCCGCTGCTGGAACTTGGCTGTTGGCTTGTCTCGCGGCATTCGACGCCAAGGCGCTGCCATCTCCGTGGACAACCAGACGACGATTCCGTTACCCCCACGTCGCGACGACGCTTCCTTCATGCAACCACGTCGCATCACCACAAATCATTTCACAGGTTCCAGAAACATCTCTCCTCTCGCTCCGAGCCTCCGGCTTCGTTTCGTCAACTAAGGACGCATCCACATGAGACGGTCCCTTACATCTTGCGGGCCCTTTACTCGGCACTGTGTGCCGGTACAGCGGAAAACCAGTCGTGAAAATATCGTCCAGAGACGGAAAGAAGAAGAAAAACCCTGACGCCAAACAGCATCAGCCCTGCTCGCCCACGTTTGGGGCTGAGCTTCTCTCCACCGTCTGATGTTCCCGAAAGCCCAGACAAGCGGGCTGCCTGCGAGACGGCCCCCTACCGTATCGCTGCACCAGCGCAGATTCGCGATGCCACGCGGGGCCACGCAAGCCACCTCTTGGTGCATCTGCAGAAAAGCCTGTCGCTGCCGGGTGTGTCCTTTCGCTCTCGCTCCAGTGCGGATGGCCTCGATCCGAACTCCAGTGGCACGAACGGTCCGTGGTCTCGCCCGCGTCTCTGTCGTCGTCTCCTGATGCTACTCGCCGGCTCCCACCTTCCAAGACAGGTCGCTCCTTGCGAAGGCGTCGTCCGTGTTGCATCCTTTCGCCCTTCAAACCATGATTCCTTTTTGCTTCCAGACAACCGTACGGATACTCTACTTTGTAGCCTCACTGGATATGGAGGGCCTTGGTTCCGCCTACGCCCTAAACTAACGGACAGTTGCACCCGGCCGTGCGGTTCCGCCCGCAGATCGAGTCATGCCTCGGCGAACCACGGCTGATCAGAATTAGAGCACCCATGGATGATGTCCAGGGGTGGGGGCAGTTGGGACAGTGCTACGGACTTGACGGCTTGCTTTGATCCGAAGTTTGTTTGCCTCACAAGGGACGACGGCGCACGGTGTTGCTGTGTGCTGTCGATTGCCATTTCATCAAAAGACTCGACTCGAGTCGGTCGCGCAACAAGACTTGGCGCTGGTCTGTCTGAATCCCATACCCAGCGACCATGGCTTTTGTTCGAAACAAACAACATGTATACGAAACCTGCGAAAGCCACACAGCCTCCCGCAAACACATTTGCGCTGCTATGCGGTCGCCATGCGTATCCAACAAACGAGGCCGACCTTACTTTGTTGACGCCAACTTAGATTGAGTAGGGCGAAGTGTCTTGGTGTTCCGTGGATGGATCGACGCGGCCTTGGGCCGAGCTCCGGGTCGTCAAGGACGGCCGCGGAACCCGTCTCTGATCGTCATGTCAGCCTTCTGACCGTTTGAAAATCCCTTGGTTCTCAGGTGCCGAGACGTGCCACAGTTGAGCAACCTGCCGTCTGACCAAGCGGCAACGTGCAGCCTTCTTCGGATTCAGTGCCATCCTCGCTTTAGTTTGTGACAACATGGCGGTATCTTAACGCTCGGCTGCTGACATGGCCTGATAACTAGATATGGGCGGCCTGATAGAGCGGCATGTCGATGGATTGCAGCTCTACTAGCTGAGCTGAGGATATGCCATCATGCTTATACCGCCCCGCCGTCTGAGGTCAGCTGAATCGGATGCTCCTAGCACTGTAGCTTGAGTCTAATCTTCCTGGCCTGTAGTATATGCGGCACCAAGCACGGCTCTAATACACGACCGTGATGAGAGGGTCGATCAGATCGTTGGTACTTGCTTACATAGGTAATAGTGGCCCGTTCGACGGCACAAGAGACGAGTCAGCGGTTTGTCAACAACAAGTGCTGGGTTGAAAGTTGAAAGTCGAAATCTGAAATCTGACATGCGTCCAGCCCCCCATCCTCCCGATGCCGCGCCGAGCAAGCTGGAGGCGACCGATAATGGCCGCAGCGAATGACAGCCTCGGACCGCATGGACTTTCCCGATGCGGTAGCAGATTAGTAGCCAAAGAGACGGCGAGATCTCCAATTCTCGTTGGAGAAAACAAAGGTAGACGGGCGATGAGCAATAGATTGGACCAGCCGCTTGCTACCCCGCCATCTCGCCTCCTCATGTTCTTGGGACACACGAGCCCATGACCCCGCCATCGTCGGATTGTACGCACCAAAGAAGACCGAAATCCTTCGCGACCACCAGAACCTCAGTGGATGGTGATTTGAGCTGCATGGCCGAGGTCACACGCCAAGATACCAATCGCTAATCGTTCGAGGCAGAGCGGTTTGAATGGCTCCCATTGCCGAACTACTGCAAGATCCCCCGCACTGCGTCGTTCTAGCCGCTTGTTGAGAAAGAGCCAAAGAGATAGATAAGACGGGCAACGTCCTCGAATTCCCTTTGCTGGACTATTTTCTTCCCGTCAACCAACTACTCAGACAGTAGTTGTATGCTAAACTACACGTCCACGATGACCCCCCATCCGCTTACGGCCCTCTCCGAGGCCGAGTTCAAGAAGGCACGCGACATCGTGGCCAAGCTATATGGCGCGGACACTTCGCTCTTTTTCCGCGCTATCTACGTACAGGAGCCCAAGAAGGCTGAACTCACCCACTTTCTCCAAGCTGAGCACACTGGGAAGATCACCGACAAGACGCCCCGCCCCGCGCGCCAGGCAAGACTTCAGTACGATGTCATCAAGGATGGCAAGCCCCGGCACACCGACTCGGTCGTGGACTTGGACAAGGGCGTCGAGGTCGAGCGCATCACCGCCGCCCCCGAGTCGCAGACCGGGTACACCCCGTAAGTCATGTTCCTTGAAAGCAAGGCTTGCGGCCGTTGACCCGAATCAGAGACGAGTTTGGCCTCTTCCAGGACGCCTGCGTGGAATCGCAAATGTTCAAAGACGCCATGGCCGAGTTCTCTCTCCCCGAGAAATTCACCGTTATCATTGACCCATGGCCGTACGGCGGCCCGGATCCGGAGGATGGCTCTATCCCGCGATGGATGCAGGGCCTCGTCTTCGCGAGGGACGCGTCCAAGAACAATGAGGACTCGAACCACTACGCTTATCCGATACCCATCATTCCTGTGATGGACGTGGCCACCAGGAAGATCTTTCGTATCGACCGGCTCGCCACGGGCGGCGCGGACGACGGCCTCACGCCGCAACCCCGGTCCCCCGCCCCGAAGTCCCTTTTCAAGAACAACATTTCGTCCGAGTACCTCCCAGAGCTGCTCGACTGCCCGCCTCGCCCGGACCTCAAGCCGATCAACATCACCCAGCCCGAGGGCGCGAGCTTTAAGGTCCACGCTGACAACCTGGTAGAGTGGCAGAAATGGCGCTTCCGTCTGGGCTTCACCCCCCGTGAGGGCGCAGTGCTACACGACCTCTGCTACGACAACCGCCCCGTGATGTACCGCCTCAGCTACAGCGAGCTCACGGTGCCGTACGGCGACCCGCGGCCGCCGTTCCAGCGCAAGCAGGCCTTCGATCTCGGTGACGGCGGCTTCGGCCGCGTGGCGAATAACCTGGAGCTCGGGTGCGACTGCCTGGGCGCGATCCACTACTTTGACGCGCTCCTGGCCGACTCTGAGGGGAACCCGACGACGGCGAAAGCGGTGGTGTGTCTGCACGAGCAGGACAACGGGATCGGGTGGAAGCACACCAACTTCCGAACGAACAGGGCCGTCGTCACGAGGCTCAGGGAGCTCGTCGTGCAGTGCGTGGTGACGCTGGCCAACTACGAGTACGTGTTTGCGTACAAGCTCGATACGGCGGCGGGGATCACGTTCGAGACGAGGGCGACGGGGATCATGAGCGTCGTGGCGATCGACGAGGGGAAGCAGGACAGTAAGTACGGCGTCGTCGTGGCGCCGGGTGTGCTGGCGCAGAATCACCAGCACCTGTTTGCGGTCAGGATCGACCCGGCCATCGACGGTTACGGGGAAGGCGAGACGAGGATCGTGGTGGAGGAGAGCGCGCCGGTGCCGAGGGACCCCAAGACGAACCCCCACGGGAACTACTACGAGGTGCGGAAGCGGGCGATCGAGCGGGCGGGCTGGATTGATGCGGAGCCGAAGCTGAACCGGGTCGTGAGGATGGAGAACAAGAGCAAGAGGAACGAGATGTCTGGGCGCTGCGTTGGGTACAAGCTCACGCCGTCGGCGTCGCAGATGATTCTCGCGGACGAGGAGAGCCAAGTGGCGAAGCGGGCCAAGTTTGCGAGGCACCACGTCTGGGTTACTGGGCACCGCGACGGCGAGCTGTGGGCCGCGGGGGAGTACACGAACCAGAGCACCGAGGAGATTGGAGGCGTGTGGGACATGACGCAGCGGGGGGACTGGTTTGGTGATGGTGCCGACGGCGGCGAGGCCGGGGAGGCTGCGAGGAAGAGCGATCCTGTTGTTTGGGCGGTGTTTGGGTTGACGCATAATCCGAGAGTAGAGGACTGGCCTGTGATGTGAGTCTTCTTTTGCTCCCCCTTTTACTCTGTCGCAAGTGACCAGGAGCTAACAGAGCCCCAGGCCCGTCGAGATCCATCACCTCAACATCCGGCCGTCCGACTTCTTTACGTCGAACCCGGCGCTCGACATGCCGGCGGCCAGGAACAAGAGCAGCGTCATCGTGCCGTGCTGCGACGGGGAGCGGAACGGTGGAGGAGCGAACGGGGACGAGTCGGTGCAGAGGGCGGCGCTGACGCACCTCCAGGGGCCGGGGCCGGATGTGCCGGCTGGGGAGGTGGGTGCGCACACGGAGAGGCGGTAGACGTGGATGGCAAGGGAGGCTGGGGGTAAATCTGCCCGGAATACATACATCAAGCTCATGGGCTACGTAGGGACTAATGTTGCTCAAAATATCATCATGTTTTGCTCATTGCTAGGCTCCAGGTATCACTCTAAACCCCATTCACGGCCGTACCCTCTGCCTTCACCTGACGCTGATAGTCTTGGGCGTCGGGGCACCATCCTTTCGGACTCTGCCGTGCTTGGTAGTTGTGCAATTATTCCATATCGGTGTGCCTCCTATGTCTCGTTGCGTCCTAACCCATACTGCCATTATCATCGCCGGTCTCCCGCCTTAACCAGCCTGTCCTGGCCGCAGTCAAATCCCTCGTCTTCGCCGTCGCGACACTTCCAACTCTCAGTGCTCAATCTTGAGCGAAAAGTCGACGTGCGGCACGCCCTGATGAATCGCGCTCGTCGAGAGGATATCCACATCTGCGTCACTCTCGCGTTAGCATTCGGCACCCAGAAATACGAAACAGAAGACTCACCATTGCACACGTAGTCCTCCACGTTGCCCAGCGTCAGACCTCCCGAAACCTCGACGAGGAAGTGCCTCTTCCCCGCCCACCGCTCCTTAAGACTCCTCGCAGCGACCTTGACGCCCTCGCCCGTGAAGTTGTCCAGCATGACGACGTCCGCGCCCGCCTCGATCGCCTCGTCCGCCTCCGCCTCGCTCTGCACCTCCACCTCGACCTTGAGGCTGAACCCGCCGACGCTCTTGGCCGCCTTGACCGCGTTGGTGATGCTCCCCTTGCTCCACACGTGGTTGTCCTTGAGCATGATCATCGAGCTCAGGTCCATCCGGTGCGCGTCCGCCCCGCCGACCAGCATGCCGTACTTCTCCACCAGCCGGAACCCGGGCGTCGTCTTGCGCGTGCCCGCCAGGACGCCCCGGTACCCCGCGGCGCGGAGGTTGACCAGCATCCCGCGCGTCATGCTCGCCACGCCGGAGCACCGCGCCAGCGCGTTCAGCGCCACGCGCTCGCCCAGCAGGATCCCCCGGGCGGGGCCCGTGACGGTCGCGACGCGCATCTTGCCGGGAACGGCGTCCGCGCCGTGGCCGCGCAGCTCGACGTGGCTGCCCTCGCGGACGTGCCACTCGACGGCGCAGCCGCACTGGGAGAAGACCTCGTCGACGAAGGGGCGCCCCGCGACGATGCCGCCCGACTTGCCCCAGAGGGTGGCCGTGCGCGGCGCGGAGCCGACGACGAAGCCGCCGTAGTCGAAGGAGGGCGTGTCCTCGGCCAGCCAGCCCGTGACGGCGGTCTTCCAGCTCGGGGGGAGGAGGTGCTCGAGCGAGCCGTGCTCGAGGGGGACGTCTTCCATGTTCGGCATCGCGTTTGTTTGGGAGGATCGGTGTTCGTTTGGAGAGGGAGGTTTTCGAGATGCGATTGAGGAGCAAAAGGACGAGGGGAATTGTCGGGAGGAGGTGTCGCCACGGGTTTTGGGTTTCGTTGACGTTTGTCTGGCCGCTAGGTAGGCGCCCGGCTTAGATCGGTGCCGGTCGTTGCCGATGGTGGGGTAAAGTTTGACGGCTGGGAGGGGCAAAATGGCAGCTGGCTGCAGCTGGCGTTCTGAGCGCGTTGGCAACACCACCGACTAACACCACGCGCCCATCAGGAGTGATGTATTCCCTTGAGTTGTCACCGGAAGAGGGCCGAGATGGTGGTTAACCAAGATACATAAAGAGCTTATTGAGACTGTCTGTTCCGAAATGCATGGGTTTTGATGGACCCATGCTGGCACAATGCCATCGCCCTGAAGCCCCCCCACTCGTATTTTTCCTTCTTCACCTATGGATGACACCTATGGATGACACCTATGGATGACACCTATGGATGACACCGGGGACGGATGACGACGATGGCGACGCCGGATAGAGGACCGAGAACCACTGAATAGACACCCGAAGCTCTTCAACCGACCAGGGCCTGCTTAGGAGGCTACTCGCCAAGTAAATGGCTGATTTGCCAACCAAAATTGATGCTTGCCGTCCAGATTGAAAGCACTTGGAGGTAGTATCCAAGGTTAGGTATTCTGCGTTCAAGTGCGCCCGGCGGCTCATCATAATGGAGAGGGGCAGGCGGCGGGTAGAGAATCGTAAGGGCCCAAATCATTGGCGTAGACAGGTAGATGTAGATAAGGAAAATGACTTCTGCGGGCATGGCCATGGTTGCTTGCTGCTGTGACTGTCGAGTGCGAGTGTTGGTTGTGGATGAGAAAGGGAAGTTGAAGTTGTACAGGGATGGAATTAAATAGTTGAGTAGACTCTGGCATTTTGGTTGGAAACGACCTTGGAGGAATTGTGGCTTTGTTGCGAAAGCCTATTAGCCCCGAGTTCCTCGAGGTTTTCGGTGACAGTACCTACCAGTGACACTCGTGACGGGCAGTATGCAAGTGGCGTCGTCGCTATACGCCACCGAAAACCATATTTCCCAAGAGGCGTTTGGCAGACCTCACGGGTGCAGGAGGTGCGAGGGTGAGCACCTCATCGAGTGGACGCGAGATCTTTGGGCAGGAAAGGAAGCTGTCCGTAGCCATGTTCTTCAAGACTTTACAGGAGAAGAATAAACGTGCTGGATCAGATGGCGTGTGCCAAGATATATCCAGCGCTTGACTTGTACTCTTTCCTACCAGAAGCCAGCGTCCTACCTCGTGTTGTCTTTTCTCTACTACCTTTCCTTTGCCCCTCGTCTTTCCTCTTTGGCGGTCATCGCAGTTCATCCTAACCCCAAAGTTCAAGTAGTTGGCAGAAAGCCGACAAAAAATCCAACCAAGGACGACAACCGGCCACAAGAATAAGAGCCTGGAGATGGTCGCGTTGGGCCAATTCCGTTTGTAGCCAGCATATTCAGGTGGCAGGGACGACGGGTTGAACAGGAGCCACTTCTCGACAGGCTCCGTGAGTTTCCACAGCGCTGGCGCGGCCAGAACCAGGTAGGCGAGGTGAAGGCAGTGCACCCTCGCGGATATGAGCATGACGAGAATAATCTTGGGCGGTGGGGACAGCTGAAGCCTAATTAGCATCGTCGAAAATCTCGGTCTCGGGAGAAAAGAAGAAGGGAAGTACCAGGAAGCACGCCGTGATGCAGGTCGAGAGGAGAACAAATCTGACGCGCTTGTACAACTCCTTCAATGACGGCCAGTCCGGACTTCTTCGTGCCATTTCGACGATGGGCAAGAAGAAGCCGGCGAAGAGGGAGCAGAGCACGAAGCACATCGCCTGGGCTTCTAGTGAGTCCCTGGTGCTGCCGGTGAAGTAGCGAAGACATTGTGGAACACCTTCAAGCTCCTCGAACCAGATGCCAGTGTCGGCTACGCGCTGGAGGAATCCCATGCTCGCGTCGTCCGATGGTGATGCGTTCATATCGACGCGCTGTGGTGAAGGCTCTCGTGGCTTGGAAATTCGAGAAATGAAGTTGCGTGAGATGGCTTAGTAATGAAGACGCGTTGATCTGAGGTTGTTCCTTTTGGCTGTTGAGACGTCACAAATTGACAACAAATCCCTCGCGATCTTTGAGTTTGGGTGTGCAGCGTGGCGTCTCGGCCCTTCTTGCATCCACTAGACTTGACGGGAGAAACCTAACACAGTGGAGGGATCTGCCGAGGCTCAAGCAGATGTCCCCAGAAAGACGCGAACGAAAAGTCCCGGAACGACGGCTCAGAGTTGGGCAAGAAAGGGGGAATGAGGGGATTCACCCAGCTCCAGGAGGGGTCGAGTTCACGTCTATCGGGAAGAAATTGAACAGGTCCGTCGTCAACACGTCAAAGTCCAAGTCCGAAAACGGATTCAGCCCCGGCGCCGTCCCGGGCAGGGGCATCGAGTAGTCCGCTGGCAGCGGCTCCGGCTGCTGATGGCGGTATGGTCTGTTGCTGAAGAAGATGAGGTCGTCCGAGGTCGTCGTCGTCCCCCGGTTCTCGTCAAGGGACGGGAACTGGATGTTCGTCGGGAAGCGGTTGTTGCTGGGCCACGGGGGCGACGAGGAGTCTGCTGTTGAGCTGTCGTCGACCGGCGGCGGTGCGTCCGAGGTCGTCTTCGGGGCTCCTATCGAGTTCTCCACGGCCCAGACGATGCGCTTCACGGAGCGGATGGCGTTCGTGACGGGGTCGTCCGCGACCAGGGATCGCAGGCAGCCGATGGCCATCCGGATATACTCGAGGTTGTGCGGGTGCTTCGCCGGGTGGCGCAGGCTGTCGTAGAGGAGGACGGAGCAGCACGACTCGATGAAAAAGGCGTGATATCGGCGTGTCTGAAGGTTTCGATATGTTAGCTTCTAGCCCCCATGACACCGATATTACTCTCGGAGAACTTGCGTTGCACTCTTCTGGGCCCTGGAGCTTGCTGCTCGTAAAGGCGATGGAGTCCTGCGCCGCGTCTGTCGCGTGCCTACATGCTTGCCGAAGCCATATGTCCCCCGGTTGTCCGGCTGTCTTGCCCGACTGTAGTGCTGCTTCGGCGATCAAGAAAGGACGGAAGATCAGAAGGACGACGTGAAAGTATACTGACGACGATTAGCACATGTGTCTTCGAGACCAGGAAAGAAACGCGTCAAAGCTCTCGCTGAAACAAACGCGAAGAAGCAGAGAGTAGACCCGGAAACTCACCACTATGCATCAAGAGAGTCGTCTCGGCGTTCCATGTCTTCTGCTGCACCGGGACGACCGAGCCGAGCCCCCATTTCTCCCCGTGCCGTCGGCACTGGGCGTACAGCGCCTCGGCTTTCGCGTACAGCTGCCGGAGCGAGTCGGTCCGGCGGTTGTAGATGGAGTCCACGGCGTCTTCGATGATGCTCGCGAACTGGCAGAGCGCTATCATCGTCGGCTGCCCGTCGGGAAAGGGGCATGAGGCGAAGTCTGCCTTGCCCACCATCGACCGCCGTCCTACGACCAAGCTCAACCACCTGAGACCAAATTAGCCCTTGTCCACAACATCAAAACAAAGAACGTACATCTCGAGAAAGTAAAGAGACCACATCGTCACCAGTCGCGCCTGGACCTCATCGTCGGTCGAGATGCCGCTAGACGTGCCCGCATGGAGCCCCATGGCGAGGGCCTTCCGGCAGGCGACGCCCATGTGGAGGTAGGACGAGTTCGGCCGTCCCATGTTGAGCTGGTAGTGCGCCATGAGCATCGAGTACTGGATCATGGGCAGCGTGACGGCGTCCTCGTACGTGGCAGCCTCCCGCTTGGTGTGGAGGAACAGCGCCTCGGCGGCGTCGGTCTGCGGCGTGCTCAGCGCCCCGAGCGCGAGCGCCGCGAGGAGGACCGTCTTCCGCTGCGGCTGGACGTCGGAGCGGCCGCTGATCAGGCTCTGGAGCATCTCGCCCATCTCGCCGGGCGCGAAGAACGGCAGCGTCGAGAGGTGCGCGTCCTCGAACCGCCGGATGAACTCCTCGGCCTGCGCCTGCGAGACGGGGCAGCACGGCGGCGGCTCGGCGTCCTTCACCCTGAGCGGCATCCCGAAGAAGATGTTGCGCTGCATGAACATGTCCAGCCCGGGCCCGCCCTCCTGGACGACGTCGCGTCCGGCGCCCTGGCCGTACTGCCCCGAGGAGGAGAGCAGACCGCGGTGGATCTGCTGCAGGAAGGCCGAGTTGGACGAGGGCCCGTAGAAGAGCTGCGAGCTGTCGGTGGACTTGGGCGCGTGGTGCGCCGCCGCGACGCTGTGGTAGACTTCTGTCTGCGCGACCTGCTGTTGACGCTCTTCGGCCGAGCGCCGGGACGTCTCGTCGCCGTGGGCCCGGCCCGGAGCCGCCGATGCCGGGGCTGTGGCCGTACCGCCGGCCCCGGGAGCGGCGTCGGCGGATTCCCTGGCGCGCTTGGCGGAGAGCCGCACGCGCGGCTTGAGGCGGTAGATGCAGTCGGACGGTTTGTTGTCGCACTGCTGGCAGGGCTTGTCGCCGGAGCACTTGATCTTGCGGCGGCGGCAGGGCTCGCAGGCCTTTGGGATCTTGCCTGCGGACCGCATCCCTGGAGGATCGTGTCCTGCAGGTCTGAGGCGAGGGACGGAGCGAAGGCCAACAACGCGAAGAAGCAGTTTCCAAATAGGACGGAAGCGAGCGTAATTCCCCAAGTCCGATGCAAGACCTCAACGGTTCACGATGGGAGTTGACGGGGAATGGTAAAAGGCTTGACGAGGTGATGCCGCTAGCTCCGTAGATCCGCAAGTCCGTAAATCCGAAACCGGCCTTGGTGATGGACCCACAGATTGCGAGGTGATGGCTATAACTAAGGGAACTCGAGGAATAGGTCGCTGGTATATAGAAATCTTTTAGGGCTACGAAGAAGAAGGAGACTCTTGTGGGATTTGTAATGATGATTCCATCTAGGTTCGCTTTCTAGCAGTGAGTCGTTTGGTCGTCAGACCTGCGTACCGCGTCAAATTAGTTTCGGACTTGTCACATGCAGTAAAAAGTCGAGCCCGGCGTTTGGAAATCTAATGGCCAAACCATGATGGGTATACAAGGCTAGCTTTCAGGTGCAGTTGCTACCTGTACTCTTTTCGCTGGAAAGTAGCGACAACCAGTGTTAATACTCATTGTCACAATGTTCTGCCAACCCAGAATTCGTCAATGTGACCGAATTTGTTGATGAGTTGCTCCTCCCAGGACAGAATTAGACGTTGACAAGTTGAAAGCAATGTTGAGGTTCGGCCGGCATCTTAGACGTTGCAGGTCCAGGTGGCGCAACTCTGAAGAACCCGGTTCAGTCAGAGCAACCCCGGGGGCGAAGCTGAACCCGGCCCCGGCATGTCCCATTCGGCACGGCTCCGCTGTGGGTCCTGGGGCGGATCTCCACACTCCAATCCGGTGTTTGTCAACAAAATAAGCAACAAGAACCATTCATTCTAGAAGTATTGTATCATTAGCTGATATTTGGCTGCTTTTTTCGTCTCGTTCTATCCACACTAAAGCTCAGGAATATGTTTGGTCTTCGCAGCAGCGCCGTAATTATCTCCGAACCTTGCTTAACATTGTAAAAGAAGAGAAACAGAGGCCAAGATGATTTAGACGAGCACGATTCCGGCAGGCCGGTAAGCAAAAACAGACAGACAAATCAGAACCTAGAGTTCTTGCGTGCGCATGCGTACACTTTATCATGAGTGTAATCTCTACGCCAACCTACGCCAGGTGAATCAGACGCAGATCTCCCGAGTCGCGAGTGAACCTAACAAAACACGTAGCAATATGCGCCTGTTGGAACCCTTATGTTTGAACTCGCAAATGCCAGCCAAACGGCTATCATCTGCCCCCAAAACTCTGTCGGCTACTGACTTTCAACCTCGATCTCGACGGTGGACCTGTGGAGGTGGCAATAACTTCCCCATCGGCCCGTGTCCGTGTCGGGCAGAGATGGTGGTTGACACGTCGCTGGCGCGCAGGACTGTTTCAACTCAGCCTCTCTCCCTTCCAGCTTCGATCGGCCGCCCGTCCGATGTGCGGGGGGCTCCTTGGCCAGCCCCGGCCCTACCGGGCAAGGCAGCAGCTGAACAGTGCCCCTCCAGCTCGGCGCCGGCTTGGGGAAGACGCCCCGATCTTCAAGAGGTTTGTTGAAGTTACTGATCATCCTACCTCAAGCGCTTCACCGGTGGCCCCAAACTCAACAGCCGCGAGACCGAGGAGTTCGTTGAGAGTCGTTGAAATGCTCTGCCATTGTGATTCTCGTTTCCAGTTGTAAGGCAACGCGATACCGAAGTGAATGTGGCCGTTCGTGCGAACGGACCAACTGCAAAGGTTAGTTGTTCTTGAATACGCAATTGTGGCCAGGGATTTCGGTCGGCTTCACTACCCCATTCGACCGAGTGCATACCCCAGCAGAGTCGGTAACTGAAACCAACACAAGGACTATGGCATAGGTCCTCCTCCAGTCTACTGTTCATCTACTGCGATCACATGTGCTGTCATTCTGAACACCGTTTGAATGAGTGATCTGCCTTTGGTTCTGAACACCGTATGGCGATGAGTGATCTACTCCGAGCGGGCAGAAACCACCGCGGACCATTTCTACTGACACGTCTCCTGTTTGGCCAGTGTCATGATGTCCCCGAGTTTGCCAGTTCGTCTAAAATCACATCAACGCCGAATTCCTGTGGATCATTGTGGACCACAGGTGACAACAACGTGGCTTCTGCCCACCGTGCCTACCTATCCGCACATCTCGTAGACAACATTGGGGCCCATCCATCAATCTACACCTCCTTCACATACCATCTCCGTCCTCCGCGCTTATCCTTGAATTGCTGGAAATAACCCGGCGGGTGTAATTGATCGTGCGCGACCTGTCGACCCGAACTATGATGTCCTCCCAGCTTGATAAAATGCAATCATATGCTTCGCCCACGGCGGACAAATCCTCGTCATTCACGCCACCGGCCGCCCGCGGAACCCCGTGGCCAAAAGATCCCACCCTTAATCCCCTTTTCAGCGAAGTTACGCGCCCCCAGAGTTTTGCCCAGCTGCATCACAGCGAGCAGGGGACCAACCCGGCTTCCGATGGAACGTCCGGAAGCGGGGTACCAGCGGGTAACAAGCCGTGCCGGGACGGAACTCTCCCCCACTCTGCTCCGCCCCACCCTTCCCGACCGCCCGCCCCCGCAGGATTTCGGCAGTCAGTCACTCGGATAATGTTGTCATTCGCCAGTTCTCGTTTGTAAAACCCGTGAGTTTTTGGCCAAGATGGTCATTTAGGGGTGTTAACGCAAGCAATTGTGACATCTTCCCAACGACTATGGAAGGGGAATGCCGGCTCAACCAGCTGCACGTCAACCTCACCATCGACTTGGACAGGGCTCCCCGATAGTCCCGTGGATTGAAAGGTTGGGCTGGGGTAGGCAGTATTATAACGTTCCTCCGGCTGCTTGGCGAATGTGAAGACGCTGTTGTTTCGCCAGCGGGCGTGCGGACTATGGAGATCAAATAACTCCGTCCTACAAGCCGTTTACACACGTAGTTGCTGAGAGTCATTTTGGCGCGCTTTCAAGCCGTACCGAGAGGTATGTAACGGCAAGCGCTATCTCCGACGAGTCAAGCCGGTCAGATGCCACGAACGCCGAGTCGTCCGTCTTGCCATAATGAGCGAAATGGTCCGGAAGAATTTCCAAAATCGAAACGACACCGTCACGTTTGCCAAGGAAGCCATGGTCAAGAAACAATTTCTTGCAGCTGAACGGGCGATGGCCGTCTCCATCGTCTTTCCCTGACTGTCTTGACCTTTCCCAACCTAGGACTCGCTTGCTCTGGCCCCCCCGAATCGAAGCTACAGAGTCATCTCTTTTACAAGAAAACCCAAAGGTGAATCGAACAAAAATCTATTTTGCCGCAGGCAAACGAGCGGCTGGAATTCTTCTGGCAAAATGTCTGAATGTCCGGTCATGCGCCGGATTTCCTGAACCCTTCGTTTCTAGAAGTTGAGGAGGACCACGAGGCTTTCCACGTTGAATAAGTCTAAATTGTCCGCATAATGACCGGGTACATGGAGAAAATAGGCGTCTGTTGGAGGCAACAGGCATGGCAAGGAAACCACGCCGCCGGCGTCTACTTTTCTATGCCGGACGAATAACCATGCGGCCCCATTATCAATGCTTACACATGACGACGCACGTACATTGGCGTCGTGCTGTTGGCACTACCGTACGCGCCGAGGTCCAATGACGCAGGGGCGACCAGCTGGCTTGCCGAGGCTTTCTGTGACGGACCCAAGGCGCTCGTCGTACGGATACGACGGGATACGACGCTAAGGATTGCGGTAGGGTTGAAATACGCCACTGGGTATTGACACTCCACGGCGGCATTTGACGCACACCCAAAAGCGTCGCCGGAGTAGTCGATCCGCGAGCCTTCTAGAACGCTTCTGGATCAGGGCAGCAGAGCGTCAAGGGCCTGGGCTAGCCCACGCGCCGTCCCTATTACTCCACGAGGCCTTGGCTGCAGCTAAGTCTTGTGGTTAAGCTTCCTCTCGGTCCTGGCTATTACTATTAGTAGACCTGCGTGTACCACGGGAGACCGAATTGCCAAGTAACTCTGGTCTGGCAGTGGTGCCTCACTCGGGGAAGAAATCTGTTTTCCGCTTTCGGCTACCTCAGACGGCCCTCGTCGTGATCTAGAAGGAAAGGCTTAGGATTACACTCTGACGTGGAAACCTAATCGGTCTCCCTGGGAGGGGGAGGGCACTGTGACGACGCATCCGGTAAGCAGCTGGGTGTGCGCGTAAGTGGCGTGGGAATACAAGAAGTGGCTTACTAAGAGTGGCTCTAAACGCTAGAAACGGGATATATGGATTACTAGGGTTTTATACTTAGGGAGATTTTTTTTTATTTAAATAGGGGGTTAGACCCCTTATAAAGGCACCTATAGGTCTAATTATATATAGTTAATTTATTATACTTACGCTTTATTAAATTAGTATTAAGACCCCTTATTGTTATATAGTAGTATAACTTTTTATATAAGGTTATTTATAATTAATTAATTAATTACTTATTATTTAGTAGAACTATAGATTCTTATTACTTAACTAGTAGTTTATTTATAATATTATTAAGTACTTAAAAGAAGTGTATTAGAGATAATAAAAAAAAGACTAGTAAAGATATAGTAGTAGTACTTTAATAGTAGATTAAAGAGTTAGTAATTTTGTTAAGACTATAAAAAAAGAAGATTATAGTGTTTAAAAAAAAGTAGTTTAAAAGTATAAGGCTTATAGGAGTTTTGCCTATAATTGTAGTTATAGAGAGTACTTTAGGGATTAACCCTAAAGTACTTAGGGATTTAGAAATGTACTGTGTAACGCCTTTTTAGTTAATCCCCTAGTGTCTACTAGCTTTAATATAGAATAACTATAGCTATTAGTTTACTTTATTATAGAGCTTTATTGTTATATTAGTAGTAAAGTTAAATATTATAATAATAAACGTACTAATGCCTTTTTTTAGTTTATTTAAATATATTAAGTTTAAAAAAGGTAAAAAGAAGGTTATATAAAATGGTTTATTTAATAACTATATATTAAAGATACTTAAGGAGTATTTATTAAAAAGTAGTTTTAATTAGTTTATATAGTTTATATAAATTATATTATTAATAAGGTACTACTATACTAAGTCTATATAGTATATAGGATATAGAGATAACTTAAAAATTGCGTTTAAGCTAAAGAAGATAATTTTTAAGGGCTTTATAGCTTTAGTGGTGTACTTTATATAAGTTATGGATATATAGGATATATTTACTTAATACTATACTAGTAGTGGGCTAGTTTTATAAAGTTAGTTCTAAAATAAACTATACTAGTTAATTTTTAAGTTAAATAATTCTATAATATATATTATAAAGTTTAATAAGTTTACTTATTAATACTGTACTATAGAAGGCTTTTTTTAGTTTAAAAACGAGATTTATGCGTTTTTTAGAAGAACCTATAATTAATAGTGTGACTAGACTACTTACTTTAGATCCTTTTATTGTTAAGGCTTTTTTTTAAACCTTTAGGGAATAATATTTAACTTAGTTGATGAATATTGTACTAGTAGTAAAGTAAAAGTGATAGTTATATAGTTAATAAGTAGTACTCTATATACTAAAAGTAGTAAAAAGTTAAAAACGGATTATAAGTATTAGGGCTATAGTAAAAAGGGCTATATTTAGGCTAACTATAAAGTTAAAAAAAAAAAGGATAAGGCTAAGAGTAAAGGAGAGGCAGTTACTAGTTAGTCTTTTACTATAGTAGACTTAAAAGATACTTCTAAAAGTGCCCTAAAAAAGGAAAAAGAGAAACCCTTATAGTTATACTCTATAAGGATCTATTAGGAAGACTTTAAAGCTATTGTTAATAATTTATTTAAAGACTAAGATATTAAGGAGCCCTTGAGATACGTAATAAAGACTACTCTTATAGTTTTTAGTTAGTAACTATAGGATACTAGGGCTAATGTTTATATAATTAATAATCCCTTATAGTTTTTAAACTATAGAAAGGTAATAAATCCCTAGCTTATTAAGACTAGTGCTGGAGACGTTTACCTAGAGCTTGTAGGTACTGTCTTTTTAAGGTTTAAGAACGACGAAGTTATATAACTACAAAACGTTATATACGTACAGAACTTCCCTATAAATGTATTTAGTAAAGAACAACTATATCTTGTAAAAGGCTCTTTAAATAGTAATAATTTTATAAGTTTTAGTGGTAGGGTTTTTAATACTCTTAATATCCTTAAGTAAAGCTTTTATTTATCTATTGTAAAAGGTAAAACCACTAAAAAAAGCTAAATTATATAGACTGTTTAGTAGTAGTAAAAGACGTAACTATAGTATTAATAATTTAGCTATTTAGAGTATTATAAGCTACTTAAATTTATTAAACTAATAAAGGGGTGTCCCTTAATACTTAAAAATATAGTTCTTTAACTTTATACTACTTATAATATATTAAAAAGCTTAAGATATTTACTATAAACGCCTTATAAGAGGGCATAGTACTATAGGGATTTAATTTATATAAATATTAGTAAAATTAAATTAACTATATAGTTTACTTACTTTTACTTTATTACTAATAATAAGTTAAAGTATTAAATACTCCTTTTATTTAATTTAAAGGAAAACCTTATTTATTAACTACTTAACTACGTAATTACTTAAAAGACTTAATATAAAATTAATATTAGGATCATTTATACTAATAACACCGAGGAGTTTATAGTGACCTTTTTAAATACCCTGTTATAAGAATATAGTGCTGTTATTAAATCCTTGTTACTTTATATATATAAGTAAAATAGTATTGTAAAAAGAGCTATTCGCCTTATCCTTAAAAAGGCTAAGTTAATATATATTAATATAAATATCCCGCCTAAGTTATAGCTATAAATTCTTAAAGTAGCTATATATATTGCTAATAAGAACTTTACTTTAGTAGTTAAGGATAAAACTCTAGTTTAAGTACTTTTTAAAGAGGTTAAGTTTATAAGGCCTTTAATCCTAAATATTAGTTACTTATGTATTATTAGTAGTAAGTACTTTACTAATATTAAGCTAGAGATAAAGGTTAAAAGTAAAAAAATAGTGCTAAGGGCTAAGGAAGGTATTTTTATTAGTTTTTAAGGTTTAAAAGTATACTATATATAGTTACTAGAGTACTAAATAATTAAAATAATATTAATTATAGTCTTTTATAAACTAGTAGACTTTAAAGAAACTAATTTTTATTAATCCCTACTCCTAGGGTAAGGACTAGGTTTAAAAAAGTATTAACGGACGGTATATAACTAGCTATAATTAATATAGCTAATAATAGAGTTACTTAAATAAACTTAACTTATAAAGGTTTTAAGTATATAGTAACTACTAGCTAAAAGGCCTTTTACTTAAAAAGAAATAGTTCTATAGCTCTACCTAGATTTAGCTACTATTTCTAAAGTATAAAATAGTTCTACTAGTAACTAGCTTTTATAGAAGGAAGCTGTGTATACTAAGATCCTTTCTTTAATTAAAAAAAAAGTCCTTTTTTTTATACTCTGTACTAAAGTTCCCTAGAAAACCTATTTAATAGTAAAGTAAGTACTTAAGTATAAAAAGGCTTAAAGGATTATAACTAAATATAAAGCTAGAATCGTTATAAAAGGCTTTTTATAAGTATATAAGTAAGACTTTTATAATATATATATATCTATATTAAGAATAGTATTATAAAGAATTTTTTTTACTTATACTTAGTAAAAGGGTTATACTATATACTAATAGGATTTTATTAAGGTCTACTTTAATAGTAACTTTAATAAAAATATTTATATATTACTATTTAAGTTCTTTAGAGACTTTTTTACTAATACTTAATTTAAATACTACGTAGTAGTTATAAGTTATAATACTTTTTAGAATTAAATAATCTTTTTATATAAGGCTTTATATAGGCTTTATTAAAGTAAAAGGTAGTAGTAGGTTAAACTATAAGAGGTTCTAGGGATATATAACTTTAAAAGGCTTTTTTTAAATATAGCTATGTACTATAACTCTAATAAAAAGGTTTTTATAGTAACCTACGTTAATAATATAATTATTATAAGCCCTAAAGAAGTGGTCTTTAAAGTATTTAATAACGTTAATAAGTATATTAAAGTAGTAGACCTAGGGGTCCCTGAATTTTTTTTTAGTATTAAACTAGTATTTATAGTTACTAAGATAATAATTAACTAAGGCTTTTACTTTAAAAAAATTAGTAAAGAGTTTATTAAAAAGATAAAGCTAGTGGATACCTTAGTAGAGACTGGGGCTCTTAATATTGCTGTACTAGTTAACAGAGCCGTTAATTTAGAGCTTTAATTCTAGTACTAGTAGTTAGTTAGTAAAAAAGGGTTTAGTACTATAATAACTTAACTAGATTTCTCCTATAACTATAGCCTATAGGGGAGGTTCTTTTACGCGCTTTATTATTAATATTAAAAAGTAACTACTTATATAGTATAATATACTAAGTACTAGCTTAATTTATTTATTATTTATTTAATTATTAAGTAGAATAATAAAGATAATAACTTTAGTCTTAAGGGCTATTATAATAGTAACTATACTAAGTATAAGTTAATATTAAGATCTACTATAGGATAAATATTCTTTATAACTAGTAGTTTAGTATTATAAAGATCCTTTTATTAAGTAACTATAGCTAAGTCGTTAATAAAAGCTAAGTACTATACAGTATTAACTACGGTTTTAGAAGTAGTATAGATATAAAACTTCCTTTTAGAACTTAGAAAAGACCTCTTAAGGCTAATTTAGGTAAGGACTAATAATACTAGTACTATTACTTTAATAAAGGGTAAAAGTAGGGATAATTAAACCTATTATATCCAGGTTTATAATTACTTTACTAAGGAGGCTATAGATTATAAAAAAGTTAGGTTTAAATATATTTATACTAAAGAAAATATCGCAGATTTATTTATTAAGCCGCTTAGGAAACCTATTTTTGAGTACTTAAGGGCTAAGTTAAACTTTAAAAGTATTAATAAGTAATATAGATTTAAATAGTTTTAAGTTAAAGGGGAGTATAATAATATATTTAGTAAGTAGCTAGGTATACGTATAAGTAGCGTAGGAATACAAGAAGTTGTCAGATTACGTGGATTTGAGCCCACCGCTCCAAACAGCGTGGGAGCGGATTTCGGCCACCCGTACGAGCCGATGGCCGAGGGCCGGCCCGGATCAATAGAAGGTCCGGCGGCCGAGCCCCTGACGGCTGGCGCGGGGCGTAATAGGGGCGAAAATCGCGTGTGGTGGCACATAGACACATACTTCAATATACGTACCAATCGACGCGTAATTCAACAGAAGTAGCTTATTAAAAGCGGCTCTAAATACTAAAAACGGGATATATAAATTACTAGGGTTTTATACTTAGGGAGATTTTCTTCTATTTAAATAGGGGGTTAGACCCCTTATAAGGGCACCTATGGGTCTAATTATATATAGTTAATTTATTATACTTACGCCTTGTCAGATCAGTATTGAGACCCCTTGTTGTTACAGACACGGCGTTTTCACCGCTTCCATACTTGATCATAGCTTCCTGGTCTCGTCTTTTCATCCTCGGAGAAGCGACGATGGGGACACGAAAGAAAGGAGGGAGTGAAGGAAACCTATCACCTATCATCTTCCCCTGGTCCCCTGCCCTCTCTCCCTCTCCCTTCTTCCGGGTTGGACGTCTTTAAAATTTCGGCAGCCGGGCCCCTTAGATTTGAGTTTCTGATGATCACTCAATCGGCGCTGCACTAGGAAATGCGTTGCGCCTCGACCCTGACAACGTCCGACCACTCGACGAACTTTATTCGGAACTAAAGCGACCGGGCGAGTCAGGGCGGATTACCGGACGCCCCTTCTTTTGGGTTTCCAAACTTCTCTTTTATCGTTACTCTCGCTGCCACAGCACTCTCCAGTCCTCACGTCACGTTCGACTTCCGGAAAAAGGATCGCTCTGAGAACCCTTGGGGATCACCCAGTTCGTCGACAGACAATCATCAACAATATCGGCAATACATATATCGGGCTGGACTGCGCGAAGCGATGAGCTTCCACATGCAGTTCACAGCTCGAGTCGAGCGATCGAAGCAATGAGCAACGCCACGGGCCCGGTTGGGGCGTTCCCGCCCCCGCCGGGCGAGATCCCGAACTTCGAAGACCCTCGGGACGCCGGCTGGATGTGGAATGTGGTTGGAATGAGTGTCATGGCCGCAGTCACGACATTCTTCTTTGGCATCAGGACATTTGTCAAATTTTCCTTCGGGACCCAGTTTCTTATGGAAGATTGTGGGTGACGACCTGGCGCGATATCAGATTGTGCGGTTACTGACCTTTTGTCGCAGGGACATGTGCCATTGCATATGTGAGACGCTTCTCTTCACCTGAGCGAGCTTCCCGCGAAGCATCCGTACTGACGCCGCCAGGCCCTGATAATGTTATACACGGCCACCGTGTTTGTTAGTAAGTTCGCCGTGGCTCGAAGTCGTTGGGAAACAAAACGGTAAGGCTAAAGGAGGCAAACAGTGGCGCATTATGGCGAAGGTTACCACGCTTGGGAATTGACCAGAGAATCCTATCAAGAAGTGATGAGAGTAAGTGCCTCCGTCTATTCCTTTCCCCTAGACCTGAATGCTAATGCTGTAATGACACACAGTGGCTGTACGCGAGCTCCATCATCTACTGCCCTGCGGCATACTTCACGAAAGTCACACTTCTCCTCCTCGAAGCCCGAGTATTCGCAGTCCACCCCGGTGTCGCACGCGGAATTCGAATATTCATCGTCGTGCTGCTCATTTCCTACATTCCGATACAGACGCTGAAAACGATAATCTGCTTGCCTATCTCGGCATTCTGGAACCCGAAGACACCTAATCCCAGGTGCCTCAACCAACGCAAAATCTTCATCGCCGACCTGGCCCTCGCCATCATCACCGACTTCTTCATCCTGACGCTTCCGATACCGCTGCTGTGGGGCCTCCGGATGCCCTGGCAGAAGAAACTGAAGATCTTGGTCCTGCTCAGCGCGGGTGGGATCGCTACGGCCGTGACGATATATCGGC
This sequence comes from Colletotrichum musae, assembly GCA_027406025.1. Taxonomy (NCBI): domain Eukaryota; kingdom Fungi; phylum Ascomycota; class Sordariomycetes; order Glomerellales; family Glomerellaceae; genus Colletotrichum; species Colletotrichum musae. Next base: position 6,064,985 of record JANVYC010000003.1, read on the forward strand.
TATATCTGGTAATACTGTTCATAAAGTCAAAAGATGTCACCTCAGACTTCGTTGTGCTGGACTTGGTAACGTGAGTAAAACCGATGGAAGCATTGAGGCCATGTTTTCCGTTGCGCAATGCTTACCCAACGCCAAATCCCACAGGACACTTGAACTCGTTATCGGCATTGTGTGTGCCTGTCTTCCGTCCACGAACATATTGTACGAGCGACTTCGCCGGGGTGACTCGTTGCCCAAAACCGGTCGAATACCGGATCCAGTCGGCGATTACCAGAAACGAAGCGACAACTCGTCTTATTGGTGGAGCGTGATGACCAAAGGACAGACGAAGGCCGCTCGTACCGAGGTGGCCACTGTAGTTGAGCCAATACGAAGCCCTCATAATCCGGCAACCTTCGACACGGAGTTGGCTGTACTCGCCGGCCAGCCCATGGGCATGCGACCCCCGACAACGGAACACGACAGCAGGTCAGTGCATTTCGATGAGGAGTGGACGTATAACCCAAGGGCCAATTCGATCGACGGCCGGAGAGAAGGGTGGTTGGCCTCCGATGGGGAGTGCTCATCGCAAGCGGATGCTTCTGCGGCCGCCGCGAGGTCAGTCGCCTGGCAGCATCACGAGCTGGAGGCGAGAAAGAGTTGGGAAGCCGTGTGGGAGCGAGCGATACCCGCTGAGGGGCTAAGTCCGGTACCTGAAGATCCCAGGCGCTCGCCTCCCCGCCTGAAGCTGACGACGCACCCGCTGCCCGACTGGGAGGACCTCGAACAAAAGTAATCCGTGTGCGGGGGGGAAGATGTTTTGGGGAGTTTTCTGCTATTTGACCTGCAAGATACCCAACAGGAACGGCACGGGAAACTTGTACGAGCCGGGCCTTCGCGCCGAGGGAGGGCGGAAACAAAAGTTTCATTGGAAATGCGCAAGAGAGCGAGAGAGACGCTGGCACAAGAGCCGTAGACGAGCAACTGTCACTGCTAATCTGGGACGTATTCACATGGAGTGATGATCTGGAATTGGGCAAGATCACGATACAAATGTACGGGGCGGAGATGTTGGCGGAAGCATTCATAAATTTGACGAGTGGACGATCATAACGGCCGCGGCCCCACGGGCATGGGACGAATATGTAAATGCACTAGTAGTCAAGCCAGTGCGATTATTCATGAGCGATCTCTTTTGGGTCTACTTCACGCGGTTACTCTGTTCCCTAACCGTCAACGGGCAATGACAGACGTTGTCTCAATGCCAATTCCAGTCCGAGAACACACGGCAAGGGCTGAGCGGAAGACACTCCGTACCCTCTACAGAAAATGTCGATGGCGCTAGCATTCGTCGGTCGTCAAATTTACCTCAATCCCCAACTAGAAGAGCATGTGGGCCAAGAAACCAGCTCACTCGCTTCGACTGAGCAAGTTTTCCTAATGGAGCTTGGGAGACGTAATATGACCAATGATTATCAACTGTAGACGCCACACCCACATATTGACACTCCGAATCAGTTGGGGTTGAGTAGAGTTGATTTACCGATGGTTCTCAACTCCCGCGAGCCCATCAACTCTTCCAAAAGCCGAGGAAGGCCATGATCAAGAGCCCATGGCGACGTCTCTAACTCTGTCTTCCCGGGCAACCATCGGGCCCGAGCTGGTGAGGTGGAGACCGCTCAGGGGCAATCGGGATTTCGCGGTTTGTCGGTTGTCAGAGTGTCACGTGGCAAGTTCCCAAAACCAGGCCGAGACAACTCTCCCACGAGCAGCAGCTTCTCAAAAGTTCCCACGAAGTGAGGGGAATCAAAGTGACGAGAGCCGTAAGTTTGAGAGATGCGATTGGTGCGTAATTGCAGAGTCGCGGAAGAGAGAGATTGGGCGCGATTCGATAACTCCCCGGCACCTATCTCGCACAAACGCAATCTCTTGACGCTATTCCAGTGGATGCTACTCCGTACCGCGGCTATGTTTCTTTTGAGAAGGTGGAAAGTAATGACGATTCAGCAAAAGGGGACCGCAATGACGAGGACGACTTGGCAACGGCAATAGTGCCAGGGGAAGAGCAATGACAATGGCCCGATATGTGGGAGGGTTACAATGGCTCTTCTTGGCGCGCCAGTGGGTGCCGACAGATACGAATGACAACGTTAACAACAGCCCCAGAGAGGCCTGAATTGAGGTCTCTTCCCGGACGGCTGAGCTGGCGCGCCAAGTCTGCGTGCGGGTATGTAGGTAAATTTGCGGCGAAGGATGGTGGACTGCCGGACCGGGGTTCGGAGCCAGCTGATTCGCCGCATCTAAGTACCGGCCAAGACACCTGCTTCTTTCGGCAGGAGGCTCCGCATCGCGACATCGTGAGCTTGTTGCTCCTCCGCTCCCACCGCTGCCGTGGAGTTACCCGGGGCGTATCAGGCCCGGTTCCCGTTCCCGAGGTGTTCGACCTTCTCTTTCCAGCCAGTTGCGAGGAAAGCAATATTCATCACGTTGACTCGCTAGAAAGACAAGGTGGCGGAGAAACACCGCGATGCCCGAACACCCCCTCCCGATTGCCAAGATGTTAATCCAGAGAAGATAAAAAGACGTCGTCTTCTCTCTTGCGGGCTCTTCCGTTGGCTTTCTAGCAGTAGGCTCTACAACTTCTCCGCTCTTTTGACCTGCCCAGTGATCGTCGTGGTTCAACCTGACAACTCTACCTCTTGCTCCAGCCAACCCTCAGCACTACTCCCTCCTGAACCACTCAAGATGAAGGCCACCACCCTGGCAACGTTTGCCCTGTCGGCGCTCCTGCACGGAGCCTCGGCCAAGGAGATCGCGCCTAGTGAGCTCGTTTCTGAGATCTACGACAGCGGCGTCATCCACAAGGACCTCATGGCCCGTAAGAAGGTAAGCTCTCTCGAAGCCCCCCACAACCCGTGACGGGTAGGACGTCGTCTAACGGAACGGTGAATCTAGGCATCATGGGACCGTCAGATCGAGAGCGGAGAGATGGACTCCACCGCCTACCGAAGCCGTCTGGCCTCGGAGGGCTCCGTGCCCTGCGTGGACGGCGTCGCCGCCGTCGTCGCCGGCGACCCGAACAACACCTTCAAGTGCGACCGGATCGATTTCTACGACTTTAAGAGCCACGCCGACCTCGGCTCCCGGGCGGGACAGGGCTCGTCGTCGTGGGGCTGGACCAGCCCTGACGGCCGCGAGATCGCCATCATCGCCCAGGCCGACGGCGCTGCCTTCGCCGAGATCACCAAGGAGGGCAAGCTCGTGTACCTTGGCCGTCTGCCGCAGTACTCCACTGAGTCTATTTGGCGTGAGCTCCGCGGTTACAAGAACTTTGTTGTCATTGGCAGCGAGGCCTCCCGCCACGGTGTTCAGATCTTTGACCTGAACAAGGTCAGTTGTCCCACATACAGAAACAAAGAAGTTCGCAGCTCATTGCTAACTCGGAATAGGTGTTGGAGATTGACCCTGCCAACCCCAAGACCTTCGATGCCAAGGCCGACCTTACCGGCTACTGGAATGGCCTCCCCGCTGGCTCGACGCACAACATCGTCATCAACGAGGAGAAGCAGTACGCCGTTGCCGTCGGCGCCCAGCCCCGCTCCAGCGCGTGCAAGTCTGGTCTGATCTTCATCGACCTCACTGACCCTGCCAACCCCACCTCCCCGGGGTGCGCCGCCGACGACGGCTACGTCCACGACGCCCAGTGCTTGGTCTACCGTGGACCCGATGAGAAGTACTTTGGCCGTGACATTTGCTACGGCTACAACGAGGACACCCTCACCATCTACGACGTCACGGAGAAGAACACCACCAAGATCATCTCCCGCACCTCGTACGAGGGCGCCAGCTGTGAGTGATGAACAACCTGCTTCAAGATTCTGTCCTTGACTGACACAACTATCCGCAGACACTCACCAGGGTTGGGTCACCAACACCGAGTGGCAGGAGTTCCTCGTCCTCGACGACGAGTACGACGAGGTTGATGCCACCGGTCCCGCTGCCAGCGGATACCCCATCACCTACTTCTGGGACATCAGGTCGCTCGAGAAGCCCCTGCAGACGGGAGTAAGTCCACTTCTTCTTCACCCCCTAAGTTCCTTGAATACCGTTCTGACTTTGCAAAAACAGCACTTCAAGAGCCCTGCCTACGGCATCGACCACAACCAGTTCGTCATCGACGGCCTCGCGTACCAGAGCCACTACGGCGCCGGTCTCCGCATCATCGACGTCTCTTCCCTACCCCAGGACCCTACCGGCAAGCTCGTCAAGGAGGTTGGCTTCTTCGACGTCTACCCCGAGAACGACAACGAGCCCAACGGAGGCTCTATCGACTTCGTCGGCACCTGGAGCCACTACCCTTACTTCAAGAGCGGCCACATCCTGGTTAACACCATTGAGCGTGGCGCCTTCGTCGTCAAGCGCTCGGCTTAAGGAGGCTGTCATTTCTCTGCCGAAAGAGGACGGCAGAGTCTGGAAGCATATGGCTGCGGTTTGTAGGGTGGTGGGGCTTGTTAGGGATGAACGAGCGACACACTCAATCGCGGTAGAACTGTTAAAGTTAATCCTAATGAAAACCATTTGAAAGAACATCCTATTTAACAACCCCTCCTCTAGTATCCTACATCTCTGTGTGACTTGGCCCTCTAATCATCAGCCTCTCTCTCCCTCTACCACTGGTAGGCAATACCGTAATAATAATAACGACAACAATGAGCACAACGATGACGACCGACGACAACAGACGACAACGACAGTGACGATGGCGCATAAGCCCATAGAGCCCTTAACATTATCAATACTGGGGAGTGCCTACTGGGGACGCCCAGGTGCCAAATTGTGGCTTGAGGGATGTATGAACCCGAGAAGGGGGTGTTTGAACCCGAGAAGGAGATAGTAATAAGATCTCCCTTGCATTATGACTTGCCGCAGTTGATGCCATCGCCAAAATCGGGAACTTAAACCGTTGCGATGTCAGAAAGCGACTCAGGCGTTGTCTGTCGTGAACAATTCGTTGACTTGTATACTTCTTCTTCATTCGTTCATTTTCACACAGAATGAGATCTGTGGCGAATTGAACGACTACAGTACAGTATATGTCTTTGAGAGAAGGATTCTATGTAAAGAACATTTCCAGGTGTTGTCTCTGAAAAAGTTGATTCTATTTTGCGACGTCTGCTGGTCCGCATTTCGACAAGTCCAGGCGTGGAGAGTGTCGTATCGAAATTGCTGCTTTTCAGCCTTTCATCTGCTTCATGGAAAGACGAAGCCGTATCTTGCTCGGTATCATAAACCAGGATACCCTTGCCTGGGAATTTCCCTTGATGGAATCCAGAGCACCGGCGCCACGTTTCCTGTCGGCATCCCTCTGTCGAATCCTGAATTCGGCCGGTCACGGGCCTTGACGCTAAGGCCTGGGCTTCCCAAACGATTGCGAACGGACGGTGGTGAGACGTCATCAGTTAGAACGAAACTGGCCGGATGAGACACCACGGCATTTAGACGCGGAGAAGGATGGGAATTCGGTCTGAGGCGCTCCTAAATATGAGGTGTTGAGAGGAGAGACCTCGAATGTCCATCATTCGGGGCCAAACGCGCGCACTCAGATATCTATCTTCAACAACGCTCTCGAGCGAGCACGGATATAGTATACAAAAAGAGGCAATGCAGGCGTCTGTGAAGGTTACGTACTCTTGGGGACAGGAGATGCATGGTCTGAACTTTGGTCAGTGCTACCGGTGAAAGTACACCCTCCCCTCATAAGCAGGGCAAATCACAAGCTCGATTCCTATCGGCATTTGAGAGGGTGGCAGCGCTAGGGCTATAGAGTTAAACATTCAAACGTTGACGAGTCATCTGGAAGCATCCGGACCAATGCACAGAAGCGACATGACCATTTCGACAGTCCTAGGGCAACCATGGAGCCATCTGCCCCCCCGCACTTCGGACTTTTTCTCCGAGTACGAAGTAGGCACGTTCGGGAAATAGCTAGCTGGCGTTCGATGAAAATCCCTCGCGGGCTCACATTCTTTCTTGGTCGGTTTGCTGGGTCGCAACGCGCACGAATGAGCCACGACGGATCGTCGGAACTCGAAGATCGAGTAGAATATTGCCAAGTATCGGAGCCCGAACGCCAAAGACCTATGACCATTGAATAAGACACCAGCGCAGGACGCTGCGGGGGCGGCGATAGCTGCCATGGGGACCGAACGGCTGGACAGCATGCTGAGGCGGGACGAGACGTTTCTGAGGGAGATCTGGGCGTGGTTTGCGGTCGGGACTGTCGTGATTCTCCTGCGATTCGCCGTCCGTATCCGCATGGTCGGGCCAAAGGGGCTCAAGGGGGACGATTATGTCATGATCCTGGTGAGTTCACGCATCATTCGAGTCATCGCAGAATTGGTATTCTGACGCGGCCACCCCACGGGGCCTCAGGGGTTAATCACATCCACTATGTGCTTCATCATGGTAGATCTCGTCTGTAAGTCGGAGCGAACCACCACGAAGACTTTCGAGTGTTGAAACCCAACTAACCGGCGGACGGTGCAGATCGCCTGGGCACCAACGTGGATCTTACGGCGGACCAGATCGCCCTCCTCAACGATGAAGAGGTCGCACGGCTGGTGGAAGGCTCAAAGTTCCAGCAGGTCGCTTGGTACACGTACACGGCGTACTTGTGGTCCATGAAGGCGGCCTTGCTGTTTTTCTAGTGAGACGTTGCACTTGCCGACGATCGCGCGAGACGAGGTTGCTAACTCTTGCGACAGCAAACGGATGACTTTCGATATATGGCAGCAAGCACACGTGCTGAAGTACATCTCTTGGTTTACGATGCTGTCTTACCTTGCCGTGGTGGGGACGATCACTTTTGGCTGTCTCCCGTGAGTTTGTGCAGAGATCTTGTTTGCACACTGCATGCGCAGAAGAGCTTAGGCCTTACTAAGACGGTTGATCTCAACAGGTACCACGACAACTGGGGCGTCAGGCCATTGCCGAGTGAGAAGTGCGTATTCAAGCCACAGAATCTGCTCGTCACATCTTTTCTCAGTGAGTTGGAACGACGTTCGCCGTTTTCGGAGTATGCTGCGACTGACGATAAATGTAGATGTAATGACAGACACCGCCATCCTGAGCCTGCCTCTCCCGGTTCTCCGGGAGATCAGGGTCCCGTTTTACAAGAAGATATTCATCGCTATTCTTATATGCTCCGGCCTCTTCGTCATCGCGGCCGCGATCATAAGGCTTGCTGTCACGATGGGCTCGAACCCCTCGACCATAACGGTAAATCGATGGGGCGTCCGGGAGTGCGAGGTTGGAATCCTGGCCATCAACGCGCCTAACCTGCGGCCCCTGTTCACTCGGAGATTTTGGCAGTGGCACTACAAACCACCGGCGAGAAATTCCGATCCTATGGTCAGCGCGAGGAGGAGCCGGACGACCATCGGGCGGAGAAGGCACAGGGCGCTAAGGCAAGACTCGATGCTGGGGTGGATGAGCTCGACTAAGTCACGAATCTCATCGGTACTTGGCACCCAACGGGGTAGTGGAAGTCCTGTGGATGAGGAGCTTGGAAAGGCCGGCACCCAACAAGAGCTGGAGCCGCTGGACCAGGTCGACGAAGACGTGGAAAATGATCAAGAGAGTTACCAAGATACGGTAAATACGAAAGTTGAAAGACAGGACTAAACGAAAATCGAAGGGGGGAGCGATGGAATGGTTTACGGGAGACTACATTTACTGATACCCATATGCTTTTAGACGTGGGTAGGGCTGTTCTTACCGCGAAAGCTACATGACAATTCGAAGCATGCGTGCACAGGGGAAACAGGAGTGCATCATAATCCATAAACTGCAGAAAGAAAACAAGCAACTGAACGCCAAAAAGCAATCAACCAAACCTGAAGTCACTATCGCCGCTGTTGTCCTTCATTCCTTTCGTCCTTCGTATCTCATGTCTCATGTCTAGTCTATGCACGTCTATCCCAGTGCCGCAAATGTACGGATGGCTCATACTACGCAACCCCAATGTCAACAGCACCACGCTCAATACTTTCTTTCGCTTGAACGACAATCGTATCGTTCCTTACCAAACCATGTGCGCACCCACTTTCACCAAATCGCTGTGTTATAGGGAGCTCCGGCAGTATGAGCTCGCAATGCAATGCTCTACGAATATGTCTTCGTTGTTCAACCAGCAAGTGGCGCGGCAAGAATACTGGAAGGCTTCTTCTCAAAGTACGACCAACTTACGGTGTGGGAGAGATCGACGGAAAGTCTCGGGATATCATCGACATCGTCTACGGAGTCAACCGGCTCGTCGATTTGCGGACCGAGGCCCCAAAGCAGAATCCGACTGGGGCGCTCCTGGCCATGGAGGCGGAGCCGGAGCTGCTCGTCCAGGTCTATGGCCTCTTCATGTTCGTCACATGCGTCATCATGGAAGGTGGGCACTATGAAGGACTCCTTGAGAAAGCCGTCATCGTCATACACGTTCTCATGCATGGGCTGAGCGATCTCGTAGACCAGCGCGTCAAGGGCAGCAGAGTTTCGAGACCGGTCATTCTTCTTCGCGACAGGAGTCACCCTTGAGTCACATCTGCTCTCGGAGAAGAACTCAAGAGGGTAACCGCCCGAGAGAGAGTCTTTGTGACAGATCATCGAGCTGTGATCAAAGAGCGGGTTGCGCACCGCAAAAGCAGAAGCGCTCGGCAGAGGATCAAGGAGAAAGTCGATCGAGTCGTCGCCCTCTGCTTCGGTAGGTTCCTGGATAGGTGCCACTTGGCCCACGACGGACGCAATAGGGTCAGACTGCTGCGTCTCTTCAGGATCCACGTAGATCTCGAAATCGAGTCTTGACGCTGAGAACAGTTTTCCCAAGAAGCCACATGTCTTTTGAGCAGGCGACTGCACAATGAAGCTTTGTCCGGAGATAGAACCTTTGTGCTCCTCGTACAAGGACCATTCCGATAGAGTGACACCGTTCCTGCCCTCCTCGACGCTTTCAGGAGGCGAGGGTTGCTGGTTCTCCTTGTCGGATGACTTGTTCTGGAGTCCACTGCTTCTGACATTTTCTGACATAGGTTTAAGGGCTCCCTTAGTTTTCGTAAAACAAAGGGGCTGGGGCTCCGCTGATTTGTGCCAAGAAACCCTGGTGACATCCGGCATGGCCGGGTCGATTGATGCCTGCGTCACTGATCTCTTGACGATGGTCAGGGGCTCGGGCGTTGCCGAGAGGCGAAGAAGCGTGTTGTTCAGACGCAACGGTGCGGCCTTGGCGGAGGGGTGGGAGTAGGTGTCGTCATCGAAGGACGTGGGATTGCGCTTCTGGTAGGTTGCCAACTGAGGTGTCTTGAGCAGCTCGTCGATCTCGAGCTTGACCGAGTCGATCATCTCAGTGATGTTCTGCTGGCCTTTCTGCTCTGTAGATGCAGATAGTGCAGCACTGCTCAGCTCGAATCCACAGTCCCGGAGAGACAGCGCTGGAACCATTAAACTGTCATCGGTACCAGCCGAACTCTCCAAGCGGATGTAAGGCCGAACTGGCAGCAGCGAGCTCGAATCGACAACGTCGATGTTTTGAGGGAAATCGAAGCTCGACTCTGAAGAGGCCAACGTTAGAAATTGTTCGAAGATTGAGAGAAAGCTATTGGCTTACCATTCTGGACAGATTGTCTGCGAGGGAGCTCCATGGTCTCCGTCGAAGAGGAGCTCTCGACCTTGGACGTTTCGGACGACTTCTAGTCACCGTACATGTCCAAGATCTGGCCCAGAGTGTCACCTTCCGTGAACGAAGAAGCCAAGTTCTCACTGTCGGTCATGGTTGTGGAAATGTCTGCAGTCTGTTGCTCTGCAGTTACCGTGGCGAGAGAAGCCTTCGAGTGGGAGATGAAGGTCGAGATGGAGAAGTGAGTATAGACCCAAGGACGACGTAGGCGGCCAAAAGCAGTGTTGCGCCGGAGGAGGGTGACGCGAGTTGACGCGTCGATGACCGACTCTCCACGAGGCTGTTGGATTGTGTTTCTGGAAGATGCCGCCTCGTGGGCTCTGTTTGGAAAGTTGCCTGGAAGAAGACTACGCGTCTTGTTCGCGTATCTGGAGACGCGGGTAGTGTCTTGTGGGTATTCGCGACGTGAAGGTGTCTTGAGATGGATTTCAACTATCTCAAAGTCAGAAATCATGGCTGCAACTCTCTCCAACTCGACTTCGCGGGACGAAACCCCACAAGCTGGAGTAAACAACTCTTGAGGCAATGATGAGGAAGCAAACTTACCACCGCGTAGGATCCAAGGCTTTGGATTGATCTGAGTGATGGAGTGAGGCACCATGGCGATAGATGATGAGTCTGAGAGAACCCTTTATCTTATGTCGCAACTCAAGCGACTCGTCATATCAATTCGTCGACGCGAAAGATGGGGTTGACTTTTGAAGTAATAAGCGCTTTATCTTGGTCGAAGTTGCGATGAAATGGAGTAGAGAGTTGTTGTTGTTGATAAAAAGGTTGGCAGAAGGGTTGATGTGGGAGAAGAGGAGGAGATGGAAGGAGGACCCTGAGAGGTTCGATGTAGAGGGGTCAATAGTCCGGGGCCGGTTATTGTGGGGCCCAGCAACGATTGCCCGATCGGGCAGTGTTATTCCATTGCCCTCTCCGTGGCCCAGCAACGATATGGTTGTCCACAAGGTCTGAGGCTGTCTGGATGCTCAGTTGATGCCAGTGGGACACTGCTTGAGTTGCTGACGAGATAGATCTTCATGGCCAAAGAGAAAAAGTTGACGGGAAACTCAAGGCATCGCTCGGCGTCGATATCCAACGTTGAAGCCAGATCCGTCAGGTGGTTGTTGATCGTCAGCTACCAATTAGTTACTACCGTCTAAAAATGAGAATGGGAAATTGAGGCTGTTTATCTTGGCAACTGGCTGATCTGACCAGACAGACTGGAGTTGCGAGATATCCCTCCACCACTTGATGCATTCTTCCTTGAAAAGGCGTCTTTGCGTCATGCGGATTGGCTTCGTACTCCGAAATTGGAGTCTTCGAAGTAATTAAGAGAACAAACTGAATTCAGAGCTTGCTAAGGGCCTTTTGCAATATTAGGCTCTCTAGAATCTACTGAGATGGCCGACTATCTAAAAGAGGAGTAGTGGAAGCCCTTAAGTCAGAACAACTCAAAGCCTCCGTCGTTGGAATCAATCATGAAAGCCATTACACAGCCATCCCCAGAATGAATGCACAGAACAATGCAATATCAATGACTGCAATCGTATTTGTCTTGTTCACCAGCCAGTAAAGTACACAAGTCAGAAACGCCAGTAAAGAACCACTCTTCTCAGAGAAAAGCACCCCTCAACTTTACCCTTCCCTAAACATTCCAATCTCGAATATCAAGACAGCCGGCAATTCTGTCTAAATCTACTCCAAGGGTTTCTAAGAAAATCCAATCTGTTATGTTTCCCAGTGCAAAACGAGGATTAGAATCCTTAACGAATACAAGTTGTTTTGGGCTGGAATCTTTGTTAGTATCTAATAGGCTTCGCTGCAAAACCTGAGACTCACAGGACAAAGCTGATTTCAACAGTATCAGAGTGGGAGGATTTTAAGGAGAAAATCCGTTAAGTGCACTCATGAAGGTGAGTTTGGTGACAACAGGCCGAGGGATGGCAGCCAATCCATCTGCCTGGGAACAGCCCAGATCGTTCTGCTTTCCACGTGAGTGGTCGAGGCTGTTATGAAAAGAGCGAGCATGATTGAAAGCCAAACCCTGCTGACAAGCCACCTGTGTGACTACAGAGTCTTCAGAGACCCGAGATGCTGCTGAGCCTTGCGAAGAGCGTAAAGATCTCGCCACGGCGAGACTCGCCTGTCGACGAAGTCGCGAATTCAGCGATCGTGAAGGGTGGAATGAAGTGGCTGAGGAAGTAGTCTCCAAGCTATCGTGCTTGCGCCCATAGGTCTCTTGGAGGTAAGTCTGGCAATCCAGCCAACTTACAGTTTGGTAGCTGGTTGACTCAGTGGAAGTGGCACCCAGAGCGCTGGAGGAAAGCTGTTCTTCCATATCGGACCGAAATTGCTGAATAATTTCCTGGGCAATGTAATCTTCATAGCTTATCACACCTTCGTGGATATCAGCCATGGAATGGTCCAAGTCATCCATGATGTCGCACTCGAGGTTGTGATCTTCGATCTCATCTTGCTGGGTCTCCTGGTACCGCAAGAGCATGAGATCAGCGTCGGAAATCGCCATCGCGTCGCTGTCATCGTGGAGAATGATATCCTCATACTCTCCTTTATACTCTCCTTCATCCAGCTGCGTTTTCTGGGTATAAAAGGAGGCAGGCCATTGAGTGTCGGAGGCTCCATCGTCAGTTTCGCGGTAGGGGTCCAGAAAGGCAGCTTGATTACGTCTCTCTGTCAAAGAGTTGACAACGTTGACGTGCTTCTCAGTCTTGGCGGATAGGCAGTCACCAGAGAACGAGAGAGGCAACTGGATGCCGGAGAAATCATCGTCTGTTTCGCGCCACATATCAAGCAACGCGGCCTTGGTTGATGACTCGGTCGGAGCCTTGGCGATGATGTTGCTAGGGTGCTCAGACTCCGGAAACAAGCTTTCGGAGCCAGAGAATGTGCTCTCGGTGTCAGAAAAAACGTTGGCAAATACAGCGGGGTAAGGCTCAAAGCGAGATTTCTAATCATCATCTTTGGCTTCCACTGCATCGACCTCTGTACCGCAGATGGAACTTTGCTCGCTCGACGTGTCCCAGGGAGATGTGCTGTCGGATGAGCAAGAGGCAGCTGGCCCTTGAAATGGCTCTCCGTGATCTTGCAACCGCTCAAAGCCGTCTAGAAGCTTCGGGTAGGTGAATGAGGTAAACCTGTGCAGAATTCCAAAGCCAATGAGCAGAGGGCGAGGTTGAGGCTGTGTCTTGACGACAAAGAGCGCCTTGGTGGACTGTTCGCGACTGTGGACAAGATGATTGTTGAACGGCCACATTTCCTCGCTCATAAGGAGGGAAAGCAGCGGAAAGTCATCTTGAACTGTTTTGAAAGCCGGAAAGGTCAGCGAGTCCTGCCGGACGTATTGTGTGGAGCTCTGCGAGGATTCCACAGACATACCTGCTTGATCTCGGCCAAGGTCAGTCAAAGACGGGGGCCAGTGTGTCTCCATGCTGATATTTGGAAAGTATTCCATGATTGCGAGGTGTTGCGGAGAGGAAGTCAAAGTTCGGTGGCCCTTCGGCGCATATCGTGAGGTCACGTCGTAAAGTGGAGGGTCGGAGATTCTCCGATAAACTTTCTCTTGTCGGTGTGTGCGTAAGAACGTGCGGGGTGAGAATCCAGCCAGTCTGTAATAGCGAAAGGCGAATCAGATGAAAGTTGTGAGCTCCAGAATGGTGAGTTTGCAACTCGGCGCGTGGGGGTTTTGCTCCTCTTAATATGGATGGATTGAAGTTGAGGTTTGCCGATGGGTGGAGTTGGAAGTGAATAGGCTGTTGACGCGGGACAGAGATGAAGGGAAGTGACCGAGAAGGCAGCAGCCGAAGTTTTGCCATCGGCCTCTATCAGTCGCGCTTGGTTGCCATGGGAGCATCTCGACGCGTCGAGGCCAGATGGGCAAGGCAGCAACAGTGTATTGCTTATTAGAAGGTGTATCCTTGTAGTGAGACATTCTATAAGCCGAGTCCCAGATGGGTTTCCAACCTGGCTCGTTATTTTGCGTCTAGATCCCAGACTGAGAGTCTTTTGTTTCGTGAAAGGTCACGTTAGTTTATGTTTTCAGAGTCTACGAGACGAATAGCCACGAGGTGAACGGTGTTCTGGGGGAAGTCAGTATTCGCATATATACATCTAATCGAACATCTACGCATCTGAAGACGGCACGGTAATATGTGTTGCAGGAGTATCAATATCAGGACCATGGAAGGCCCGAGCCTTTCATATGCAGTGTTGCCAGCTAATGCAATGCTGCCGCTGCTTGCCTTGCCATCGATACTCTAAATATCAATCGCATCCGCGCAAGCGCTGAAATCACCAAACCAACTCCAAAGACCAAACAGACATCCCATACCATACCAGGAAATAAAACCAAACCAAAGAAAACAAAACTCCAAGTCAAAGCAAAACAGTCCCCAAAGCATAAAAAGCAGCAAAAGGTCTAACACTGCGTAAAGTTGAGTGTTCGCCTTTCCCGGTGGCCATACAACACATCACCATCCTTACGTCCATTCTCACGCTTACGTTATTGGTTGGGAAAGCGCATCCAATCCTTGTGGCCTGGATGTTACTGCTACAAGGCCACTAACAGAACGGACTTCTGATGCGTTGTTCTCGATGGATCTATGCCAAGAGGCAGATATCGGGTATCCTGAGTCTAGTTAGCAGCAGGCCAGGATTGGGATGTTGCGGGGGAAATGGTTACCTTTACGCTAGCAGCTGAAAGCCAGGTGTTAAGGCAAATCACGCGCGGGAGCACCATTCATAGATGTCTATCTCCTGAGGAGAAGAAGCAAATGCCTTGCCGGACCGCTTGGGTCACACGTAGGGGCTGGGATTCACCATAAAGGCACCATTTTCAGGTCCAGCCAAGTAGATTGTTTCCAAAGAAAAACAAATCTGAGCAGGCACAATGTCCAAAACCCGAGATCAGACGTCCTTGTTGTTCGTCTTCCAGAAGACACGGGACATGAACTCGCGAAGAGCTGCAAAACTCCAGGCTCCAGCCTTCTTGGGCTGTTGCTGGGGGCCGCCGGGGCCGATTTTCTTGTAGCTACCGTGCTTGTAGTTACCAAAGAGAAGGTTCTCTGCGCGCTTCGTGGACTTTTCGAAGCCCGGGCTATCGCGCTCGGGGAGATCTTTGTAAATCTGTCGAATCACGTCTTGCGCGGAGTACGCATCGTAAGTGACGATGTTCTCATGCTGACCACGGGTGCAGATGCCGCCGTCAAGTGCAGCAGGGTCGAAGCACCACTCGGAGTTATCTTCATCTGCATCCTGATACTTTGCGAGCTTGCTCTCAACCGCGAGAAGCTCTTCAATGTTGCCATCGGCCTTGCCAGCGAGCTCAAAAGACGGAAATGTGACGAGCACAGATTCATCGCTACCAGAAACGGATCCAGAAGATGAGACTTGGGTGATTGAGACGGATCGGATGCGCTTGTGGGTCGGCTGCCGCTTACGCTCTTGCTCCCGATGGACCTTGCGGAGGCCGTTGCTCCTCTTCTTCTTCTCCTTAATCAAGACGGCTTGTTCATGGCCAAGCGCAGACGAACCAGAGAGGTCGGAGGACGAGGAGCTGGTTCGGCTGTGTGTCTGATAGAGACCTGCGAGGTTGTTGACCCTGTTCTTCTTCTTCAGGGTGCGGTTGCTGCTGGAACTCGACGAAGAGAGATTGGAGGCGGCCGTAGAGGAGGACACGCTCCGGACGTGTTCCTGCGCATCTTCTTGGTTGAGATGGCCAGTGATCTTGAGGGCAACGCCCTTCGGGCCGTTGTCATGCAATGTGGCAGTATGCTGGCTCTCAATACGCGACACCTAGTCAGCGTTGGAAGAGGCAGCTGCGATGATGTCCCAGCTAGACTTGGGCTTGGAGGCATGAACGCGAACAGGCGCGCCCTGGGTGAAAGTGGTCTCCTGGGAGCCCATGGGTTGACGAAGCTTGGGGATTCTGATGGCCTCAGTGTTTTTCGTAGCGTTCTGAGGCGCAACTCTGGCAGTGGAAATCGTCTTTCGACGAGTATTCATAGCGATAGCCTTCTGAACGGCCGTGGCTTGCTTTTGGGCGGCACGAGAGCCGCGAGGAGTCATGTTCTCGTAGGACGAGTTGGCTTCCTGAGTCATCCTGTCGAAGGTAGACACGGCATCCTTGAAGTGAACGCCCATGATGCCATCAGCACTGGTGTGGTTCGACGAATCGACCAAGACGCTGAAAAAGCGGCGGAAGATGCCCATTTTCCCTGCAACTTGCACGTTAGCACTCTCGTCGATCAAATTTGATGGGCGCGAAGGACATTTTAATGTCCTCATCATGATGACGAAAGAGTGAGGATGACTTTACCTTCTGAAGTGGTCTTACTCAGAAGAATCTGAAAAGATCTCGATGAAAACGCGTCGCGATCGACGCGAGGCAAAACGGGAGGTTGTTTTGTTGATAGAGTAGTGTCCGCAAATAACAGCCAGACTTGTAGAAGGAAAGCGCCGAGTAGATAAGACGATTGTCTAAGAAGGCGAATCTAAGAAAGAATTTCTCTTGATAGCACGATTGACGCGTTGCTTTCGTGGATGAAAGTATTCGCTGAAGTGATGAAAGTAGAGACGCGTTGCGAGGTTGTTTTAGTATTGAGAGGAAGTTGAGGTGTGGTATGGGTGGAAGAAGAGTCGGGTTGAGACTGAGACAGCAGCGAGAGATGGGTTTCTTGTGGGCCCTAATAAGTGGGGCTATTTCGGGACGTGAGGTAAGGTGAGGTAGGTCCTTGGTGTCCATGGCTTTAGAATTCCTCAACTGGGTATCGTTGCCTGAACAACGGGATCGAAGCCTAAGTTGTGTGGCTATAAATTAGATAGTTAATTGAGGACTTTGAAGGGCACGAACTATTCGTAAGCTGCGAGATATGGACCACAACACAAGGTTGACAATCAACTCTCTCGTTACTGTTGATATTCGTAACCTTTGGTTGGCAATGGTCTCCAAGGCCCAAATACGAAATATAAGGGACAGGACACAAGTAATGACAAGCTACGAGTGCCTTCACACAAAAGAACATTAGATTGGTAGCACGGTCTCTAATTATGGCCGTTCTCAGCTAAACCACCATTTCCTCGGCTGCCCTCCTCCAATAGGTCCTTGTCGTTCTGTTTTCTAGCCAATTTCATGAAACACAGATTAGTTTTTGGGGAAGAAATGTTGGCCGTCATTTTGCGGACGACTTGATTGTTTAGCACAAAGCGATGCGAGTAGACAACAATTGTCTACTGCCTGTGTTCCCACTCAGAGCTAATGCGTGGTGAGGAAAGTAACAAAGACAGAACCCTAGTATCCTACGCAGTTGTGTTGCCTTAAAGTTCATTATCATGCTTCAAGCAATCAAATTAGAAACTGCAATGCACCCGTAACATCCAGTTGCGACGTGGCATACAGGATTGTCCTGCTGACTTCTCCGCTTAAGCTTCGGTGATATTAGGCCGATCCGTAATGCCATCGAGAACGGCGTCAACACGGTGACAGCTACGTAGGCTAGCAAATTGAAAGAGTTCTGGGAAAATCTAGTGTCTTACAAATTCCTTGTTTTGATCCAATTATTTCAATACCTGGACATCCTCACTCATCAGCTCAGTGTCATGGGAGCTACCAGTTGACAGGTCGAGAGAGATGGGGTTACATGCTTTCTAAGATCTCTGGGGGGTATATCAGACAGATCAACGCTGCGAACAATCAATTTCGTCCTTGTGACCTCTTCAGTCCTACGACTGGTCGATGACAGTCGAGGCCACTATGCCCAGCGTTCCGGCATCCCGGCATACCGTGGTCAAAAATACCACGGCATCATGGCATCTCATGACGGACGCGCCTGCAAGCGCCCAGTGCAAGCCTCATGTCCAGTCCGAATTACTACCCAGGAACCCTGACCAGAATCCAAAAAAAGCTCTGAACGAGATACCTATCAAGCCTCTAGAAGTCGTCGTCATCGCCGAATGATCAGATACACCAAAGCGTAAACGCACCCTCTCAAGGCCAGCGCCATCATCAGCTGCAGCCAAGAGCAGTCATGGGTGTCATCTGGTCTTGGCCATCCGCAAATTCCAACGCCAGGCACGAAGGGCCATCCCGGGCCTCTGGAACTGGGCTGTCGAAGAGACGTGCAGAATGCACGACGCACGGCGCACGGCGTTTGACGCAGGCCCCGTCTCCGTCTCCCCAACAACCGCCTAATCGGAATCGACTCCTTTAGTTTGCGTTGCGGAAGGCCCGGCTTTCCGGCAGCGAAAGGTTGCTGGTTCGGCGGAAGGCGGCCGAGCGCTTCTTGCTGCGCTACCTGGAGAGACAGTGCCGACTCGACGTGGGTTGGAGTAACGGGGATCATCCCGGTTAGCTTAGCTAGCGCCGATCATCCAGCCACCAACAGTCGTGCGAAACCTCCATTATTCTGAATGGATTACTCGAGAATGGGTTGCATTCTCTGACTTTGGACTCAATAGATCCTTTGATGCTTCCCTTCAGGCATCAGCCCTAAGCCCCCTCCTGCTGATCTTGTGCATTTGAGACCATTGGTTCACAATGAAGGGTGTCGCGAGGTGAGACTTTGAAAGCGCATTTCCGTGTATTTCAATTTCTATATCCGATGTTTAGCTTCCTTCCAGAGAAAGTATTGGCCAACAGCTCGGACGTAAAAAGACACAAACACACAAACCGCGGCGGTGTTCCCCGAACTCCGACGGCTGACTGCCAGAACAAGTAGTTGTCTGGGCGCTACGGCATAACAATGACATTCTCTTGGCAGTCTTTGGGAAAGAATGACAGTTCCTATTCTTTGAGGATGACGACACAAGCTAGTCTGGCCGCCCGGATGTCCGTTCAAATGTTTCAACTCTTTCTTTCCGTCCATGTCGTTTTCGCGATCGGGTCGAGTAATAGGCTGCAATACGCTCACATGAAAAGAGGCTACACTGTTGCCGTCAACGGGTGCACGATAACATCCTGTCCTTAATGCCCCTGAACCAACCACTGCTTGACGCGAACTTCCGAATCTTCGGCCGAAGAACCTGAGCTTGCTTTCTTGAGTCGGACGAAGGATCCTGCAGCTTGTACGGGATTGTGAATGGCTGATGCGAGAGCTACCCTTCGTGCGACCGCGTATATGTAAGCGCACGAACAAACTCTAACCTATTAGCCCCTTTCGTATGAAGATAGCTCCCGCCTCAGCCGCGCTAGACTCCCAACGGTGTCTTCGCTCACCTGAACCCCCCTTTGTACACCTCTTGATCATTTCGCATTTCGATCCGATGACGATTATCACACGCTGATACTCATACAAGGCATCACGATATTAAACCTCTAACTTGCCTGCAGTGCCCTTGTGATGAATCAGTAGCAGTTCATCCTTGGGCCATGGAGCAAAATACTTTAAGGCATCTGACGAACAGCTCGAGTCTCCGAAACCTTCGTACCCCCTATTCAACGTATTTGGAAACAATGTCAAATGTTCGTATCTAATAAGCTCGGGTACGGCGGGACGGGAGTTACCAAACGACCGGCCCTCGAATCATCCTGACTCTCAGGCACCAGACACACCATCAAAGTGCTGTGCCACGCTAGCAGAACAAGGAATACGCATGTGGCTTGCACCAATTTTTAGACCACATGAACGAGAGGCCTAGCGTAGAAGCGCAGAAACGTCTTCGAGCCGAGCCAGTGCCTATGCCGATCTGCGATGCCTACCAGCCTCAACATGGAAGGAAGATGGGCCTTCCCGGAGACCGATGTTGTTCGGCTCTGGAGGCCCGCAATAACCGGGATGCTTGCCTCACGGTTGTTTACCACGTTCGGTCTGATCTCGAATCCTCGAAAAGCCGAGCCCCTTTCTTCCAGGTATATAGCTCGAACTTGCTCACCCGTATCCTCGGTTTATGGAAGTTATCCTCAGTCACTCACTTCACTTTCTCGACTACAGCACAATCCTTAGATACATTCGTTTGTAACCGATCTGGTTAGTTGCCAAAATGGTCGTCCTCAAGGACCTCATGAAAGGTGGTTTCAAGTGGCTGTTTACAGTCCAAGCTGCACTGAAGCAAGAGAAGACCAACGGGTACGCTAGTCTTCACTCTCCGTACCATGTCTTGGCGACACTGGCAACAAGTAGACTAATGACAGTCACAGAAAGTCTCCTCTTGGCACCTTCGGTGCTGCCAAGCTTCCGCAGTTCTTGAACAACAACCCCTTGCCCAGCGGCGTTCCCTGGGGCCCGCTCACGGCGGACGGCACCAACTACTACAAGCAGTGGCCTAACACCGGCGTCACCCGCAAATACGACTTCACCATCAGCCGCGGTGTCATTGCTCCCGATGGCTACGAGAGAAAGGTGCTTCTGGTCAATGGAGCCTTCCCCGGTCCTACCATCGAGTCCAACTGGGGTGACTGGATCGAGGTCACCGTCCATAACAACATCACTGATGGACCCGAAGGCGCGGCCCTGCATTGGCACGGCTTCAGGCAACAGGGAACTCAGTGGGAGGACGGAGTGCCATCCGTTTCCCAATGCCCCATTGCTCCCCAGAAGTCTTACACCTACCGATTCCAGGCTACGCTGTACGGCACGTCTTGGTATCACTCTCATTACTCGGCCCAGTATGCAGGTGGTCTCTTTGGCCCCATGGTTGTCTACGGCCCTTGCAAGTCCAAGACTGAGATTGATCTCGGCCCCGTCATTCTGTCCGGTATGTCAAATCTTCATGACGACTGTCGGAGGCTACCGTAAGTAACTGATGTTTTCCAGATTGGTACCACAAGTCATACTTCGACATCATTGAGGAGATTCTCCAGGTGAATGCCAGCGGCTTGACCTTCTCTGACAACAACCTCATCAACGGCAAGAACAACTTCAACTGCTCCACCGTCACTGCTGGAGACAACACCAAGTGCACCAACAACGCCGGTATCTCCAAGTTCAAATTCCAGACCGGCAAGACCCACCGCCTCCGTCTCATCAACGCCGGAGCTGAGGGCACTCAGCGATTCTCCATTGACGGACACACGATGACTGTCATCGCCAACGACTTCGTCCAGGTTGAGCCCTACGACACCAAGGTTGTCACCCTCGGAATCGGCCAGCGCACCGACGTCCTCGTCAAGGCCAACGCCGGCGACTCCCGCAGCGCGTTCTGGATGCGTAGCAACCTCACCACGTGCAGCTTGGCCAACCAGCCCCTCGCCCTCGCCGCCGTCTTCTACGACCAGGCCGATGAGAACAAGTCGCCCACGAGCACCGCCTGGAACGTCCCCGACCCCGGCACCTGCACCAACGACGACCTCTCCATCACCAAGCCCGTCATGAAGCTCAAGCCCGCCAACCCCGCCGTTGTTAAGACGATGGAGATCAAGGTCTTCCGCAACGCCTCCGGCATCGTCCAGTGGTCGCTTGATGGCGAGGACTTCCGCGGCGACTTCAACAGCCCCACGCTCCTCCAGGCCAACAAGGGCAACTTGACGTTCGCCAACGACTGGAACGTCGACAACTTTGCCAACAACGGCAGCATCCGTGTCGTTGTCAGCAACAACAGCCCTGCTGCGTAAGTCCCAAAACCTCATGCTGGCATCAATCATGAAGCAGACTGGTACTAACACTTTGCGCAGGCACCCCATGCATCTCCACGGCTTCAACATGTACATCCTCCACGAGGGTGACGGACTGACCTGGGATGGCACCATCACTAACCCCGAGAACCCGCAGCGCCGTGACGTCCAGCAGGTCCGCGCCAACGGCCACATGGTGATGCAGTTCGACTCCATCGAGAACCCCGGCATGTGGCCCTTCCACTGCCACATCGCCTGGCACGTTTCCGCCGGCCTGTTCTCTCAGTTCCTCGTTCAGCCCGAGAAGGTCAGGCAGCTCCAGATCCCCAGCAAGGTCGACCAGGTCTGCAAGGACTGGAGCGAGTGGACCCACAGGAATGTTCCCGATGTCATTGACAGCGGTCTCTAAGGGAACAACTTATTCTCCTTTCTTGTTCATATGTACCCATCTGTTTGCATCATTGCTTCATAATTCTTCTGGTCCTTTAGTCTTGTAACTCCAGCACTTGGTGGTAATGTTCTGATTTTATGTATATTTACATAACTGCGCATAGTTATTTATAGTATATACTCAATCGAGTTGACCTTAAAATTTGGTCCAACAAGCAAATGAGTGAGCACTCAATTTTCGCAAGATCGGGGTGACCATCTATCTCATTGTTGACTTCTGCTGCAAGTAGGTACACAGACCGCTAAGAGGATGAGTAAAGAGACCTGTGTCAACTTGCTAGCCAGCGCGGATGCCAAACAGGATGCAAGAAAGAAATGGTATCTTGCTAATCTTTTTCTTGATATCCCGTGTTACGGTACGGTGGTGGATTTGGGAGGTTGTCCCGGACGTTGAAACTGAAAACAGATCCTTCAAGTGCTGCGTCGCACACTTCCGTGTTGCTAAGTATCCCATTCAATCATGAACATTCATTCTTTCATCACCAAAACTTCACAGAATCAATGAGCGATCGCTTCTTCCAACTTTTCTCCGGGGGGTACACGACGACGCGGTCCAGGTCGGCGCCCTTGTAGTCGAACCCATTGTAGAGACCGCCCACCGTAATCGTGTTCTTTCCCTTGTTCAAAGGCAACAAAAGCGGAGTGGACAAGATAATGCCCTTGTGTGTGTCCTTCTGATACAGAGTGTGTACGGTGCTGTTGTCGCCGTTGACTACCACGCTGCTGATCCGGCGAAGCTGCCATGTGCCGTTGATGCGGTCGGGCTGGCCGTAAGGTTGGTCTCCGAAGCCCATGTCGTCGGTATCTGGTCAATTGGTAGGATACAAGGCCATTGAATGAAAGTTGCGGCCAGTAAAACTAATGGACTTACTCTGGTGATAGAAGGATACCCATTGATCCTTGCCAGCGCCCTCAACTTCAAAGGTGATGGTGCTGTCGTTGCCGTAAATGCCCGTAGCGATGACGTTGTGGCTTCCGAATGTCTGGAAGCTGGTTGGCTAAAACTTCACAAACAATTAAATATGACTCACTGCTTCCTGGAGATGCGCGTCTCCTGTTGCCTTGGCGTATCTGGAGGTGTACGTCTTCCCCCTAACGGGCTTCCAGACACCGGTTTTCCTGTGGACGACTGATTAGCAAACAAGGAATAACACAAAGATGACTGACTCACACATCAAGGTCATAAATATCATGCCAAACGACCTTGAGACTTCCCTCCTTCTCGTCGATCTCAATGGGAAGCCAGACATTGCGGCTCTCCCACAATGACAGCATATCCCACTGGTCGGCCATGTAGAGGTAGGTCGTAGTCTTTGAGCCCTTGATTCTCCACGAGAAGCCCGACTGCGTGCTGAAGGTCCTGGTGTAGGCGGGCGCCACAAAAAAGGGCTGGGACCAGGGGCCTTCAAGCTTATCGGCTCGCATCGCCACGACGTCTCGAACAAAATTAGCTTCCGAGTAATGAACGGAACGAAACGCGAAGGTGCACTAACTATTCGGGCGGTAGCCGGTCTTGTGACTCATCAGAGTGTAGTAACTCTTCTCTGTCTGCAGAATTGTAGGGGCTTCGAAATCGTACTTGTTGAACCTGAACGTGACTTCTTCGACGTCCGTGAGGTTGTCGTTGAACTTGCTGACGTACACATCACGGCCCTCGGGAGGGTCGCCGTTAGAGTAGAGCGCGTATGACTTTCCCGATTTGCAATCGGTAAAAGCACCAAAGTCCTGGGACCAGTTTCCCAAAGGAGCTATGGCATCCTGGAAGGTGTAAGGGCCGGCGATGTTGTCGGATGTGGCCAGCCCTTGGAGAAGCATGCTATACTTGGAGTCATCAACATGCCACCACATCTACACACAAGCATTGAGTTAGTGGAGCTGATACTTGACTTTGAGATCTCAATCAAAAGCAGGTCTCTTACGTGGTATTGGCCAGTTTCCTCGCTGTAGAGGACCTTTGGGCGCTGAATGCGGTTGTGCGAGGAGACGTAGGGATGGTCCTCGACAGGCTCTGCCGCGAGAGTCAACCAATGCCACATCATGTCATGATCACTTTCGGGGCTACTCATCAAGAGCAAGACCGTGAGATTGCCAAGTGGCAAGGTCATCAGAGCTGTAGACGGAAATGCCTCCGCCTTCAACCTGTCCCTGAATCTTGTACTCGCCGAACCAGTAGAACCGGCCAGTCTCTTGGTCCACGCCAAGGCCACCGGCATGGGCATTGAAGATGTTGCCATCAGCATCGTGCCAGCGGGCACCCGGCACAATCCATTTGGCGCTGGAACAGCCAATGAGCCCGAGGGTGTAAATGAGACGTCCAGCATGCATCGTGCCGACCCGCGTTCCAATGGGGTGAGGTAGTACCGGGGGGTGACAGCTGCAGGATGACTTCGATGTCACTTCAGGGCGTTTCTTGAAAGCTGAAGGTGCCTGGTGCCAAACCTAGCTCCGAGCTGGGGGAGGGTTGCAATCCATTTATCCATCTACCACCCGCAGGCGT
Source organism: Colletotrichum musae (assembly GCA_027406025.1). Classification (NCBI taxonomy): domain Eukaryota; kingdom Fungi; phylum Ascomycota; class Sordariomycetes; order Glomerellales; family Glomerellaceae; genus Colletotrichum; species Colletotrichum musae. The sequence goes on from JANVYC010000003.1 coordinate 6,089,183, forward strand.
CAGTGAGCCTAGGTATCTCAGCTTCTCGGTTCTGGAGAACAATCTTCGACCGAAGTTCGGCTGAAAGGAAGTGCAAACTGGCCGTTTCACAAGATCACCGATTGTGATGACGGTCTTGAACGTGGCCGTAGCAGTAAAGCTCTTGGCTGCCAGCGTGATTAGTCCAACGATTGTCAACGCCAAGGTTTGGGTCGACCAAGCTGTCTATACATGCTCTTAAACCTCAGTTGGCAAGTTGCCTAGAATAACGAACAGTGCGCCAAGGATCTAGGCATGTCACATTTGACAAAATAAGCATAGGAAGTGGGGAGATGATTGTCAACCTTCTTGCATCCCCCGCACGAACCTACCCTGCAAGCACATGCATCGTATCGTGGGGGTTTACGGGAGAGAACCTGTCACCCTTACCAAATGCATTAGTGTTCGGCGTAAAGGCCGGCGAGTAATGCCTCTTTAGGTTCATTAGGTTCAGATCGCCATGCTCTAGTCGCATCTAAAGATGCAAAGAGTCCCGAAAGTGTGGCTGGTGATTATTCCTCGAATAGTTTCAACAAGTCCAGCGGACTCTTTTCCATTGCGGACGGATACAGTCACATGAACATCAGTATAGCATCAAGGGGCTTTCGAGAGGTTCGGTAATAATCCGACGAGAATCCGACGGAATAATGGTCATCTCGGTGTCGGTTTCGATGTCAGTACAGGGGGTCTCCAGAAACTGGTTTCCTTCCTTTAGGCCGAGTATTCTCTCAGTTAACGGAAGTCCGATGACATTGACTACGTCCTGCGGGTAAGATGTCTCCGGAGAATTCCGCTAGATCTTCGACTAACGGGTTTAGGAAACACTTGGATTCGGCCTTCTGGGAATATCTTCTACTCCATTAGGATGGCTACTTTCATGGGCGTGATGGAGGTAAATACTGTGAGTTGATATTGGTGCGTCAATCGTTCGGAGTGCCTTGACATTGAGATTCTAGTAGCGGCGGTAGCCTGGATCATCAATGAATGCCAAACTGGTATAAATATAGCCGTCCGTCAGCCATAGCAGGTGGTCTCTTGTCGCAACTCAAGCCCCATAGTCTTTCCTGACAACAGTAGACACGATGATTCTTTCGCAGACTTTCTTGAACTTTGCTCCGGTAGTAGGGCTGGCGAGCGCTCTCGCTGATCTAGGCCCTGTGAAGGAGTTCGACAGGCGGCAGCCCAAGATCACCAAGTGCGTCATTCCTGCCAACGGCGACGGTTCGGATGACTCGCCAGCGATCCTGGAGGCCTTTGACAAATGCAAGTCCAACGGCCATATTGTTTTCGAGAACACCACCTATGACATCGACAAGGTGATGAACACGACTGAACTTGACGATGTCAAAATTGACAACAAGGGCACTCTTCTTGTAAGTCACGACCAGTCCAACCTCATAAGTCTTTGATTCAAAACGCTGTCACATAAGATCTTCTCAACCTAGAGTGAGATCGCAAGGCTGACCTCCTACTCAGTGGAGCAAGAACACAACATACTGGCTTGAGAACTCCATCCCCACTGGTTACCAGAACCAGTCGACTGCATGGGTCCTAGGTGGTAAGAACCTTGACGTCAACGGACACGGCTACGGAACCTTTGATGAAAATGGCCAAACTTGGTACGACCTGGTCAAGGGACAGTCAAACTACCCAAGTGAGTTCTGTTCACTCCAACACACTCGGATTATGCCAGGGAGCGACATTTGACCATACTGATCTTTCGGAAAGACCGTCCTCACGCTCTATTGATCGATGGAGCGGTGGACTCCGTCTTTGAGGGAATCCGTTTTGTTCAAGCCCAAATGTGGTACGTACTTGGCCTCACCCCCTTCCCCCTGGCCCGTCACTCTCCTCTTTGCTAACACCATGCGATGGGTGCTATCGCAGGACCGTCACAATCATGCGCTCCAAGCGTGTTCTCCTTCAAGACGTCTACGTGAACAACACGAGCTCCAACCGTAACCCGGCGCGCAACACGGACGGGGCCAACACCATCTTCTCGGATGACATCCACTTCCGGCGCTGGACGATCCAAAACGGCGATGATTGCATTGCTTGCAAGGCCAACTCCACTAATATCCTGATCGAAGACATGGAATTTCACGACGGCCAGGGCGTTGCCATCGGAAGCATCGGGCAGTACCCCGGCAATTTCGAGACAATCGAGAACGTTACGGTCAGGAACGTCGTGGCGTATGGTTCCCGTTACGCTGGGCGTATCAAGACGTGGACGGGCGAACAACTGGGTTACCCTCCTAACGGTGGTGGCGCTGGTTTGGGATGTACGTTGAAAAATACGCAATGATCGTAATTCTGCTACATGGAGTCCAAGCTAACCACTTTCAGACGTCAAAAACCTCAGTAAGTTCGTTTGCTCGGGAGATATCGGTCCATCGGATTCTTTCTATTTTCTTCCCCGGGGGGAATGTTTTCACGAGAGTCTGTCGCATGCTAACGATGACGACCATAGGCTGAGACAACGTCACAATCTACGAAGCGGAACAGGCACCGATATATGTCATGCAATGCATCACCTACAACGGCCAACAGGGCAACTGCAGCACATCTATGCTTGACATTTCTGACATCAGCTTTACCAATTTCCGCGGGACACTGCAAGGAAGCCGGATCGCCTATCTCCAGTGCAGCAGGGCTCATGGAGGCTGCGACAACGTCCGTATCGAAAACATGGACTTCATCAATGTTAGCGTTGACCCACCAACAGCTGCAGACGGGTACAGATGCAGCAACGTCAATGATCCCCAAGGATTTACCTGTTAGAGGAGGGCTCTCTCCGAACAACATTGGAGGAAGGGCTGCTAACTGGGATGCCACACCGACAGATCTTGGATTTTCAGTGATTCGTTACTTGAAATTTTTTGACTCATTCTATGCATTGTTCTTTCATTAGCGAAGTTAAAGTTGGTGTGATTTGCTTTTAAGCTAGTTATCGTATCCAATTTTACGTCACGTAAATTCTCTCCGGTTTCACAAGTCACTGCCGTAGATGCCCTTGGCTGAAAACGTCGAGGATCCTGGCGGTGCTCTCTCTGAATAGTAGCATCGCATAGAATCTGTGGAACGAGAACAAGAAAGCTGGCGCAAAGAGTTGATTTTTTGTCGGATTGCAAGAGACGCTCTCGAACACGACTCGAACTGCCTTGGGCTCGGAGCGGTTGCGGACGACGCTAAATCTGTGGGCTCCGGCGAAGCGGCCTTGATCACTCCCGTAGAGGAAGTCAATGCTGCTCACCGTTTGCTCTGATTCCTCTTCCTGGTCAATGTGAACGTGGCCGACTTGAAACGTCCCGAAAAGCATTGCTCGCAAAGCCGGCAACCGTCCACTGGGCACATCGGCAGTGCTGGAGATTCGATCATTGTCATTCTCGCGGCCAAGACCTAGAGATAAGTCAGGTTGGTTTCGATTGCTCTGGAACTGGCGTCAAGCCAGTCAACGTAACGAACCTGAAAAGGATGTGAGCCTCTTCCCCACGGTTTGCAGCACCATTCTCTCCGGCGCAAAAACCTTTCCGCCGAAAAAGCCTTCCACAAAAGCAGCCAATATCGTCGCGTCTTCCACGTTCTTGGTCAAAGGAAGGTCCACATGGCGTGTATCCCCGTCGAAGATATGATGTCTGGGGTTTACCAGCCTCTCGAGGGTATGTGACCTCCGAAACAACTCCGATACTCCGTTCAACTCGACGACTCGACCTTTGGGAACATGGCGGACAATTTTGTAGATTTCCCAGATGTGTTTGGCGGCCAGTAATGTGGGAATAGACACTGCTAGTCCTAGGAAATATCTGTTGTGGAGGATATGCGCGTTGAAGGCCATTTTGGTGCAAATATTATCGAAGCGGTTCAAGTAACCTAGGTAGGTCTCGCAAAGATCCAGAATTCCGGACATAAGGCGAGAAGTGAGTCTTACATGTATGTGCCTTATAAAGGAGTCACGCAAAGAAATGCGAATGCGTTTATTCCCGTCGAGCCCGACTTCTTCCGCAGAGGATCATGAGCCAAACACCCAAACCGGCGTAGTAATCCAATTCGGGTTAGTCACTGTGTCTGCAAATTTCCCGGTAGTTGCCCTCGCCTGTCTTGCAATGAGAGTTGGTTTTAAGTTGGTCAACTTACTCTTGATACCAGGCTGATGTTCGACACAATGGGCATTGACGTGCTCTATCTGTAGCTTTGCCGGGATCCGGGGCATGAGACCCGGTCTGGGCCGATGATTTCGGCTTTGCGGGACTTGATGGGCCCACTTGGGCCGTCGCCGAGTCGAGCTGCTGGTCGACCAATATGTAATACCGAACATACAGTAGTCTAATCGAAAATTGGCCTGCAACCCCCGCAACTTGGCAAAGCATCATCAAGCATGTCTGTCGTGAAGCTGATTGGGTCTGTCGTCTTGCTACGTGCGCATGCTAATGCAGTCTGATTGCTGCCTGGTAGCCCTGACACTAGCACAACAATATCCTCGTTTTCTGGTCCCGAAGCAAAACACATCTTCTTACCGGGCAGTTCTCCATGATCACTTCTCTCGAGCATCCGCACTCTCATTTCACCTGATTTCCATTCTCGCGGGGTCGCATCCACCATGTCCTCAGTCTGCGCTCACGAGTGCAGCTTCTGTGTGACGTTCACAGTTGACACCACAAGACCATTGCCAGAGCATTTGGTGCAAGGACTCACAAGCCCGAGGCCAAGATACCACGTCAACCGGACCGCCGAAGACCTCGAACAGGGGTACAGAAATGCATGTCCCTTGGCGCGCATAATTCACGAACATCCGCTGCTTTCTTTACCCTTGAAGCGGATAAACGACCACAGACTTCGAGCGTTGAATCTGTGGGCCGAATGCGAATTCACAGGACCACATAGCGATGAATTGAACGAGGTTGGCATACCAGGAGTCATCCACAACATTGGTCTTTGGGACTCGCAAGCTGAGAAATACGACCAAGACGCTGGTCCAACTGGTAGCTGGGTGGTATTGAGGGTGTTCGTGGTGGAGGGTGAGTTACTGCCCCTGCGGCCCCAAGAGTCACTATTGTCAACCGCTAAACAAAGACATCAGAGGAGAGACAAAGATTGTCACCCAAAGAGCGCGCCAGGCTGGATAGTATGACGTACGGTCCTCCAGTGACGACACGTCTGTCCTTGTCTCAGCAAGAGCAATTGCGGCGGGCTCTCGAGACCTGTTCCAACACACACGAAGATTGCCGATCCCGGGAATCAGGGTATATCCCTCTGCGGCTTATTGAGATTTCCGGGGACAATGGAAGTTTCAGCATTCGTCTTCGGTCTCGTGATTCTCTTAGCAAAGGGGAAGCTTACGTTGCCCTGAGCTACTGTTGGGGAGGGGACCAATCTTACAAGACGACGAAGGCCTTAGTAAACGCCTACAGCCATGCAATTCCTTGGGGAAAGGTTGGTAAGACTATTCAGCACGCAGTAGACGTCGCCTATAAGCTTCGAATCCGCCATATTTGGGTCGATGCCTTGTGCATAGTTCAAGACGACAAGGACGAACTCGACAGAGAGATACCGAACATGCCTGAGATTTACAATCAAGCTCAAGTAACCATCGTGGCCAGTCAAGCGAGTACGGCCGCCGAGGGCTTTCTCGCCGATCGACGTCTCGAAGACATTTCGAACACTGTTGCCCCGATCAGAATAAGAACGCACCATTTCAAGAATGATCTCAAGGCAACGGCTGTTGATTTGCAGCGATATTTGAGCCAGCCCACGGAGAAGCGCGGGTGGTGTTTCCAAGAGAAATGGCTCGCCAGGAGAATGATCGAGTTCGAGACCACAGCCGTGCGCTGGTCTTGCGGCTCTGCGATCGAAACCCTGGGCCTGCCTGTGACGTACGGATCAAGCATGTCCGCGCTGGAAGAGGCTAAACAACGAGGACGCCTTCTGAGCAGCCAGGATTCAGGGGACCTGTTGAGTACAACGGCCAGCGACAGTTTACCCGTTGCTTTTCGGTCTCTACCTGCATTCTGGGAATGGGTAGTCACTCGGTACTCAAACCGGAAACATACAATCCCCGCCGACAGGGCCATTGCAATATCCGGTCTGTCTCAGGTCTTCGGCAGAAGGATCAAGAGCGCATATGCCGCTGGTCTTTGGGAGGAGTCTCTTCCTCTAGGGCTTCAGTGGCAGCGAGACCTCTTCGACCCAGGAGAACTCCAAGCAAGACTTGGTGTCTATCAAGGGCCGTCATGGTCTTGGACATCATATTCTGAGATCACAGATTTTCAAAACTGCCTGATGGCTCGTCATACTGGCAGGTTCGAAAACCGCATTGGATCGTTGGACGTGAAAACGGTCTTGGCTTCAGGAATGAATCCTTTTGGAGCTGTAACCTCGGGAACACTTACCGTCAAAGGCAATCTCAAAAAGGCTAGGCTCATGAGGCCAGACATATCTCTTAGCACTCGGGAGCAGTACGACGAAGCTCGCCGAGTCCAAGTCGAAGGCAATTCAGGTCACCGATATCGGCTGAATACCGGGGATGCGAACCAGATTTACTACTCAAGCAGGTTCGACATACTAGTTGACCCAATGCCCTCCAACCCGAAGGGAAGCAAGAAAGGCGGATCAACAGATCGCGCGGGATTGCACACCGCATCTTCCGGGGACAAAGGTGAGCTGAACGAGGAGCTCTACAACGCTTCTCTCAGCTATACGAACAGAGACGGCACCCCCGAGTGGCTCATACCTTTCAGGGGCAGTGAACATGGGCTCGCCTGCGCTCAGTTCCCCGGAGGATATGATCTTGGCCGGTTCGGTACTCTGCTAGCGGCTCGAATGCAACCAGACGCTTTCGAAGAAGATTTCGTCCTTCAAAGCCCCGAGAAAAAGGACTATCTAGAGATCTTCCTTCTGGAAATAGGGTGGTTCTCCCATGTGGATCCTCAGACTCATCTCTGCGGGCCCGTTGGTCTCGCCTTGCGCGAGCTCGCACCTGCGTCAAATGCCGCGCAGCATCGCCGCCGGTTCTCGCGCCTGGGGACGTTTAACTTTGACATAACTTATGGTTTGCTGCGGCCGCCAGAGTTGAGCCTTGAACGATGGAAGGAGATTGTTCACGCACAGATGAATTGGTTCTCTGACTGCGAAGCAGAAGCCATAGAGATAGTATGAGGCTATCTACGTATGTTGTCTGTTGTAGACTTACAGCAGCTAAACTGCCATGATCAGGAGGTCGTGCGCGCAGCTCGGGAGACCTCCGGCATTGCTTTTAGGATTCGCTCCTGTACTTTAAAGAGAAGCCGTCTGACATGCGTTGCAAGGACGTTGAGCCCAAGACCTTCTGAGTGTCGGTCAGATGCTGTAGAGTCATTGTAAAAGACATTTCATTAGATTAACTCCCACGATCAGCTGTAAGATGCCTGATGTGGAGAAGACATTTTCCCTGATTCTGCTTTGATTGAAACGAAGACCGGCTTAAGAAAACACATTTTCACAGCCGCCGAGGGAATTCATAGATCCATGTCTTTCGCACTTTGTGCTTTTAACACCAGCAGCTAGGGCTGGGGTGTTGACTGGGTAATTCAATGTTCTTTCGTGAACCCATCCAAGACAATGATCTGATACTAAAACCCTAATAGGATACATTCGGCCGCCTGCAGGTGCATATGCAACTGAGAGGGGCTTCGATCGGCATTAGTACAGGCGAAAAGACTGTCTGACGATAGCAGAACGTTGCACTGGCGCCTACCAAAGTACCGTTCCCATTACTACCGTGACCGGAAACCCCTAGCGCCGAGGTGTCCGCAAAACCCTGGGACAGACTGTTCTTCCCGCAGACCTGCTGAAATTATTATCGAAGGGAAACTCTCAGCTTAGACGATATGGAGTCATCGGTGTGATGTCAAGGGCAGACATGTCGTCTTGCATAAGCTATTCACACATCAGATGGAAAGGCCCCAGCGAATGGCCTCTGATGACAGGCATCCAATATCAAGAATGAATTCTTGCGGTGATTCATTTTGTGGTAATCTCGTGTACTATGTAAATACCGCTTCAAACGGCCCGTTCCGCTACAAGATAGTCTGGCGTGTCTAGGCAAGCGGGCACCGTCGCGCGAATTATCCACAGAGATTTGCCCGATCGTCGTGAGGCAGCACTGAGACCTCAACACGTAGCTGCAGAGATGGCAAGATTTAGACTCACTAGTCAGGCGCTGTTCTCAATATAATAGGTTACTGATTGCGAGAAGTCAGCTTCGCTGCTACGTTGACAACTCCAAACCAGGGTCTCGTGCAGTAGGTTCGTAGGGCGCAGCTTGGTCTCATCAAGCTAGAGCATATCGCCAGCAATCCGTACAATCCACTTGCTAACCGAAGTGGCAGATCGGAGAGATGTGGTTCCATTTTCACGAACACCGCGAGGCGGAAAGTGACACGCCCAGGCTTGATTGGCTCAAACCACGATGATGCCTACAGGGTTCCTCAAGACGAAATCACCTGCCATGCCCGGAAGCGGGTAATTCGCATCCTGATGTACAAGTGCGTAGTCATGATGTAAATGCATGTCAGCAGGGAATCTTTCGAAGTACGAGATAATGCCTCGCGCCATGCTGGGCTCATGTGAACATGTTGTTGTGTGCACTCAAATTCTGAGGTATATAAGTTACACGACACGCAACAACGACGTTGTTTCCGTAGATAGACTTTTGTATGCTTGATTTAAATTTCCGAAAGCTAAACTGGACTGTCATTTGCAACCATGAGCAGCAAAGCCTTGAGTCGAAATTCCCAACCCTCCTCTTATGGGTCGGATGTCGGCCTCTGGAATACACCGGATTCTCTCGAGTCCATATCATCCTACCTTGGGAAACAATCTTGGCTTGACAGTAATCCGCCAAGATCCTCGCTCGGGATAACGTCCTGCAAGTTGGACAACATCGGGCAACAAGACCAACGCATTCTAACGGCAAAGGCCTCGGAATATGCCCAGCAGGCGGGAGAAGGTGCCATGGTACCACTACACAAGTTCATCAACCTACTCAGACGTATCCCCAATTCTATTGCGAAGAACATCTGGGCCAAGGCTCGCGCAATGGTTGAAATATCAGTACACCTACTCTACCGCTCCATCGGCCAGACCAACCTTGGGCCCTCTTTGGGCACGTTGACAGTTATCGACAACCGAACCCGGCGCCAATACGAGATCCCCATCAAGCGAAACGCCGTAAACGCCATTGAGTTTCGTAAAATCACCTCCGCCCAGCAGGGAGCTGATTTCATCGACCAAGCACAAACTGGTCTTCGTGTTCTCGACCCCGGGTATCTCAACACTGCATGCGTGGAGTCTAAGATCACCCTGGTCGATGGACAGCGCGGTTACATACAGTACCGCGACTACCCCATCGAGTACCTGTTCGAGAACCACGACTACGAAGACGTCCTGCACCTGTTGGTTTGGGGTCATCTTCCCAGCGGAGCGGAGAGACTGGCGTTCCAGCGTCGATTCGCCTCAGCTTGTGTCCCGCCCAAGCATGTGACCGAAGTCATCCAGTCTTTCCCCAGACATTCTCTGACGAAGACGATGATGATGGCCGGTTTAGCTGCCTTTGCGAGTGACGAAGACGGCGCCATTCACACCAATCAGTCCAGCCGCCCTTATTACCTGGGCCGGCCAGAAGAGGTCGATCGCGGCATTGTCAGAACGCTTGGAGCTTTCGCGAGTGTCGTCGCCCTCGTGTACTGCCACAAGCGCAACAAGCCATTCACAATGCCCGACCCTGAAGAGTCATACGTCGCTAACATCGTGCGCATGATGGGCTTCCACGAGAGCGGCAGCGACCCCAGCCCGGACCGGGACGTCGTCGCGTGCCTCTCGAAGCTCTGGATCCTCTACGCCGACCACGAGATGACCAATTCGACCGCCGCGTTTCTGCACGCGTCCTCCACGCTCGCGGATCCGCTGTCGTGTTGCATCGCAAGCATCGCGAGCGGCTACGGCCCGCTGCACGGCGGCGCCATTGACATCGCCTACCGCACCTTTGCAGATGTCGGGACCCCGGACAACGTGCCCGCGCTGATCGCGGACGTCAAGGTCAAGAAGCACCGCCTCTTCGGCTACGGGCACCGCATCTACAAGGCCGTCGACCCCCGCGCCAAGTTCATGCGGGACATGATCGAGAAGCACAGCGACAGGGTCAAGTCGAACCCGCTGCTAGCCGTCGCGCTGGAGATTGACCGAGTCGCTGGCGCTGACGAGTACTTCACCAGCAGGAAGCTCAAGGCGAACGCCGACTTGTACGGCTGCTTCTTGTACACCGCGTTCGGCTTCGAGGCTGATATCATCGTGGCCATGGCTTGCCTCTCGAGGCTTCCGGGCCCGCTTGCCCATTGGCGCGAATCAATGCTCGAAAGAGGGCCGCGGATTTGGAGGCCGCAGCAGATCTTCACCGGAAACATCGCTGTAGAAAGGTGATATCTCCGTGTGTCCATCGGTAAGTTCCCCTTTTCGCTGTTTTCCCACGATTTGCCCTCTAACAGAGGCATTAGGTTTTGGTTTCGTCATGGCGGGATTGGTATGAGATCACATGCAGGCTTGATAGAAGTCGAATGGGATGAAAGCGTAAATCGTCAAAGGTAGTAGAATGAGGGATATTCGCTGGGTTTACATATTCTACATGTGGTGAATAAATAGTCAGGTCTATGGCACTCCATATCTCATCCCACCGCTGTTCTCGTTTGCCGCTGAGAAATTCCACGTCTTGAAGGGTATAAACGAATCAGTAGTGAAAGCCAAATCATCCATGGAAAACCCGGGATTCGTGGCCATCCCACCATCAGCCCCTATCGCAAATTCGGAAAACGCAAGTGCTCCAGTAACTGGGGCAACGGCGGGTTGAGAAAATGAAGGTGGCGCGATGGAGTACTCAAGCGCTGGGATCTGGTTTGGCAGATCAGAAGCCGGCGTACCTAAGCTCGAGAAGGGTGTTGTCGTTGGCATTCCAAGACTCGGTGGAGAGACGCCCGAAAGCCCGGTGGGCTTACTTCGCTGCTGGTGCCGCAGGTACCAGTCCTCGACGCGTCGGGCGCGGATCCAGAAGTGATAGAACGAGTCGCGGTCGCCCGTGTCGTCCAGGTCAGGAGAGGCGACGGAACCGAGCCGCATGACGACCTGACGGATGGTGTGCCCAAGGTCAGAGAACTGGCGGAGGTGTTCCGTCATGGCACTTATCCCGGGGTCCGCGGCCTGGAGGTCAAGACGGACGGCCAGGCTGAAGGCGCAGTGCAGCATGACCCAGACAATGTTGGGGAAGTAGACCTCCTGGCCTGCTGGCGTGTGGAGGAGGATGCTGACAAGCGACTTGGCGGATACGATGCTCTCGGAGAGGCCCTGAATCAGCAGTTTCGAGGAAGAGTTTTGCGGGTTGTGGAGCCCGAATGGCGAGTCTGGCAATGACAACTGATTGAGGCACAGTTGAATCGTGTGCAATTGAGGGACTAGGAGAGCTGCAGGTTGTTAGGGGCAAATCATCAGGACAGCTACTTGGAAAGGCGACTTACGACAATCGCCGAGCGGGAACGTCAAGCCTGTTTTGAAGACTTCCACTCTTTCCTTGGCATCTGAAACGGCCGCTTGGATCTGGATTGGGTCGAGGGTTGATTCGTTCTTGACGATGTCATCAATATCTTCAGCTAGTCGCTGCAATCCGATGATGTACGGAAGATACTGGTCCGTAGGGTACTCTGAATGCTCGGAGAGTTGATCAGCAGTCTCCATGACATAGCTCGTTAGGGCGATTGTGCGAAGTCGCTGGAGGACGATGCTGGAGCTTCACGGCATAGTAGTCAGCTTGTGTTGGCAGTGGGCACGTGTTGTTGTTCTTTTGTCAACACGACTCACCAAGAAGCAAGATAGTAGGTTCCCAGAAAGGTTCTCCTTTCATCTAGGGAATCGACATGATCGCGGGAGGTGCCTAGGCTCTCGACGTTCCACAGAGGCCGACGTTTTGACCGGTCGAGCCTCAGATCGGAAACAATGCTAGTTGCAAGGTGCAGATGCTGCAAGTATCTTTTCGGTCTGGGTTGAAAGTGAGCCCTGTGAGAATTGTTAGTCTGAATTTCAGTGTAACAGTTGGCAAGTGATCTTACCAGGCAAGGTGGACCAGTAGACCTTGCAAGACGTCCAAGCAGGTAAAGGCGCCCGAGAGTAACCGTGACGCAACAAGCTCGTTGAACATCTGGCCGAGGGCCCGTTGCAGGCGCACATCGTCAAATGACGCTGCCGCCAGCAACGCCAAGCACAGCGCCGGCCTGCTCTGCCGCAGGCTGCTCACGTTCTCCGAAGCAGGGATGAGAATGAACGGGAAGTGAGGCGTCAACTTCTCGCGGAACCTGTCGAGGAGCTCCTGGCCTCTCTCAACGGTCAGCTGGCCAGCGTCAAACGGGTCTTCGTTGCTACCAGTGACCGCGCTGCCTCGACTGGGCCGGTGTTTCCGACTGTCTGTTGAGGTAGAAGAGGCAATAGTCGGTGGGGAAGCTCGGCCCGGGTCGGATGTGAAGCTCTCCGAGGTCGCGGGGCTTTCGGATACTGTGGGGGCCGGCTTCTCCGGCACTTGGAGCAGCCTATTGGACCTGTCGTTTGTCGTCCCGAGTCAGTCTCGGAGCTTTCTCAGCCGGGATGTCGTCCTACCTTGAGCGAGGGCCCGGCGGTCGGCGGCCTCGGGACGGCGCGTATGTGCAGTCCTTACCCAGCCGGAGACATCTGTCGCAGGTGGTCGAGTCTTGTGTGCGGTCACACTTGATCTTGGCGTGGGCGCAGGTGCGACATGTCTTGAGGAGCGGGGTCGGGCTGCGCTGACGGGACTCCATGACGGGCACGACGGTAGACGGTGTGATTGACGGGGTTCTCTTGCATGCGGCATGCGCATGCAGACTCTGACGGACGGAACCTGGGCTGAATGCTGCAGCAAAGACCGTACGGAAGGGATACGGACACGGGATGGAGGAGGAGAGGGAGAGACTTTAGGCGTACGGACACGGAGGAGAAGGACGGACTCTAGTCAGGCAACAGCCTCCTGGGGAGGAGATTGAACTGCTTCCAGCGAGATTACCAACAGGAGGGATTCGCTATTGCACGCGGCGCCGGTCGAAGGAATGATCAATTCAGTATCCGTAATACCCGATCCTTCGGACAGGGGCTTTGGTGGCTTGGCTGCGCTAAAGGGAGACTAATTGTCACTAATCGAGCAAACAAATCCATTCTCAGGGCTGCTCCTTCGACGCAGTGAGTTTCATTCTCATGCTCATCTCTCATCTCACTCACTTCTCACATCCGGGACCGACGACTCAACGCATTAAGCTTTTCCGCATACAAACTTCGCGTCAAATGCGCCTACATGCATGAAGAAAGCTTGCGAGATGGTTGTCGACGTCAAATTCGCCAAGTACGAGAAGATGGGCTGTTGCTGAATGAGTCTGACATCGCAGTCATCCCTCGAGATGAAACCGTAATTGAATTGAATACCAACTGAGGTACATGAAGTGAGCGGGTCCTAACATGAATTGAAGCCTACTAGGTACTAAGAAGTATTCATCTCCATCCGCAACTGACAAGTGTGGGCTCCGTGTTAAATCGTTCAGATGACGCAGACTCAATGGCCCGTTTTGACGGTGTACTCATATGACTGGGAGCTTCCGACACCATCGAAGTCGAGTTTCCATTACAAGTACAGAGACTACTTATTGCCCCAACCTTCCCTCTTATTTATTTTTCTTAGCACGTACTATTAGTACAGCCTACCATTCTACACTAAACTTACTAACACTACAATTTCCCCCCCTTTTTTAATACCAACTTAAGCTAGTACCACACTACTACTACCTACGCGGATAGTAACACTACCTACTACTAAGTACTTACTTAGCCTCTTTTATAAATATATAGTTAAAAATAACTCTATTACCCACAAGGGATTACTAACTAAAAAGTAAAAAGTAATACAAATACTTTAAAACTATAAATTAATAATAATTAAAAATAATAAATAATAGATACTTAAAAAAGGGGGACTTATAAAAACTCCTAAACTAATATAAATAAAATCTAAAAAATTTCTATATTTAATAAAATTAAAAAACTCTATAACTAATAATACTTTATAAATAAACGAATTATTACTAGTTTTAAAGCTACTATTAATATACTCTATAAAAAGAATAAATAAAATAAACCTACTATTTAGTACTATATATAAACTCTTATAAAGACCCTAAAGCACCTACTTAGTAAAAATAAAATATACAAAAAAGCCTAGTTAATATAATACCTTCTTTAACTAAAAGCCTATATAATAGCCCTAACTACCTATACCTAAATAGTAGTAGCCCTAAAACCTAACTAATAATAACCTACTATATAAAAAAATCCTTAACTTTAGAGCCACTAAAGTAGTATATAAAAAAAAGCTAAAAAAGCTTATAAAACCTAAAATAATAGAGTCTTCCTCTATTTTAAACCTAATAATAAGTAATACTAACTTAACTTAAGTACTATCTATTAGGCTTTTATAAACTTAAATTAATTTAATAAATATAGTATTAAAAAAGTTTTTTAAGTACTATTTAGTTTCAGAATTATACTAATAACTAATAAAAATAAAAAGACTTTATTTAATTATAATACTAAGTTACTTAAACTCTTTAATATAGTAAGTATTAAGGGATTTATAGTTTAAACTACGTATACTATTTACTATATCCTAACTATAATTAATAACTACTTTAACTTTACTAGTAATAAATAAAAAATAAAAAATATTATTAAAGTAAAAGTTAAGTATAAAATAAGCCTAATACTAAAGTAATATAAATATATATAAAGTACTAAGGGAAGAAAGGAATAGACCTAGTTAATCTCTCTTACTTTAAAAGTACTACCCTTTAGAATTTATAATAACTCTTTTTTTAAAAAGCTAAAAAATAAATTTAGTTTTAAATAATATATAAAATACTTTAACTAGTATAGTACTAAACCTTACTATTATACCTAGTAATATAAAATATATAATAAATATATATATAAAGAAAAGTATAAGTTTAGTATTAAATATATAAATTACTTTAAACTATATAAAAGTAATAACCTAAAGTACTCTATATAGTTTAAAAAAGTTAAAGGAGTAGTATAAAGGTACTTATAAAAAAAAGGGCTAATATTAAATACTTTAAAATAAAGCTTTACTAAATAGCCAAAGCCAAAGCTAGAAAAAAAGCCACTATACCTAGGAATATAACTCTAAAAACTAGGAAATTTAGTGGTATTTTAAGTAAGAAAAGGGCACTAAGTACTTTAAGTATAACTAAAGAGAAGACCTTTTTTATACCTACTATATAACTAACGGGGTAGAATAAAGCTATAAAGATTAAAAATAAAGTTATAAAGATCCTTAATTTAATTATAGTTAATACTAGTAGTACTATACCTACTTTTAAAGTTAGAGATATTAATATAGTAATAGAAGAACCTTTTTTTTAAAAGAATAAAGGCTTAAAATATATACTATTGCTTAAAAAACTAAAGTATAATACTTAATAAACCTAAAACCCTAATAAAAATTAATAAATAAATTAATAAAAGTATTTTAAAATAATATAAAAAAAGCTTTAAAAATATATAAAATAGTACTTAAAATAGTATATACTACTAAAGTAAACGTTATATTTATTTAAAAACTATAGGTACTTTTTATAAAAAGTATAATAAAAATATATTTAAAATATTAACTTTATTTACTTATTAGTACTTAAATAAGTACAGATAACTACCTAAGGGTACTAATATATATTAAAAAGACACTCCCTATACCTAGAACTTTTTATATTACTAAAAAACTTTATAGAAATATCTTTAGAGTAATAGTAAAGAGCTAATATATACTTAATATCTACTAGTAGTAAAATAGTCTTTTTATAATATAAGTATTAAAGAAGTAAAAAATACTTAAGAATACTATAATTACTAGGAACTAGAATACTAAATATATAACGTAGTAACTTAAAATTAATAGTAATAAAGGGGCAGTATAAGTAGTAGTATAGCTAAACTTAGTAAAAGTTACCCTCTTTAATAAAGTTAACGAACCTATAAACAAATAAAGTAATATAATTAACTTAACTATTTTAAATATACTAAGTACTAAAACCTTAGTAACTAAACACTATACTACTAGATTTAATTATAAAGTATTAGTTATAATTATACTACTAATAAAACTAATAAAAATACTATAACTTAAAATAAATAACTCTATTTTAAAATATAAAGACTTAAAATACTTTATAAATTATATACAAAAAAAAAAATAACTACTAAATAAGAACTTTAATATAATTAAAAAACTTAATATAATAACCTATAGTCTTATTAACCTCTTATAAGTAGGTTTAAAAGTAGCTAAAAAATTTAAATAAAATACTAGTAGTAAAAAGTAATAGTAGATAGATAAGTATACTACTACTGGTAAGAAGTAAAGGGACTTATACAACGCCAATCCTAAGGGGAAAAATACCTACTAAACTAAAAAAGACTAAAACTATATAGTAATAAAAGCTAAATAAAAAATATAGTAAAATTAAATTAAAAGTATTTAAAAGAATACTAACTTTTACTAAATAATAGACTAGTATAATACTAAACCTTAAATACAGTCTCTTCCCCTATAAAATAGTAAAAATATAGTTACTAACTCTATTAAAAAAAACAAAGCTCTATACTAGCTACTCCTTAAAGTAGTCTTTATAGAAGATAACTTACCTAATATATAATATATATATATAAAGCGTAAAATACTTTTCTATATAGATATTAGTAAAGAAAAGCTTTAAGAGACTATTTTAGGGATAGGGAATACTATACCTAGAGCAGATAGAACAACTATACTTATACTTAAAGTAGTATAGTTATATATTAATAACTATATATATCAACTCTATACAACTTACTTAAAAATAACCTATTACCTACTTATATAAAAAAAAGCTAAAGTTGTAATAATTCCTAAGTCTAATAAAAACACTAGTATACATAAAGACTAGTAACTAATTTCCCTCTTCTTAATACTTAAAAAAGAGCTTAAACAGCTAGTAGCTAAATAAATTACTTAAACCTACGTAAAGTATAAAATCCTATACCCATATATAACTAAAGTACTACTATCTCTATTCTTAACTAATATAGTTAAGTATCTTATATATAATATAAAAAAAGTACTTAACTATAAAAAAATCGTAACCTTTATTATAGTAAATATTAAAAGTATATTTAACACAGTACTTACTAAATAGCTTTATAATTAACTTTAATAATAAGGATAGCTAAAGCCCCTAATTTCTTAAATTTAGTATTTTATAAACTAAAGAATAGTAAGTATCTATTATAAAGGATATTACTCTTTAATAACCCCCCTCTCTTATAGGCTACTCTAAAGATTACTTACTTTCCTAATTCTTTACTTTTTATATATAGACTTTTTTTACTAAATTAAACTAAAGGCTTTATAGTTTAAGTATACTAATAATTATAGTATATTAGTAATAGAGAATATACTAAAAAAAACTACCTATAGAACCTAAAAGATCTTTAATAAAACACTAGCCTATAGTAAAAAAAACGCTATTACTTTTAGCCCGTTAAAAACAAAACTAGTATACTTTACTAAAAAAAACGTACTATAAACGTTCCCCTTAGTAATATATAATAAAACTAAGATTAAACCTAAAAATACTATTAAATAACTTAGAATCTAGCTTAATATAAAGTTTAATTTTTATAACTATATTAGAAACAGGGCAGCTAAAGTTAACTTTATTATAGAATATATTTAAGGGCTTAATAGGGTTAATAGTAGCATACTACTAGCTTTTATAAAAAAAGCGGTATATACTATTATCCTTTTAAAGGCTATATTTAGAGCAAAAGTCTAGTACTTAAGTTCTATACAACCCAGAGTAAAATATAACTATATAATAAATACTTACTTACCTATTAATACTAGGCTTAAAGAGTCTTTAAACTACTTATAAGTAGTAATTAATAAAGCGCTTTATAGAGTAGTTTTAGTATAGTATACTATAAAGATTTTATTTATTTTATAAGAATTAAGTATACCTCTAATATACCTACTACTTAACTATATTTAAAAAAGGTATACTATTAAGTTATATAGTTTTTATAAAAGTCACTTACTTATAACCCGTTTTATATAAAAAAACTAAGTAAAAAAGTACCTAAAAAAAGCACTGTACCTAATAGTACTTACCTATATAACTAATAGTATACTTTATTTTTTTAAACCTAAACTACTATAAAGGAACTATTTATTTACTATAGTAGATCTAGGGTTATAGAGTAATAAAAAAAATAAAATAAAGTAGTATAAAAAATAAATTAAAAAATTAGCCCTAATATATATAATTGCCTATATAAATAGCTTTTAACTAAATACTAAGTCTACTAGCTTTAGCTAAGTAATTTTTTAAAGTAGAAACTTAATCTATACTAGAGTATAAAAACTACTAAAAACTAAAGTATTTAATACTAAAGTAAAGGGAGTAGTTATAAGTTTAGCTATAGTACTTAATACTAAAGAACTAAATACTATAGGAATTATAGTATACTTTAATAATACAGTAGCTATTAACTATATACTAAAAGTACTACTTAATTCTTTATAAACTATATTTTTATATTTTTATAAATAAACTTAAAAAACTAAAATTTTAGTTTTAGTATAGTAAATACTAAAGTATTAAAGAATCCTAAAGAATAAAATAACTAATAAACTAATAAAAAGGAGTACTTTACTAAAACTAATAAACCTTAATAATAAAGCCCCTATACAAAACTATACTAAGTATAGAGTAAAGAAGAACCTTTAATAGGCCTTTAAGGATTAATAGTAAGTTAAGTCCCGTACTATAGAATATATAAAACTGTTGGTTTGCATAGGGTAAGCAAACGCGACCCTAAAATAGGGTAAAAACAAG
This sequence comes from Colletotrichum musae, assembly GCA_027406025.1. Lineage (NCBI taxonomy): Eukaryota > Fungi > Ascomycota > Sordariomycetes > Glomerellales > Glomerellaceae > Colletotrichum > Colletotrichum musae. The sequence continues at coordinate 6,108,220 of JANVYC010000003.1, forward strand.
GGGCCGTACGGCCGTTAAAACGAGGTTAAATCGACTGTAAAGTGGTGATGCGGATGGATTGTATTGATATAAGAAGGAGGGCTGCTAGCGTGGGTTAAAAGGGGCCCCTAAAAGTGGGCCCTGTGGGGTTATGTGACCCTATACGTCCCCGAGCTACAGTTACTGTAGCTAAGGCACTATAGCTGTGGCACAGGGCTGTAATTATATTCTAATACTAGTAGTTTTTATTCTTAAGGCCTAAGGCGTTAGGTCTTAACCTAAGAAATAATTATAATCGTAAAAAGGGTAGTAATTGACGCAGTTTAATAAATTACTACTCCTTAAAACAATAAAAAATCTTAAAACCTTTATAAGTATTAAGCGCCTTATCTCTAACGGGGCTACTATATATACAGCTATAGTAATAGCCTACTATACATCTAGCGGCTTTATTAAATATCTATTTTATCTATAGTATACCCTACTAACGTGCTGTATTACCTATAGTCCTAACTAATTTATAGTTTAATACTATTACTATAATATCTAATAATACCAGTAGAAATATAAAGCGTAGGATTGCTAGCTGTATATCCCCCGGCCCTATTATCTATCCCTAGTAATACCTCTAGAGATACAAAACAGTAGGATACTAGCTGTATATCCATTAGTACCGCCACTTATCTCTAATAGTACCTCTAAAAATACAGCTAACTATATATCCTTTAATACCATTATAATAAGAGTTAAAGTACTATAGCCCGTAACTATCCCTATATCTATCCCCTAGCAGCTTTTTATTTTTAACAGAATAGTTAGTTATACCTCCTTTAGTAGCTTTTTATTTTTTAAAAAATCTTTACCTATACTTAATCCTTTATAGGGATAGGCTTAAGTAATTGGGGGCTGTGGGGGTATAGGAGGGTTTGTTGTATTAAATAGGGGAGGGATAGTTGTAAAGCGCTGTGCGGGGGCTTAAGTTAATAGGGGCTTAGAGCTACTAGATCTATAGATTAGTAAATAGGGCCTTGGGGGCTGTTAGATCTATGGGTTAATAGTAGGAAGTTATAAATTCCTGGGTTTAAGTAGGTAAGTAGGGCTTAAATAGGGGTTTTTAATTTAATAGTCTAAGGCTGTTAGTAAAACTAGGATTTAGTAAAGAGATAAGGCTAGAGATACTTTAAGGCTGTTAATCCCTAAGCTCGTTACTATAAAGATAATATATTAAAGGGCACTTTCTATATTTATAAATAAACTGGCTTAAGGTTTAGTTAACTATTAAATAAGCTTTAGTATATTAAGCCCTATTAATAAGGGGATTAAAAGGTTGTTAATTTAAGCCTTGTTAATAAGGGGATTAAAAGGTTGTTGTATTAAGGGACACTTTTAATAACTAAGACGGTTTAACTATTAAGAAGGGGTATACTAAATATTACTTATCCTATTTAATGTTTTAGACGTATTTGTAATAGTATACTAGATTTATAAATAAAATTAATTACTACTAAATAGGGGCTTAGTATATTAACGTTATTTACTAGTAAGTAATCGGCTGACTCTGGGCTAACTACGTTTGCAACAATATCTCTTCTATAACCAAAAAGATCGTAATTATTGTTAGCCACAGTGCCGCTATGGATGATAATAATTACTATAGTTATGTATGTATATTAACCACTAATCAGTATTAGTTTATATAGGGTAAGTAAACGTAACTCTAAAATAGAGTAAAAATAAGGGGCTGTACGGCTGTTAAAACGAGGTTAAATTAACTGTAAAGTGGTGATGTGGATAGATTGTATTAATATAAAAAGGAGGGCTGCTAGTGTGGGTTAAAAGGGGCCCCTGAAAGTGGGCCCTGTGGGGTTATGTGACCCTACACGTCCCCGAGCCACAGCTGCCGTGGCTGAGGCACTGCAGCCGTGGCGCAGGGCCGTAATTATATTCTAATAAAAACTTAACTTAAAAGCCTACTTAAGTTCTATAAAAAAGCTAATAACCCTACTTTAATAAGAGTTTTATAAACTACTTACTACTAAGTTAAGCTATAAAAACTTTACTAAATATTATTATAAATAAAATTATAAAAATATAAAACTATAATACTTTTATAGTAAAAATAAAATACTAAAATACCCCTTATTTTACTATAAAGTATAAAACTTAAAAATATAGTTTTAATATAACTAATATATTATAAAATAACTTAATAAAAACTAAAGGGCCTTTACTATACTTACTAAAACAACCTAGTTCTATAAAAAAATCTATCCCTACTACTAACTTTATATAATAAACTAAAATAAATAACTTCTATAAAAGGACTCCTTTAAAAGTCCTACTAAATACTCTATATAACCTACGTTTCTTTTATATATATAACTACTCTCCTCTTTTTCTTTATTAACTTATATATCTTTTAAACTATACTCTTACGTATTTAAATTAAAAAATTATAAAATAAGTTTACTTAAAGCTTTTCTAAAGTACTATAAACTAATAAAAAATCTTAACTTCTATACTTATTAGAATAAATAATAGTAAACTACTTTTAAAATTATAAGTAAATTAATTTATATTTTAAATTCCCTCTTTAATAAAAAGTAAACTAATACTAATTTAATATAAAGCTACTATACTAAGTAACTACTATAACCCCCTTAAAGGGACTAATACTAAACAGTCTATTATATTTACTTATTTTTAATAACTCTTTAACTACCCCTTTACTTATTAACTTAAACTAGTAAAAAGAAACACTACTAATAAATCTACTACTCCCTACTATAATATATAAAATATAAAAAAACTCTATATATAAACGGGTAATAAATATATATTATACTTATATTTGTATATAAACGCGCGTTAAGGTAGTAGTACTAGCGTAGTCGCCTTTTGCCCCCTTTAGGGGGCCCAGTGGCGTTAAATACAACAACAACAACAACAACTGCTTATTGCCCTCGCACCAAAGGTAACCAGGCTTCAGCAAGATCTTGACGTCGATAACGAAGTAGCCCCAGCCGATGCGGGTGATCTTATACGGAGGCGTCGTCAAAAGGACTGCTGGCGGAGAAAATGTATGGTGCTTCACGCGATGACCGTTATTAGCGCACATAAAACCGCAGCGAGAATTGTGTTTGCGTACCAAGCCGATCCACATCTCCTGGATGATCTCCTCTCCAGACGCTTTGACATAGAACGACCAGAGATGTCTGTTCTGCGTCCCCTCCTTCGGCGTGACGAGACGGTGGGTGTTCCCGATGACAATAGTCATGGGGTCCGGCTGGTCGTCGAAGGCCACCAGGGGCTTGATCGGGGCAAGATCAAGCATGGTCCACGTCGTGCCGGTTTTGTCGCTGCTATCCACGGAGCCGCGCCGCATCTCCTCGGCGACCTCGTCCGTCACAGAGTCTCCGCATACGGAACCGGCGTAGTCGGTCAGCGTGTTGAGGTACCCGTCCAGGACCAACGTGCGGTCTTGGCTTTCCGGCGACCGCTGGGAGATGACACCCCTGATCCACGCGATCTGCTCGAGAATCTCGTCCTGCTTAGCCAGCTGCTCGACGATCTTCATCGTGTACTCCTTGATCAGCGACGACTCTACCGCGACCTTGCCGATGCCAGTCGCCGCTACAGTGGCCATGTGTCTAATGAAGAAACGGTGTCAGTTCCCGCGGGATCTTCTACGGTTCGCTCTCACAGCCGACTTGAGCTTCAAGTGCTTCGATCGTCACCTACAACGTAGTCGCCTCCACGACCAGCGCCAACGCGCCCTTGTGCGCCTCGAGAGACGCCTTGATTTTGGCCGCCTCCTTCTTCCCGGACAGCGCCCATCGCGCCGCTGAGTTGATCTTGCCCCCGCTCCGGTGCCTCTCGAGCAGGGCCGTCAGCTCCTCGACGACGCCGTCGCAGTTCGCGATGAGGTCGCAGATGCGCCGGCGCAGATCGTCCGGCAGCCGAGTCGGGGCGTCGTCGTCGGTGTCGCTCTTCAGTATTTCTAGGGTGACGCCCAGCTCGGCGAGCTCGCCCGAGACGGCCGCGAGGTCCTGTCGCGCGTCGCGGCAGGTCGCGACGAAGCTGGCGATGCCGACGCCGGCCTGCCCGACGGCGGTAATCAGGGCTAGACAGCCTGTGCTGATGCTGAGCGGATCCATGGCGACTTCGGAGCAGGTATCTCTTTAGTCGCCTGGTCCTCTCCTACCTATCGAGTCTTGGTTGTGGTCGACGACGAGGTTTGGTCCCAACACGTGTAGTTTTGCAGCGTTCATGATCGCATGTGAGGTGTTTACTGCTGAAGAGAACCCTTGGCATCAGGCATACACCTACTGGATGCCTCTTCAGCTGAGGTCTAACCGAGACTGGAAATGCATCTCTCGATTAGGCGAGAAATGGGTTTGGGCTATTGGCTGTGCCCCTCATGAGCGATTCCTGCATATTCGAGTCAGCTGAAGAGGACCATTTTCCGAGGGCCTCAGCTGTGTCTCTCGAGCACAAATCGTTACTGATATGACGACAGCACCAGAGACTTTGGGAGCATACGATCGTCGGCTCTCCCCCAAAAGGAGAGAAGTACGTCTTCTTGAAATCGAAACTGGTGCTACTGGCGCTCAGGTTTCGTGCAAACTACACACCGTTTCTCTTGACGATGACCCTTACTTTATCGCCCTCTCATACGTCTGGGGCGATCCCTCCATCACCGAAGAGATAATCCTCGACGGCATCAAGACGAACATCACCGCAAACCTTGCTTCCGCCCTGAAGCATGTCCAAAAGCACTGGGCGGAAATCGACGCCGCTTCGAGATGCCCCCGCGATCCCAGCAAGTTCCGCATATGGGCCGACGCAGTCTGCATCAACCAGCAGGACGACGCGGAGAAGTCGCAGCAGGTCGCGCTCATGAGAGACGTCTACACGTCGGCAGACTCCGTCTTCGCCTGGCTATCGTCAGAAGACGGATACACATCCCAAGCCCTCGAGCTGCTAGGGGCCGTCTTCGAAATAGTAAACGCCTATGTGGAAGTCTCCACCGGCCGGCCCGCTGAGGTCGAAGGCCCGGACTGGGCCGAAGTCACGCACGGCATCACGCTGACCGTGGAGTATGTGCCGCTGGCGTGGGCGGTTCTGCAGTCATGCCTACTCCTGGATCTCGGGCAGACCGAACTCTTCGCACCCGGCGACTCTTGGACGGCCCTCATGCACCTGTCAGAGCTGCCGTTCTGGTTTAGAGTCTGGATCCTCCAGGAACTGGCGCTCGCGAAGTCTCTGCACTACATGTGTCCTTCGGCCAGAATCAGCCACGGGAAGGGTATACTCGCCGTCACTTGCGTCATGGAGACTCTGAAGCTGGTGCGAAAGGGTACGGCCCACGAGTTGACGGGCCTCATTCACTCCAGAGTCTACGTGCTGCTGACGAAGCTCAACCTGGTCCACTATCGGATGCACCTCCGGCAGTCGTTCCATCGGGAGATGGCGAGAGGAAGGCCCCTCGGAGAATCAACCGGCGGAGGAACCCTCGGCATGCTCCTGTTGACGCTCTTCTCCGGAAACATCAGGGCAACCAATCCGAGGGACTTCGTGTACGGCGTCCTGGGCCTGACAGACCTGGGCATCGCGCCCAACTACGCCGCCCCTGTTCGCGAGCTCTACGTCCAGTCCGCCCGGGCCTTCGTCGAACAGTGGCGACGTGCGTCCGCGACCCCCGAGAAGTCGTTCGGGGCTCTCATCTTCCTGCAGCATTGCCCCGCCGGACTACGGAACAGCGAGGGCCTCCCCACCTGGGCCCCGTCGTTCGACCTTCGGCCGCGGCATTGGAGGATGAACACGAGGGCAGAAAAGTGCCGGGCCTTCCGGGACGTCGCCGAGCTGCGGGACGGGCCCGAAGTGGTCATATCCGGCACGACGCTGCGAGTCCCGGCCGTGGAGGCGCAGGCGATCACGTACCTCTACGATAGGCCCATCGGTGACGACTTCTTCCACAAAGATCTCCTCCATTGCTGCGAGACCTTCCTCGCGCTGCTGGGGCCCAAGTACGTCAACGACAAGCCGCTCCTCGTGGTCTTGTGCTGTACGCTGATACAGAAATTCGACTGCGATTACGACCTCCGACGCCTGGCTTCGCTTTTTCACGGCATTTACCGTTGGCAGCCATCCGGGATGCTGTACGAGGAGCTTCAAGAGAGCATGCTGGGACTGGAAGACATGGCCATGCGAAACCATCTGGAGTTCATGCTGGGCGAGTGGACGCCGGCGCTCAGCAACAACTGGGGCAGCCAGCTGGTCGCGACGAGCGACGGGTGCATGGGGCTGGCGGGCGGGGACGTCGAGGCCGGAGACGTCGTGTGTGTTTTGAAGGAATGCGATGGTCCTGTCATCTTGCGCCGGCAGGACGAACACTACCTATTTGTGAGCCCTTGCTTCATGCTGGGGCTGATGGAGGGGGAAGTGTCTAAGATGATCGACAATGGGGCTGAGGTTCAAGTTATTAATATTCATTGATTCTGTAGCCATGCTTGTCTTGGCCTCGCTTTTCGAAGAACACTCGTTATTAGTTATTTTCTACATCGTTGGTTGTCTATATTCGAATTACATCCGTCGCAGATCCGTCCAGAACCACTCAGTCTTGAGCCTCCCAGGAATCGTAATCACCGAAGTAACGCTCGTGTATCCTCCTGGCGTAGTCGAGCAAAACAGGATGACTCCTGATCGTCTTCTGCGTATCAGGCGCCCTAAATCACACACAACGTCAGCCATCATCGAATGAAAGATCTCAAGGCAGGCGAATGACTTACGCGGCGCACAAAAGCCCGGTGGCAATGAACCCATACACCGTCGCATCCGCCTCCGTCGGCCCAGACCCGCCGAGCACCCAGAACGGCGCCTCCCCGTCCGCCGGGGGCGCCTTGGTCCGGGCCTCGGCTAGCAGCGCGTCGACGTCCGCCCAGACGTCGTGCCTGAACTCGGCAATCTCCTCGCTCGAGAAGCGCCCGGTTCCCTGGCCGTGCAGCGTGCGCGCCATGCCGCGGTAGGCCAACAATCCGACGAGCGGCCTTATGGGCCAGGGGATCGAGCTCATGACGTGGGAGACCATCGTGTCGTGGTTGTCGTGCCATCTCTCTTGGCCCTACAGAAATCAGTCTCTGCAAGCGAGTCTACGAGAAGTTGGTTTCTCACCTGGTAAAAGTACAGCTTATCCTCGAGCAGCGCGCGGATAGACGCGTCCTGCGCCCTCCCGGCTGGCGACAGCCTGGCATTAAGATCCTCGCACAAGCCGTCCTCGACGAGATGCCTCGCGATCATGGTCGAGTCGCCCAGGCTGATGGGCGCCTGCTGCCCCTCGTGCGTGATCTCGACGTACGGGATCTTGCCCCTGGGCGCCTTGGAGAAGGACCCCCGGTCGGCGCGGTACTTCAGCCCGGCGAACCGCAGGCGGGCCTCGAGCTTCGTCACGAACGGGGACCAGATGTACGCGTTGGAGACCGGGAAGCCGCGGTACAGGACTATCATGGGCTGGTGTTTCAGTGACGCTGCCATTGTGAGTGTTGTGTTGCTGGGTTCGATGTTGTGTTTCTGTTTCGTCGAGTTCCAGGTGCGGAGTTGTGACTATCGCAAGGATTGAAGAGATCAATAGTGTGAGTGTCTGTGAGAGAACCCCTTTGCCTCCAGCTTTGTTTATCTTATGCCCAGCGGACTATGAAATGTCTTTTATATCTCCATATTTTGACGTCTCCAGCTAGCACCAACGGAACTTCTGTAAATCGCGGCGCCTGAGACAACCCACCCCCCGGGCAACCCCGACATTCGGACTCTGGCCGCTGCGATCGAAAAGTCCGCTATTCGTCCGCCAGCGTCGGCTCGCTCCTTAGGCGGCCCGTCTTGGTGCCGCCGGATGCTTTTTGGTGGCGCTGCTTGGGCGCTGTGTAAGCATCAGATCTGCACAGTAGCGGCGCAGGTCGCCAGGCACCAACCAACACCGGCTACTGTGGGTTTGATAAGCAGGGGAGAGTCCAAGCGATCCAAGGGGTTGAACAGACAATTGTCAGCCTCTGCTTCTGTTGCTTGGGTGACTCATTTGAGTGAGTAGACTTAAGAAACACGTTGCGTTTCCTTCCAGGCTGTAGAGAGTGAAGGTAACTCAGAACAATGTCATTATCTACCAAAGTCTAACCATCTAAAATGTCCTGAAACTCCTTTGACGCCAACAAACGCTTGAAGAAGTAGAAATAGGGAATCAAGAAATGAAAGAATAGATGTTTCCAAATACGCCTTAAGAACTCTCCTCAAACTTCTGCCTTAAACTGCTCTTCTTGGTAGTAGTCTCGGCCAACTGGGAAATGCTCGAGTTGTTCGTAATGTCGAACAATGAAACCTCGGCGCCGAGCTCCTTGATCAGCCAGGAGCGGAGCTCCACGGCCGTCAGTGAGTCGATTCCGTACGCGTACAGCGGCTTGCCTGTGTCCAAGTTCTCAACCTCGATGCTGAGCATCCTGGCCAGCTTGAGGAGCAAGGCATCCAATACAACGCTACCGGCTTCCTCCCAGGAGGCGGCGCTGGAGAGGAGGGCTTTGTGGTTGGCGGCCTTGTGCGTCTCGGTCTTCCCTGTCGCGTCCGCGTCCGTCTTGCCGAGGTGCAGATGGCTGAAGAGGGGATCTTCCGACCAAGATTGCGTCTGGTAGCCCTCGGCTGCTGTTTGCTGGGGAAGCCACAGACGGGGGACGACCTGCGCCTTCTCAAGCTGCAATGATGCGGTTGCCGGGCGGCAGTGGTAATCCAGAACAGCGTGAAGCTCATCCTCAGTGATGTAGGACCACCCGGAGGAACGGAGGAAGTCCCAGAGCTCCGGCTTCTCGGCGACGTAGCCGACGCCCTGGATAATTGGCAGGTCAATTGAGACGGCGTTGACGCCTTGCGAAACCAGGTATCTTGCGAAAGCGTCCTGGAACGTGCCGCCAGCAGCGTAGTTGGCCTGCTCGGGGCTACCCGTGACGCCGACAGTCGAAGACAAGCAGACAAAGAAGTCAACCTGGTCGCCAAGAACGTTGTACAGGTTCCACGAGGCGTGCACTTTGGGAAGTACGGCTGCTTTCCAATCGTCGAGCGGCATGTTCTTAAAGCGATTGTCCTAGAATAGAGGTTAGCTATGCCGAGGATGATAATTAGTTGCTTTCACTGACCTTGAGAACCATGGATCCCTGAATACAACCCTTTATGGGCGGAAGAGAAGTAGAAAGCTCGGCGACCAGGCTGCGAAGTCCTGTCTCATCCGTCACGTCGCATTTGGGAGTAACAACGCGGTCGCAGACGGCCTCGAGCTCCCTAACAAGCTCCTTTGCAGCCTCTTCAACCGGACCGCGGCGGGACAGCAAAATGAGATTCTTGGCTCCTTGGGACGCCATCCATCTCGCCACGGATCTTCCGAGACCGCCGAGGCCACCAGCGATCATGTATGTGGCCTCAGGGTCGAACTTGCTGCTCGGTTTGCGACTGGGAACGACAGGCACAAGATCGTCATCGTGAGGCTCCAAAACGATCTTGGTCTTCTGTCCGGCGGACTGCAGATGGCGGAAAGCGTCGTGCACTTGAGAGAACGAGAACACGGTGGAAGGCGCAAGCCGGCTGATCGCGTCCCAGTTAATCAAGATGAGATCGGTCGCGCGCTGGAAAATCACCTCTGTGCGGACTGGGTCGTAAGCTGCGCAGGAGGTAAGGTCGAAGGACTCGAAGCGGACGTTGCGGCCTCGAGGAAGGCGCGCGCTGCATCCGCCGACATGGGCACCGACGTTGACGATGCGCCCAAAGGGGGCGACGCAGCCAACCGCCTCACCGACGAACTCGGAGTCGTCGACAGTGTCCACGAGGATGTTCACGCCGCGGCCATTCGTCACGGTCTGCAGGGTCTTCTTGAGCGACCTGCCGTTGGCGCTGACAATGTGGCTTCGGGGAATACCGCAAATGGTTTCCAGTGTCTCGCGTTCCTTTTGGCTTTTGGCAGTAGCAATGACTTCCGCACCCTGCAACTGGGCAAACTGGATAAATGCAGTACCGATTTGAGAGGAACCAGAGTGAACCAGAACGGTGTCTCCCTTGCGGATTAGTCCATTCTCGTGAAGCACGGCGTAGGCCGTAGTGTATGCCACGGGAAGAGAGGCACCTTGAGCCCAGGAGACATTGTCGGGAAGCATTGCAAGCAGTCCGTCGGTGGTCCTCACATGAGTCTTGACTGAACCCGAAAGAGAGAGACCGAAGACGCGGTCACCAACTTGAAACCTGGACGCAGTGCCGGCCCTGGTGACGACACCCGAAGCTTCGCATCCCAGCGGCGCGTCCTCGGTCTTGCCCAGCGCCGTGGCCAAATCAGCAATGTCGATTCCGCAGGCCATCGTTTTGAACTCGACCTCGTGCTCGCCCAGCGGTGCCTCGAATGTGGCATCGTCCTCGAATCTCAGCGAGTCGAGTTTTCCGGCTGTGCCAATCTGGATAGCGAGAGAGCGAGAAACTGCCTCTCTCAAGGGCTTGTTCACCACTGTCAAGGCTCCCGTCTGGTTTTGAATGTGCTCCGTCAGGTATTGGGCCTGCACGAGTCGCGAAACGTTGACGACATCGCTGATAACTCTGAACGAGTTCTCCTGTCCAGTCTGGGTCGCCTGCAGAGCAAGTACGCACTTCTCCGCGACAGTAGCATTTGAGGCGGCCTGCTCGAAGGAGAAAGTGACGAACTTGACGTCGGGCCTCTCTGATCGAATGACTCGAGCGAGACCCGTGACAAGCTCGGTATCGGGGTCCGAGGCAACTGATGTGCCACCCCGAGTAAGCCACACAATGACCTTGCACTGGGTGAGCACATGCTTGAACGCCTGGAAGTCCTTCTCGCTCATGTCTCTCAAGGTGGGGTTGTCGAGCTCAGATAGGACCACGCAGGTGGCGCCAGACATGTCCTTGTCCGCGGAGGCGGCGACAGTGATGGCCTCGCATGGCGCGCCTTGGGCTCTCGCGACGTTGGAAATCTTCTCAGCAACCTTGAGCTGCGAGGCTGTGCCGCTGGTAAGGATGAAGTTCGGAACGGCTACATCAGCAGATAAGTCTGAGGCCGGAACGGTAGAAACGAGGATCGAGCTCATCCGGTGCGGCGATCCTTTGAAGTCGTCAAAAACGGCATCGAGACCGTCGTACCCGGAAGCGAGCAGATGGCTCCTCCACGACTCCGCGGACATGAGCGGCCCCCAGATACGGTCCTTGTCTTCGGAGAGCCACCATCCCGGGAGCACACCGAAGCAGAAGCTTCCCAGGAGGACGTCGGTGTTTGTGATCTCGAAGAGAAGCAGCTTGCCGCCGGGCTTGAGTAGCGTCCTGGCGTTCCGGAGCGTGTGGTCGATGTTCTTAGTCGCGTGGAGGACGTTGGCGGCGACGATGAGGTCGTACTTGCCAGCCTCGAAGCCCTGGCTCGACGGGTCGTTCTCAACGTTGAGGACACGGAAGCTCATGCATCCCTGTTCCGACTCGAAGTACTCCTTGGCCTGCTCGAAAAAGGAGGGCGAGATGTCGGTGAAGTCGTAGTGCTTGTAGCGGCGGCCGTGCTGCGTCAGGGTCTCCATGACCGGGCGAGTAGCACCGCCCGTGCCGGCGCCGATCTCGAGGATCTGCATGGCGGGGTTTTTGTGCGCCAGGGAGTCGAGGTAGTTGCAAAGCTGGACGTAGCATCTTTTGGATCCGAGACCGTTGCGATAGACGTCCTCTGCGAGTTTGTCGTTGAATATGACGTCGAGGGGATCGCGCCGGCCGTTGAGGATGTCAGAGAGGGCATTCCCGACAGCGATGATCAGCTTGCCTTCCGAGGCCCCCTTCGCAACGACCTTCGCTTCGAGCTCTTCGATGGTCTGGATGGGCTCTCCCTCGGCGTGTCTGACGACGTGCTGAAACCACTTGACGTATTTTTGATGGTACCAGGTCATCTTGTCACTGCCATCTTGCGAGACAACATCCATGCAACGTCTGATGTACGCCAAACAAAGGGCCTCGCAGTCCTTCATCCACTGGGATGGGTCGTCTTCTTCCTTCATGGGTAGTCCGAAAACGTCCTCGGCCTGTTGAGGAGTGAGGAAAGTGGGATCCGGCTTCCACTCCAAGTTGTAGGCCGGGTGGGCGGACGCATCTGAGGTCGCCTGTGACGATTCATCGAGAATGGTCGTGAACACCAGACCCGACATGGAAACCATCAGCTGGCCTTGTTCCAGGTGGGTAGCCGCCGCTTCGGCCACGACCTCGTTTCTCCCTTGGAGACGGGACTCGGTCGAGACCCTGTAGGAGTCGTGGGACACGCCTGGTCGGGCCGAGATCCACGAGTCTGCCAGATAGGTCGGAACTCGGGTTGCTTTGGAGTGCTTCGTGCTCGAGACCGAGACCAGTGGAGCCAGATTGGCGTGCACAATGGCATCAAGCGCCGCAGGGTGGACGAGGTGAGGCTGCACGTGTTGCTTGGGCATCGACTGCTTGATCCTCTTGCCGGGTGACTTGATATCAGCAGTCATGCTGAGGTCCTCCCCGAGGCGGACATTGCTGAGGGTCTGGAAAGTTAGGCCAAAGTCCAGCCCAGAATCTTGGAAGTCTCGGTACAGCTTCTCGGCGGGTATCTCGGTCCTGCAGCTCTTATCGTCGCTCTTATGACCATCTCCGAGAGTGATTTCCTCCTCGGGCGCATCTTCTGCCTCGTACTCGGTCTGCACAAAGCCGTGGCAGTTCTCCCTCCATCCGCCTTCCTGCAGGGTCCATAGCTGGAATTCCTTCCAAGCTGATGCAGTCGACAGGCTGGATTCTCGGTGTGGGCGAAGGAAGAACTGAGATTCGACACCATGGGCATCGTCGGGCACCCGGAGAGCCAGCTTGAACGACACATCCTTGAATCTGAATCCCTTCAACTTCTTCCTCTGGTCTGCCATCTGACGACTGGCTTCGACCGCCATGACGAGCATTCCGGCAGCAGGGTAGAGGACGTCTCCGGATACCTTGTGGTCCTCGATCCACGGGTTCTCGGTGATGCGAATGTAGTTGCGCCAGGCTGCGTTGTCCTCGTTCAAGCCGGGCACCGGGGCGCCCAGGAGCTCGTGGCGGCCAAAAGACCTCAGACGGAAGTCGCGGCTGAGGGTGCTCTCGATCCAGTACTCCTTGGAGTGGTCGAAAGGGTAGGAAGGTAGGTTCGTCAACATGAGGGGCCGCGGTCCGTGTGGCTCGTCGGCGTCGTTGACTTGGGCGAGATTGACCTTGTATCCGTAGCAGAACAAGGAGCCGACGGCCTCCAGAGTGCTTTCCACGGACGGCTTCTGCCGTCTCAACATAGAGTGGTAGTCGACGGACGCGCTACCCCTGACCTGCTTGGTGGTGCTGATGAGCGGGCCTTTCAGCGCGCTGTGGGGTCCTATCTCGAGGAAGTCGGTGATGGGTTCGAAGGGTTTGTCCTCAGCGTGACCATTGACTCCGTTGACAGCATGCCCATTGACACCATTGACGCCGTTGGTCTTGGGTCCGGTAGAGCCTTTCAGCATCTCCGTGACGGACTCCGTGAACCTGACAGGCGACACTAGGTTCTTGACCCAGTACTCGGGCTGCCGCAGTTGCCCAGGAGAGACAAGGGAGCCGTGGGTCGAAGAGTAGAAGCGAGCTTCGAACGTACTCTTGCGAGTGCCCTCCTCGAGTTCGCCCATGGCCTTCAGGTACTCATCTGCCATCGCCTTCATGTACTGGGAGTGGTACGCGATTTCGACGTTGAGCTTCCTGGCGAACACGCCCTCGGAACCGAGCATTTCGACGAGGGCCGCGATCTTGCCGGCGTCGCCGCTGACGGTGTGGCTGTCGGCGCTGTTGTGGCAGGCAATCTGCAGGGTTCCCTCGCCGCCCATATTGTTGGTGCGCTCGATCGCGGCCTCGGTCGCTGCGGTGTCGAGTCCGACGGCGGCCATGCCGGTCTTGGGTCGCGATTCGGCCCGGGTGAGCTTCGCGCTTAGCCTTCCGCGGTGGTAGGCCACCTTCCACGCTGCCTCTCGGGAGATGGCGCCGGCGGCGTAGGCTGCAGCGACCTCGCCCGAGGAGTGACCGGTGATGGCATGGGGGTATACATCCCAAGTGGACAGGAGATCGACGAGGGCGACCTGCAGAGCGGTGCAGATGGGTTGGCAGAATTCGGGATCATCGATGCGCGAGAGGGTCTTGGGCTTGGACAGCTCGTCTGGAATCACAGCAGGTTAGCGGTGAACGTTGCTCTTCAGATTGTGGCGGGAAGCTTACACATCAGGGACCAGTTGCAGCCGAGATCGTTGAGGTATCTGTCGGCCGCAAGAAGACTCTCCTGGAAAGCGCGGTAGACCATCAGGTCCATGCCCATGGCAGCCCATTGCGCGCCCTGGCCGGTGAAGACGAAGGCCAAACGAGGATCCGTCTTCGCCCTGACGGCTGTTGCCGATGTCTCCCCGAGCGAGGCCTGCAAGGACTTTTGTGAACTGGCGATGCTGAAGGACCTCCATGCGTGCCGCGTCCTCCTGGTGGCCAGCGTGTAGCTCAGGTCCCTCAGGAATCTCAGCTGCGCTGCCTCACCAAGATCCTCAATCGGCTTCGATCCGAGGTAGTCCCTGTAAGAGGTCCGGAGGCGTGACAAGGCGTCCTGGTCGTTCGCTGACAGCACGAAAAGCCGCGGTGCGATCTCTGTCGGCTCGGATTCGTCGTGCTCCATGTTGACACCGCTGTCGACTCTGGGACGGGGCAGCCCGTTCACGGGGTCTGATCGCCAAACTGTCAGTAGCTCGTCCAGGGTAGACCCTTGTTCGGAAGAGGGGAGAACACTCACAGTGCCCGTTGGTCCCGTTCACGCCATTGCTTTGATTAGCATGCAAGGCCTTGAAGCGAGCCGGGATCCGAGGGAGCGCCTCCGTCCTGTGATTTCCCACGAGGCGCTGCTGCTTGAGGTAATGGAGCGCGTCATCGAGTACGAGATGAGCGTTGCTGCCGCCGACGCCGAATGAGTTGATGGACATGCGACGGAGCCCACGCGGCCAGAGCGTCGGTTCGGTGGGGAACTTGAGGTTCCACGAGTCTAGGATCTTCGGGTTTTTCTTCTCATGCCAGATGTTGCCAGGGATGATGCCGCTCTCAAGCGCCAGGACGCCCTTGATGACGGCGGCAACTCCCGCGGCACCCTCGAGGTGACCGACGTTGCTCTTAAGGGCACCGACATAGAGTGGCGACTCGGGAGAGCGATGCTGAGCAAAGACCTCTGCAAGAGCGCTCGCTTCGATGGGGTCTCCGACGGGCGTGCCGGTACCGTGGGCCTCTGCAAAGCGCGTCAGGGAAGGGTCCAGACCGGCTCTCGAGTAGACGTGGTTGATCAGCGCAACCTGGCCGGCCTTGGTTGGCTGCGTGATGCCCGGGGACCTGCCGTCCTGGTTCGTGGAGGAGTTCCGGATGACGGCCCGGATAACGTCGCCGTCGCGGACAGCGTCAGATACCCGCTTCAAGACAAGGGCTCCGAAGCCCTCGCCGCGGGCGTAGCCGTTCGCCCGATGGTCGAAGCTGTATGACTTGCCGTCTGGGCCAAGGACGCCCGCCGCGTCGAGCTTTAGTGTCATCTCGGGAGTGAGGATGAGGTTGCATCCGCCGATGACGGCCTGGTCATGACACGATCTGTCAGCATTTCGTTCCTCTGCTTTTCGGCATCTCGCCGAATCATCTGCTGTTTTTCAACGTAGAGCCTCTGCCGCATCTTTGCTGTGCCCATTGGTGTTGGAGGAGGTGGTTGTTGGGGATCAAGTTGGAAGGCAGTCGCGAGGATCGCGACGGTCCTTCCCATGGACCACCGGCCCTGCTTTGATCTCGTAGCTCTGATTGGTCGCCTAAGCGACCCAATGGGAGCCGTTCAATCTGCCGGTGCCGGTGGTCGATGCGGGCCCGTAGGTGGGCGCAACACTGTGAACTCGGGTCCGGGCGGGCATGGACCTACCCGGAACAGCCCCTTTTGACCTCCACCACGGCTTCATCCGCACCCAACGAGCAAAGCAATTTAACTCGAAACACAAGGTATATGAGAGGTTAAGCTTACCATGGATACTTCGCGCAGCCTCAAGCTCATGCAAGCCTCGTGCACGGCCACCAAGCTGCTGGAGCACGCCGTGTCGACCGTCACGCTGGGACCCCGGAAGTCGAAGAACCACGACACCCTATTGCTGAGCATACTTGCGACAGTACCGAGGGCCGAATACTTGTTCGGTAAATCCAAGTCCTTGGCTATGTGGTCATTGTAGTCTGCCGTGAAGCAGCCGACATACACGCCGGTCTGCGACCCGGCTACCGTGTCGAGCGGGATTCCGGCTATTTGACATCGAAAACGAAAGTCAGCACCAACACTTCAGGGCTTTTCACGCGTCCAATTTCTTCACGGGGGTTGTCTAACCATTTTCGAGTGCCTTGTAGACGCTTTCCAGCATCCCTCGTTGTTGAGGATCGATGCTCTTCGCTTCTGTCGGCGTGATGGAGAAGAATGGGGCGTCGAAGGCCGTTACGCTACCCTTGAGGAAGTGACCATGGCGAACCCGTGTCTGTCAGAGTATCCCCCGTCAGTCACTTGTCAGAAACCGGAGAACGGCAAAGAAAAAAACAGTGGCGTTCATCTACATACCGCACCGCTCCTCTCGGCGTCCGGGTGCCAGAAGGCATCGGCGTTGTATCTGTCTTTCGGGACCTCTGTGCGGGCTGATCTCCCGGCCAGCAGGGACTCGAAGAAGCGCTCAGGGGTGTCGCCCTCACCGGGTAACCTTGCGCTCAGCCCGACGATGGCAATGGGATCTCCCATGGTGTAAGGGGGCCTGGCAGGAGATGTCGTATGGGTGGGATTAGAGGATTACTGCGGCTCTGACTCGAGTCCGTGCGACGAGTTGCGGTGAGGAGGCAGGGTAAACGATGACAGGATCGGGGGGAATCTGGAAAGGAGACAGTGAAGAGTGAGATTTTCATGAGCAAGACATCGATGGGGATCGAGTCAACTTGGGTAGCGCCATCATTACATACAGTCCACAGTTTCCCACGAGACCTTCGTCTTCCTCCAAAGAACTAGCAGACGAGCAGGTTTGTCCTCGAACTTTGCCCGCCAACCTCTGTGCTCACAACACCCCGGCGAGTATGCAATGCACAGTTCCTGCAATACATCACGACGGCCGGTGCTTTCTAGTGGACAATTGGCCAACTGTCCAGTTCTCTCCGCTCCCTTTGGCCAGCTTTCGCGAGCTCAGATAACCCTCCGGTCCTGTGCCTCTCTTTGGATTGAGGCACGCACCGCGGAGGAGTCCAGTATCTGGAGACAACTTGCAGCGCTCCACATACGCCGGGCGCACCTGACGCGGAAGAAGCAGCTCGGCATAGCCGTCTCTCGCACGGTGGACGGCAAGCAGCTTGCTCATTCAGATGGAATCTCAAGAATCAGCCGATTCGGCCTGCCGGAAGATCCAGCGGGCTTTGACGAGGACGCTGATCAGGCTGAGAAGAGTCAGTCAGGCGATATCCGTGGGCCGTCTGACGCGAGGACGAGGAAAGAGACATGACTGTCGGACCCTTGTGGAAGACCCCCCTTGCAGTCATCGACCCCTGCTTCGTCACACTAAGACAGAAACCGTGCGACCTCCGACGCAAATTGCTGCGAGGGGAAACCAACAGAGCAATGAGAACTCAATTGCCGGTCGGGACTACAGTGCGGCAACCAAGATGCCGGGTAGGATCGCGATCCCTGCTAAGCAAACATAACAGCAAACAATGCAATTGTGATCAGTTGTCAACAGTGCCAGTGGACCAACCGAGAGCCCAGCGCGAATCCAGTTCACACCGTACTTTGAGAGAGGGAGATTATTGACGCACGCTTTATGTTTGGTGCTAATGACAAGTGACAGCCAGGTTCTAAAAAGGAAAGCATCGGCAGCCGGCCCAGGATCCTGTCGAGCGATTGAGGGGTCACTGGGGGGCTGGGGAGGGCTGGATCCAAGAGTGTGGAGGATTTCGTGCCTCGTTCTCTCTTTGGGCATCGGTTGAAAGTGAAGATAGCCTATTTGCCTCTCTGGGTCTGGTCCAGTGGGGGAAAGTAAATTGAATATGTTCACTTTCGGTTGCCTGCAGTTCTTCAACCGCACGTGAAGTCTCGACTCGGTCTTCAATGGTGGTCCTTGGCATGTCGTACTCCCCCCCTTTTTCCGTAGCAGAATAGTGCAAGCAAATTGATTGGGACCCGGAACCAAGTCCGAGGACCCGACCAGATCGTTCAAGATTTCTTGCCGGAGTGCAGTGGCCAATCAGAAGACTCCTTGCCGAAGGAACACAACCCAAGGCTCAAGCCCTTGGTTGTTGACATCCACAGATGGCCCCCAGATCATACGTAAAGAGGGGCCGTATCGGCTCCGTACAGTATCTCGTATGTGAGAACATGACTAGCCGTCGACATGGTCAAGGTGCCGCTCGTAGCGATTGACCGGGTATTCAAACGGCCGCAGCAAAATGATCACCACCCTCGAAACCCAGGCCATAATCTATCTCACTTACGCGCCCGAGAGCAAACATAGGTTGGTCGTTACGTTTTCTGCATTTAGGTGCTTACGCCAAGTTCCCGCCAAGTCAACAACACACAACAACATGAAAGGTCCAACACCCTTCGGATCCTTCCAGTTGGGTCGCCAAAAGAGCTCCCTGGCGAAGAATCCTGCAGATCCTAGCAAACAGCTTCAGCAGAGCTGTGGTCCCCAGCTCCACCAACTTGACAAACACAAGGATCCTCCTTGGTAATAAGCCCTGGAGAGTTGCAAAACGGAACCGCGGCAGGGATATCCTTCGCGGCAGTGCTTCCAGTACCAGAAGGAGGGAAACAAGCTACCTTTGCCCTAGCCCGGAAAGGGTGGAAGGGGAAGAGAGAAGAAAAAATGAGGACGAACCCCAATCCCTTCCATGGGACGACGACCTTGTCCATCCCACACTGTCTCGTCGACCTCTTTGCTTGTTTATTACTTGCTGTTCTCTCCTCCCTTGCGCACGCACTGCCGCCCGACACCTGCGTGCTTCCTTGCTCTGCTTGCTGCAACGTCAGTGCATCGTCTATTTGCGTTCGGCCGTCGACCGGACGGAGAGGGTTCCGCCCCCCATCATCAACAAATCCAGTTCTCAGTTTCCTATTGTCTCTCTCTCTCTCACTCTCACGAAAGGCCTTTCTCGTCCTCGTGTCACCCCCTCACTGACGAACCCCTACCGTCGTCTCCTGTTCCATCCCTCCGGCCTAGTGCCTTTCCCCTTTGGCGCACGTTCACGCGTTTTCCGCCCGGAGCGGCCCGCGAGTTGATGGACAACCACACCAGCCATCGGCGTCTTCGCAGGACAGGCGGTTCCGGCTCACCTGTGGGACGTGAACCGCGTCCCTCGACCGGCGCCAACAGCGTCTCTGCCGCATCCACATCGACGCTCACCGCCACTTCGACTGTGTCCTCTGAACATCCCCGCATCTTCTCGACGGATAGCGAGAGACCACGCACGCCGCCATCGACAAGGCCGTCGTTGTCGATACAGACCAAGGACACTGGAAGTGTACGTCCTTCCCCCTGCCATCTCCCCCTCTCCACCGGGCAGTTTGCCCTCTTCACTTGTTGTTTGCTTGTACACTGTTTTGTTTTCTTCCAAGATTCCTTTCATTCTCTCCTTATCGGAAGTTCCGTGTTCTGGGACTGTGTGACACGAACCGGTAGTTGAGAAAGTGTGGTATCACAGGAAAAACATCCCGACGACCATCCCAGCCCGACCTCGGACGAGGTCAACCAGGCAGTGTGGGCGGGAGCATCCGATTCCGACGAGATATCAGACGAGACGATACCGAGCGCCCGCGCTCCGTCCCGGTAAGCCATCCGATCCCGCCCAGCCCCAACCTCTCGCGCAACACGGAAGTCATCGCATCCTTGTCTTGTCACGCTGCTGTTCACGGACTCGACCCCCATCAGCTTGTCATGCGTTGTCACAACATGGCTGATGCTTGTTCTCTTACTCGACATTAGCGCCCAGACTTCGAAGAAGGACAAGAGATCCTTCTTTCAATCGATCTTCCACAAATTTGCCAAAACCGGCAGGCGGTTCGGCTTCGTGCCAAACAGCAAGGTATGTCGCCAACGGTTTGTCAGTTGCTGATGAATAGCTGACACTGTCACACAGGAAGAACAAGACAGAAATGGTCAGAACTTGTCCCCTCCTCCCCCTGGCATGACATTGCATATGCATGCCGGCCTTCTGGCATCGTGTTGCCACCTTTTGACCCAGCTGGTCGTCGTCTCGTCCTGCTAACTGGCTGCACAGTTCTTCAACACCAAATCATCGCGGAACTATTCGATGGAAGACTCCACCTGGCCCCCGTCGGCAAGGCAAGAGCGGTGCTTGATGTCGGCACTGGACCGGGGGTGTGGGCACTAGTGCGTAATTGACCCTTTCCCCTCAACTGCCGCGTCTTGGTTATCAACCGACTATCGTGGAACCTCTGGCTAACCTTTCATGCAGGAATATGGCAAGTGAAGTTTCAACATCTCCCCTCTTTCCCCCCACATCTGCTCTACGCGGCCGTGGTGGTGATGGTGATGACGATACCAACCGGTCCACATCAACTAACACTCTACCCCCCGCCTCTGCAGCCAAGAACAACCCGACCTGTTCCGTCGTTGGCATCGACATCGAAAAGGTGCGACCGCCGTACACGATGCCCAACTGCCAGTTCCGCACGATGGACGCGGCCGGTAAATGGGATCTCAACAGGCAGTTCGACTTCATCCACGTCCGCATGCTCGGCGACGTCGCGGACAAGGAGCAGTTCGTCCGCACCATCTACGAACATCTCAACCCCGGCGGCTGGGTTGAGTTCACCGAGTGGATCGTTGTCCTCCAGAGCCCAAACCGTTCGCTCTACGGCACCGCGTTCCATAAGTGGAATCTCCTCCTCCGCCAGGGGCTCAGGAATATGGGACGCTCGCTGCAGTACCCCAGTCAATATCAGCCCATCCTGCGCAAGGCCGGCTTCGAGAGGTTCAAGTTAACCAAGTACGCTGCCCCCACGAACGCGTGCTACCCAGGCAAGAAGTGCCAGCGCTTCGGGGCCATGATGTCCGACAACTGGAACGCCATCATCGAGCCGCTGAGCGTCCCCGTCTTCACCATCGGCCTCGGCTGGTCCGAGCCGCAGGTCCAGAGCCTGGTCAGAGACGTCCGCAGGGAGATTACGGACACAAACTACCATTCCTTCATAACCTTGTAAGCCACACCTCCTCCTCCCATCCCCTCCCCTACGTCCGTAAATCATCTCTCGTATCTCTATGTGCCTGTGCCAACGTCTCATCTCCAACCAGGCTGACGGTGTACTGCCGGAAGCCCCGCAGTGGCACATCGTCGACGGCTTCGCTGGCAAGCTCGTCCCGTTCCGCAAGGGCACCGACATCGTCGTCTAATCTCTCCAATAATGTTGTCGCTTAGGGGTAAACCGGCGCCCAGGCTCTCGTGCGTTTGCAAGGATTTGGATACGATACCCGCAGCTTGCGCAGCTGTCATCACGCTCAGCTTGTTTATATATACACCTACATGTACACAATCATATCTGACACGTGCCGTCCGTCGAATGCAACGTCCCGTGGGGTTCCTTCAAGGGGTCCAATCCATTAGTCTAGTCCCGTCTATCCACCCATCTTCTCAGGCTCGGCTTACTGCGCCCTCTTGGTGCAAGACATCGAGAACTGGTTGTGTTGCCATTGATGTTAAAACAACAAGCCACTAAGACGTTCTTGAGCTCATCCGTCATGTCCGGCCCGGCAGGCAAGATTCGGAACTCCATCTTGCTGCGTGCGCATATGCAAGACCGGGCATGAAGAATGCCATCCGGCATGGGGCCGAGTCCATTGAGGCATTTTAACCCCCGATTGTGACGGAAGCAAACCGCGACTCGACAGCATTGAATGCAAACCCTCTCCAAAGAAATCCTTCAGCAAACTGCCTTAGCGCCAACCCTAGTGAATTTTGGGAAAATCAGACCATACCCAAAGCAGAAACGAGCCCGCAGCCCGCATACCAGTTGCGCATCCCCTCAGATTCATTTCGACAGCCACAACAAGCTGACCGCCCGGCAAACAAGCTGGCCTCTGAGCAAACACGGCCGAGAGCTGGTAAGCTTGTAAACCTTGCGGCCTCCTTCTCAGTCTGGGGATGTGATGGGCTTGCATACTACATGTAACGGTATGTGGAGATGATAATCATCCTTCTCCCTCCGACTTTTGAATCCTCCAGTTCATACTCACGCCACTAAACAGTGAACCAGAAAACAACACTGAACGATACCCCGACTGCTGTGCTCCTGCCTTTCCCAACTCTTTCATACCCCTACCATCTCATCGCGTGGTCCTCTCTCATCCCACAACACCAGTTCAGCCGTTGCCTATCATGTCCGGTGAGCTGAAAGTCGACACGCGGTACAAGACGGTGTACTCGCCATCCTTCCTCACCATCTTCTACGACAAGTATGTCCTGGGCTTCAACATGAAGTACATGTGGGGTTGCGCCACGAACGACGTCCTCGTCCCCTTCTTCTGCGAGAACTTTAGCCGAAACCACCTCGACTGCGGCGTCGCCACGGGCTTCTTCCCCGCCAAGGCGCTCTCCAGGCCCTTCCGCGCCAGCAGCAAGCAGCGCCTCACCGTCCTCGACCTGACGACGCCGCCGCTGAATGCCACGCGCGCCCGCGTGCTGGCCGTCGCGCCCGCGGTTGATGTCAGCTGCGTCGAGGCCGACGTCACGGAGCCCCCGCCCAAGGAGCTGCTCGGCGAGCGCTTCGCCTCCATCTCCATGTTCAACCTCTTCCACTGCATGCCCGGCGGCAAGAGCAAGCTGCGCGCCTTCGGCGCCTACAAGGAGCTCCTGACCGACGATGGCGTGCTGGTCGGGTGCACCGTTCTCGGCCCCGCTGACTTCACGCCATGGTACACCAAGATGTACCTAAAGCTGTACAACAAGACGCTGGGAGTGTTCAACAATTGGGAGGATAACAAGGAGGACATCGAGGAGGCGTTGAACCAGGAGTTTGATGAGGTTGAGACGTGGATCATCGGCAACATGATGCTTTTCAGGGCGAAGAAGCCCAAGCAACCTCTCCTCAACGTTGCATGATACCAAGGAAGGGGATAGAGTATGATTCAAAGTAGATTCTTGCACTCAGGTGCTACGTTCAATCTGTCGGCAGTTGAATGGTGCAAATAGCTCAATAAGCCTCAATTTTCATTGCGTTCTCCGTGTGACTATTCACATTCGCCTTTCATCATTCATGAAGATTTTGTTCAATGCCGATGTCTTTGTCATACGAATGGCGATATGTGTGCCAAGAAGACTTTTTGTTATAATTGACTGCATTCATCGTGTCCTCGAGTCTGTGAGGCGTGCCCTCCCTCGGTAGGCCCCCCGATGGCGTCAATGACAACAAACACAAACAAACAAACAAGCAAACAGTCCTCAGGTCTGAAAACGAACGTATCTCTAATTAAAGCAACATTAAACTGCTCCCAACTTTCAGGGATTGAATACAGAATCCTGGCATGCGTCGCACAGCCGGTGGGATGCTATAGCAAGTCGCGAGTTGAGTTCCGGTAAGACGGGATCTCATTTCCGATAGACTTGCTTATAGCAGGGAAGTGGCCAGCCCTGCTGGAAGCTACGCGCGTACGAAATCGAAGGAAGAAGATCACGGTGCGGTGTCATATGCAAGGCCCAGTTTCACTTCGTCTCACTTTTTAAGCTTCACAGTGCGACGAGTCAGTTCTTCCGCGCGGCAACTTCCGATCGATCTCGTCTTGCTTTCCGGAGGGCATGGGCATTAATACAAATTGAACAGTCTCCCGGGATTCGCCCAGATGCGCCGTTCATGAACGCGCCTTGACGTTCCAACATCAAATCATGTTGAAGACTCGGTTAACGGCCCGCGATTTCAACGTCCCACGCTGGTCGTTGATACGGCCCAGATGGCCACAATCCGCAGCGATCAGCATTATTCTTCTCATGATTTTCTTCCTCTTCCGACGGGACAACGATCGATGGGTCTTGACACCTTCCGCTCTTCACGGCGGAAACCCTCACGCGAAGACGGAGACGGAACAACTCCTGTTCAGCCCAGAAACCCTCCTGCCACATATTCCGCCCAAGATCTGGCAGGTCTCGATACATCCCGGCAGCGCCGGCTCCCACGATCCAATCAAGCCCCCGAAGTACGCAACTAAGTGGCTTTCTCTGCATCCCTCCTTTGCGTACTCGATCGTCGACGCAGCCGGCGCCCTTGCTGCCATCAGCCGCATCGAAAGTATCGTTCCACCCGCGTGTCTCGACGGAAGGCATTCCCCCACCGAATCAGATGGCCCATCACGGAGGCGAACCACGCGAAGCGATCGGGTCAATCAATTCTCAAGACTTGCAGAGATCAGCCAGCTTTACAACGCTATCGCTCAACCTGTGGTGCAGGCCGACCTCGTTCGATACGCTCTCTTGGCCTTGGAGGGCGGCGTCTACAGCGATTCGGACACGTATCCCGTGCGTCCCTTGCGCGATTGGGTGCCGCAGGCGTACCGCAACAAGACGCGGCTCATCGTCGGCATCGAGGCTGACTCGCAGCCGCCAGTAAACGGAACAAAGTACCCGGTGCAATTTG
Source organism: Colletotrichum musae (assembly GCA_027406025.1). NCBI lineage: Eukaryota > Fungi > Ascomycota > Sordariomycetes > Glomerellales > Glomerellaceae > Colletotrichum > Colletotrichum musae. Next base: position 6,132,908 of record JANVYC010000003.1, read on the forward strand.
GCCAATGGACATTTGCTGCTGCCAAAGGTCATCCAATCTTGTGGAAGATGATCAAAAGGGTCCTGGGCGAGGTTCAGAGGATAGTTGGAGACAGCGAGACAGAGAGCGTCGACGGACAGTTGCCTGATGTCTGGTTCAATATAGCAGATGTGCTGAGTGTTTCCGGGCCAGTTGCCTGGACGGAAGAGCTGTACACATACTTGAGCGATTTGACGGCCACAGAGTTCACGTGGAGGAACTTGACGGGATTCAAAGAGCCGGTGTTGTTTGGCGATGTCCTCGTTCTACCCATCAACGGCTTCACTACGGGGGTAGAACATTCGGGGGCTAGTATGGAGACTGTGGAGGCAACTTTGGTAAGACATGATTTCGCAGGGTCATGGAAGAATCAGTCTTAGAAATCCCATCACTCGATATGAATGCGTTTGCATCAGTGGCCATAGCATTATAAGTGCCAATAATGCAACAAACGTGGGCTGGGTGGAGAAAGAAACGTTCTCTGTGTTGTCTATACATATAATTGCATCTACCGTTTTATAGTCTCGAAACAAACGCTTGCGGTTTTACCAACTCAGAATGCGAATGATATGTGTTTCTCTCTATAATGAAGATGTCAGATGCAGCACCCGCTAGTCACAAACTTTGGTACTTACCTGAGACCCAGACCAATACGAGCCATATTCAAACAGTCTCATCTACATGAAACTCTATAGTCATCAAGAAGACCTAGAATTGAAGACCGTAGTACACACATTTCCCTGTTTTGCTTTGGAATAAACACAAAGATCATAGATGATTGTTATAACATATTCAACGAGTGAAATGCATCATACCGGTAGGAGACACCAAGTCATCAGTCATGACCAATCCCCCTTGTCTCAGGTATGGTTGTCCTAGCAGCCTGAAGAAGTCGGCTTGGGACTGGGGAAACCTCAGGAGATGACCACAGTAACCACACGCATCAAAACTTCCTGGCCCGCAACGCTTGTTGTGCACACATATTCTTGTATGCTGATGCGTACTTATTCATCCACTCCGAGCGAAAAACATCCTCAATACTGCAGCGTTGCTCCGGCTTGAACGCCAGAATCAGCCGCAACATGTCAAGCAGGGCGTCTTTCTCATCCATACTCATCGTCTTGTTATCGGACTTTTCGTGTTCTCCATGCAATGGAACCCCAAAATGGTTATCAGGTATCCCCACAGGACTGTCTTCGACTTGGATGGGCTGCCCTTTCTCCTCGAAGCAGTGTGACTTTGATTGCGCATTCCATTCCTCCCACCATTCATCAGGCAGCTTCTCGAGAAGCTCCATCTGTAACTCCAGCACTGTGCTCAAATGAACCAAACAATCGTTGAACAGAACCGGTTGGGCGAGAGCGGTCGATATGGCACAAGCTAAAGTCCAGATGTCGCTGGGGAATGACTCGCTTGAATCCTCGAGGACGACGCGGGAACCCGATGGTGGAAGCTTGTTGGTTTTATCCAAAGATAACTTCACGGATAGCACATCGACTGAGGAGACGCCTCGTGACGTCAGCTTGTTGTCGGAATTCTCAGTAGGTTCCGGTTTTGGATCTTCACATTCCTCATAGAGCTCTTCGTCAGACCGGAGACTGATTCCCTGCAGGCGTTTGAACAGGACGTTATCGAGAGGAAGATCTGAAATAGGCCAAGTCAGTCCGCTGGGCGGACAGCGAATAGGTATCAAAACTCACCATCGTGGTTGATCCCTTTTCCATCGAGGTGCGAAAGTGCAAGAATAAGCTGAGCGTCGATAGAATGCGCAACCGGTATTATAAAACGTGCGTAACTGCTGCTCCTTGACGCTTTCAAGCTGCTCCATGCAGCATCGGAGACTAGGCACGTGTGACTGCCACGGGGACCTCGGATGCTAAAGACGTTGAGACATTCGGGCCTAATCAAGTCTCGTCCCAAGGCACCGTCGCCGCTGCCGCCATCGTCCTTGGACACATCTCTCAAGTCAGGCAGGAACTCAGAGCAACGTGAGGTCAAGTCTGCTGTCAAGACATCAACGGCAACGAGTCGCTGGGTTGTCTCATCTCGCGCGAGCCAAGAATAGTGGCCGAGCTTATGCAGTATTTTGTAACGGCTTCCAAGTCGATCGCCGATAGCCACGGGATGGTGACCGCGCCGTTCATGTCTCGAAAAGGACTCCGCGTCCACGGTAGAAATGGAGCGAAGGTCCGAGTCCCTGCAGTGTGTGACCTCCCCATCTAACGACTGTGTCACAGTTCTGCTCATGTGGCGACGTGACGAGGGCCGATGCGTAGTGTTAAGCCGAGTTGAACGGTAGGGGACACGAGATGGGCCTACTGGAGAAAAGAAAGAAGAAAGGGTCCTTCGGCAGCGCCGCATTGCCGAAGATGGATATCTCATCATCATTGAGACGTTGCGAATAGTAATGAGTTTTCGTTGTCCAGGTAGGTGCCACAGGTGGTTGGGCTAGGCAGGAAGCGAAGGAAGAGAAATGGGATTTTCAATTACGGTGACCGCGGCATAACTTTAATACTGTCATGCCATTCTTGCTCTTCCTGATGGACGACTAATTTTGTGCGTCAATAAAAATTCAATTCAGGTGGCTTCGTGGCGCTTCGAATTTTGTCTCTCTCAACTATTGGATTGGCATAAGTTAGCAGACATGACGCTTGTGGCTGTAATTGGGTTCAAATCACTGTTTCGCCCCCTTCCACAGGCCGATTTATTGGTAAAGAAGAAAAAGGAGTGAGAGAAATAAAAGTGAACTTCTTTGCATACAAGGGGTTATTTACAAGTAGAGGTTTTACTTTTGTCTTTTTTTCTTTTAAAAACAAATAAATGTGAACGGGACGTTCAACCTGATTCGGCTGACAACATAGGTGCAGATTAGAAACCATGATCCGCCAGCTGTGATCTTATACAATTGAGTCCTGCCAAAAGCTGTTGGACCGACATTCCACTATCAATACCTCCACCATGAGTGTTCCTCCATTGTTCAGCTCCTCAATCATCAATGTCATTTAATACCAGGTCAATTACACAGGCCAGTCAATCTTATGTAGCCGATGACCAGGGATAGGCAGAAGTGTACAAGGGAGATGCGCATCAGGCATGATAGAAAGGCTTTTGTTCTCTTGAGCCTCGGGGGTCTGCTGTTAGGTAGTATAGCGTCTAGCATCAGACAGCAGGACACGACCCAACAGAGCAGAACACCAACTCCAACTCGAAGATGGCGCACATTGCCAGGCATGACTGTGTGTGCGATCAATGACCTGGTGAGCGCATGTTGGCGCAACTCACTGTCCAGAGATAACCGGACTCGATGAAAATTGAAGACAAGTAGGAAGCCTCAGATCTGGCTACTCATGAAAATCAGTTCAATTAGGCTCGTCGACGGGTCTTCGGCGAAGACGTAAGCAACTGGATGACATTGAACCCACTCATGTCTTCTCGGGAGGAACATGGTATATGCGCTTGGAACAGGGTCTGGATATTTAACTTGGACACGGGAATTGAACAAAAACGACCAGGAAAGAATGATGGGATACGTACAAAGAGATGGAATCATCCGCAACCATGCTTATGAGAAATAACGTCCATATGTCGTGCAACTCGGCAGGCGAGAAGCACCGAGACAAGCTGTTTGTAAGATGACTCGTTGATGCTAAGTTAAAGCATTGGGGCTTACTTAGTCTCAGGTAGTACGTAAAGGTTTACGAGCAATGAATATATCCTGCGCATGCTCCGATCCGCCTGAGAAGCAAGGCTCGATCCAGGGCCGAACCAAACGCCTAGTCGGCGCCGTCGCGGGCGTGCGCCACTCGGCCCCGACTCCCGGCTCGCCCCGACGTCACTGCGGTCACCCGTTGGTCGTCCCCATCACCCCGCTTGAAATTCACGGGAGTGATGTAAATTAACGGCAAGGGCGGAGCTCTGTGCGAGTTACTCGATGTCATTTTGCCGGTAAGCCGACATCCTGAAATCAGGCACGATTTTCTCTTCTGTTTCGATTCACTTGCCAACCTGAACCTACTCAAAGATATCAGACACAACGCTGCGGTTATCACCGCCAGGGCTCGTATCGAATGGCAACGAGACTTTGAAGAGCCTGAAATAGAATAGCAATATGTCGTCATCAACGCTTATCCGCACGCTGTCGGACTCTTCAGCCGCCTGGGGGTCTAAGACCTGCATCAGAAGCCCCGTCCGCATGCTTCCGAGTACCACCGGGCCGGGAATTTTTGCTGGGCCGCCTTCGCCACACCATCCACAAAAAGGGGGGGGCAGAGGAAAGGGACAGGGGTCCTTGAGCGCGTGCAATGCAATGTGTGGAAGCCGAAGAGACCGCGCCATGAGAGGGATCCCACGCATAACTCGTATTGTGCTGACTATGTAAGTACAGCACTGCCGTGATACGTGTCGGGCGCTGGTGCGATGGATGATCTGATATCCTCGTCAAGCCACGGGGCAAGAGCCACATAGACATGGCCCCTTGGTGAGGAGTTCCGCCGCCGGAAACTGTAAGCCAACTTGGCGAGCTCTACACTAGAGTCGTGTCCCACTGAAAAAGCAAAACACGGCACAGCAGAATTCGCCCGTTGGGTGGATGGCCAACCTGAATTGACAAATGGCAAGCTTTCACAAAGCGACTGGGGTTCTCTATGGTTGCCACTGATCGCCACTTCAGGGGCGAGAGCTGTCACCATCAGCCCCTTTATTGGGCTGAAATATGAATTTGGCTCTCGGCCGGGAACATCGGACAAGTATTTCATACGCAGAAGACAGGAGGAAGACCGAGCAAGCTTTCGAGAGCATTATTCTACGCTGCGGTGGGCACTCGAGGGCCTTGGCTTGCGACGTGTCCGCGCTCGGAGACGGCCGAGGAGACATCCGTCTTGACGTGGGTCGGGAATATTCCACGCTGCCCGCGCGTCGGTTTCTCTGGTTCCCAGGCCGGGAAGCTGGAGAGCCCGACGAGGCGACCCCGTTGCTATTACCACACTAGATCTCCTGGAGTGGAATCACGACCCGGGCGGGGGGCAGGCAAGATGTGCTGGAATCGTACTAGGCAGTTACTTATTTTAGCCTGCCATCACAACTCGAACATCGCTGGCCCCTGGAGTGGAAAGACTCGCCGTTCGAAAGGTGATGGGTGCAAATGGCACGGCCCTGATTGGACCCCAGTCAAGGAGGAAGAGAGCCCCCCCAGATTTTTTGTGTTTGTCTCGTTGTCCCGTCGTAGTTCTGCTGAAGGACTTGACGAAATCCTTTCTCAAACTCTGTTGTACGAAGCTTTTCTTCTTCAGATGACAGCAAACGCTTGTTGGCAGTACTGCTCGAGGGTCTTCGGCCTCGGCAACACCGCCCACAGAATCCATTGGGCCATCTCTTTACGAGGTCGGTGGATGCTCAACTGCTCCTTCGCGCGCCCTATGGGCAGGGAACCGTCGACGTCACCCACCCCTTCGACCAAATCAAATGACAGTTATGCTCAAAGAGCAATCTAAAATTCGTCTTTGAAAGGGTCGGTTTTTTCTCGCCATACGAGATGGGGCGGTGGGGTGTGGGTTGGTCCTGGTAAGGGGGGGCGTGGATGTGTGTAGCGGACCGGACTTCAACCCTGACTCGTACATGCCACGACCAGGGGGGGTTATCCGATGGAGGGCTGCTCCTCGAGCGAACGGCCTGTCTTATAAAGCTTGACAGGTCGAAGCTCTCCTTCATTTCTGGGCTCCCGTTCAGTCAACTCACAGTTCACCAATTTTCGAACATTCGTTCTAGTCACTCGCTCAGGCTCGTAAACTTATTCTAATACCAAAAAACAACAAAACAACAAAAACTTCAACCTTTTTATTTTCCAACACTCTTAATTTCCAACACCAAAACCATCAACATGTACGCCAAGACCGCCATCGCTATCACCTCCCTCCTGGCCGCCGCCGAGGCCATCAAGGTCACCAAGCCGGCCAAGAACGACGAGTGGGATATCTCCAAGACCAACGAGATCACCTGGGACACCGTCAACACCGACCCCAAGTCCGCCGAGATCGTCATCATCAACCAGTCTTCCTTCCCCCCGACCGAGCAGAAGATCGCCAAGGTCAACACTGCCGATGGCAAGTACGAGCTCAAGGACATCAAGATCGCCGCCGGCGAGTCCTACCGCATCAACTTCGTCTCCACCGACCCCCAGAACTCGGGCATTCTTGCCCAGTCCGAGGAGTTCGACCTGACCAGTACGTGAATTCCTGAATGCCACCTCTATGTTGGATGAAGTTGTTTGCTGACTACCTCTTCTACAGCCTCCGACGACGATGACAAGACCACCTCTGCCTCGGCCTCGGCCTCTGCCACTGGTGCGTCCACCTCCGGCTCTGCTTCTGCCTCTGCCTCTGCCACCGGTGCGTCCACCTCCGGCACTGCCACGGTCACTGCCACCGCCTCCGGCCTGACCACCGTTACCACCGGCACCGCCACTGCCTCGGCTTCCGGAAGCGCCGCTTCTAACGCCTCCGGCACTGCTTCAGGCACCGCTACCGGCTCTGCTGCCTCTGGCACCTCCACCTCCGCCCCCAGCAGCGCCTCTGCCATCAAGTCCACCTTCGCCATCTTCGGCTCCGTCGCCGTTGCCGCCTACATGCTCTTCTAAGCGGATGCGCTCGCGAGTGTGATCTGCTAGAGAGTAGTGTTTTTTCAGACCGATATGATACCAACACCGCACGGCTACGATGACAGGTAGAAGAAACGCGGCGAACCAACGGCAAAGCGCGTTTTTTGGGAGCTCGGGATTATAGAGATGGGAATTATACCACATAAAAAACTTGGATGGGAAGTCCGGCGTCGCTCTGGCTTGAGCTCTGCTTTTTGTTTGGACTTCAGGTTTATAGACTAATGTTGAAGCGTTGCTACTGGACTCCCTCCATCTACTCGCGCCCCATGACGCAACTTGACGCGTGAAGCAGCCTGTGATGCAATTAGCATATTTCCCACAACACGACGACCGCCTTGCTGGCTCTCGCGTGTATTTTCCCCTCTCATCCTCCCCCCAAACTTGACGGGATTCATCCGACCCCCAAGGTCTTTACCCCGTTCCCGCTGCCCGCAAGGGGGGTGTTCCCAGTCGCGGACCTGCGCGCGGAGATGAGCGGACCCATGCCGCTTAACCCAATTGATTCACGGGCAAAAAGTTCTCCTTCTCCAGAAGGGAAAAATGCTCCACCGACGAATTGAAGCTCGTAATTATGGATACCCAATCGAGTCACCTAATTCGAGACTCTTATGCGGCACAACCCTGCTCCGTCCCATCACCCCAGCACAAACCCCCTGAACGCCTCGCTTCGGTTCGCCTTAACGTGCTGTCATGGCGTTTTTTGGGGAGATTCGCGGCCGGGGTGCCGAGTTCCTCGCTGGGATGGTTTGCCTATTAAAGCCGCGGAATGGCTAAAAGCCTCAATAACAAGGCGACTGTTGAGAAAGAAATCGCGCCAGCTCGACCTTGGGAAGGAGGGTGGACTGCAGATCGCGCTAGAAATACGAGAGAAAATCGTGGTGTGGTCATTTCCACAGAGCGATGAAAGCGCGATCGACGCGACGTTGCTGAGGTCCAGAGCCTTATCTGTTGATGAGTGAGCACCCACATCGCCAACGCAAAATCTCGATCGCTCGGCGAATTGCACGACTTTGTTGATTGCTTACATAACCTCGCGGCAAAGCGGCCTTCAACCGCGATAAGATGGCCAAGAACAAAGACGGCGTGTTCCGCTGCCGCTGGTGTCGAGTCCATCGGACCGTGTTCGGTAATGACGATCGGCGCCTGTCAACTGAAAACCGGTGCGCTAAACTGCACGGAGAATATTGTCTGTGTCACTCTACCTCAACGCCCTCGGAAGACAGAGGATTCGATTCCGTCTCGTTAGTGATGTTAAAGTGCTGACTGAAAGCTTGCCATGTCTTGCACCTGGCACTTCTGCACGCTTATCTGGGCTACCTAATTGAGTTGTCATCGTTGTCTTCGATTGTTCCAAGTATGAGAGATAGAACCAACGTTTAAAAGCCGTCAACTGCGGTTGAAACCGATACTGAAGGCAACATCGTGCTGCCGGAAAAGGCGCAGAACAAAGTACTTGTGTGCATTGTTGGCGGCTGTTCAAGTGTCCCTCAACTCTCATTCAAGGGCAACATTTGTAATTCGATATTCTTGCCAGGAGACTGAATAAATGCCGGACACCTAGCCTGACTCGACGACAGATAGCACAGGACAAAAGCGCTGCATTACATTACCTCTTACTTATCTGTGAACTACGTGCCATTCTACCTTGCTAAATTGTGATACGGACCACAAATATGTGAAATACAAACGCAGGCATAGCTGATATTGATACTGCCCAGCAGCGTCTATGCCGAAACTTCCAATTGTGTCTCAGAACAATCATCGATGGGCCGACACTTGGCCTGTCACCTTCTTGGTCAGTCCCAGCCTCGCAGACTCGAAGGCTCTTGTAGATAGAATGAATATGCACCTGCAATGTTCAAGTTGCGTCTTAAGTCCCCAGCTGAAGTTTCCATCCGCGCTACAGCGGCTCTTCTTGTTCTGAAGTCCACCTGACAACAGAAGTGACCTACCAAAATAAGTTGAGATGGTTTTGACCACACGCAACACATAGCCACACTTCCATGTCCACCAACGGCAATCCTATTCTTGTTGATTGTGATTTGCCGTTATTCTTCTAGCAAAATAAACTGTACGCGCGATCCAAGACCGATCTTCTGTCTCGCTGGTAGTCCACTAGTTCAGGCTGACCTCCAAGACATCTACCTAGCTCGTGGCTGACCAGATAGCTTCCCCCGCACATGGAGGGGCAGATGACTTGCGAAGCTGGTGAGGCGTCGACGGCTGGCTTACGCCTCTCGGGTGAGCTAGTGTTAGCTCATCCCAATGCCAAAAACGTGGTGTGGTACACGGCCTAGCCATTCAACTAGCACGGCACTGGGAGTTCAGTGTCTGAGGCTACATGAAGCCGCTGTGATGAGACATGAAGCGATCGTAGCCGCCGAGCGCGACGCTTGCGAGATCACGCTGCCAGTACGTCGCTGTCTTAAGCTCCCATAATTGTGTAAGTGTAACCTAATATCCATCTTAAAACCCACCGGGCCACCACATCACAGTCGTTGAGGTTGTGTGTAATTACGAAATTTCGTCCTCTTGTCTTTGGCCCTGAGTAGGGCCTTGATCGGATAGCTACTAACCGCGACTCTTCCCAGATCATGTCTGTTGATATAAGTGCCCTCAGGGCTGCCCAAGCCAGGGGCCTCACGCTTGGCGTGGTTTCCAAGTCCGGCGACAGGCCTCTTCGCCTCGAGATCGACGGCTTCATCCAGGATGTCGAGCTCGCCAACCTCTACTTTCTCGCCCTCTAGGCTTTCATGGCCAAAGGGATAGCAGAGAGTCCCTTCTCATACTACGAGATCAGCGGCATCCACGGCCAGCTCTGGCGAGCGTGGGACCGTGTGACTTCGGCAAACTTCGGTCCCGCGCCAGGAAGAATCAACCCGCGCAGTGTTTGATGCTCTCACGGCTCTGTCATCTTCCCAACCTGGCATCGTGTCTATCTGGCACAGTTTGAGGCGAGTCAACCCAGAACGAGAGAAGTAAACCTCGGTAGAAGCGAATTCTGACCGTTCTCTAGCAAGCTTTGTACCTGCACGCTGCAGACATCGCACCGAGACTGAGAGCACAAGCTGCCCTCGACCGCTTCAGGATCCCCTACTTTGACCCTTTCCTTCCGCGCCAGAAGATGACCAGCAGGGACATTTATACCTACGGCATCCCCATCATCTTCACGCTTCCCCAGGTCCAGGTCCGCCAGCCGGAGGACCCCTCGCAGTGGGTTCCCATGGCGAACCCTCTCTACCAGTTCGATTTCCCCGTTGACGGCAAAGGCGGCTTCGACTGGTCGTCTTACAACCGCGTCCCCGCTGCCAGAGACCACACGATCCGCGGCCTGAGCGCGACTACCCAGTCTGCCGACCACGGCTACGTGATGCGCGCGTTCGACAACGCTTACAACCCGGCCAGCGGCTTGTCTAGCCAGTCGCCCGCCGATCTCTGGCGTGTCATGTTCGACGGGCAGAACTGGACTCAGATGTCGAACCACTGGGACCCCAGAGCCCGACGACCCGGTGAGGTCGTGTACAATGCCAACTCTCTTGAGGGGTTTCACGACGACATCCACGGGCAATTTGCGACCGGCCCACGGGGCGCGAGCGGTCATATGGGAACTCCTGCGTTCGCTGGGTAAAACCAAGCTGCAATACGGTCGCTTTCTTGAACCGAGTTGAACTAACAACAATCAGATTCGACCCTTCGTTCTGGCTTCATCACTGGTAAGTTTCCAGGACACCAAACGCTGAACATGTGCGCCTCTAACACCCGCAAGCAACGTCGACCGCCTCCTCGCCATCTGGCAGGGCATCCACTCCCGCGACCCCGAGTCCATCTCATGGTGGACATCCCTCGACGTGCCGGACGGCAACTTCGTCGAGCCCGGCAGCCTCTCCGAGACGCCTCACACACCGCTCGTGCCGTTCCGCAAGGGTCTGGCGCCAGGCTCCGCCGGGCCCATCTGGTGGACGTCGGACGACTGCCGCGATCACCTCGCCCTCGGCTACGACTACCCCGAGACCGCTGCCGCCCGGCGGTCCGCGGACGCCGTCCGCTCGCTAACGGCGTGGGCAAACGCACAGCTCGGGTGGCTGGCGCCGAGGAATCCGTGGCCTGCTGATGAAGGTGCCCGCGCGCGGCTACGGCAGCAGAGAAAGCAGCCGGTTCCAGCTTTTCCTTCGAAAATCCTGGTCGATGACTAGACGCCCCTGGGGGCAGGACAGACGTTCATAGGCTCTATGGCCGTCTCCCCAAGACCCGCGGTGGCTACAGCGGCGTCCGTGGCTTTGTCTAGACCAAGGAGGATGATGGCAAAGGCCAAGACCGCCGTGAAATCCATGTCGGTGAAGAGGAAGAAGGGCGTCAGCGCCATCACAACAACAGAGACTATTGCGGTAAAGCGGAGTCCCCGAGAGCTGACTCAGAAAGTACTTTCCACGGCACTTCCAGAGGCAGATGTCGACTTCAACCGCTGCTACGGTCACTTGGGAGACCTCATCAGCCAGCATAAGATGACCTAATGGGATGTCACCTTTAGCGTCAACAAGTAAGTTGAGAAGCATCCTATATTCAAATAACCTGACGCTCACACGGCGCAGATTCTGCCTCGATGGATCTTTCATCGTCTACTTCTTCCTCGGAGACTTCAGCCCGGAGCCGGAGAACTGGATCGTCGAGCCCCGTCTCGCCGGCTCGAGCGGCGTTTTTGCGAGCTCGAGAGCCGCCATTGATGACGATAACGGCGGCTGTGCTAACTGGGCGAGGCAAGAGGCGGCCGGGCTCAAGTACATGGACACCGTGTCTCTGACGCCAGCGCTCCTGACGTACTGGGACAGTCGGGAGGAGATCTACGGCTGTCGAGTCGATGACTTGACGCCCGAGATCGTGCTTCCTTTCCTCGTCCGCAACCTGCACTGGCGTGTTGTGAATGTGAGTTCTGCCTGTTTCATGCGCATGCGGCGTGATGCGTCCAGATCGCTGATATATGTGTGCGCCATGCTCTAGGTCAACGGCGAGCAAGTTGCCCGCGAGACCATCCCCTCTCTTAAGTTATGGTCTACTCGGAGACCGTCACCTTGCCGCACGACATGGCAGAAGCGCCGAGGTTTGAGGACCAAATTGTTCACTACGTGATCACGGACGGAAGACCAGGTGGTTTAAACAACCGAGAAGACTTGTAGCTTCATATCGTCACCAGGTGTCGAGGCTCGATCTTGTCCCAGGGGTAGAGCCTTTTGCGCCTTTTGATCAGATCCATCAATCGTCCTCCTTTCTGATAGAGTTTTGCTATCGGGGCGACCCCTTTTAGCTATCCGGGCAACCCCCGAGCCGTCGCTATCACCGTCGCCTTCGCCGTTGCCGTCGCTGTCCGTCGCCGTCTTTCCTCTGAAGCTCTTCTTGACCGCTGGCGTGATTATAAACCTCCTTTTTAGGTATCTCCGCTCCGTGAAGAACCGGTGCTCGGTCTTCGGCGGCTGAAGAGCCTCATGGGGCCGCTGGCCTGTGGCCGTCTCGCGCCGCTGAACGCGACGCCCTCTTTGAGAGAGTGCAAGTTGACGTGGGACCGAGGGAATATGCCGAACTTGCCCTTGCTGTTGGTCCCCGACCAGCACCAGTGGTCTTGATACAGCCCTTTGTGCCTCGTCAGTACCCTTAACAAAGAAAAAGTAAACATCAAAGAGCTCGACTTACACCCTACGTTCTTGATCGTCTCGCCCTTCCCGAACGTCAACCATCCCGTTCTGGCGCTATCTGGCGGATCCCACTTCCACCTCGTCGTCACGGACACAGGACTCGTTGCCTGTAGCGAGATCTCGCTCTGCCTCGGACCTTCGATTTCGACGTACTTTGCCGGGAACGGCCTCCTGACGCCGTCATCGTGCAGCCCGGTGCACCACTTTCCTCCCCACCTCTCTGGAAACTCGACGCCAACTATCCGCGCGCCGGTCAGGAACTTGAGTACGTCGGGCCCGCCGTCAGGGTCGGCGAGCACCTCGCCCCATCGCTGGACGTGGCTCTTGATGGCGGTCGCCAGCGGCATCTGCAGCAGCGACGCGGCGTCCGGGAAGGGGCTCGGCGCGGGAGGCGAGGGGAAGTGGACGTCGTAGTCTTCGATCTGATAATGGCCACCGTCTAGTTTCCCGTAGAGCACCGTCACGCCGGGGACCTCGGGCAGCGGCTGTGGGTGCCTGGCTAGATGCTTCAGGAGCTGGTCCGCGGTCAGGAAGACGGTCGCGTCGCCCTCGTGGACGGTGTGGCCGACGTGCGTGCAGAAGAGGCACGCGTAGCGGATTTCTGATGTTGTCTGGGCTGGGACGTGGGACTTGATTAGGAATCGCATGCGGTAAAGGAGACCAAACTTCAGGAAGTTCGCTCGAGCTAGTCGCCTAGGTATCAGTGACTTCGATCTGTCGAAAGAGGGAATGCTGACTCACAGTCTCCTTCCTTATCCAAGGTTAACTCATTATAAACATGGTAATACTCGCAGTTCAGACAACGCCCAATCGGCAATGGCTCGCCCTGGCCTCTCGTCAGCTTTGTCGTCCCACATCCCAGCCGTATTCGTTGAGCAATACGTTCGAAGCAACATCACTCACATATGTCATGGTCTGTTTAAGACCGTCCCAATACCCTCCTCTCCGGAAAGCTTGCGCGCCGTCGCAAAATCCTTTTACATGATGAAACGAGCTTTTTGCGCCGATTTGGCGGTCCTCTTCGCTTACAATGGATATCGATCCCACCTGACGATCGTTCGGATCAGGCGCTAGCTGCTCGTTGGCCAGCATCAAGCCATCACTGAACTGGCCGGCGGACGTTATGGTTCCGGTCATGATGGGCTCGAGCTGCATAGCCGAGAGCGAGGATGACCGCGCGTCGCTAGCTCGCGTCTTGGGGGATAGTCCGTTGGCTGGCGAGTACGCTGGCGAGTCAGAGTAGACCGACGTCCTGTTCGTCGTAGACGGACTGGTCGGATCGAAGACAGAGCCCTGGGGTGTGCCGCCGTCGAGGCCGAGCCGATTGAAGCGGCTCAGGACGGCGCCGTCGCCAGCGGTGGCATGTGTCGTCGTGACGGCCGAGTTCTCGGGTATACTGTCCCGCATCGGCCGCCGCGTCCTCGGCGCGGACGTCTGCTCATCTACCCAGTCGAACGTGTGCGGGAGCGGGCCTGGGGACTCGACGACGGGTGAGACCATATGCATTCTGGCCTGCTCGCCTTCGTCGCCCAAAACGTCTGGGGACGATGGACGTCTCCCTTCCTCTCGGCGCGCCGGGACGACCTGCGCTATCGTCGCCTCGAGGATGTGGTGGGACGAGCGAGCATCCGAGGCGACGGACTTGCTCAAGCTCGGGGCCCGGCGTAGCGTGGTACTGTCCGACGAGCCGGACATGCCCCGCGCTCCGCTCTTGTGCGCAGCATTGGGCGGTTTCGCCTGCCTCCCTGAAGCCGGGAACAGGGAGAAGTTGGCAGTGGTGCCGAAGCTTCCACTGCGCGAGGATGGCGCAGGCACCGGACCGGACTGCGAGTTGAGTCTGGGCGGGTGAGTGCCCGCCGGCAGGGGTGGAAGAGGGGGCAGCGGCGGGAATGCGTGAGTTGGCGTCGGGGTTGTCGGCGTCTTGCTCTCGACCTTGGCGCGCTTGATGAAGTCGAGAACGTCGAGGGCGAACGACTTGGTCGCGGCCTGGACCTCGGCAAACTTGGACGCGTCGAACGTGTCGGCGTCGATGAAGTCCTCAAAGTCGTAGAGCAGCTCCTCGAGCAGCCTCCTCTTCTCCGCGAGGTCGTCTGCGGGTTTTGTTAGCCGCTTGTCCCATCACAGGGATTGCTTCTTCTGACACGTCATGCAGGTTGGTGAGGTGCATATATACCGTTGTCTCCGATCATGTCCTTGAAGGAGTCGCCGTGTTTCTCGACTTGGCCGTCCCAAAGCGGCTGCAGGCGCTTCAGCGCCCGCTCGCCCTCCTTGGAGATGGTTTGCGCGGACTTCATCATCTGCTGTACCAGCGCCGGGTCTTCCTCGCTTGCGGTTTCGGCATTCGCGGCGGCCTCATTTCCCCTGGCGACCACCTCGCGGAACGGGGCGATGATGAGCTCCTCGACATCGACGGCCATCCTAGGTTCTTCGTAGTCGCCGTGTAGATGATAGATGAAGTTTGTACGATTCAGACAAGGTGGGGGGTGGGTTGCAGACCCTGCGGCCGTGAAGGGTCCGAGAGAGGGTCGGATCGACCTCAAGCAACGTGGCGATGGGGTTCTCGGAGAATGAATGTGACGGAGGCAAGTGAAGGGGTCCCTCTCGCAGCAATCGGGGCACGCGAGTCACCAATAATAACAGAACAAAATATGCGGAGGATTGAGGAGCTGTCAAGAAACATGTCAGAAACATGTCAAGAGATGATCGGCCCCGGGACAAGGCAGCAAAAATGACTGATGTCGAGGCAGCAGGGTCAACTCTCATCGTCGGCCAGCCGATCGAGCACGTGTTGGTTTCGCCAAGATGCTGATGAACGAGACTGGAGGTCCCCTCCATGCACATCCAAATGGCGCTATTGGTTCGGTCGGCCGAATGGGGTAAAACCCGGGGTTGCGAAACCGCCTGACATGTCGTTGAAGAACAGGGAGAGGCCGTTTCTGAGGGGGGCATGTCGGTCTCAGAGTGTCTTGTTGGTTTAGATGAAGAAATGCATGGCGTTGGAGTTCTGAACCTGGGAATCGCGACCGACGCTGGGCCAGGGGTCTGATGGCGAGGCTGGGCTTATTCGCCAGGGCCTGTGGAGCATCATCGCAGCTGTGCCGCCGCTTTGACATCTAGACATTCAATTCCACGCCCGGCTTGGACGTCGAGAGCTGGTTGTTCTCATTCGGTCCAGGACGGTCTCCGCTCGGAGATTTCAAGTCGACGTCCCGCTAAAAGACCGTGTGGCTTACTGATGAGGCCGGAGGAAACGTGGCCTCGATGGATGGGTGTGGTTCCCGCCTGTCGAGCACGCAATCCCGCGAAGGCCCGCCTCCGGAGGCGGGATGCGACCGCGAGATTGACGACAAGTCACCGGGCCGGCCGGTCGAGAACCCCGGAGCGGAGCGGTCCTTCCGCCGGATTTTAAGGTTCCGGGCCATCGGAGGTTTCGGCCAATGGGACGACTTGGGTAGTTCGGTAGCATCCTATCCTGATCTTAGAGTTGTTATGAATCAACTAATACAACTTATGGGAGATCTTATTCATCACCCCCTCTTCTAGTATTCAACACCCCCCTTTATGGCCTCAATCCCCTCAATAGACAATAATAACGGACGACAACAACCACAATAACAACAACGACGACGACGACGACGACGACAACAACGACGACGACGGACGACAACAACAATAACGACAACAACAACAACAATAATAAGCCTACGTAGTTATGGCTAGAGGGGGTGTTGGATACTAGAGGAGGGTATGATGAATAAGAGATCCCCAACTTATTATTACTGTTATCTAGATTCGTGAAACCCGACGTGGGAAACATTTCTACGCCTTACTAGGTAGAACTGATAAATTTCCCAGAGGATTGCGAGAAGGAGACTTCGCAGTTGATGTGGCCGACTCCAATCCTCGCCTCTTCTTGCCGCATGTCAGTAGCCGAATATCCAGGCCAATTGACAACCAAAATACTACACCACTGATGGCGTCCTGAGCCATCATCCATCCATAGCTTGGTTTGAGCATGTCTGGCACATTCCAGCATATGCCACCATGCAATGCAAGCGTCTTGGGGGCGGCGGATTTACCATGGCAATACGAGCCAGCCCACTTTATCCGGCTAACCATTGGGTTTGACGACCTGCTGCTTTCGGAGCCGACAGATAAGACAAACCCTTGTCCGTCGCCTGTTTGCCGGTTCTGTTACAGGATAGGTCCGGCGTCGGAGGCCTGTGACCTAGTATACCTAGTATTCTTCGGCCCTCCGATGGTTCTTGAATCTTCAGAGTCCTTTCAGTCTCTTGTGTCATAGGACATTATGGCCTATACATTTCACCGCCGGTTCCGAGCACGATAACTCGACCACGCCGGGAAACAAACGATTGGGCACACGTTCTCGCATTGCCACGTTCTAGAACGTCTCCGTCGGGCATTGGCATGCGGCAAACCCTCCATTAGCTATCGGGCAGTTGCCGTCTCGCCGCTCGAGACTGACTCGAATCCTGCGGGGCCGGAGGAGCCTCTAACACCTCTACCCGCAGCGACACTCTCATCCGTGGCGCGCAGCTCAGCTTGCCGATGGCCGGAGCTGGAGGGTCGGCGTGTTGCCGAATCGGCCCCTGTGGCGGCCAGGAACGATCCATTTAGTCACGGATATCCGTACCATATTAGTGGCTCCCGGCCCATTTCCGTCCTTGGGAACTCGGTTCCATTGTTTGATCTTATCTTTCTTTTGAGTGACTGACCTTTGATGCAACCCTTTTCTACATGATTTTTCCTTAGGCTGTAATAGACAATCTTTGCACCTGGGCACGAATATCAAATGGCACAAGATGAAGGCCGGCAACAACATGCACGAACCTGAGGACTCCTCCAGGAGGACCTCTTCCGACCGACGACCCGACGACATTGAGGAATACGCAGACATTATCCCCGCCACTAGTAAACGCTCCAACCGAGGTTGGTACGTCATTCCTCTTTCGCCCATTGTAAACCTTCTGGCTGCAACATCGACTCACTCTTTCTACAGAGCAAGACCCGGAGCGTCCCGATTTATCGAAGATCCCCACAGGAGTGCTGAACTTCGAGGATGACCCCGTCGCGCGGCAGCAGTCCCAGGCGGAGGTCCCGTACGACGCCTACGAACGCTTCTCCAGGCACCGCAAGCGCATCATCGTCGCCGTTATCTCTTGGTGTGGCCTGCTGTCCCCCATCTCCAGCACCGCCGTTCTGTCAGCGCTTCCCGAGGTCGCCGCCGAGTACAAGACCTCGGGCGACATTATCAGTTTGAGCAATGCGCTGTACCTCGTCTTCATGGCCATCAGCCCGTGCTTCTGGGGCCCCTTGAGCCAGGTCTACGGGAGGAAATGGGTAAGCACAGCTTCGTTCCCCCTCGGGCATGATTTCGTCATTCGAGTAGCCATGTGATCCTCCAGAACCCGTGACTGAACGACTGCCTCCAGACCTGCATGACGTCGGCCTCGCTCTTCCTGGCCTGCTCCATCGGCACCGCTCTGAGCCCGGACGTCTCCGCCTTCTTCGTGTTCCGCATGCTCACGTCCTTCGCCGGGACCTCGTTCCTCGTCACGGGCCCCGCCGTCATCGGCGACCTCTACCACCCGACGACGCGCGCCACCGCCATGGGCTGGTTCCTGTCCGGCACGCTCATCGGCCCCACGATCGGCCCCGTCGTCGGCGGCCTCATCGTCACCTACACCTCGTGGCGCGCCATCTTCTGGCTCCAGACCGCCCTGGCCGGCGTCGGCGTCGCCGGCGCCGTCTTCTTCATGCCCGAGACCCTGCAGCAGCTCAAGAAGGCCGAGCTCCAAGGTCTGCCGGCCGCCAAGAAGATCGCGGTGCTTTGGGGGATGACGAACCCGATCCGCGTCGTGCGGCTGTTCAAGTTCCCGAATCTCCTTCTCGTGGCCGTCGGCAGCGGCTCGCTCGTGTGGAACATGTACAGCATGCTGACGCCGATCCGGTACGTGCTCAACCCGCGCTTCGCGCTCACGTCGCCCGCGCAGTCGGGTCTGTTTTACCTCGCGCCGGGGTGCGGTTATCTTGCAGGCACTCTCGTAGGCGGGCGCTGGGCAGATTATACTGTGCGCCGTTGGATCGCCGAGCGGCGCGGGAGAAGAGTATCAGAAGACCGGCTGCGTTCGTGTCTGCCGTTCCTCGGCGTCACGCTGCCGGGCTGCATGCTTATTTACGGCTGGTCAGTCCAGGAGCGCGCGGGGGGCGTCGCGCTGCCTGTGGTATTCATGTTCCTCGGCGGCGTCTCGCAACTCTTCTGCTTCCCGAGTCTCAACACGTACTGTCTGGACGTCATTCAAGGCCGCGGGGCCGAGGTAATTGCAGGCAACTTCATGGTGCGCTACCTCTTCGGCGCTGCTGGGTCTGCCGTTGTTTTGCCCGCGATCAACAGGATCGGCGTCGGGTGGTTCAGCACGATCTCTGCCGGCTTCATGATGTTCGGCGCGCTGGGTGTCTGGTCCGTTGCGCTCTGGGGGCGTAGCTGGCGCCATAGGATCGATGAGAAAGGTCGACCTTCGCAGACCTAGCCCAGCTATCAGGTAGAACTTACAGATTAAGGTAGAATACAACATATCTGGATACAACTCAACGTCCTGGTAACTGGTCACATGTTTTGCTGCCCTATGTTACGAACGTACCTATATTGAAGTGGTTCAAGTTAAGTAGTCGGTGAAATTCAGGTCGTGGTTGCTATTAGGTGATTAACGCCATTAACCCTTCACATATGTGCTGTGCGTCTTGAGGGACGAATTACTACTCGTTGTCGGAGAAGATGATGCATAATCATTGGTCCTCATAAACATGCTGCGATTGTACTGCAGTGTTGGCTATAAAATACAAAGTTTTACAAACTGAGATCAGATATAAGATAGACCCAACTCCCAGGTGACAGCGCTCAGTTAACTTGCTCAAAGTCCGAGAAGACCACCTCCTCCCTTGCCGCCGCCACCTCCGAGAAGTCCACCTCCACCCTCCTTACCTCCGCCTCCGAGGAGGCCGCCGAGGAGACCACCGCCTTCTCCTCCGCCGAGAACTCCTCCGAGCAGTCCTGGGTTCTGCTTACTGTCCTTGTCACCTCCCTCGCCGCCAAGGCCACCGAGCACACCGCCCAACAGGCCACCGACGCTATCACAGTTGTCAGTAAATATGTTAGTTAATTGATGGACTTGAAATGCAACTTACCCATCACCAACGCCACCAACAACATCACCAACGCCACCGAGAACGTCTCCCTGGCCAACCTTGCCAACGCCCTTGCCAAGGCCTCCGGTGATGCCAGTGACAGCATCGCCGGCGCCCTTGCCGACGCCTCCCACAATGCCGCCGACCGGGCCACCAACTGTGTCTCCAAGGCCGCCGACAGTACCTCCAACGGTGTCACCCTGAATAATAACGTCAGCAACAAACCCTATCGGTATGGGGTTCAAACAACTTACCAATCCCTTGCCGACACCCCCAACGGTATCTCCAACGCCGCGGGTCGCTCCGCCAACGGTGCCGAGGACATCCCCCTTGCCGAGCGCGCCGGTAGTGTCGCCCAGGGTCTTGCCTACACCTCCAATGGCAGCGCCGAGCGTCTTGCCTACACCTCCAGTTGCAGCACCCAGCGTCTTGTCCGCTCCGCCCGCTGCATTGCCGACTGTGTCGGTAACGCCTTTCGTGACTCCTCCCACGCTTTTCCCCAACCCCCCGACAACATTGTCGAGGGGGCCGACCGGTTGTCCGGTCTCTTTTTGGGCTTTGAGAGCCTTCTCGAGCTCTGCGATCTTGCGGGCCTGCTCCTTGCGGGCCTCGATGTCCTTGGTCGGGACCAGGGCGTTGGGGTGGTAGGTCTTCTTCTTGGGCGCCGCGGCGGGGGTCTGCGCAGCCGCGGGGGCAGGTGTATCCTTGAGAGGCTTGGACGGAATGTTGACGGGCGCCGGGGCGGATGCCTTCTGCATGGGAGCAGCCTTCTGCGCCGCGGCGGGAGTGCGGGAAACGGCCTTGGCCGGCTCTGCGGCGACCTTCGCGGGCTGCCTGGCCGCCTTCGGGGTCGCGGACGGCAGCTTGACGGGAGTGTCGGCGTGCTTCACGGCCTCCTCCTCCTGGCGTCTGGCAGCCTCCTTGCGGGCCTGGATCCTCTTAACGATGTCGGAGCCGCTGGTGGCCGTCTTCTTGGGCAGCGTCTTGTCCTTCTGCATGCGGCGGAGGATCTCGGCGCCCTCGCCAGTGCCCTGCTGGACGTGACGATGCGCGGAGCTGGAGGACTTCTGAGCGGCGCTGGACGAGTTCTTGAGGGCGGACGATCTCGGGCCCTTCGCAGCGACTTCCTCGGGGGTCTTGTGGGATCTGTGAGAGGAACGTTGGGTCGCCTTCACGTCCTCAGTAGCATCGGCGGCAGCTCTGCGGGAGGAGGATGTGACGGGCTTCGCGGCGTGGCCGGCGGTTCTTCGTGCCGAGGACGAGGTCGGCTTGGCCTCCTTCGTGGCATCGGCTGCGGCCCGGCGGGCGGATGATGTGGATGGCTTCGCTGGTGTGGCTCCTGACAACCTCTTCTCCTCCTCGACCGCAGCAGCGGCCTCCTTGGCCTTCCTGGCGTAGTATGCGGCCATCTTCTCCTTGGAGATGGGCTTCTTCACCTTCTCCTCGGTCGCGGGGGCGGCCTCCGGCTGCCTCGGAGCCTTCACCCTGATGGTAGTTGAGTCTGTTGCGAGAGAGTGTTAATTGCTGTCATCGCTCAAGGGTCGAGTCTTCTCGAGATCTGAGCAACTTACTTTGTGACCTTGGCATAATGTGAGATGTGAGATGTGAAACGTGAATTCTGGAGACAAAAGCGAAATGGTATCAACACGAGAAGCACTCGTGAAAGCAACCACGGAAAAGGGGCGTGTTGCTGATCAATCCTGAAACAGGCACTTGGATATTCGGATGCTTCTTTTGATAAGGGGATGATATCACAGCGAAGAGATTGTGTTAGGAAGGACCAGAATGTCATCTCATTTGGTTGTGGCTGGTGCTCTATATAACTACTATGTGGGAGAGCTATGAGAGCTGTTGGCTCGACCGCCCGGTGACGTAGGAACGGTAGGGAGTAATGGTGTAGTGAAGGATGAAGAAAGAATAAGAGGGGAATTTGGTGGTGTGAAGCTGACGTGCGTCGGTGACGTCGGAGTCTGTGGGTGTCCCGGGGGCTGATAGGTCCAGGCCCGGCCACGGTTTATGCGAGGCGGCCCCTCATTCGGCGAGTCTGAGCGCACGCTGAGCCCGTATGACGGCGACGACCACATATTTCCGCCTTAGTGCGTGAACATCTCCAGGGATGTCGGGCGAATCAGAACACCACATCCCGGTCGACGACTAACACACACTCAAGAGCCGATCAATCACCAGCCACATGAGCTCGCGCTAACACGTCCGTTGCGGCCGTCAGAGGATGAGCGAATTCCTGATGATTGTTCGGTAGTTAGGTTGACGTTCTGTTGGAGTGGTGTGCCGTTGCTCTCATCCCGTTCGTATCGCATCGCGCGATCAAACGGGGCGGCTAGCTCGACTGTTGGGTTTTCAACGGCTTCTAGGGCCGTGCCGATGAAAGAAGAGCCAGGAGCAACGGGGAGAGGCTGGCTCATTGGGTGGGACAGAAGACCGCTTGCGTCCAGATGAGTCGGCACATATCGGCAAGCCGCTTGAGCGCTAGGCTGACTTCATCTTGTCTCAGCGGACGCAGCAAACAGCCCCCAATCCCATCTGGTAGGGGGGAAGCGACAGGGTTCTCTCCGAGACCTAGGTAGTAGGTACTCTTATCGGACTCTTCTGCTTCTAAGCACTCGTCGGCAACACGGTTCGCTAGGTATCCTCTTGTCGGATGCCCCCATCCAAGCGTCGTCGGACCCGAACATTCCAGACCGCTCTCGAGACTTTGGGGCTCTTCTAGGTTTTGTTTGAAGGAAGTCAAACGATGCTTTTGCTATCCGAGCGCCGGCGTGGTGGGAAAAAAGTTTGGACGCCGGCGGACAGCTCCCTCGCTCGGTCGCTTTTGGCGGCGGGATTGAATCTGCTAGCAGCAACGGCCCAGAGTCGCCACTAGCGTCGCCGCACCATCATAACTGCGGGGACGCTGCCGGACCCCTGGCCGCGATCGCCGGCGCGGGGTTCGGCGGAATGGGGGTCTTCATCTCGATCGATTTGGACTTCGGAACCGCGGATTGACTTTGGGGGTTTTCTACGGTGGGCGAGAATTCCATCTCTGCGGTGGGTAGCTTGGCAATCGGCATACGGCAGTGTGCGGATTGCCATGTCCCATTCATCCACGCCGACGGTGAGAGCATCTCTCGAAGGCAGCGGAAGGTCTAGATCCCCGGACACAAGCAGCCACATTGGACGTCGATCTTGGCTTCCGCCACACTGCTCTTGAAGAACATCCTAGTCTTCGGGATGGGACCCGTTCGGATGACCTGTCACTTGGATGGACTCTCTGGTGCTCCCTGAGGCCCTGATTCGAGGAACCGACGGGCGTGAGTCAGGAGTGGTCTGGAACAACACACTGTTTTAGGGGTCGGCGAGCGCATGCAAATGCGCTTGTTCTGCCTTTGGTGGGTTGTCTCGACTCTGGCGAGTATTGACTGATGCACGAGTGGGTAGTTGAAAGCAACGGCCTCACCGGCCGACATTCCGAGGAACTCCAGCAGAACTCCATTATCGCGTCAAAGTTGCCTGAGTAATGAGCTAGCCAGCTGTGCCGGACGCGCTGTTATGGCATAGTTATGTACTTGTAGACATCTGGAATGGGACTCTTGAGGTCATCTGGCGGAAGTACAAGGACACGACGACCATAAAGAGTACCCATATAAGTACTCGACGACCAACCAAATACTCTCTGGACGTGATTAGAGTCGGAGAAACTTGAAACTCATTTTCGTCTCATCTTGTTATGAATACTGTAGCTTAACCGTGACAAATTGGTTCAGACTGACATGGGAATCAATGTAGCAATCCTTTCCTCCATCTAGACATGTCGACGCTGAAGAGCAGGGGAAATACCGGTTGTACCTGGAAAACCTGAAATGTGAACTTGTTATTTATGAACAAGATGATTCGTTTCGCTGATACAACAACTCCGAGTTGAGTGACTGATGCAAACAGGGAAACTTTTAAGATGACCCCATGAAATTGAAAGTTGTTACATACCTAGGTACACAACGTACCAAATTTCCTGTTCCAACAATGCCTATTGAACAATCAACACAAGTCCATAATGGCTCTCAAAGCCAAATTACAGCAATGTGACAGGTTGCTGAAATCCTCGAGCCCATTCGACCTACCTGCCTACCTGCCTCATCATACCACAGTACAGAACGTCATACATTCGCACTCACAGACTGTGTGGGCCCCACTCGGCGACACGGCCGAAGGGGTTCCCACCCCTCCCCGGCCGTCTTGCCGCATGATTCGTCGCTGACCGGGGCGAAAAGGTGCCACTGGGCGAAAACCGGTGCGGAGGTGATGTCAATCGCACGTCCCTCATCCACTTCCCCCGACACACAACCGCTCAGCCCATCACTCCAACGACACGTCTCAGTTTACCGCCAGAAAACGGCATCACGCCTCATCTTCTTCGCCCAATTCTCTAAAAACGCAATGGCTCTCAGGGTACGTTTCTTTGGTAAAGGAGCGATTGATTCACAGGCTGACTGACACACCATTTGTAGACTCTATCGGCCAAGGCCGCGGCCGCCCTGGACAAGGACCTCATGAGCACCGGCGCCTTCTCCCTCGACCAGCTGATGGAGCTCGCCGGCCTCTCCGTCTCTCAGGCCGGTCGGTCTACGGGCCCCGTCTTCGGTCACCGAGCCGACTGCTGACGCCAAGCGCAGTGTATCGCGTCCACCCTCTCAACAAGGGCCTCAACATTCTCGTCGCCTGCGGGCCGGGCAACAACGGTGAGCACCGGCCGCTTCGTTTCTGGAAATAAGGCGTGGCTCACAAAGCGCAGGCGGCGATGGCCTTGTGGCCGCCCGTCACCTTCGTCACTATGGCTACAAGCCGACGGTCTACTACCCCAAGCGGAGCAAAAACGATTTGTATCAAGTGAGTGAAGATTCGATTTACCTTTTATCTACGTCGTTGGATTCGTTAGATTCATCGCGTCATGCATGGGCAAAATGTCTGGGACACCACAAGCCCTCTATCAGCGACTCCTCGTTGTCGAGCCTTCCGCACCTCATACATTCTCACTTTTTCATCCATATGCATCCTGCCACGCTCCGTTATGCAATTGCACAGACCGTGTGCCGTGCCTCCCCCTGAGAAAGAAAACGGCTGCAAAGTTTGCGTGTGTATCATGCTGCCCGACACTCAGATCGAAACCCCCCCAGGGATTCCAGTGGGCCTGCCGTTGACGGAATTGTTGTGCTAATCGTTTTCTCTCAGCGACTGGCGCAGCAGCTGGAGGACCTGAACGTCCCGTTCGTCGATGATTTCCCGAAGGCACTGCAGTCGACGGACCATGTCGTGGATGCCATTTTCGGTTCGTTCTCTGTCCCTGGGCCAGCTGGAAAAGTTTTCCGTGCGCGCCTAATATCGTGACCTCAGGATTCAGCTTCTCCGGCGAGGTTCGGGAACCCTTCCCCGCGGTTATCAAGGCGCTCGAGGAGACGAAATTGCCCGTGACTTCGGTTGACGCTCCATCATCGTGGAATATCGAGGATGGCCCGCCATCGTCTGGCCTCGGCAGCTCTTTCCACCCTGCGGTCCTCGTCAGCTTGACGGCGCCCAAGCCTCTTGTGAAACACTTCAAAGGACGACACTTCGTCGGTGGAAGGCATGAGCTCCGTGAGCACCCAAGGCTAGGAAAGGGTTTGGCTAACCTTGGGAGCAGATTCGTTTCGCCAGGTATTGCTGAAAAGTACAACCTGGACCTTCCAAAGTACGAAGGCATCGACCAGGTGGTGGAAGTGGACAATAACGGTCAGAAGCTGTGAAGGGCATGAGTGACTGAGATTCTTCTTCCCCCTTTGCGATTTTCGTTGTTCTCTTCCTCGTTCCTCTCGAGAGTTGAAAAAGGGGTCTGGGGGCTCACATCGGATTCTTGTCGTTCAGGAGCAACCGCCTAGCGTCTAAATGACCAGACAGCCTCCGACTCGGCTGTTTGGGCAGACAGGACTCGGACATCGACCGTCGAGCATCTGCATCGGGCGTACTACAAGACCCCTTGGACACGCCAGAAGGGGGGGATGGAATTCGTGGCAGAAAGCGACATAGACGAGGTATAGTCTCCGACAGACTGGGCAAACAGACTTGTGCTCAACGCACATGAAAGCCGAGTGAAGAAGATTTCGCACCTTTTGGGAGGCGTCGTGTCGTGAAGAGCGGTGAAGTCGTTGGTGTTGCTGGTTCTGGTGATGATGATGAGATTGTGCGCTCGGTAGAGGGCAACATGAAGGTGCTCCTACTACTCTTCGTGAAGACAATGGACAGCAAAGCGTACAATAGGCGGAGGAACCACCGGACCTGGCGCTGGCCAGCGTGCCAAACTGGCGGCCCAAGTGTGGCTGATATAAAGAGCAGATGTGGCTGCTGCCCACAGGGGATTACGCCGGTCATCCAATGGCGTGACAGGATTGTAGAAAGAATCGCCACAGAGCTGGTTCCACAGGGACCCCCGCCAGGGCCGGAGCGTTTTTGACGACGGACGTTGCGACGAGGGTATCTAGTTCCGTTCTGGTTGGTAGACGTGGACGGGGGGTACCGGTTGACGTTGGACGAGGGGGGGAGGGGGGGTGTTTGGTAGGTAGCGTAATCAGGGGGGCGTGTGTGGGCGAGTACGAATCCTAGGCCTGACAGATGTCGTCGGCGGCCGGGAGGACACCTCGGAGGAGGGTCGAGCAAGGGGCCGAGATAAAAGAAGCAGGGAGGGAGAGAAGGGGGAGAGGTAGGAAAAAGAGAAGAGAAAGGAGGGAGAAAGGAGGACGGAACTCGATGTTACTCGAAGGGTCGCGAAGGTGAAGGGAAGACAAGGGCAGGGCAAGGCCGAAGACAAACTGACAACGGGCACCGGACGGCAACGCGGAGCGGGCTGGAGCGGCAAAAGCGAGGCAGAGTCTAATCAGAATGGATGATTTTTGACTTGTACAGTTGGGTATATATTTTGGTGCGTCCCATATCCCATTCTTTTTTACGATAATCCCAGTCCACTCCTACTCCTCCCTTCGAGGGAACTGGACTGGGCTTGGGCTGGCTGGGCAGCCAGCCCGGAAGAGGAGAGGGAAGGAAGAGAGTAAGTAAGGCGAGGAGGTACCTCAAAGTGAAAGGCGCGGGGGGCCAAGGTACCGAGTACCTCTTTACTTTCTCTCTGCCTCTATTAGTAAGGGTAAAAGGCCAGGACAGGCAGGGTACAGAACCGCGTACCAAGCAGCAGAAGGGGGGGGGGGAGGGGATACACCATCTAGGCATCTGCTGCCTATAAGGCGGTAGGTTCCCCCTGACCTTCCCCATGTTGGGAGGCCTAGGACAGGCCAAGGTCAGGGACGGTACGGGACCACGGGAGCGCAAAGCCACAATGGAGTCTGGAGCATCCGCTTAGAAAGTACGGATGTGAGTACAGAGTACAGAAGACCCAACAACTAAGAGGGACGGGTGACGAGTGACAGGTGAGCGAGCGGGCAACATGGGAAAGAAAAAATCCAACAGAGTCGACGGGGCCAAACTCCAACTCCAACACGCCTTATCGAGAAGGAAAGACCGGGCTGTCCCCCGTTCTGGGGCCCTGCCGGAGCAAATGCTCCTCGACCCCTGTGATAGGCCCAAGCGGCAAGGCAGCGCTTACGGGGCCGCATGGAGCACTGCGTGATACTACCGGGCGGGACCCACTATTTCGCTCTCGAACGGAATCCACATGGAACACTGAAAGGCCACACACCACAGGCAGGAGCCATTCTCCTTTTTGTGGTCGTGCCGAGGGTCACCTGTGCCCGGCCCGGGGCAGAAGGGGGAGAAAACAGAGGCGAAAAAGAGGAGATATTTGTTAGAGGGTAGGTAGACAACCAGGAACCTAATGTACACCCGGCGCCTACCAGGGTGGGTGGGTAGGTGAGCAAGCTCTCTAAAAGGGAAAAAAAAACATTTGAAGGGTCCAACAAGGGTCGCGACAGCTGCGAGAACCAAAGGGAAGGGAAGGAAGGGAAGGTATTGTAGCGCCTTCCATACATGGAAATACCCATCAGATGCAGTTTCTCGTACAGTTGTAAGGTTAGCTAGGGACCTGGGTAGCTACTTCTCAGCCTTCCGGAACTTTCTCATCAAAAGGTGCGATACCTTCCTACATCTGCAGATATCTGTCCCCATCCTCACCTGCCCTGCCCGACCGTCCGACCCATGATCCATCGTACCTACCTTCCTTCTCCAAAAATCCCATCTCATCCCATTCCAGCAACTGAGGGAAGGAACAACCACCACTGCGCTGCGTCCCGAAGACACTTTCCAGCACCTTCCCTGCTAATGTGCTGTCACGCCCTGCCTGCCTCGCCCCCCCTTCCCTGCACCTTGGCCTGCCTTACAGCTAAAGCAGTTTCCCTCACCTCCAACACCTCCTCGTCTAACATGGCATTTTTGCTCCATCACACACCACGACACTTTGCCGCAGAAAGACCTTTTTTCTGTCCGCCATTAACCAACATCCGCCGGCAGCGGGTCGAGACATGCACTCCGCCCGCCTTCATCTCCCACCCGGCCTTCTCAGCGCTCGGCCGAACCCACGACGAGCGGGAATGCCGTTGGAACGGCGAGTCGTGCGCTGCCGTCATTGCTCGCTTTCCGACCTTCCGCGCCTGTTCCGCCTCCCACGCTGCTGCTGCTTCTGTCTCGATGGGGTTCTGGCAGTGAGCCCTCTGGACAATTAGCTCCGGGCCGCACGACAGAACAGCCGCTGACGCCGGAGATACGCAAGCCGTGCTCGATATCGTAATCGAGTCCGATCGTTACGCCTGACGCTACATGTCAGCTTCGCTGTCGCCGTCGCCGTCGCCGCCGCTGTCTCGGATGCTTCCCGCTGCCGTGATCTCTCTGGGAACGCCGTCATCCCGCCGGGCTCATCCCCTTTCTCTGCTCTACTCTGCCGTGACGCCGGCGCCGTCCGTGCTTGGGGCGGATATCGTCATGCACGACTCCGTAGCTCCGTGAAGAGCCCCAGTAGAGACCGCGTGTCTGTCGACTGAAGCTGAGGAGGCCACGAACACTACAACATGCTCAAGCTCTCAACCCACCGGCACGGTGTACTCGCAATTCCCAAACCTTCGATTCGCCTCAATCACAGGGCCTCGCTCAGCTATCTCGAGATGACGTTTGAGGGTATGAATTCATCTCCATCGGTCTTCCTTGACGAACGGTGGGAGGGACGGGAGCCACATGGCAGTGAACTGCTTGAACACCCCACCAAATAGGGCAGTTCCTCACTCGATTGGCATGAAGATTCACGAACATCGAACGAGGTGGCGGCCACGGGCGACGAGATGAAGGAACTTCTGGTGGCTTCGAGAGAGCAAAATGGGCGAGTCTGGACCGGCCTGAGACCCTGGGCGGGAATGCCCTCTTGGCCCTCCGCCA
The DNA here is from genome assembly GCA_027406025.1 of Colletotrichum musae. NCBI lineage: Eukaryota > Fungi > Ascomycota > Sordariomycetes > Glomerellales > Glomerellaceae > Colletotrichum > Colletotrichum musae. The sequence goes on from JANVYC010000003.1 coordinate 6,161,861, forward strand.
CCAAGCTAAAGCCTAAAACATCACGCGTGGCGAATCAACTTCCTTTGGCCCCCACCGCCATGAGGCTCATTTGCTGATGCACAAAGCGCGCATTTGGCGGCGGTCGCTGCCGGCCATGCACCTCGTAGGACACTGGAGCGACAGACACATGGTGCGCAGGCCGCGGCGGTGGCCCGCCTAAGGCCGCGATCCCCTCGACGAGACTCTTCGGCAGGGATCGCGCTGCCTAGGAGAAACCTCACCCGCACCGGACCATCCATCCCGTTTTCCACGGCGTACTCGTATGCAGAAGTGACACGACTCACTCGTGATTCATCGACCTGGATACCCCGATTCGCGGTGCTATTGGACATGCGCGCACATGCTGGACATTTCTGCACCATTGATCGCCCCCGTTGCCTCAAGCGGTCAGGTTTCGGTACTTAGCACTCAATTCCTCACCTCACCTGTCGTTTCTGACCGAGGCACGCGGAGCTTTCAGCGTGGCAATCAGCCAGTCGGACTCCCAGAACACACTCCAAGGCGCACAATGTTATGCGGTCAACGCACGCAAGCACGCTTGCTCCGTCTGATACATACGCCTGGCAGGTGCCTTGCAAATATCACCACGGCGCATGGCAGTAAGACAAGACTTTCCCGACCCTGCTTCAGCGGCCATTGGCTTTCCAACGCAGGGATTGAGTGAGGGATCCGACGTGGGACGCTATGTCATTATGTGGCATGGCTTGTTGGATACCCGTGGAGAAGGCAATTCAAGTTGCCAATCAACATGCGGTTTCGCGACCGGAGGACCTCCGGAGGTCCCAGGCCAGCGGATAGTGATTTGGGTTCGAGATATCGACGTCGGACGAGACGCAAATACGCAGAGCTGGTGCACACCGGCATGCACGAGAGCAAGGGTATCGCAGTTCTGCATCTTGCGTGCTGACTTGGCCCCCGCCAGCTCGAGCAGGAGCTTGACCTTTCCATTTCCCTGGAGAAATTCCTCCGCTTCAAGCTCCAACTAACGTCATCAAGGGGGGCGCACGAATCTCGCTGTTGAAGCCCAACGAGATTGAGTTTTATCATCCCAGGTTACCCGGCCATCCTAACCAAGACAGCCCCCGCTGAACGCTCTCGTGGGTGTTGCACCCGAGTCGTGCTGAAGCCGCCATAGGCATTCCCGCCCTCTTACCACTAGTCGTATCTGATCCTGGCTGTGTGTGGTGGTTTGTTGGTGACAGACAGTTGGGCAGGCCCCGCGAAGAAACCCCGCACAAATCCGTCAGGGTCTTTCTGTTCGGTCGCTCACGATGTGATAATTTTTAATCATCACCCCGCCACCTGATGCAAACTCATTTATCTATCGGGCCGCAATAATGCGACCGCACAATGTCTTAGCGCAGCTGTGTAATGCCAGCCACCCGGAGATATGTTCCTGTTGGTTGCCCGCCCATGATATATGAGTGTTCAAACGGTCACAGCGCGAGCTTCGGACCTGACTCCGGACATGGCATCTTGGCATTCGAGGCAGTCCTTCCTGTCTTGCTTGAGAAGGGCTTGAAATTGATGCGATTCCAGACTTCACAGGCCTTGACTCTTGACAAGCGCTGACGATCATTTCCACTCGAGGCAACCACGACTCTGCGACAAAATTTTATCAACCCCTTGTCTTTCGGCCACGTTCTTGAGCTTGCGCAGCCACGCACGCATTCTCGCCCCCTCCAACCAAAGTTTGAGGGCATTCGCAGTCTTTGCACCGCTTCCCAGCTCCAGTTCCCTCCTTCCGTCGCAACGTCAGTATTGTATTATCTGCCGGAGAAAATGCACCGGGCAATGGCGTCGCCTGAGCTCTGTTGCACCTTGATAATTATTGTCGACTTGAAAGATAATGGCTAATTGTCTTCGCTGAGGAGATACACGGGCTTCGCCTTGCCGTGGGATCCGGCAGGTAGGAGGGCACTCGGCCGGGTGTTTCGCGAAGATTCGAGAGCATTGGAGATCGGGTGGGGCGCGGTGTTGACTTTGCGTCAGACGTGGTGATGCCACGGCGTGGGGGTCGGGTCCCTCCGATGATGCCCAAACGGCACATCACCATCACGCCACGACTGCTGGCACCTCGTTCGTTGATTATGCCTGTTGTAACAGAGGGGTAATGAGTTTGTTTTGACGACCGCCGCGATTAAGAACATTCGTTTGCTGCCCTTACCTTGTCTATTGTTAGACTCTGGGTAGTGTACGACGGCAAGGGGGTTTGAGTGAACAAAGTCTTTGGGAAGGGAACCAGGTGCCTGTGTTGCAGTATGCACTCGGTTGATTGCCTTTGTGCTTGCAGCATGTGATATCGGGCAACCTGCTACACCCTTGTCCCTCGAGCCCTGAGTTGCCCGCAGTTGCCTGCCGGAAAGGCCAGGTTAACCGCTTGCAGGAACGATCACCCTGTCCACGCTGCTTCTGAGGGCTCAAGTTGACTCCGAAGTCCAACCAAGTATTCAACCGTCACCTGTACATCGCGAGTTTGTATCGTTTACATTGCGCTCGGTCCGATCAGGTTCCGCCAGGAGCCAGTGCGTCTCCATCACGTCTCCATCTTGTGAATAGATAGCATGGTTGACTGCGTATTTAAGAGGTGGCCTCCTCAGTGGCGAACTCTATCTTTTCCAATATCAGTGAAGGAAGGTTGTAGTATATGTGTAGGAACAGTGACTCACGACAACGATGATAGTGGCGGATAACAACAACAACAACAACAACAACAACGACAACGACAACGACAGTGCTGAACTGTACTAAGAGCAATGTTAGTTACGAACGATAACACTAATAATAGTAGCACTGTGGCAACCTTCCAGCAACGATAGTTACTTGAAAGTAAGGTGGGCTGGGAGCCTCTCTAAGAATGGTCAACAACTGACTCCGAGTAGGAAACTGGGTGCGACTGAGTCGTGCGTCTCGTATTTGGAGCGGATAAAGAGCACCTTGAACGCCTCGCAACTCCAAACACATGCATCACGAGCCAGCGAGCCACGTCACCATTAGGAGTGGCGGTTCTTTTCAAGGGGAGGGTCAAACACGACGCTTCGATTTTCTCGATCTGATCTCAAAGTAGCCCCCGAAGATGCCGCAGCCTCCCAGGCGATGACGGGTCCTGACCCCGGCCGACAGCCGGCTCAGGCCCTCGTCCAGGCGCGAGGAGAGGGTCCTCGCCTTGGACGCCAGCCGCTTCCACATCCCGCGCAGGCGCCACTCGTAGTGCTCCATCCGGTTGCTGCTCAGGCTCTCGAAGCTGCTCCGCTGCTCGAGCGGGCTGGTCGCGGTGTTGTCGTCGTCGTCGCTGGTGACGGTCGAGGGGCGGGGGAGGGCGTGGTAGGGGCCGGCCTTGCCGAGGCAGGTCTCGCAGCGGCCGGGGAGGAGGTAGGTCGTGACGGAGTTTGTGAGGCCGCGGCGGCAGAGGCCGTGGTTGGGGGTTTCCTTGCAGGGCTGGCGGCGGGCGGAGGGGATGGTGGCGCAGTCTGCGCACTTGACGACGTGGATTGTGCACATTGTGGATGATTGGCGCGATGTTGCGATGGGTTGGAAGAGTGTCGTGCTATTTTGGGGTATTTCTTGATTGGTTCTGAGAGGGTTTGTCTCGGTGAGTGAGTCGTCTTAGGTGGATTATCGTGAGTCTTATGGGTCGACGAGGGTGAGAGACCCTTCGATTGGTATCGTGAGGCCTCGCCAAGGTGAATCAGGTAGGTGCGAGGCGAGGTGAGTTGTTGACAGTGAATAGCCTCGTCGAGGTGAGGGAGGCGAGGTTATTGAGACGAGGTAAGATACCTACCTCGGTGAGGAGAGGTAGGTGAGGTGAATGAGGGTGAGTTGAGGGAGGTGGATGAGAAGCCCTAAGGTCGGTAGGACTGTTGTTGGTCGAGGGAAGGTGCGGTTGGACTCTGACCGGTCGTGCCTTCCTTTTTCGACGGATGGTTTGGTTGACCTGTGACTGAGTGCCCGCTGCCTCGGGTGTGTAAACTGTAAGTGTTGTCGGGCACCTTCAGAGGCCTACCAAGTGCTTCAACCGAGACAGAAGGTGTGGACTCCCGAGCACGTAGATACGCTTTTCTCGTGTTGATATTTTGACTCTCGTCGGCTGGGTGCAGTTGTCTCCGTGGACAGAGACGATGTTGTTGGGTGAAGGCAGAAAAGTAATACAGGGAAAGAGCGAGCGAGTTGACCACTTGAAGTGGTGTGAAATGACGAGATCCTCCTTGTTGTGCAATTTACCTTCTGCTTCAATGCTGGCAGAAAAGAATAATGAAGTCACTAGATACGGTCTGTGTTTACATCGTGGGAGGGGGAAGAATCCTTATCAGATTGAACTGGCATGAGCCAAGCGTGGTCTGTCTACGACCTGGCAACGAACATCTCTTTTTGCGTTGGCGTACATTCCTCACGTGACTATTTTCAACCTCACCTCCGCGAAACAAATTCTTGGTGCGACGTTTTTTTCTTTCCAGTTTCTTCTCTCTCTCTCTCTCCATTTCGGTGCACTGGGATCGGTACGGGATAGGAGCTTCAGAGTCTCCCGGGGTTGCGTGGATGGCCATGTGTTCTTCCCATGTTTTGCGGTCCGACAACGGTCCGGTCGTTCACGAACCCACGGAATGCGGCACGAGGCAATACTATGTTTTTGGGCACTCGGACGGATGTTGTCTAGCGCAGGCCCGCCCATCGCCCGGAGCACTCCACTACAGCCATACGGTAGGTAGGTATACAGCGACAGTAACGGACGATTGCGATATCAGCAACGATAGTGACAGATGATAGCGGCGACAGAAATAGACAATAGGGACAACGGTCATCAATGAATTGTGGGGTCCTTGTACGAATGGCCAGCTGACACCGGGTATTTGGAGTCCCGGGGGGGCTTCCGAACATGGCGCCTCGGCGGATGTCCGCCGCCGACGTCGCGTTCCGGACCCACTCGGAGGCGCCGTGCCGGATCCGGGGCGTGGGACGCGCCGCACCGCAACGACATGGCGGCGATGGTTGGCTTGCAGCACTTCCAAGTAGCTAAGCAGGCATAAAATTGACGGAAGACTTAGAGTCAACACTCATCGCGGCGCCGGGGAGGGTTTATTTCCTCAACCTCACCGACCTGAGACCGGGTACTTGGGTAGGCAAACAGGAGAGCGCCGCACCGTACTGGCTTGATGAATGTCGTACGAGGGCGCTGTGTTATATTTTGCCGACGCAGGTATGTATGATTGAAAGGGGCTGCGCGTGTCGTCGACTATTACACAATCTGGCATGCGTGAGCCAGTATTTGAAACTCCTCCGAACATGCGACGGCATGAAAGAAAACCAAAGACACCTCATTCGAAACCGAAACAAAATTGTCCTCGCTCAAGTCTTATGTTCTCGTCCAAGTCGCGCGTTGTTTGTTCCACCACGAACACATTATTTCAACAAAGGGTACGGAGGCCCGTTTTCCACCGGGCTAATGGTGCCCAGCACCGGTCGTGAACTCGCCGAGAAGAATCATTTCGTCAAACTTGAGTGCCATCGCACTGAACCACGACTCGCTGGCGGCCGCGGACTTCGGGTCAACGATAAAGGTCGTGAACGACTGGACAACCTGTGCGTGGTGGCGTCCGTTGCCTCGGCCCACTCCATTCTCCTCAGACTCATTGGCCGTGAAAGGATCCTGTTGCATCGCCATCGATAGCAAGGCCTGCACGATGTTGCGGAACACGGGATACGACGTGTACAGACCGCACCAGAACCGGATGCAGAGCAGGAAGTGGGTGCGCCAGGGGTTGTGCGTCACCCGAGAATCGGCTTCGTCAAGTTCTGGAAAAACTACGTTAGCCAACCGTACGCGTCCCCAGCAGTATGTGAAGTTGCCCTAGCCCACTCTGGAGACTTCTAGGCGAGGTCCGCGGTCGCCGTCTCGTCGAGGCTGCCGAGGAGCCCTAGGCGTTCCGCCATCAGGCGTCCCGCCATAGAAAGCTCCATGCCGAGCGTGTCATTTCCCTCGAATATGCACGCGGCGCTGAAGATTTCTATGGCCGCGACTGAGAGAACCGAATCGTTGGCGGCCTCGCCCTTCCAGAGCATCTCGGCTTCTTGCAGAAACGCGGGTCGGAGGGCAGAGACCTGAGGCTTGACGGCTATGTAACCTTGCTACAAGCGAACGGGGTGTTAGCATCCGGTTGTTCCCAGGAGTGTACCGGGAAGGACCTACACTTGCAAGACTGAGAATGGAGGCGACCAAAAAGGGAGAGCAGAAGTCTTGGCGACATGCCACTAGGTCGTCTAGGAAGAGATCATCGTCGAAGAAGCCCATGATGGGATGGTCCGTCTCGAGGTAGAAGGATATCAAGGTGGCGGCGAGGTCGTCTGATATCGGCACTTTCGTCCAGTGTTGAATATGCAGTCGCTCGAGACGCCTATCGCAGAAATGAGTAGGGCTGCGAGGTCCTGTTATGAGGGCTTGCTGCCTGTTCCTGTTAGAGTCGAATTCTTCCAATTCAGGTGCCTCCTCGTCAGTTTGCGTCTCCGTCTCTGGAGGACCATCCAGAATCTCCCTCTGGGTGGGTGTCAGATGAACATCGGAGCCGGTCTGCGCCATCAACCCTAACTCGCTCGAGGATTGCGTCGGTGGTCGAGTGGCTCGCGCGGTATCCAGGTCGGAAGGTATCGTTCCGCCATGAAGGCTGCCTTCCAGAGAGGATATCACACTCGACGTGTCCGACGTTGCGCGGAATCTCTGTAATAACTGGAGGGCTTCGGGACTCGGCAGCGAGTGTAGCAGCTCCAATAATCTCATCTGGTCCTGCAGGCGACGCTCACGAGCGTCGAGCACACGCTCCTTCTCGATGTTTTCGGCTGCCTGGGAATTGTAGGCAGACCTGTAGGCGCATCCGACTGAGGCGCGGGCACAGGTCGTGCATCTCGGTCGCCGGCCGTCGCACTAACGGAGGTTCTAATCAGCGGATGTGACACCAAGTACCGGACGGAGCATCCAGCGAGGGGACGTACGCCGAGCTTCTTACTTCGACATCGATTGCAGGCCAGGTGGGAGGCTGGGCGGCGTGGTCTTTTCGTGTCCCTCTCCTCCCGGTCGACTGTCGGAGCAGCGAGGGGCGGCTCGGATGCCGGGAGCAAAGATCTCAAGTCGCGTTCCATTATCGTCCCGTCACTTTGATCGTGACGGTGAAAAGGTCATGTCGAGGTGAGCGAGCGGCGAGAGGGGCAAAGACGGTGGCGAGGTGCTATGGTGATCGGCCCGTCCAGTGGCCAATGGTAAGACCGCCAGCGCCCACCAGCGACGGATCTGGAGCTCTGACGGGGGATGAAAAAACAATGCCGTGCCTTGAAGGCCTGTTGTTTTATCCCAACAATCGAATCTGCCGGCTCTTGCGTGACAGGTGGGTTGGATGAAGTGAAAATAAAGAGGACGCGAGGGAGTCGTGATCCAATAGAAATTCCTGGAGCTGACCCCGCGCAGGCTGACCGACCGCTGACTCACCTCAGGTCACATGCATTGCTTCTTATTGATCGATAATAACGATAATTTCCAGCGGTATTTTAACCAATCATTCAGGCGGCTTAGCATGTTGGCAGAGCCAGCTAATCCCACGGACATCGACGAAGGCATCACCATTGGTTCCAAAATCGAACGCGCCTCGTGGCGTTCTCGACTCAGCTGCCTTAGGAATGTTTCCCAATAGCAAAATTCAGAATAAAAGCCTTGATAGCGTGCTGTTTTTGACTATTCTCAGAAATTAGTCTTCATTCCGAGGAGTAACTTGGAGTTCCCGGGAGTGTCACATTCTTTCTTAAACTAGACTTCTAGACTTAGACGTTTGTTTGACCCACACAGCCTATAGAACCGTTCCCTGGTACTCAGCAACCTCCAACTCAACATGCCCGTCCTGAACAAACAAACCAACCTGGCGTGTCCTGTCCTCGGCGTGTAGCAGCCGAAAACTAGCCGATCGACCGGCAAAGAAGCACTCAACCACGTTCCCGCGGACAAAGACGGTGACAAAATCAGGCATTTCAAGTCCTTCGTGTCTCAAGACCTCCGGACCGTCCACGCCACGAAGTAGGTGCATCTCATACTGGTCCGCCCAAAAGTCATCCAGGGGGACCTCGCGATCGAGAAACGTCGCTGTCCAACCGCTTCGGCCAGCATGCGCGAGATTCAGGCGGTACGCATTGCCATGGGAGTCGGGCCGCAACAACACGCCGAAGGAGGCGGCATCCACGGCGCAGACCTTTATCACAACGACAAAGTCCTGGCCCCCCATCGACTTGCGGCTACCGAGCCCCAACCAGACCTCATTCGTAGAACCGCCTGCGGAGGAGAGATTCATAGATGTTTTTGCAGGCTGATGAAGTCGCCCACTCGCTTCGAGGGCCTCAACAGACACGGCAGGCGCGCTGCGCAAGGAGCCATCATCATCAGCCCTCACCGCTCGCGGGATCCCCATGTCTCCTCCCCAGAGCCACTTGCCACCCTTGCGAGGGTCTTCCCGATCAGCTACCCAGCCGAAGAAGGCCCTTCCTGGACCGCCTTCAGGACCTGGCTTAAGAGGGCATGACTTGGCGGCGTACCAGCGGCGGCCGTCGAACCGTCCGCCAGAGCCGTCGCGCGGGATGCGGAAGGGGCCACGCGGACCCGTGTCCGACACGCGGTAGACAGTGCCGGCGTACGGGGCGTGAAATCGGGAGTATACGAGGTACCATCGCGTGGTGGCCCCCGATCGGGAGGGCAGGGGGAAGAGTTCGGGGCACTCAGGGCAAAGCATGTCCTGCGGATGATAGAAAGGCTCCAGGTTCAGTGTCCTGGCGCCGCTCTCTGTCAGTAAATTGCCGCGAAATCTATTTACCAAGACATTTGAAGCCCGGGAGTAGTTACCACGTCTCGAGGTCTGGCAATGTCAACAATGCAAGACAACCGCGGGCCCAGGACGGCTCGATGCTTTCGTCTGCCAGTCGAGTGGCGACGAGCATCCAGTATGATGCCTCTACTTGGTTGAAAAAGACATAGGCATCCCGGAAGTCGATGGCTGAGAAGCGCTCTCCCGGAGCAGGACTCGTTGGGCTGAAGCGCAGAGGCTGTGGCGGCGAGGGGAAGCTAAGAGAGGCGTATAAGAATTATAGGAAAAGACCACAGTGTAGAGGAAAAGAAGGAGAGTCTCACGAGCTGCCCTCTCGATCAATTGCCACTGATTGCAGGATTACCTGCTTACCACCCTGGGCGAGGTTGTAACCGGTATAGAAAACGTGCAGTCGTCCGTCCGGCCCGGTCACGGCCGAGCCGGTCCAGGCCCCACTTGACGCCGGATGAGAAGTATCGTCTTCGGACCCGGGCGTAATGGCCGGTAGCGCATCGCGCGTCCAATCTACGAGGTTGGTCGAGCGGAGATGGTGCCATGTCGAACGCAACCGGGGAGGATGGTGCACTGTATTTGGCGGGGTAGCGAGGTGGAAGAGATGATAGACGTCGTCGATGAGGATCGGGATGGCGTCTGCAGCAGCCTCGGTGTCTGAGGGCCGCGAGAAGCTGCTCGTGGAGTCTTGACCGTCCATGTTTTTGTGATGTTGGAGAGAGCAAGTTGATGTGGGAGTCCTATTACTTCCCCTTCTCCTCGCTTTCAGTCGGCTACGGCTGGCAATATGCAATACAGACGAAAAGCCATTGGTGACACCCATGGCAGTACCCCTCACCTCCCCTCTCATGTGATCACGGAGCTTCCCCGAGCCATATCATGAACACGTCGATCACTGAATGAAAGTAGAGAGGGCTGCTCCCAAACGGATTGTGTGCCCATGCTTGCATTCGGGTAGAGGTCTTCCTGACCGAACTACAGTACACCGTTCGACGCTGTAAGATTATGAAAACCAACCCCATGGCCAACTTCAATATCCAGTGCCCCCGCGTCTGGCTCTGGTGTTCATTTGCTGCACTGGGGGCTTTCCTCTACGGCTACGATGGCGTCGACTTCAACGGCGTGTCAACACTGGGTGAGTGCATGTAAAAGACAGCGGCCTCTGCGAATATACATTGTTTACTTTGCCGGAAAACCACAAAGCTGACCAAAATTCTCCCAAGATGCCTTCCTCCATCGCTTCGGCAGGTAGGGTACCGACGGCGTGTGGTCCATTCCACCAACCACACTCTCCGTCATGACATCCATGATGAACGTCGGCGAGCTTGTCGGCTCCCTCGGCGCCGCGCCACTCAAAGATATGATCGGCTGCAAGGGCATGTGGCTGGTCGGCTCCTTATTCACCGTCGCCGGAGTCGTGATCCAGCTGGTGGCCGAGTCGGCAGCCCTCTTCACGGCCGGCCGTCTCGTGCTAGGCATTGGCGTCGGCGGCTTCAGCGTCACGTCGCCGCTGTACATGGGCGAAGTCGCCCCAGCCCGCCTGCGCGCTCCGCTGCTCATGTGCTGGCAGCTCACCTTGTCCGTGTCGCAGATCGTGGCTGCCGGTATCAACCGCGCCATGGCCTCAGAGCCAGCCACTCCCTTCTCATTCCGCTTTTCCATCGGTTTCCAGCTGGTCTTTCCCGTACTTATCCTCGCTGGGTTGCCATTTGTGCCCGAGTCGCCGCGGTGGCTCATTGCCAGGGGAAAGACGAACCGAGCCGTTCACAGCCTGCGCCGGCTCTTCGCCGGCCGAGAAGGACAACACGTCGACGGCGATCCCGACTTCAGCATCGCTACGCTGCAGAACCACATACACGCTGAGGTGGAGTTACACTCGGATGGCGGGTGGATGCAGCTCGTGACGGATAGTGTCGAGCGTCGCAAGGTCGTCTTCAGTGCCGGCGCCCTTGTCGCGCAGCAGGTCAATGGGATCCAGTGGTTCTACTACTTCGGAACCATTTTCGCGCGCCATATCGGGCTGCAGGATCCATTCCTCATGACCCTAATCGTCTTCTCTATTCAGGTCGTCGTCGTCGCCGCTGCCGTTGTAGTTGCCGACCGTCTCCCCCGGCGCCCGCTCCTGCTCGCCACGACGGGCATCATGACCGTCTCCATCTTCGTCGTCGGTTGTTTAGGCATCCCGAGCCCCGAGGTACAGAGCCGCGCCATCGGCCGAGTCATCATCACCTTCGTCATCCTCGAGATCGTAGCCTTCAACTTTGCTTGGGGCCCGCTCGGCTGGTCCATCGCGAGCGAGATGGCCGTCGGCCGCAATCGAAACAAGATCTACGCCGTTGCCGTGGCTGCATTTTGGGTCACGGTCTGGGTGACGGTCTTCACCCTGCCGTATCTTTACTACAGCGCCGGGCTGGGCCCGCGGACGGGATTTGTGTACACTGGTCTGTGCCTGGTGACGTGGTCGTACGTCTACTTTTGTGTCGGCGAGGTTCGCGGGCGCACGTTTGAGGAGATTGAGGGCTTTTTCCGCGACGGTATTCCCGCCAAGCACTGGGCGAAGCAGCCGCGGGCGGTACTGGATGAGGAAATGCGAAGGGACGAGGGAATCAACATGGACGTCAAGGAGTAGCTCTTTGGCTCTTGGTCTGGCAAGCAAGTTAATACCAGGATACTCCATGGTGCAAAAGTTCCTAGCTCTAGAAATCAAGCCGGAAGTTCACGAGGACGAACAGTTGACTTTCGTGGAGAAAAGAACAGCTTTGAACATTCCCAGGGACTTACGCCTGAATAGTATGTCGGGAGTGGCGTGAGCTTACATATGTTAACGCTTGTCAAGCTTGTCAAGGAAGAGACTTCTTGATAGTTCAGAGGTTAGTTGTCAGTGCCCGCTTACCAACCAGGCGTTCAATTTCGTTTTTCCAAGAATTGGTTCCGATCCGTTTTCTATTAATAATTGTCATAGCAGGGTTCCCTGATCTAGAAAGCGGGAACTGCTCTTGGCGTGGAGTTGGGTCATTGTCAACGTTGTTTTGCGATGGACATGGCCTGAAGGTAAATAGACCCTCTCCGCAAACTCCGACTCGTGAAGTGGAAACCTTAACCAAAGTCCGCCTAACCCCCAGGGAGAGACAATTGTTTATTACCATACCTCACCTATAGTCCCCCAAGTCTTGGATCACAAGGTCAAGGCCAAAGTCGGCAACTTTCGCATCCCTACTCGGGCCAGTTACATATATCCATCATGCAATCTGCCTTCACGATGTTGTGGTTGGCGTGCTCTTGTATCTTTGTTGCAGTGTACGGAGCATGGCTTCCGGAGTGGTCGAACCCCCAGGTTACTCTGAAAAATGGAACGTTGGTCGGGAATCATAATCCCGTGCTCAAACAGGATGAATTCCTCGGCATCCCGTACGCCCAGCCTCCCATCAACGACCTCCGCTTCCGAAGACCTCAACCGCTCAACACCTCATGGCCAAACACCAGACCAGCGACTGAGTACGGCCCTTTCTGTCGCGGCGTGCCCATGTCGCTGCCTGGGTTCACGCAACATGGATTCCAATTCCAACACAGCGAAGATTGCTTGACGCTGAACGTCGTCCGACCGTCAGGCCATGCGTCGCAGGGTACCAAACTTCCAGTCCTGTTCTGGATCCATGGAGGTGGCCTCCAAGACGGCGGGAGCGGCGATCCACGGTACAACATGTCCTTCGTCGTCGACGAGTCGGTCAAGATGGGCAGCCCGATCATTGGCGTGAGCATCAACTATCGACTGTCGGGCTGGGGCTTCCTCGCCGGTTCCCAGATGAACGCATCCGGGAACGCCAATCTCGGTCTGCATGATCAGCGCACGGCTCTGCGTTGGGTGCAGGAGAACATTGGCGAGTTCGGGGGAGACCCGGAGAAAGTCACGATCCACGGAGAGTCGTCGGGTGCCTTGTCTGTGGGCTATCACATTCTAGCCTACAACGGCCAGGATCAAGGCTTGTTCCGAGCTGCGATAGCACAGAGCGGCGGTGTCGTCAGTCCCAACGGGCCATTGACAATTGCGGAGCAAGACGTCATTTACAATCGTGTACTCAACATGACTGACTGCCTGGATTCTGTCGACAGTCTGGGCTGTTTGCGCTCTGCATCTCCGGACTTGTTGGACAGCGCGTTTGCGGCCCTCTCCTTCAATCCAGTTATCGACGGCACACTGGTTCCCGATATTCAATCGCGATCTTTGAGAGAGGGCAGATTCGCGAGGGTCCCCTTGCTGATCGGAACCAACAGAAACGAGGGCACTGCCTTGGCGTATACGGCCGGTCGCTTGACCTCGAATTCGACCGACTTCTTGTCCATCGTCAAAGCCTTTGATACCGTACAAGGTCTCAGCAGCTCAACCGCCCAGGGACTGGTCGAAGCATACACGGTGTCGCTGTCGTCTGATGAGGTGGCCAGCCTGCTCGGAACCGTCAAAGCTACACCGAACGAGACATTCGGGTCCTTGTACGGACGTACGTCGATCTACCTCGGAGACTTCCTCTTCACGGCGGGTAGAAGATTCTCTACGCAGATGTGGAGTCAGCATGATGTTCCTGCGTACAGCTATCGTTTCGACATCGTGCCTAACGGCATATCGGCAGAGGTCCTTGGATCAGCCCACTTCCAAGAAGTTGCTTTTGCCTTTGGAAATGTTCTTGGCCTCGGTTACGACATCAATCCGTTTTCTTCGCCGTCCGACGCAGAGTCCAGACAGTTGCGGCAACAAAGCCTGCATATGACACGCATGTGGATAAGCTTCGTGGACACCCTGAGTCCAAACAACCACCAGAGTGAGTTCTGACGACGAGTGTCTGCGCCTTTGGTCTGGAGGATTAGATTCTAATTGAGCACCAGTTCCCGAATTGGACGTAGTATGGCCAAAATACGACAGCCAAGATCCAAAGAATTTGGCATTCGGTCTGTCTAAGCCTACGATCGAGCCTGATATTAGCAACATTGAAGGGATCGACCGTATCATTGACGCTTACGGCGAGTTGAGGGTCTAGGTCTCCAGACCTCATGCCTCAAATTCAGATATTGGGATGACGAGAGATGCTCTGGATCGTAAGAAGAGAAAGCTAGAGTCCAAGAATAGATTAACTCATCAACACTGGCCAGCAACTGCGCCTGTCCAGTAAAAGCATGTCTCATCTGTCCAATGACGCGTAGAGATTCTGTAGGAAACCTTAATCTTTATTTGCCAGTCTGGAGTCAAAGCAGCAACACCACCTGTCTTATAATACCTACCTTAACTCAGGTGTGTTCTAAAGATGGACGGATGCCTACGAGGACAGACATGGGTAAATGGCAGGACAAGCTTGTCAAGTGATCGTGTGGAAATCCATGGCAACGAGCGAAAGTGTCGTGAAGCGTGTTTATTAACATTACGCAACTGGTGGAAGTACTGCTGTGACTTCCTCTGATACGGGCAGGACCCAAGTGTAATGTGTCGTAACAATCATCCCAAAGCCCGCTCCCTCCAATAAACTCCGCCAGCCAAATACCAGATTCAAGCCCAAGAAGAAAAGAAAGAACGATCTCGTCGTTGTAGTATTCGATGGAATGGGATCACCGCTGCGCCGAGAACCGCAGGAACCGCCTCCCCTTGAAGATGTTCCTCGCCACAGGCGGCGGCGCCTTGAGCCCGTCGATGGTGTCGATGCTGGCGACCGACAGCTGGGTGTCGTAGCGCTCCAGGTCCGGACCCCCGTGTACCGCGGCCGCGGCGTGGCGCTTCTTGCGCTTGCGGTGCTCGACGATGGCGATTAGGGAGATGGCCAGCAGGAGGAGGACGGCGACCAGGATGGCCACGGCCGTCGTTGTGGGGCCGGACATGCCGCGCTGGGACGGGGGGTAGGGGACTGGTGTCTGGGGGCGAGGTCAGTCATGGTAACCCTTGCGGGTGGCGAGTGGTGGAGGAGAGGAACTCACGATTGTAGCTGCTGGTGAGCTGTTTGCTCTTTGGACGTGAGAGGGGAGCATGGTGACGGAGATGGGCAGTCAGATAATCGTTTCCCACCTTCGTTCCTGCGATCGACGGAGGTCCCCTCAGATAATTAAATAGAGACGAGTAGAGGATGGCCCGGATGGAGGGATGGGCTGCTGTAGAACGAACGCCCGCTACCACCGGATGCCGTCGAAGGCTAATATAACCATAACCATAAACATAAACACATCCCCGGCGGTCACTGCGGCCGTTTCAGCGAGGGGGGCGCGGAGGGAGGGTGGGTGGCGGGCCGCCGCCGTTGTGATACTTTTCACTGCTTTTCCCCCTTCACGCAAATAGGAAATGGTCGTCTCGCTGCAGCGGAGTAAGCAGCCCCCGGGAAACGTTGCATCTGTGCGAGTGTCTAGACATGCACCTCCGCGGGCGCGCGCGTGCACCCTCCCTTCGCCCCCTACATGAACAATGCGGCTCTGAGGTTGTGTCAAGGGCATGACAGTCCGGTCTGTCGCCTGGGGGAGAGGCAAAAGAGGTCAATGCTCCACGTCCCCGTTGCGAGGGGCCGGAAGGCCGGGTATGCAGGTGTAGTGTGGATTAAGGTGGGGGGAGGGGGGACGGGAGCTCCCCGAACGAACGGTGATGTCGGCTGGGGGTTTAAATGGGGCCTCCGTTCACCACCTACACTATTTAATAGTAAGCAGAGTCGGCCGCGCGGGCGTGCCGACGGTGGTGATGGGGGCAGATGGATATCCAAAAGAGCGTGCGAATCAACGGCCGAAGATGAGGCCAGCCAACCACATTTTCCCGCCCGCTTCTACAGGTAACAGCCGTTCAACGGTCCAACGACACAGCTCAGTTCGGGAAGCCGTACCCGTCTGCCTGGAAGGGCTGTCAGACAACAGCTGGATTGGGAGCTGGATCAACCTTTATCGGACTAGGCGTCCGCCAGTCTCACTGCGTCCGCCCGCAAGGCGAGTTGTCGGCGATGCTTACGTGATGCATGATGATTCGAGGCCGCAGGCAGAATGGCCTGCGGCCCGGGTCTTCGGTGTCGGGCTAACTTGCGCTTTGGCGCCACAGAGGCGGCGAGGGAAGGGATGCTATCAAGAAGCCGTACTTTGAAAAAACGGAAACATTTTCACTATCATTGGTGGCACAGGTTGGTGTTGGGGTTCTCACTGGAAGTTGTTGTCTCTATCGTCCTTCTCTATCGTCCTTCTCTATCGTCCTTCTCTATCGTCCTTCTCTATCGTCCTTCTCTGTCGTCCTTCTCTGTCGTCCTTCTCTGTCGTCCGTCACTATTTCCCGTCACTGTTCTTATCAAAACTATAACCATGACTGCTAAGTTGTGTTAATAGTCTTGTTTCTTGCCAAGCAGCCTACCTTCCTAACGTAGGGTAGGTGCTGTACCCCAATTTGTGCACTAAGATCTGAGTGAGAATCACACACCGAGACTCACCGAGACTCACCTTGGGTCAGACAGACCGCCAACCAGTGGCCCGTGCACATCCTGTCAAGCACCTGCCACCAGCACCTTTCCCCCTGACACCAAACCCCCGTCGTCACTGGGGCGTGGGGCGCTGTAAACAACGTGGGAAAGAGACCCCACCCGAGAGTCTCACCAAAACAAAGAACAATCAACACCACAATCGTCATCACCACGAAAACATTGCGAGAGCTTCTCCTCGACCAAGGAAACCGCACACCGCCGACGTCAATAAATATCCGAATTCCCCATACCACCGACGTCACCGAATATCCAACTTCCCCCCCGTCCGCTCCCGTCCGACCAGAAAACACCAACCCCGGAAAGGGCGCCCAAGACCAAAACATCACAAGCCAAACCACAATGTCAACAGCAGCCCAAAACGCAACAGCCTACGCAGACTGCGTCGCCTCCCTCCGCTCCTCCCTCAACTTCCTCGAGTCCTCCGTCGCGGCCCTCGACGCCGGCGTCGCAGACCTCCCCCGCGCCGCCTCCGTCCTCCGCCCGACCCGGCACTTCGAGCTCGTGCCCCAGCCCACCCTCGCCGCCGCCGAGGCCTCGCTGCGCGACGAGATCGGCCCCTACGTCGCGCTGCTCCTCGACCGCGCCGACGCGCAGGTCGACCGCCGCGAGAGGCGCATCGAGACGCTGAAAGCAAGGTGCGAGCTGCTGCAGGGCCGGCTGGCGCAGCCCGCGGACGACTATGACGATGGATACGGGGCGGGAGGGAAGAAGGGCAAGGCTGTAGCGGCGGGGAAGAAGAGGGCCCTCGGGGGCGAGAGCGCGCTGCGTGCGAGGGCGGTGAGGCAGAGGAGGGAGGCGCTTGAGTACAGCGTCGAGCGGCTCGAGTTGGAGGTGCTCACCAAGGAGAGGGAGTTGAGAAGGAGGCTTGAGAAGGCCTGAGAAGCGGTCACTGTTGGGAAGACCGATGACCCAATTCTTTTTGGCGGGAAGTCTCTTGGGAGGGTTGTGTTGATACCCGCAGCCACTTACCAGCTACCCGGATCGAGGGACGGACGCATGCGGAAGGACGGCACATGATACCCCGGGCGGATGACGGAGGTGGACAGGCTCTGCCGCCCAGCCTCGTGGTGGCGGAACCCTCAGCTTGGAGAAACATGGCAGGACTGCCGGTAGTCTGCACGAGGCTGAAAACAGCCCGACGTGGCGCATCCGGGCTGACATGAGAAGGTCGAGGCCGTCCGGAGACTCGAGTCAAGTATCGTACGACATGGCACGCCAAAGAATAGCCGGCTGGTGCCTAGCAAGACGTACAGAAGCACAGGAGACCACGATTGTATCACTTCAGTCCGAAGTCTCGGCATCAACGGTTATGGATATGTGCAAATGCCATTTGTAAACAGCAAGGGAACACCAACATGCATGGGTATCCCACCTGCGAGCTGCTACCATAGCTATCCGAATGACCCGACCCGTTGCTCGTAACCCGTCCCAGAACAAGTGAAAACACAAAATAGAAAGGAAAATAAAGGCAGAATCCCTCCGCGTGCCCATCGGCAACATACACTACGGGCGGGAGGGAGCAGATCCTGCACGCGAGGGTGAGCGGGTAGAAGTAAAAAGACAGGTAGAAGAAAAAGAGGCCGTTTCGGCGGATATACGTGGGCCGCCAGTAGCTCGAAAACAAGGCGGCGGTTTTTATCCCGGACAAGACACCCTAATGTACTCCAACAAGCAGTGAGCGCGAAACCATCCCATGTCCCATATGGTCATTTTTTTGCTCCCATCTTCTCCAACGGCGAAATGAAATTCGTGAGCTCATTATAACAGGATCAGGTAGTTGCTTGGCGCGATACCCGTCTCGCCCGTCTCCTTGCGTGCTTGCCACCACCGTCCACTCACGTCGCTGACCTCCAAGATCTCGTGCTTGGTGAAGGAGATCTCGTTCGCATCGTCTGGGTTGGCTTCGTAGCTGTAGATGGCCTTCGCGCGGTACGGGTACTCAGTCGGGGGTACCACCTCCTGGTCTGGCGTCTTATTGACGCCCGGCGCCGGGAACGACGGCGCCACTGCGGACTCGCGAGGTTGGGTCGGGATGCCCTGGACAGGGGACGGGTTCTCGAAGCCGTTGAGCTGCGCCGAGGTGTACATCTGGGGAGGCTGCACGGAGGTCGAGGTTTCGGGACGGCCACCGCCGTACATCATCTGCCTGTTTCCGGACTCCTTCTGGAGGGCGAATGAGTCGAGGTAAGCGCGCGGCTTGGCTGACGGCGCAGAGCCGAAGTAAAAGATCCACACAATCTACGCACGGTTAGTCAATCGTGCCCCCTCCGTCATCAGTGTACGAGAAACGTACGGTAACCATGGCCATCAGAATGAAGCCAGCACCCGCCGCCTGACGAGCGCCATTGGAGGAGAAGATGAGGGATTGAATGGCCAGCGAGTTGAGGGCGACGGCGGCGCCCAAGTATCCCGTCAGAGCGACATGGTATGTCTGCGTGGTGTCGGAGGCAACGACAACGAAGACGCCCGCAATGAGGAAGAACATGTACACATTAGTCCACCATGCGAAGGGAGGGAAACCCGAATCTTTGGTGGCTTGTGTCGTGGCAATGATGGAGCTAATGAATGCGATTATCCACGCAAGCTGCGGCAATTGGTCAGCCCGTTGAACTCGATGTTGCTGCTGTCCTTACTTACCAAGGAGATGGAGACTGTGGCCAGGGCGAAGGGGTCACCAATGATGTTTCCCAGATTAATGCCCTTCCTCCCGTACTGAACTCGTGATTGTTCCATTTTGCGCAATGATGGTGAATGAAGAGAACCGTAAGAGGGCATAAGGAAGACGTTTGGGGTGCGCGGGGTTGCGAGAATTAGATGCCTAGGGGCAATGGTCGAGATTGGCTCTCGACGTAGGCGACGATTCGGATAATGAGCCGAGCGGCTTCAGGACAGTGAGACCTGAGGCGATCGAAGGAAACGGGGAACTGTGTAGTCGGGCAAGACGGTGCCGGTTCGACGAGCGATACGTAATTCGAATGCCGCGAGGAGGTTTGTCGTGGGTGGCGGGAATGCAATTCCTCGTCAAAAAAAGGAGTGACTGGTGGTTGGTCTCGTGGGCCAAATAAAAGAAAGCGTGTGCCGGGAAGCTGTTGGACAGTTGGCGGTGCAGTGCGTCAGATAGCGTGAGCGCTGCGATGAGAATCGGATCGTAGCGGCTGAACAGCGAGGGAAGGCTGGATCAGACGATGTAGGGCAAGCAAGGCAAATGCGAGTAGAGAATCGGGTTGTATCGAATGCGAGTCGATCGTTTCAGAGGGGTTTGTCCAGCAAGGCAGCCTCTCTTCTGGGAAAAGAAAAAGAGAACGGTTGGTCGGAAGGTTAAGACGAAGGACGGTGTGTCGAATGGAAGACGGCGATGAAGTGCTGTCGCGAAGGTAAGACAGAAGGAGAGGAAAATCGAAGTTCGTTCGGTAAGAAGCGAGGAATCGGAGAAAGGATGATGGATAGGAAAGACAACGGCGTCGAGGTGAACTGCGTCGGGAAAACAGACGACAGTTGTAAGGGGCAGCAGAGAAGGAGACCAGGGCGAGCGCTGGTGTCCGTCGAAATCCGCGAAATGAAGGGCGCCGGCTAGTTGAGCCCAAGAAGGAAGCGGGCGGCGCGGACAGCGAGTGGCCTAGAGTTGCTCAAGAAAGCCACCGAGGGCCAGTCGTGCGTGGGAAGGCGTGTTGTGGCGTCGATTCCTCGTGCTGGCGTGTTATTTTTCTTCCACCTCTCGACAAGCGGCGTCTCGTAGAAAGCTATTCCTATCTGCGAGGAACCGCGATATGCGTAATGGGCTAGATGGATGAGGGTAAAGCCGACCAAGCCGGGCTGGGCTACTTGTTTGTGGTACCCGCTCGCGCGTCGGGGAGCAGTTCGGCCCCTATTTTTTTTTTTCCTTCCTCTCTTCTCACCTCTCTGTCTTCAACCGGCGTGCTTCTTGCTGCGCCGTGCGGTCGCGCGCCGACTGACTGTGGGCGGCCTTTCTCTCTTGGGTTTGCTTCGGCCTGGATTGGTATTTGTTGGCGCTACGCCCGAGTCGTGAGCCGAGTATGCGGCGACGGGCGCCTGGCGGGGGGTTGATATGTTATTCTTGGGCCAAGTCGCGCAGGTGTCGTTCTCGACGAATCGACTACCAAAATCTTTCGTCTCCTCTCTCTTCGCTTGTTTTTTGCTGGTCGACAATGGACGGCAGCCGTAGAACCGTTGTCGGGGAATGGGGTGAAAGGAGTAGAAGGAATGGACGGGGGGGAAGAATGGAAATAAAAGAGGAGAGGGACCCCGACAGGACAGGAAAGGATAGGAAGGAGCACTCGTGGGCCAGTTGGCAGTCACCGTTACTGTTGGGTTGGGCTGGGCGAGGTTTGCAAGGGCAGATGCAGGCTCTGGGGGTGCTGGCAGTGCGTCGACACTGAGCAGAAGCACTGATGGTAGGTGGTGATAGGCATACACTGTACCTACAGCACTGATAGAGAGGGGGGCAGAGATCCAGACTCATTGAGACGCAGCAAAAGGTGGGTCGGGGGGCCCAGGCGGGGAGCGAGACGAGGACCAGAGGAGGCAGGGGCGCTGGACGGGGACCTGGAGATGGAAAGTGCAGGTAGAGCTGCAGAGCAGGTGCCAGGAAAGAGCCAAGCCGTCGACTCGACAGGCCCCCAGCGCTGGAAGGAGCAGAAAAGGGTGGGCGGAGCTGGCGTGTCTCACGGCGCTAGTACTAAATGAGGTGGAACTCGTTGTCCAAGTACACCTGGTAGCCCCGTCCGATAGAGATGAAATGGGCAACATTGGCAATAACAGCAAGCCCCCTCGCCGGCGCAGGTTCATGATTGATTGATTGCCAATGGACTCGACTCAGCGTCGTGCTCTGTCACAGCTTCTTTTGCGGGGATTTCACGGCGCAGAAGAGTGTGTAAATACCTTTGGCCTTGGTTGTACCGAGGAAGAGGATGAGGGGGAGGACACGCACGGGAAGGATGGCTGGCACGCGAGGGTACATCCCGATGAATTCTACAGTTCCTGGTTAGTTGGTAAACACTGTGTGATCTCCCGTGTGGGGCCTAACGGTACCTGTACCGTCTACGCCGTACGTGGTACGTACACCAAGTACCTCTTGCCAGTTGTGTTGCCAGTCCAGTCATGATCTCGGTCCATCTCAGTCCATTTCAGCGCGGTACCTGCTCAGAACTTACCCTCTGATAATCTTGTACCTGGCAGAAGCACGCAACAACAGAGGATCGCCCGCCAGATGTCCCCGGTGCCCTCTATCACATCCCCCGGAAACTGGTGGTCCCTGCCCCCCTGAAGAGCATCGAGGCTAGGGGGTTTGAGATTTTTTTGGTGTCCTTCTGGGTTCCTGCAAGCCATTGGACGGTGGCCTGACGGTGCCTGCTGTTTTTCAGTATCGCGACTTGGCATGGTGGTGACGAGGATTAGGGTGGTGTGGTGATGCCAAGAGAAGATCTTGCTTGCTCTCTGCTGGCTCTTCTTTTATCCTCATTTTGTGAGTCATTCGTAAGGTTTTCGACCTTGCTGGTGGTTGACTTTGAGGCGTTTCGAAGCTTTTCTCTCGTATTTTCGATTTTGTACCAGTGTATAGTAGACACTGAAAATGTGGCTGGAATTGTGTTGAAATCCGTGTATTTTGCCTCCACCGTTGGGTCGTTGAGGTAAAGGAAAAAAAAAAAAAAAAAAAAAAAAAAAAAAAAAGGTAACAGGGACGGTGCCTGCTGTCATTGGCCCTCGATCCACACAGCCCCTGACTATACCCCACCGTTCAGAGTACGTATCGGCGGGTACCTTTGCACCTTAACTCACTTCACCTCTGGTTCTCAGCCCTGAGGCTGCCGCCGCTTGCCTTACCTGAGCGGAGACTTGCCTAGGCCTTGGATTTGGATTTGCATCTTCCACGTTGCGCGTCCCATCGTCTTGCAAGTAAATACTACTACAACCCGAGTCCGTCACCGTCCGTCGTATTCCAGTCGCGACTTTTCACATTCCCATTACGTGGATACGAGGATAGCGGCCATGAGGCACGAAATAGTGTAATCGCAGAATCAGGGGCTCGCCGTCAGACCTCCTCATAAATGACGGCTGCGAATGCGAGCCATACCACCACCAAAGACAAGAAAACGGCCCTCCTCGATCTCTCGTCCACGCATTCCTCGCCAATGTCGATGCAGATTCTTCCCGGTCCTGTGCCGTGCTCTACAGACGGGCATGCAGGGGCGCCTCCATCATTTCTTGTCGGCCCTCTCGTGCCGTTTCATCGCCAGCACATCGTCACCGCGTGAGCGAACTGAGATCAGCATGCACGCACCCGATGTGGTATCTCGGCCATAGCCACCACCCACCTCACCTCGCCCTTTGATGACTTGTTGCCTTGGCTTCGCAGGGCATTGCTGACGGCTTCCGCTTGAAGACCACTGCGCTGAAGAGTCGCACCCAGAACGGGGTTATCCGACATCCGACACCCAACCCTCGGACCCTCACGTGTCCTTCGCCTCGAGCAAATCGACTCTTTCTCGCATTCTGCACCGGCTCGCAGTGCCTTCGGCGGCTCCCTGTCACCCACCGATTGTCCGTGTCCGTCAGGCTGCTTTCCTCGTCTCCGGTCGGTCCCCTGATTGTTGACAGCTGCAGATGGCACCTCTTTGATACCGTGCCGCCGCAAGCACCTCCGTGATCGACTGGATCAGACTCGTCCGTCTGCATTCCATTCGTTTGACATGCATGTCACCCTCGCTCGAGCTGCTTCCCATCTCTCTTTTGTTTGACCACGGCTAGACGGCGCGACGGCTGCTGTGTAGATTCGATTCTCCACCAAAGCTCCCCTCCAACACCCTGCATTACCGATCTGGCCGGTCTACGAATACCTTGCCAGCAGATTACTATCTACCTGTTCCGCAATACACACCCTGGAGGGATCGACGGCAAACGGCTGGCCGTTGGTCGTTGTTCGACGCCTGAAACCACAAAAACCGGAAGGCTGCTGACCAGTCGCTGTTTCTTCCTACACGGAACAAGCGCCGTTGAACAAAGACCAGTTCTTTCACCAGCCCAACCTCCAAAACGTGGCTTATCCCGGTGACACCGTTCTCTCGCCTACGTTGAACGTTTCGTTGCTAGCGCCATCGCCGTCCGCCTCTTCTCTACATTAATCCAAGGCACCTCGTGATGCGACAGCTGGTCGCATGCGTGCGGCACCATCTAAAGTTTGCAAGCCGCGGTCCAGGATGGACGCTGCTTCGATGATGCGCACAGCCCAGCCCGACGTCACTGACAGCAGGTCGGCTCGCATTTCTTCTCTTTCGTCCCAAGATCGTTCAGCAATGCGTTCGCAAGTCTGGGGGAACTCCGAGGGATCACGCTGATCGGCCATCCTTCATCAACCACGCAAACCGTCAGAAACCTTTCCATTCAACAGGAACGACACCGTAACAACAGCAGCTGGCTCCTGGAGCCTCGTCCGTTGGCGACGTTTTCGACTAGTGGCTGCTGCTTGCCGGCGACGGCTTCGGGCGCCGGCGCTGCTTGACTCGACAAGGTCCAAATTTGGAAACCCCATTAACGGTGAAATTACACGCCGCCAGGCCGATCACCGGGTCTCTCGGCGCCTCGTCCTGGTCTCCAGGCCATCCACCGGACCGGACTCGAAGCGTTTGCACCCTCTGCAGGCCGACGGGCTACGAAGCAGCCGGCGCCTGACGACAAGCTGCTGGTTGCTGGCGAACCATTGCGCGCCCAAACTGTAATTCTGCCTGTCCAAGACACTATCCATGACAGTTTGCACTGATGAGTTGCGGTGCAGTGCAGCCAATGTTCGTGGTGTTCATGCACCCGAAGATCCCGAGACCGTTCCTGATTCAAAGCCCCTGAGATCCGTCCCATTCCCGAACTAGGATTCGCCTACTCCCGTCGTTCATGTCAACTGCAGCGCCAAGTCTCCAAGGAAACGATATATCGACCGCAGTGGTGTCTGTAGTTCCTACGCAGGCCATACTTAGCCTGGCAACCTGGTGAATGACTGTTTGCTGTCACGAGCTGAAAATCACGGTCGACCAAGATTATTTGTTATTGAAGCCGCGGCAGTTTCTACCACCTGCTCCCTTCCATCATTGTTCCCGTTTGCCATGCGACAGTCGTAACACGAGTACCTATCCTCACCACTGCCAGGAATTGGTGCTTGAGCCTTGAAGTCAGCCCGCGACAGTGGTCACACTGTGTGCCTTAACAATTTTCTGCCATAGCCCCTCTCTCCTCCAGCTTACCCCTGACTTCGACCCCTGTAATCCTCACGAACGAAGCAGCTCGGGCGACCCCCTCTGACTGAGTTTCCCTATGACGCCGCAGTGGCTTCCTTCGGTGGCTTCGCCATGGAACGGACCTGGGTCGAAGAGCAAACTGGACCCAAGAACATCTGGCGACCCGGCAGTTTGGGCTACGCGGGGTAGACGGGGCGGACTGCAACAGATCATCGTAACCAGTTACAAGTGAAGTCGACGCGTAAACCAGTGTATCGGGGACAGTCGAGTATGTGATGGTTAGCCCGCTGCACGTTGCGGCCTTTGCAGAATGGAACATGGCCAGATCGTGCCGAGCGAATCCCACCGAGCTTGTCCATTGCCGTGGGAGAGCGAAAGTCAGCCGCTGGGTGCCATCGCCAGCTAGTGCGCCATCCGTGCTCCGTGTTCTCGGACGGCCCCTGAGGTGTACAGTCGATAGCAGCAGCCTGAACCCGTGTAGCCAAGCTTTACTGGATGGGCAGATCAGTCTTCCTCCCGATTCTAGGCAATGTCACCAAGCGGCGGCGCTCGGACGAAGTCACCGTCGCACCCGAGTTGACGCGCCGAATCCCTCGTAACCTCACGATCACGGTCCGAAGGCGCCGCAGCCTCGTGCGAATGATAACCTGTGCTCTCGTATTATGAACTACTCAACTGTCTTCCATCACTTGATCGTTCATTGAGCACACAATGGAGCCTTTTCTCGCCAAGTTGGTGATGAGGTCAGATGGCTGATCGGGTTCGGTCCTGAGTCACCAGTCCTGTAACTGGGACGGACCTGCATCTGAAACGCGGAGAGGCAAATCCCGTAGTCATGGACAAGCAATCCTGCCCCTACCCGCCGCCCATACCGACTGGCACAATACGACTGGTGCTCTGATCCGATAATGCAGACTTCCGCGTAGCTTTGCGCCTGCGTTGACGTTCGGGCGGACGACGTCAGACCTTTCAGAGTCGTTCGCTCACATGCCTCGATGGCAATCCGAACCTACTGCGAGTCGCCACCGGGGGCTCCGTTGTTCCGTCAGGTGCAGTGGACAAAGCTTTTCGTCTCTTTTTCGGGGGTTGAGATGATTTACGGCCAATACCGACGGAATGGTGTCCATGGGAAACTTTCCGAGCCGAGGTCGCCGTCGCGGAGGCCGATTGGTAAGGGCGATAAGATGACGAAACATAGCACTCATGCCACCATTCTCTGTCTCGGCACAGCGGCGGACGACCGCGTTTACTCGGACGAGAGACCAATGGCCCATCATGGCCCATCATGGCCCAGCCAAAGGCTATATGTGTCGGGCCTTAAGACTATGCAAGCATTGTAATCTCGAACATGCCGTCAGCCGAGCGGCCAATGCCGTGCCGCAGGGGGTGCCGGTGGTCGTTATTCGGGTCCGTCCGGAGTATCAGATAGCGGCCGCCTCCACCTGATCCCTCTCGGCTCTCCGCACACGGCGTTCGACCCGCTCGGCGCGGCCCTCGAGGTCGGCAACGAAGTCAGAGACGCCCATTACACCTTGCTGGTACCAGTTCTTCAGAACCTCCTCGCTCCGGGCGCGAAGCTCGGCCATCTCGGCCTCCTGCGCGATCTGGGTGGCCTCGATGCCACGCATCCTGGGTACCAGAGAGGCCAGAGCGGCGCTCTGGGACGGCTCGGGGATGGGGCAGTCGTTCACGGAGGTCAGTGACGATGCGGTTGCCGGGAACGAGGCGGCGGACGCGAGGACGGTGGCCTGGATGGCTTCGGGGCCGAGCTCGGTGGGAGGCTCAGTGGGCGGCGGGGGCTGGAACAATGTGGGATGGGAGTTGTCTATCATATCATAATGGTAAGCAGCTGCCGCACAGTTTGTCAAGGAATGCCACCAGACGCACATATTTTCATCAGTTCGCCGTAGACGCGGATGCGGGACAGGAGGTGGTTGAAGCGGCGCTCCAAGTCCTCCATGGCATCAACTGTGGATTCGCTCTGTGCAGAGGTCGGTGCGGCGGTCGGGCCGTAGAGCAGGTGCTCGATACGGAGCAGACGCGACTCGAGCAGTGAGATGGTAGAGAGGGTTGTCTTGTCGAGGGAGGAGTCCATGGCGGCGGCAATGGAGGGTGTAGGTGCCGGGTCGGCTCGTTTGCGGGAGTGGTTGGTTGGGTTAAGCTGTGTAGCAGGTGACTTGTTGTCTCTCGTGGAGGTAGCACCGCAGTAAGACCCGAAGGCTGCCTTGAAGTCGTGGTTGTTAAGCAGTGCGAAACATGTGAATAGTTCAAGGTCAAAATCTGTTGACGATGATGTTGTCCGCGGTGTGTAGCGCGGTAAGGCTGCGCGTTTGTTAGTGGCTGAAGCTGGCTGCTAGCGCAAGGTACGGCAAGCTGGATGGAGATTTAGTGGCATAGTACAGGGCAGGGGCAGGTGATGTGTGGCTTGTGACTCGCTACTGCCAGGGATCAGGTCGCCTCCGCTGTTCCCTCCTTCATTCTGAAGGATCCCTTGGGTGCCAGTGGGGTTCTACTGTTGCCTCGGGCGCGCCAAGGCGAGATTGACTAAATGTCACCCGAGAGGCGCTAAAAGAACCTTGGCGCCTCAGCTACTAGTATGTACATACGTACACTAGCTACCTACGTAGGTACCTGCCGGGCTGGCGGGCGATTCGGGGAAGCTGCACCTGCGCAAAAGAAAAGGCCTCGTGGCCATTCGGCAGTGGCCAGTGCCAGTTTGTTCCTGCCCCAGATTGAACTCAGGTACGTAAGAAAACGAGAAAATAGCCCGTCTTTTTACCTAAAAGATTGTAAAAAACAACGACGTTGCGTCTCCCATCTCTGTATTACCATCCGTACAAGCACCTATCTGTGTCATGTAACCACGGAGATACTACGGTTGACTGACCCGACTGACCCTCGTCTCGTCTCGCAACCTGGCCTCGATACTCTGGGCCGCCCATAATTAAGTACTTTGGAACGGGTTTATTCTGCGGGAACTTCCAGGGGAGGAGACCACACGCCAGACGTGGGACGGAACCTTCTTTTTTAAATTTTGATCTTTTTCTTCCCTTTTCCTTACTTGCGCAAAACAAGTTTGTCTTTTTCTTCGTCCCAGGCGCGCGTGTCTGTCGGCGACAGCGAGAGTCAGGACGACCCAAGCAGGGCAGGCGAAAGAAAACCGTCGTCCCAGACTCAGACTGCGTTGCGGCAGTTGCTTTGGTGTAGTGCTTCCCGGCACACGACACCCTTCCGCGAAGAGCCGCTCGTGACTCGCTCGCCACCTCCTCCACACTTCCAGACACCGAACGCCGTCTGGATACTTCGTCGTTGTCTCTGCTCTGCTGCTGTACTGCTCCGTGCAACACAGCGCAGCGCATGCGATCGGCCAGCAAAAGAGAAAACGTTCTCAGCGCCACATTTACTGCATATACACACCATCAACTCAGCCTGCGTCGCCCGCCGGTCCGTCCGCCCATCCCCGCGACGTCGAATTACTCGGTCGCCGCTCCCCGCCCTTTCGGACCCTGCGAGGACTGTCCCCGTAGGCAAGGCGGCAGCAATTTCGAGAGATTTGCGGGAAAGCACGTCACAGCTGCGCTCACGTTACGCCCTCCTCCTCCAGTATCTCCTCCCACCACCACCACCACCTTCTCCGCTCTCCGACTTGCGACCGTACCGTTGTAACTACTTCAGTCCAGGCGAAAAGAGCAGACGAAAAAACGCCGATAACCCGAGCAGAGACCGCAATCCTGCATTTTAAACCTGCTTTTCCCCATCACGGCTGCTGGCCGACTTTCACAAGCAAACCAAACTTTCAAAGACCTTGTCGGCTTTTTTGTGGCTCTCGACTTAACCTTGTTAGAGCGGACAGCCTCAAGCCGTTTCCCTATCTAATCTTGCCTTTTTCCGGCTTCCTCTTCGGGCCGGCCTTTTCTTTATACCTGCCTATAACTGCACCGATCTCGCTTTGACGATTTGCGACCTACGACCACATACGCCCACCACATTTACAGCTCTGCAATCGCCGCTACCGATACCTCTACCTCCTCGAGACGACGCATTCTGGCGACGATCGACCGCCCCTCCCGAACGACCTACGTCGCTGTACTATGACGAATTACTCAACCATATCTGATGGAAACGCAAATTCAATTGCGTCTGAAAGCTCCGGCGAAATGTCACGGTGCGTCGCATCCAGCATCCCCCGCCCGCGCCCCCGCAGCTGGAGACGAGCGACGGCAGCGGCCACTCCGCGCGACAAGAGCCTTTGCTAACTCCTCGTGATGCGCAGACAACGCCGAAGAAGTGGAAAGGAGGGTGGAGGCCAGGCCTCGACGGTGAGCAGCGTCATCAACCTGCTCAATACTAGTACGTGCTGTCGCAAGATGGAGTTCCCCTACAAATGACATCCCCGCATTGTGCGGGCGACAAGAGAACTGAGGCTGACGGTTTGGTTGCGACGAGCAGTTGTCGGCGCGGGAACCCTAGCGATGCCTTCGGTTGTGTCGCACATGGGAATAATGCTCGGTTCGTTCATGATTGTCTGGTCCGGCCTTACCGCCGCCTTTGGCCTATACCTGCAGTCTCGCTGCGCCCGATACCTCGATCGCGGAACCTCGTCCTTCTTTGCGATATCCAAAATCACCTACCCGAACGCCGCCATCGTCTTTGATACCGCCATTGCGATCAAGTGCTTCGGTGTGGGCGTCTCTTACATGATTATCATCGGCGACCTCATGCCCAAGGTCTGCCTGGGCCTGTTTAGCGGACTGGCCGAAACGAGGCCGTACCTCGGAGATCGGAATTTCTACATCACCCTGTTCATGCTGGTCATCATCCCGCTGAGCTTCCTCAAGCGGCTCGACTCTCTCAAGTACACCAGCGTGGTTGCTCTGGTGTCCATCGGCTACCTCATCGTCCTGGTTGTCTATCACTTTGCCGACAGTCCCCTGGAGGACACGAGCGAGATCAGAGTCGTCAAGCCCGAGAGCACGGTGGCAGTGCTGAGTACTCTGCCGGTTGTGGTGTTTGCCTACACATGTCACCAGAACGTGAGTTCGCGTCGCAAATCCGGACCGGTTGTATTAATCGCTAACTATGATAGATGTTTGCTATTCTGAACGAGATCAAGGACAACTCCCCGGGCAGTGTCATGGGTGTCGTCGGCTCCAGCATTGGCTCCGCCGCCAGCATCTACATCCTCGTGGCCATTACCGGCTACCTCACCTTTGGCAACGCCGTCACGGGCAACATCGTCCAAATGTGTAAGTGATCGCGTGCTCAGTCCCCGAGTCATTTCTGACATTGTTTAGACTCTGCGACCGTTGCGTCTTACATCGGCCAATTGGCCATCGTGGTCCTTGTCACGTTCTCGGTTCCCTTGCAGGTCCACCCCTGTCGCGCGTCCATCGATGCCATCCTCAAGTGGCGTCCCAACCGAAACTCCAACGCCGGCGGTCGCTCCAACTCGCCTGGCGGCCGCCCCCTCCTGCCGTCGTCGGCGTCCATTCGCTCGGACCACGGATCTACCTCTTCGATGAGCGACATTCGTTTCGCCCTCCTCACTTGCGCAATTCTCATCCTGTCTTACATCACCGCCCTGTCCGTCCACAGCCTTGAGAGGGTCCTGGCCTATGTCGGCAGCACGGGCTCCACGAGCATCAGCTTCATTCTGCCAGGCCTCTTCTACTACAAGATTAGTGATCCGGACAGCGAGCACCAGCAGCGTCTGCACAAGGAGGACGACGATGCAGACCTTCTTTCGGACGAGGAGGACGAGCCTGCCATGATCAACAGCATCGCCAGCCTCGGCAGTGCCGCGAGCGTCGTCGTCAACCCCCGTAAGTGGAACCGCAAGTGGCGGTGGGACCTCGAGCACATCGAGCAAGACCTCCTGCGCAAGCTGGCACTTTGCCTTGCCATCTATGGCTTCTGCGTCATGGTTGTGTGCCTTACTATGAACATCGTGTTCCATGCATCGCATTGAAATGGGAAAAGAGACAGTTTTGATTCTTCGCAACACAAGAGCTTTTAGAGGAAGAGTCGTTTGGATCACGCGAGGAACGTTCCCCTATTTAACACGGCCGACTGGGATAGACATTTCGCGACGCAGCAATCCCACGGGATCTCGCTGCACATACATGGAGTTGGGGTGCTTTGCGTTTTCGTCGATCTTTTCTCCGCCGTCAGTTGGGGGTTTTCATCTTCTTGACCCCATACAAGCGCGGTGGCTGCATTGTCTTGGGCGTTCACTGTTTTCTCTCTTTTGTCTAATTTACTTCTACAATCCCTCGTACAAGAAGGCATATTCTTGACGAGAAGAAATTGGGGCCGGCCGGATTAGCCACGGAGGTTCTGAAATAGCTCATAAAAACGGCTTTCTTCAATGGAGTGACATTTTGGTCCTTTTTTACAATCATGATGATACTGTACAACAAAGCGAGATGCCGTTTGAGCGCCTCGCCAGTTCCCACGTGGCCTCGAACCCCCTCTATCCCATGTTTTCCGCCTTGGCGAGAGGCTTCTCCCTCAGTTCGTACAGATGACGGCCTCCGAGTCATCTGATGTGTGTTTGTAATGGTGCTTTGATTATTCGTACAGGCTCGACTCGCGCTTCGCCTCGCTTTCGGTTTCCGAATTGAGAGGGGGAAAACTCCTCGTCTTGGTCATATTGGCCGTCCTCCTGCCATCGACGGTGTCTACCTCAACTTCTTGATGCCGGAGACGCAGCGCAGCGGTTTCTGGTTTTTTTCTTCCTCTTTTTTTCTTCTCAATCGTAGCTCGGGCGAGTCGCTTATGAGGATGCGGGTTCCGGGGCTTTCGGGGCTTGGGGGTCCTTGAGGGACTTTGCTGCCGTCGCGGTGTTGAGGGTGCCGTTTGGCCTGTATTTCGGCTCGAGGATTCCGACCTGGGCGTCGTTAGCATTGTTGTCCCGTCTCTGTCGACGTATCGCTCCAAGTTTGATTCCCCGGCTCAGTTGCAATCGACAAGACCATCCTGCTGCTTCTGAGATCCTTCCACTGCAGCTTCGAATCGCGGGGTTTGGTGTAGGGGGGCACTTCGTACCATTGACAGGAGCCTCCAGACGGTGTCGGTCGGCTGGGCGCCCACACCGAGCCAGTACCGCGCGCGGAGGGAGTCGAGGCGGATGTCCTTGTGCAGCTTCCCCGAGTTGTCGTAGGGGTCCTGCTTGGGGATGGGGTCGTAGGTGCCGATGACCTCCATGGGCTTGCTGTTGCGGGCGGTTCTGCGGTTTCGCTATCGTCAGCGCTGTGTCCTTTTATCCTGTACGTTTCTGCGCTCTCCGACTGCGGCTTTCGCGACCGGGCGGTGTGTAGATTGACGGAGATCGGGAGGGCGTACCTGGCCTGCGTGACGACGATGTTGTAGAAGGGCTGGTTGACGCGCCCGAAGCGGGCGAGGCGTATGCGGACGACCATTGTGACGGTGTTTCGGGGGCGACTTCGAGTTCGATCGGTGAGAGCGGCGGATCGGTGAGGGTTTCGCGGGGGTTGTTCGACGTCGTCGCGATGAGCTTCTGCTGGTGAGGTGATGCTCCCGATTCCCTGGAGCCCGGGCCGGCGCGGTGGAATTTTTGGATCGGATGTGCTGGTTGTTCCGATGCCGGCTTGAGCCCCACCAGAACCTTAGGTACCTACGGCGGTACCTGCCCCCAGAATGACGCTAAGACGGACAAGACACCACTACCTACCCGGGCCCCGAGCCACTGGGTCCCGCCGTTGCGGATAACCTAGCGTTCGTTCTTGTCAGGGACCCCAATTGCTGGAAATCCTGACTAGCCAGGTGTGGTGCAGCTCCCCCCTCCCCCCTCCCTCCTCTAGGGTCAGAGGGCGGTGGCGGGGATGGTCCCTGGTACTCGGGCTGAGTGGGACGACTCTCCTCCATCTTCCCCCCCTCTCTCTACTCTTTCGCCTCACCTTTGGTGATCTTTGAGCAGTCGAGCGAGCTGTCCAAGAAGCCTCCGGCCTGAGTCGCCCTCCTCGCAACGGGGTCCAGACCAAAAATCTCAGTCCCGAGTGGCTTCATCCATTTCGACCGCCCCGAGCCTGCCGGGAACACACGCAAGAGCTAGCTCGTCGTCCAGCAAAAAAAATGGCGGATTACTGGGACATGGTGAACCAGTCCACCTCGGGCGTGACTCGAGTCATCACGCCCGCAGCCGCCGCAGCCGCCGCAGCCGCGGGCGACTACGACTACGACGCCGCCACCGGCGATGGAGAACGGCGCGTCCAACAACCACGGACCTCGGAGCAGATGCGCTCCACGATGCTGGACTACCGCCGCGAGAACGGCCGGACGTACCACCGCCTGTCCGAGGGGAAGTACAACTTCCCCAACGACGCCCTCGAGCAGGAGCGCCTGGACATCATCAACCACCTGTGGATGCTGACCTTCGACGGCGCGTACTGCCTGTGCCCCAAGAACGACGGCGCGAGGAGGGTGCTGGACCTCGGCACGGGGACGGGGGTATGGGCGCTCGACTACGCCGACGAGTTTCCCTCTGCGACTGTTGTTGGCGTGGATTTGAGCGCCATCCAGCCGCTTTACGTGCCGCCTAATTGTCAGTTCGAGGTGGGGGACCTGGAGAACGGGGAGGAGTGGCGGTGGGGAGGGGTTGGGCGGGGCTCGTTTGACTTCATCTTCGCGCGCAACATGATCGGCTGTTTCGCGGACTGGAAGGAGGTGTTCGCGAAGGCGTACCGCAGTCTCGAGCCGGGGGGCTACTTCGAGATCCACGACTCGGTGTACCCGATCCGCTGCGACGACGGGACGCTGACGGAGGACATGCCGCTGAGCCGGTGGACGAGGATGATCCGGGACGCGTGCGAGCAGGTGGGCCGGTCGCTGTCCATCACGACCGAGTTCCCGCGCATGATGGAGGAGGCCGGGTTTAAGGGCGTGACGGTCACCAAGGTGAAGTTCCCCGCCAGCCCGTGGCCCGAGGACCCCCGGACGAGGGAGCTCGGGACCTGGGTCCAGGCGTCGCTGCTGCCCGGGCTCGAGGGCATGTCGCTGGCGCTGTTCACGAGGGTGCTGAAGTGGAGCAAGGCCGAGACGATTGTGTTTTGCTCGCAGGTCAGGGAGAACGTCAAGGACACGAGTTTGCATGGGTACTGGGACGGGTACTCCATCTACGGGCGGAAGCCGTTATGAAGCCGCCCGGCGATGGTCAGTGACGAGAGCGGTGTCTACCGGCAAGCGTCCTTTTTCTTTTCTAGCGTAAAAGTTCTGGTAGGGCGGCTTTTGTGATTTAGCGTGCATATTATTTGAGCAGACATATTGGCCATAATTAGACGAACTTTACGACTGTTGAACGATTTTGCCCGAGTCAGTTGGGGAACGATGGACAACTTCAGATGAACCTTCAGGGGATCTACCCAGGGGCCGGGATCTAGAGCTGCTCCTGGGTTGTAGAGCAGTAGTTTCCCGTCAAATCGTTCGTGGTTTCTCACAGGTCTCGAACATTTCGGGCGTGTCTATCTAAGAGAGGAAGGGAGATCTTATTCGTTACCCCCTCATCTAGTATCCAACACCCCTAAGTGGCTTAGCTTGCTCTACCATATCAATCACAACGACGACAACGGACAATAATAACGACGATGACGGACGACGATGACGGACGACGACGACGGACGATGATAACAACGATGATGGACGACGATAATGACTATAAGCCCGTCGAGCCCTTGGTACACAATTGTAGCTAGAAGGGATATTGAATACTAGGGTCTAACGAATAAGGTCTCCTGAGAAGAATGATTTTTAATCTAGGTATTTAAAAGAAGAAGGTAAAAAGACGTTAGCACCTTGAGGTGACGTTAGAAAGCATATCTAAGCTGTATAAAAATGGACTCGAACACAAGTGACATGGATGCGCCCTACTCGATGACCACCATATGGGTCATCTCGTCATAGTTCACCCTGTTTTGGGCGTTGTAGTTTTTTCGTTAATTTTCGTATTGTTCCTCCTTTTTCGTATTTGTCGCGAGTGCTGGTTCAACCTCAACCCGTATCATTCTCAGTATAAATGGGGAGAAGAGAGCAATCGAAACACAGAGCGAGACTCAAGCAGACGCAGTGACAAGAACGAAAATGAGGTCTCTTGCTTTAGTACCTTTGCTGGCAGCTGCATCCGCAGCCGAATACTTTAACCCCATCTTCACCGGCTTCAACCCCGACCCAAGCTGCATCTACGTCGACGAAACATTCTTTTGCGTCACCTCAACTTTTACCTGGTTCCCCGGAGTGCCTGTATACGCCAGCAAGGACCTCCAATCTTGGAAGCTCGCAAGCCACGTGCTCAACCGCCGCGAGCAGGTCCCTCAGCTCGCCAACGCACCGACTGGACAGGATGGGCTGTACGCGTCCACAATCCGTCACCACAATGGGACGTTCTACGTTACGACCACCTACCTCTCCTTTGTCTCCTACAAAGACTTCACCACGGACAACTTGATATTCTCAACCAATGACCCGTACAACGCATCGTCGTGGAGCATCCCCACCTACGTCGACTTCGTCGGCTACGACCCGTCCCTGCTCTTCGACGACGACGGCACCATCTACTTTACCGGTGCCGCGGCGTTGTCCACGGGCACTGCGATCGCCTTGGCTACCATTGACGTGGAATCCGGCGCTCTGGGCCCCATCAGCTACCCATGGAACGGCACAGGCATCGGGACATCCGAGGGACCGCATCTCTATCACAAGGGTGACTGGTACTACATACTCGTCGCCGAAGGCGGCACGGAGAAACTCCACCGCGGCTCCATCGCGAGGTCCTCGTCCGTGACCGGGCCGTACGAGAGCAACCCCGCGAACCCGATCGTCATTACCGAGAACCTGAACGCCTCGTACATCCAGTCCGTCGGCCACGCCGATCTCTTCCAGGATGAGGCGACTGGTGCCTGGTGGGGTGTGGCATTGGCGTCTCGCTCGGGGCCAGAGTTCAAGTCGTATCCTATGGGTCGGGAGACGGTTCTGTTCCCGGTCTCCTGGCCGGAAGACGATGGGAGCTGGCCTGCGATGCTCGAGCCGGTACGTGGGCGGATGAACGCATCGCTCCCTGGCCAAGGCGTCAACGCAAGCACCACGCCCAGCACGGGAGGAGAGCCAGAAATCGTCGACTTTGAGCCGAACTCTGCCCTGCCGGCTCACTGGCTACACATACGCTACCCAGACGAGGCAGCGTACTCAGTCTCCGCGCCTGGCCACGAAAACTCGCTGCAGCTGGCGCTGTCGCCGAGGAACCTGTCTTCATCGATCTCGCCCAACAGCACGCTCCCCAACACGATCACCTTCTTGGGGCGCAGGCAGACGGACACGCTCTTCTCCTTCAGCGTCGACATGGCCTTTGAGCCGAGGACGTCGGGCGAGGAAGCCGGCGTCTCGGTCTACCTGGACGAGAAAAGACACATCGACTTCGCCATGGTGGCGGCGGGCAACGGGACGAATGCTGGCAGGCAGCTGCGCTTACGATCGTTTAGCAGCAACGAGAATGCCACTGCTCCAGACGATGTCTTCGTTCCAGTAACGGAGAAAGCCGCGGCCGACGGTCCGATGCGTTTGGAGATTCAGGCCGTCAACGCTACGCACTACGCTTTCCTTGCCGGCGTGGGTGGAATCAATGAGGACACGGAGATGGCCATCGTAGGCTACTCTCTCTCCAGTCTTGTTAGCGGTGGCTACACTGGGACTGTGGTTGGCGTATACGGAACCACGAATGGCAAGGCCCCGGGAAACTCGACATCCGTGGCTCACGTCAGTCGCTGGAGGTACCTTGGCAAGGGGCAGTACATTGATCATGACGTTGTCGTGTGAAGTGAGCGTTGGTAACTCAAACGCTGTCTTGGGTAATATTGCAGGGATTTAAAATGTAGTTACGGAGGACGATAAATCATCGCGACGAGGGAAATGTATTTGCTCGAAGTGCTTTTCCAATTGTCCGTCCATCATTTCGAAAACAACATTCCCCATGACCGTAGCGGTGCCATGTCAACTTCGCATGCCTTCAACATGTCCCATACAACCGTGGCGACTGTGTCGAATACCGGAATCTTGTATTCCTCCTCCCAATGTGCCACTCGCTGGGCTGCTCTGAGATTGGTGCAGAATGTGGTAATACCCTGGACTCCCTTGCCGGCGACTTCTCCAACCATTCGATCGAGGGTGGGCTCGTCGACGGCAGCAAACGTCGAGTTCTTGAAAATGCGCAGGTGGCTCTCCTTGCTGCAGTCGACGCCGATGCTGGAGTAGTTCCTGATGATGGCTTCCTGGACGTCGTCTGTGTACGGCGTGACCAAGCCGAGGTCCGTCACGCCAAACGCCTTGGCGGCCTTGTTCAGTGCAAGGACGGATGTCGTTGCGGGGATGCCCGTCGCGGCGGTGATGTCGGCGCACAGCTTCTCGTCGGCCTCGAAGCCCAGCCAGCCGGACGAGGTGCCGCTCCAGCCGATCATGTCGACCTCGGCGTCGGCGAGGAGCTGGGCCGCGGCGATGATGTTTTCATTTTGAAATTGATTCAGACCGTCGTCGTCGAGGCTGATCTTGAGAACGCGGAATCGCGAGAAGTGAACGGAGACGTGGGGAAGAGATGCAACGATTTGTTGTGTCAATGGCTCCAGGCTCGTGTTGGAGGACGGCGTCAGGATTCCGAGCCTAATCCTTCGGGGCATTGTCATTTTGAGAGCGGAGAGGCGTTAGTTGTGATCAGGCTTGCTTGTAAACATGTTTGGTGGTTTTCTTTCAACGGAAAACTCAAGGTTTCTGGGCGAATAATCAGCTACTCGAACAAAATAACTGCATACCGACACACTTCGGCCGAAGTGATCGGCCTCCCCCGCACGATGTGAACAACAGCAATGAATCTGCCTATCTGTCGGACTTGTACTCCGATTTTACCCCGGAAAGGACGCCTATCGTTCGCAAGAACCCATTCTTATCAGCATATGCCGACTTATCGGCCGAAGGAAGGATCAAGTGGAGATGAATCAGTACACTGCATCCTGTTCGCCAACGTCTTTCGGATCCTTGCCGCCCGATAAGTCGCAACAAGCGGCGATGATAGATAGCTGCCGCGCCAAAAGATGCCTATCAACGAGATAGGGAGCCGATCATGAAACCTGTGCCTCTAAGTGGGCTTAACAAAAGTACTGTGACATGCCTTTTCTACCGGCAAAACATATGGCCTTCGTCTCCTTGATGCTCAATGCTACTGAATAGCTTGCGGTCGTTTCGTTTGCTTGCGTGCCATGGCCATTGTTGAATCGGCCAGTCGCTCCAGCCGGGCTATCAGAGGCTCGATGGGCAAGTTGTGGGAGAGGATGCAACTTCACAACGCCCGCCCGGAATCGACCGAGGGCAAGTTTGGCCGATGGTCCAACAAAGACCTTGACCCGACACCACCTGAGCAGCGAACATGGAACTCATGGTCGTTCTTCGCCTTTCAGTTTAGCATTGCGTTCTCCCCGACAACGTACAATGTCGGCGCTAGTCTTTATGCCATCGGCTTGAACTGGTGGACGATTCTGATTGCATCAAGTCAGTCACTCTGGCAGACCCTTCCCAACGATAATCGCTCGTGGCTGACCGTTCGTAGTTATCGTGTCTATCATTGTTGCCGTGATGCTCTACCTCAACTCTCGTGCTGCTACTTGGTGAGCCAGTACAGTCGAGCTTCAAAGAAACTATGCGTTGCTGACAGGTTCCAAGGTACCACGTGGGATTTCCTACAGTCGTGCGCTCTTCCGCTGGAATTTATGGATCGCTGGCATACATCGGTGTTCGAGGTGTAAGTGGCCGCGTTGAGTCCAACACCCACTCAGGGTCGCCTAGCTAATGCAGGTCCGAGATCAGGTTGTCGCAGTACTTTACACGTCCATCCAGACTCTGTACGCTAGCCAGTTCATGGCTGTGATGCTGCGATGTCTTTTTGGGCATAGATGGACTGACATCCCTAACCGCAAGTGCTACAGCATGCTGACCAAGATCTCGATGCATGCTAACTCAACGCAGGTTTGCCTCCAACTGCCGGTATCGCATCTTCGAATCTCTTTGCGTTCGGAATTCTATGGTTACTGCAGCTTCCCTTTGCCTTTATTCACCCCAGCAAGATCAACGTCGTCTTTCGTGTCAAGTCGGTTCTTGCACCTATTGGGTTGATATCTACAATGATTTGGGCATTGGTTTGTCATGATTATCCTCGGAAATTCCTGGCACGATCTAACGAAATCATAGGTTTCCAGCCACGGCGCCGACTTCCAGGGACTGAGTACTGCGGAGGCAGCGACCGGTGCTGCTCTGGGATGGTCGTTCATGAAGGCCCTCAACACCATCGTCTCCAACGTCATCCCGCCCCTGGTTAACATTGCCGACCTGTCCCGTTATGGAAGCCGACCCAGCCAAACCATCCC
Source organism: Colletotrichum musae (assembly GCA_027406025.1). Taxonomy (NCBI): domain Eukaryota; kingdom Fungi; phylum Ascomycota; class Sordariomycetes; order Glomerellales; family Glomerellaceae; genus Colletotrichum; species Colletotrichum musae. The sequence goes on from JANVYC010000003.1 coordinate 6,200,857, forward strand.
GATGCCCGTGGGCCTTATCATCAGCAAGCCATTGGTCACCTTCCTGGGGATGGTAATCACAGCAGCGGGATACAAGCAATTCGGCGAGGTACGCGATTCCGAAACAGGGTCGTGGGATTGCAATAGCTGACCGTTGCAAAACAGGCATACTGGAATCTCTGGGACTTCTATTCGAGCGTTCTTGACAAGTATTGGAGCCCCGGTGCCCGAGCCTTGGTATTTCTGGCCGCTGGAATCCAGGTAAAAATGCCCTTCCCGCTCACGACGATACATGTGGCCACTAACTTTAACCTCTTCGCAGGCTTTTGCTACATTCGCCACGAATCTGAGTAGTAACTCGATTCCCGTGGGCAGCGATCTGGCTGGAATGTTTCCCAAGTATTTCACAATTGTCAGGGGTCAGATCCTGTGCTTCATACTTGTTTGGCCTTGCGGTAAGTGTAGTGCAGACAAGGACAGTCATGACTATGGCTAATTGTTTGTGATTTCAGTACCTTGGAAACTCACCTACTCAGCTGCTTCTTTCTTGACATTCCTCGGCTCATACCTATGCTTCATCTGTCCCATAGTTGCATGCATGATGTAGGTAGACCCCGTTCCTGTTTCCACCTCTTGGGCAAGTGCTAACAACGTCAGTGTCGATTATTGGCTCATACGGAAGGGAAACCTGCACGTTCCGTCTCTCTACTCGACGAGCGCTGAATCACCGTACTACTACTACAAGGGGTTCAATCTCCGTGCCTTCGGCTCTTGGGCCGCGTCTGTGTTGTTAGTCGTGCCCGGGGTTTCGGGTAACCTCAACCCGGGATCTATCGGAGTTGCAGCAGTCCGCATCTACAACATGGGATTCTTGTTGTCCACCATCACGGCTGGTCTGTTATACTACATCAGCTGCAAGGTGTGGCCTGTTCAGATTTATCCACCACAGCGGGAACAGGAGCCAAAGAACTGGGAATTCATGCGACACACCGAGGGCTTTTTCCCTGGGGACGACTTTTTCCCGACGAATTTGGCTGAGGAACTGACCCTCTACGGGAAAGAGACGGTAATTGGATCGAAAGACCAAGTATCCAAAGAGGCTGGCTTCAAGTAGTACTCTTTTTTACTTACCTCTTCGGAATTTAAGAGATGGCTCCTCTAAAGAGTTCTTGAAGTTGAATGTGTGTAGTACTGTAAGCAGGATTCACATTGATATTGGACAATTCCCGGTGTAATAAGAAGGCCAGGGGTTATCGTTCAGACAGGATGCATCAATCCGCTATTCAATGGAGAGATTCATTCCTGTCGTCACGTCAAACATCCGAATGTCGCAGGGCTCGTGCCTTTTCCCCCTCTAGACGTGCAGCTCTCACCAACAGGTCCCATTTGGGAAGTTGGCATTTATCACGAAACTGGACTATAGTCGGCCAACAGGCGAAATGGGCCGAAACGGCACGCTGGTGGCCGATGGGATGCTTTGCAATTAATATATTACACTTCGGACTGTCGTTGCCCGTGTCTAAATCTAGTCAGTGGAGTGGAGTTGCCGGCATAGCCGGCCGTACAAAGCAATTAAACTACATGTTTCCTGACTTTCAGGGGGAGATGAACCCCCGCCTGACAAAAACTTTAAACCTAGCCATCATTCTATGCTGTTGCTCGCGAAGAGAAAGTTTTATAAGTAGAGGAACAAGTGATACTCTGAGTATAGTTAACGAGTCGAGACATTTGTTGACAACAACACTGAAAGCTCCAAAATGAAGTGGATCACTCGACTCAGTCTTTGGCTGCCCCTCAGCAGTCTGGTAGTTGCCGTACCGGCAGCAACCCCGACAAACGATGCGGTGCCTGCCCTGTGCACTCAATACGCGTACGCCTCTGTCGACGGCTACGATCTTTTGAACAACCTTTGGGGAATGGACGACGCGGAATCCGGTTCCCAGTGCACCTACTACAACGGGCCGGCGCCGGAAGGTGGCCTCTCTTGGAGCTCGAAGTGGACGTGGAATGGGAACCCCGACAACGTCAAAAGCTTCGTATACGCGAACCGCCAATTCACCCGCCGCCTTCTGAGCAACATCACGGCACTCCCGACGTTGTCACAGTGGAGCTACAACAACAAGACCGACATGCGTGGGAATGTAGCCTATGATTATTTCACACATCCCGACGCTAACCACACCAACTCCAATGGAGAATATGAGTTGATGATCTGGTTAGTTCTCCTCTTCAGTGATCGACGGCAAGACGAGACTGGTCCGTGTTGACAGAGTGGTGCAACAGGTTACACAGATACGGCGGTCTTGGGCCCATCTCAGAGAGCCCAACACGCTCGCCAATTGAACGGGTCGAGTTGGCCGGCCACGCCTGGGACTTGTACTTTGGGTACAATGGACAAATGAAGGTTTACAGCTTCTTGTCGGCCTCGGATCCTATTTACAGTTTCAAGGCCGACGTCATGGTATTCTTCAAACACCTGGCCAGCAAGTACGCTTTTCCCATGAGCAACCAGTATCTCTTGAGTAAGTTTAATCTATGGACTACCGGCTGGAAGGAGACAAACTTACAAGATCGCGACAATTCTAGTCAACCAATTCGGAACAGAAGCTGTTACCGGCCAGGATGCCAGTTTCCGCGTTTTAAGGCACCAGGCCGATGTAATTTGATTATACGACGTGCCTAGTGAATTTGAAATCGGGCATTGAGGCACATCAACGTATCAAAGGGAACCCAACTATTTTGCATATTGCAACAACCCTTTTCAAGACATTTAATTTCACAGTGGCCATCATTTCAGTCGTTGCCATCTATTACAAGCGATTGTTAGACAGATGTGTTTTAGCCAGCATCGTCGGTGGCAAACATGTTGGTACCCTCGATGTCTTCTTCAACGGTTCCTTCGCCCGACTGAGGGCAGCTTCACGTAGAAGAACCCCAGCAAAGAGGCCAGGCCCTACAGCGAAATTATGAAACGTATATTAGAGAATTCAGCACAAATAAAAACCCAGCTTCAGTCAGTGTTTGCCTTTCTAGGTTTCTTACCTCTTCAAATCGCTATGTTGGCACCCTTCCCACGCATTTTCACGCGGCTGTCTGATTTCGGAGGCTAGACAACAGTAATTCAGAGGGTATTTCATTCTGGTGTGTATGAACCAATTAGAAAGCACATCATCATGAGATGTGTACCAACAGTGAACTGAGGGTAGGTCTTACGTGCATGGCCCTATTGGCTGCCCGGCCCGCAACGGGTCGCCCGGCGGCTATCAGTCCACTTGATTTCATGGATGGCTGTGTGCATTTGGGGCGCAGCTATACTGCGAGATGAGGGGATTTCTTTCTTAACAACATATTCGCCCTCTACCCTGAAACGCATCATCTTCCATGCCGTCAGTTAGCTACTGCGATGCGAACCAACGCAAACCCGGCCAAGCTTGTTTCACATCCTTTCTAGTTTGGTTTTCCAGATCCTAAGACAAGAAAAGCCTTTGAAAATGGAGTCAGCCACTTTGAAGGGAGCATCTGGGGAGGATATGCCCGACACTCGAAGCCCAAGAGGGAGCATCTCCACCACGATGGCAATACAGAGCATTTGCTTGCCACTAGGGGAATCAAACTTCCAACAACCACCACTGATTGACCAACGCTATGGCCGCGTTAAGCCGACGTGGACGCCAGCGCTTGAAAGAAAGTTAGCAAAGCTTTATCTGTACACGCGATTGCCAGTCCCAGCAATAGTGGAAATCATACAAAGCATCAGCGATAATGGGTTCAAACCGTAGGTCGTCAAGTTCAAGTCGTAACTAATCTTCCCCTGCTAACAAATATGTTCTAGAAGCAAGGATCTAGTTCAAAGAAAACTCGGCACAATCTTCGACAAGGACTACAGATGGCTTCGTCCCCGGAGTCAAGAAGACGTTGAAAGACGTCTCGCGCGCCTGCAGGATCGTGGCGACTTTCGAGGACACATACGGACGGACCTATATTCTTCAGAAGATGAGGACAAGTCTGGCCGGTCATCATCGCGAATCACTACGGACCAATATTTTAGCTGGCTTGTCAGAGGGTGCGGCACCAAGCCTGCATTATCAGCAGAGACGCGGGAACTGATTGAGCAACACTTCCCTTGCAAAGGAAAGCAGCTTGTTTACCTTCTCAATGACACTTCTGTTCCCGTCGCAGAATCATGCGAGGAGGATAAGGTGTGCAACAAGCACGGTGCCGAAGCCAGCTATCTCTGCCAACACAACTGTCCCGACACTTCTTACATATCCACGCCGAGATGCATTTTGGCTTCGGACATGCTGGTGGTGGATCGATTTCGCAGAGAGCAAGGGGTATGCTTGGAGGGAACAGACGCCCATGACAGCAACAACTGCCTATGCGACGTTGTCGACAATCCGGAATCCTACAACAAACAGGTCCGACTCTGGGCAACACCATACGGGATCACCCCCCTAGCCCAGCGTATTATCAAATTCGGGCCGGTGTTCGACTTTGATCTCAGTTTCTGCGATTGCTTCGGCAACACGATATTGCATTTCCTGGCTGCCCGAGCTCACCCCATTATCCTCATTCGAACGATCTTTGATCATCCCGAGCTGTTGAGAATACTTAATACATCAGGACAGAGCTTCATTCATTGTCTTTCAAAGTCGTGGTACGAGGGGGATCTGGCCTTCCTCCGCTTTCTGCTTCGTCACCTGGGAAGCATATACGAACCGGACTTCAACAACAACAACAACAACAACAAGACCAGCACAAGAACCCAAGATGAAGGGACGTTCGACATATATGCCAAGGATGTATTTGGGAGGAGCATATTCCACCTGATGTGTGAGATGATTCCAGACGAAGACATCTTCCGCGAGCTGTCAGCTCCCTTTGAACCCACATCCTACAGAACGAGGGACGCCTTTGGGCCTTTTCCTAGCGAAAAGCTCCCGAGACTTCTGAGAGTTGAGAGACGCAGTTCTTTCACCGGAAGAGAGAGTGTTTCAGTGGCCTCCTCTATTGAATACCAGGCGCAGTTGCAACAAACAATCGATAAGGCTTACATGAACAAGGACGTTGAGATTCAAGGGGGGAAGAATGCGCTACACTGTGCGGCAGGAGTTGTCCTTTCTCCCGAATCTCTGTCTCAGAAAATCCCCAACGTGACTGCGGAGCCTTACTTGTTCGGCAAGAAGATGCAAGGCCCCAAGTCCAGTACAAAGTCACAAGACCTTGACTCCTCGGAGAGATTCTACAAGAAGAGGGAAGACATTGTTAAAGATCTCGTGGAGCTCAAGGTCGATGCGAAAGCGTACGATGACAACGGCAACACGGTGCTAATGTATTTTGTTGCGCAACTGCCAGAGGATGACGACCGTAAGACCCCTGTCAACATACTCAAGAACATTATCGACTCTGGAGTGGATATCCAAGCTCGTAATCGCAGTGGCGAAACGGCTTTACATGTGGCAGTTCGGCTCGGCAAGAAACTCGCCATGAAAACGTTGGTCAAAATGGGCGCCAACGTCCATGCCAAGGACTTCAAAGGCCAGACCCCGCTGAAGCTGCTCGCGAGTTGCATGCAAGGAGCAGGGAGTGACACAGTCACCTACGCACACCAGGAGGCTTGTTACTCATGGTTGTCTGGACAGGCCGAAGCAAAGTCGCAATCATCTGTTCTAGATGAGTGGGGCTGGTTTGGGTTGCTGGAGGCCCGGGGCAGCGAGAAGATACGCTTTATCGGCCGTGAAGCGTCACAAGATGAGCCCCAGGTGCTGAAGTGTCCTCTGACGGAGTATCTGACAGAAATGAAGGCCAGGCAAAGCCAGATCATTCATGGAATGAGAATGGCACTCGAGCAAATGGACTTTGACGAGGCCAGAGGATGCGATGACAGCTACGCAGATGATGAGGTGAAGAGCAAAAAGCTCATGAAGTACGCATCCCCGAAGGACTACATGAGCACAAAGAACACACCACTAATGCCTCAAATAGGTTATCAAAATCTCCCGAGCCTTTGAAGTCTATTATCAAGATCGAGGATGACGCAGACGAGTCCGACGTGTCTGCTCCGCAGACTCCCGAAAATCTCCCGTCGGTCGACGATATCTGCAGCTTGGTTCTTTCGAGCGCTTTTAAAGTCTCGCTGAGCCAGTTGTCGCATCCAGAAATGGCATTGGATAGCGTACACAGTTGTCTTAACAAACTTTCGGTCATCACCTCATCGGCTACAGAGAACTATGACTCTCCAGCCGATTCAACGGACCTTTCCAGGGAGCCTTCACAAGAACCGTACCTGAACAACTTTGGTATTTCCCCAGAAGCCACAAAAACAACAGCTTCCAATCCAACGAGCTTTCTGCGACCTGATGACCACCCAGAAGGCTCCAGTTGCAGGAAACGCCGGAGACAGGACACCCCTAATGGGTCTTCTGGGGATGGCAATCAGGGCGACGGATGTAAGTCTGAGACAAAATCCAGAGCTCAGAAAAGGACGAAAAGCCTGGGGCGGTTTTCGTGCCCATATCGGAAACGCAACCCTCTGAGATTCAATGTTCGTGACCACGAAAGCTGCGCTTTGGTGGCGTTTGATTCTATATCTTTGGTCAAGTGAGCCGGACGAGGTCGCATGTAGCGAGGCAAGAAGAGCTAATCCCAGTCGCAGGCGCCACATTGGGTTATTCCACAAACAAAAGATCCGGCCGTCTTTTGCATGTCGCCGATGCCAAGAGAAGTTCATCACTTCCGAGGCTCTTGATAGCCATCTTCGCGTGCCCCCTGATCAGATTTGCTCGATTCGAGAAGAAGACGATGATAACTCAAGCCAGAGAAATCCTGAAGAGGGGATCACCCCTGACATCGAAATTGAGTTGGCTTGCAGAAAGTCCACTTCGCAGATCGTTCAGTGGGAACCGTTGTGGAGAGTTCTCTTTCCTAGAGACGACACCATTCCCACAGAAGGTACGTTGATGTGCTGTTTACTCTGTCCGCAGTGGTCTTCCGGTGTGAATTCAATTTTTAACCACCTCTGTCTCGGACTGGTGCTGCATCCGTGTGGGTATGAAACTATTCTAATTCGTATCGTAGAGTTTGAGCCTGTAATGGAGCTTCACGAAGTGAGAAAAGCATTCGCCGACGATTCTGAGAGGTGCCAGAGTATGGTCTACCGACTTGCTACGTCAATCTGCACATTGCCAGGCGCTCAGCCCCACCCCAAACCCGGCGGCAGCTTTTGGGATCTTTTCCGATCGTTCGTCAACCAGAACCTGAAGCGGTACAACATAGAGACAGCATGTTCTCGATTTCGCGCCGTTCAAACTGGATCCACATCAGATTTCGATCGAATCTACGGAGGTTCCGATGTAGGGAGTGATCACTCTTCATTACAAATTCTTCTACCCCAAGATCGGGAAATGAAGGGTTCTCTCATGTCACCGCTGACGGACCAAATCGACATTTTGAATCTTCAAGCCAGGCTTCGAGTAGTTCGCTTTGTTCATATGTTCCAGCGACGACACAAGGTTCCGGGAAAGTCAAGAACACCATGGACTTCACCGTGGCTGGTTTGCCATCGTCGGAAACAGGTATAACGACAGATGGCTGCTCAAGTGTCAACGACGTGACGAGGAATGCCGTTTAATTTCCTCATCCGCGTATCTTGGAATCATGCCTCGGTCTGTGTTTCACAACTCCTTGCACTTGCAGCGACATGTTCGACTTTGATCAGACCAGGCCATAGGTCACTTGATAATCTAGGGAGGGACAAGGCTCTTAAGTTGGGGGAGGGTACAAGATAAAGATGTTAAAGTATATTCGGAGTGATTTCGACGTTTCTGGGCAAAATTTACACGCCATTCGTTATCTGTCAGTACAGGCCTGTCTATGCTTGATTTATATCCTTTTTACACTCCGCGTCACTTACAAGGAAGGTTAGAAAGTGGGAGAAGTCACGATAGTGAAGGAGTAGCTAGGTTTTGGCATGATGAAAAACGACCTGACGGACAATCTTGAAATACCGAATCGGGTAGGGACGTCTGTCCCCCGAAATACTAATCTGGCAAGCCCCTTGAGCGGTTCTGGGCATTAAACAGCATGCACCTTCCGTATCGAATTGAAGCTGTATGTTGTAGCGGAAGGAGCCTTCGTACATAGTGTACTGCCATAGGCACCTGCTGCAAAGAACAATTCAACACTTGTATCCCACCTTTATCTCCCCCTCTCTCAATCTTCTCCTCCGCATCTTCTCTTCATCAACATTCTCTTCTCTTCCGCCGCATTTTCTCTTCATTCACATTCCCTCCTCCTTCAAACATCTTCTCCGCGTAACAAAATGTCTCCCACATCCAGGCCACCCACCCAGGACGAACTGGATCGCGAACTGTATGGGACTCTTATGGACATACCACCCGAGGCTTTAGTCCGTCTTGCCATCAGAATCGGCACCTCCCGCCTGAGACTGCATCTTCCCAGTCCCGGAGGCAATGTTGTTTCGACACTCTCCGGATCCTACAATCTCGTACATGTCGTCGAGTTGACAGACGGAACTAAGTTGGTGATCCGCCTCCCCGCGACCGGTGGGGGAACCGACCATCCACCAGAAGCAGCCGCTGCCATGCAGTCGCAAGCAGCTACTCTAAGCCTCATCCGAGAACAGACCGCTGTTCGCGTCCCGGAAGTGTACGCACTGGATGCGACCGCAGACAACGAGATTGGAGCTCCGTACTTTTGCATGAGTTATATGCCAGGTCGACCCGTGTCGGATGTATGGTTTGCTGCCGACCAAGATTCCGCCGCATTATCGCGAGAGAACATGCGCCTACGTATTTTGAAAAGCTTGGCTCAGACCATGGCCAAGCTTTCCCCGTTGGTCTTTGACAAGATGGGCTCCATAACGACGGATGAGTCTGAGCGCGTTGTCGTCGGCCCTATATACAACTGGCATGATAGCGACAACAACCGTCCTGTGGTTAAGGTATTGGGGGGTCCCTTTGACTCTGTATCGTCCTTCTTAGAGGAACATTTGGAACTCGACGTCAGGAATGATGTGTTCAGCAAAGCGGAGAACATGATCATGGGAGTGATCAAAGTTTGCTTCAGTCAGCCAAACATGGAGCGTGGGCAGCCTGGTTTCGTCCTGTGCCACCCGGACTTCAACCCTCAGAATGTCATGGTGGACGAAGAAGGCAATGTCACGGGCCTCATCGACTGGGACCTTGCGCACACGATGCCCAGACTTCTGGGCTACGTCAGATACCCGGGATGGATCACACGGGACTGGGATCCTTTATATTATGGCTGGCCGTTGTCTGACACTGAGGACTCTCCAGAGGAACTGGAGCGTTACCGGGATTTTTACAAGATGCAGCTGGGCGAGGCGCTTGCGTGGCGGGGCGACTGGGAGTTTGCAGAGAAGTCCCATATTGCTGAGGCTGTATGGCACGCCGCACTTTGTCCCGGTAATCGCCTGGAGATATGCCGCAAGTTTGTCGAAGTATGCGTTGGAGATGGTGTGGACACCCTCGACGTTCTTAACGAAATTGGGTACGGCGATTACGGGGACGAGGAATGGAGCAGGCTGGAGGACAAACTTCGGCGGTTGGCGTTGGGCTTATCGGTCTAATTCGAGAAAAGGAATCAAGGCTAGTTCTAAGTAAATACATACTTATCGACCATCAAAACTTGCCGTGACTACTCTTTCATGACACTGGGAAGGGTATTTAGCCTCGTGGATTCCGTTGACATGTCAGCCAATGTACCTAGTTTCCGTACGAGGTCTTGGCTGCATGTGCATAGGTTCAAGAGTGAAGCAGCGTCTGGGTAAGCTGCATCCCCGTCTCGCCCAGGAGCTGTCACGTGGACTCCAGCCTGATCTGTCGCTAACAGGCGAGAAGCTGGAATTCTGACTTCCCCGCTTCGACCGCTTCTTCAATACAACACACGCGACGACAGCAGCACCAGGAGTGGTACCGTCCACTCGTAGCGCAGTCAAGAATGTCTTCCGGAACCCAGGGTCATCAGTACAGCAACCATGGACCCGGCAGCCAGTACATCGCGTCGGGATCCCAGAACATCAATCCCGGCCCAGGTTCCCAATACAACGCCAACGTCATGAACGTCAACTCCGGTGAGTTAGTCTCCCCCACGAACCCGGATGTCCGCCAACTGACGGATTATGTGCAGCCCACGACAGCGACGCAAGCCTTTTCAATGACCTTTACGTTACCGACCCGGCAGCCGATAAAATCCGCATCGAGCGCACAAAGGGCGGCATATTGCGGGACTCTTACAGCTGGATCCTCGACCACCCCGACTTTCGCCGATGGCAAGCCGACGCTGGAAGCAGATTACTCTGGGTGAAGGGCGACCCTGGCAAAGGCAAAACGATGTTATTGTGTGGTATCATCGATGAGCTTGAGAACCGGAAGGCAGAACCTGTCTACTTCTTCTGTCAGGCGACTGATGGGCGCATCAACACCGCCAACGCTGTGCTCCGCGGTCTACTGTATATGATACTCAGAAAGAGACCGTCGCTTCTCAGCTACGTGCGCGAGGAGCACAAGCACGCGGGAAAGCAGCTGTTTGAGGACGCCAACGGCTGGGACACCATGTGCAAAATCCTGGCGAGAATGTTAGCCGAGGCGAAGGACCAGTTCGAGAACATCATCTTTCTTATCGACGGCCTGGACGAGTGTACGAAAGGGCTGGATGAACTTCTCAATTTCATCGTTAAGATCTCCTCCTCTTGCACCAAGATTATCGTCTCCAGCCGAAATTGGTCGAGCATCGAGGAGGCAATGGAGGCTGCCGACCAGAAGGTTCCCATCTGGCTTGAACTCAACGACCGCGCAATCTCGGCTGCTGTTTTGAGCTACATCGATCACAAGGTGGACCAGCTTGCGCATAAAAAGAAATACGACGCGGCCCTCCGGGATGAGGTGCAACGCTACTTGGTGTCAAACTCGAACAACACGTTCCTATGGGTCTCTCTGGTATCGCAGCAACTCGACAAAGTGGCGAAAAGACACGCAAGGACGAACTTATCGAAGATGCCTCAAGATCTGGACGCGCTTTACGGCCGGATGCTGAGCCAGATGATGGAGTCCGACGATTCTGTCGCGTGCAAGGATATCTTGGCTGTCGTATCGGTTGCGTACCGTCCAGTCAATCTCATGGAGTTAGTATCCCTAACTGACTCTCTTGAAGACTTTGGCGACGACATGGACTCTCTCAGGGATATAATCGGCCAGTGCGGCTCGCTTGTGACGCTGGGGCCGAAGGACAATGTCGTCTACGTCGTCCATCAGTCTGCCAAGGACTTTCTGACGAAGCATGCAGTCGGTACAGTCATGCCCGATGGCATCGTCTACCAGCACCGTCTGCTTCTCTCAAGGTCGTTGAGGGCAATGTCAGAGACCCTTCGCCATAACGTATATGGCCTAGAATCACCTGGCACTCTCATAGATGAGATTACAGTTCCTGCCCCCGACCCGCTCGACCCTGTCCGATACGCATGTGTCAATTGGACGAAGCATGTTAAAGACGGAGAATCCACTGAGGCAGAGTACAACCAAGTCCACTCGTTTTTGACAACGCACTACCTCCATTGGCTTGAAGCCATGAGCTTGCTCAAGAGCATAGACGAGGGCGTAGCTTGCATATCGCAGCTCAAGTCGACTGTTCAGGTGTGTTTGGCGACAACCCTATGGACTTGATGTGCTTGTTGTGTGTACTGCCGGACTGGTAGCTAATATCTTGACAGTCATCCGCAGTTCCACTTGAGCTTCAGCATCTAGTCAACGACGCGTTGCGGTTCATCAGATATTATTGCGATGGCATTTCGAGTGCCCCGCTTCAGACATACGCGGCGCTTACATTTACTCCGACAAAAAGTATCATCAGGACTCTATTTCGGCATGAAGAACCTGGCTTTTTGCTTCAAAAACCGATCGTAGATGATGAATGGAATGCATGCCTGCAGACTTTGAACACAGAAAGGGCATTCACAGACCAGATCACCTTCTCCTCAAACGGGGCGATGCTTGCTTCTGTCGATGGGCACAGAGATAGCGACTGCACTAAGTTGTGGGACGTAGCGACTGGCCAGTGCTTACGCACCATCGAGAGCCCTAGTGGGTGGCGCATTTCCTCACTAGCATTCTCCCCGTCCAGAAATGTTCTTGTATTGGCATATGTAACCGGACCAATTGGCTCACCTGCACCAAGGCTACATATATGGGACATGACGACACACCAATGCGAAGAGAAGTTTGCAGAGGACGGTGAAGATGCTTTGCAGGGCCTACACTTTTCACCCGATGGCAGGACTCTTGCATCTTACTCTTACTCGGTAAATACGATCAGGCTGCGGAATGCGGAAACATTTACTGTGGTCAACAAGTTACGCATGCTGCCAACTGACAGAAGTTTGATGGAGATACAATTAATCTTTTCCGACGACGGCGGCCGTTTTGCGTCGTGCACGAACTTGTTGAATGGCAATGGCACCATCGTCGTGTGGGATCTCAAAACAGAGGAGCTGTTGTGGAGCATCTCTGTCCACCGTGCACTGTCTGCGGTGTTTTCCCATGACCAGACTGAGGTCATGACGGCACACCACGACTGTAATATCAAATTCTGGGATGTGACGACAGGCTCTCATCTCAGGACGATTATTCTTGAGGGCGTGGGCAAGCTGGCTTTTGTGGCGTTCTCAAATGACAGGAAAAAGGTTGCCTCTGAGGAAGAAGGCCAGATCAGGCTGTGGGATTTGACAACCGGTCACGTAACCCGAGTTTCCGGTAAACACGGCATCATGATCCAGGCCCTGCAATTTTCTCAGGACGACACCACACTCGCCTCAGCCTCGAGTCTTACTGTCAAAATTTGGGACCTGACGGCCATCCAGTCTCGTGTTCCACCTGATTGGGGCGAAAGACACATCCAATCATTGGCGTACTCTGCCAAAGGGGACCGTCTGGTATCAGCATCCATGGACGGCATCAACATATGGGATGCTGGGACAGGCCATCGCCTGGAGACAGTCTGGGACTTTGCCGGCTCCCTATGGGGGAAATCCAACAAGTCTGTAGCCTTTTCCGGTGAGATTGTCTTGCTCGCAAGTTTTGATGCCAGACAGCGCCCGACACTCTGGGATGCAACCAACCGAGTTTTTCTCCAAACCCTGGACGAGGAACAAAGCATCTCATTCTCTGTAATGGGGCCTCTGGCGCTTTCCCCTGATGGTACTTTACTTGCAACGTACTGTTTCAGGTGTAAGACCGTGAAGCTCTGGGATATTGCTACCGGTCACTGCAAGGCACAACTGCAACTGACCTTGGGCCCCGATCGCTATTGTAACCCCACTTATCTCCACTTTTCAGAGATTGGTTCACAAGTTCACTTTGTCGAAGAAAAAGACGAAGGTTGGCCATTAACTGCATCCGTCACGGCGCCAACGAAGCCTCTGATAATTCCAGGGTACGGCGTTCAGAAGGGAGATCCGTGGATCAAAAAAGATGGAAAGAATGTGTTGTGGCTCCCTCCGGACTACCGAACACACGTCTTCGCTACCAAGGGCCCATCGATGGCTCTGGGTTACAGAACAGGCCGCATTTTGTTTCTTAGGTTCGCTTGAGAGGGGATTGATGCTTGTTTTCACGCTTTCACCGGGCGTTTGACACCATTATGTTGCCATTTATCTGCAGCATCTGGTAATCGTTCCAGGGAGAATCATATACTTGCTGAATACAGAATTACTGAGCTAGGTCACATGAATCAATCGGTTGCTCGGAACCTTTGGGTGGCTCTGTCGCCGTCGCTAGGCTCTATGGTCGTCATTGATTCATTACTGCGCCACGCTGCAATATATCCGTAATGCTGTTACATTTGTTTAATATCTTCTTGCGCGAGAGATCAGTGAACAAAGCCCGAGTGGTGAAACTGTTCTTTTTGTGTCTACACTCTACGACGTAGATGCCTTTTGCGCGTCAAATCGGATGATAGAACCTCCCCCGAAGACCCTAGATTTAGACTTCAGGATACCCGTGCGCAATTCAAAATTGGGACGTATTCTGCTTGTCTTGGGCTAGCCTCGCCTTGGAGGAATACCGTCGGACGACAATGATAACAGTGACAACGACAACGAGCGACAGCAGATAGGTCCTCTCTACGTCCTGTCGAAAGCGCCATAGTAGGTGCGGTGTTCTTGTTGCTGGCGCCCCTTCTCCTGGTCGGACATGTCCTCGAGAGCAACGGTCCTGCCCAGCATCTTCTCCCTCCTCGAACCCATCCACCCGAATACCCAAAGAACGGCCCAGATGACGGTCTGGGCCAGAAAAAATGAGAGGTACGCCCAAAGCCCCCACGGCTTCGGCTTCTGGGTCATGGCGGCCTTGTAGAAGAAAATGAGCTGGCCAAGCACGCCGCCAGCGAATGTGAGACCGATCGTCACGACTGCTTCGGGCCAGGTCGAGGCCTCGTGGATGATGATTGTCCAGAGGGCTTATGCGAAGTCAGCAAAAGAGGGGCCTTGAAACTTCGTGACGGGAAATACACGGGCTCCTTGCTTACTTGGTGGTACTATTTGGTTCAAGTCTATCAACACGCTCAAGACGAGGTTCGGTTCTCCACCGATCCATCGGAATATTTGCATGAGGACGACGGATCCGGAAACAATCGAGCACGTGACCATGATCTGGTCTTTTTTTGGCATGTCAGGTCCGCGCGTAGGGCAGGTTACTACGGACACTTACAAGATACGGAATGGGCCCTGCACATGACGAGTCCCAGCACAGTCACGACAAGGGCGAGCACGGCATCCCCGACGTAGTCGACGTGGGAGCTTACCGATTGGAACCCCTGAAGCCACGCAGAAATGATGGACGCCGCGAGTATCAAGCCGCCGCGCAGGAACGTGGTTGATCGTGGCTGCTGGAAGTTAGTGCCGAGACGTCACGAGGGTGGAGTGTGCGGCCTGTCCGTCGCCTACGTACCTTTCGACCTGGCCAGAAGCCGCCTGGATCACGCATCGTATGGAACTTCCCCACGGCCGCTTGCATCGAAATCTGAGTCTTCTGGTCCGATGGTAGCCACGTCACGTCTTGTGGCATCCCGATGATGCCGGATACTGAGAATCCGCGGCTGGACCTGGTGAAAATTGCTATCAGGAACACAGACAGTGTGATCCCGATGAGAACCATTTCAATCCCGAGAATGCCGAAGACGATTTCCAACAGCATCAAGAGATTGAATAGTCTTGGGATCACGACGGCCCAGAGCAGGATTCGAAGCACCATCTCTTCCAAAGTATACCATGATAGGATGGCGGTGACCAGAAGCAGTGATATGCTACCGTCCATGATCCCGTGAAAGGCTCCTAATGAACCATAGAGCCTTCGAACGGGGATGGCGATGAAGCTCAGGACCACTATCACAGTTGTCAGCGGACATCCCCAGATTCTAGCTTTTGGACAGGCAGTGAGCCCACGTAATGAAACGCCGCCCAAGCCGGCAGGGGTGGAATGACGGGACTCGTAGCTCTCACGCACTTTTCAGGACCAGAGCGTATGGCATGGCTTGCAAAGGTCGGTGCATGTACAGAACAGCTGCCACGGCTGGGATGTAGCCGAAAACAATGGGGATTCTGTGACGAAGAAGGGAATCAAAGTCCGGATGCCAGTACGTTGTGACCATCCTCACCCTGTAACCAATCTGCTAGATGTTAGAATCAGAAGCTTCAAGGAAGGTACCGAGCGAAGGGGCACTCACAACGCATATTGCGAAGAACAGGACCTCTACCGCCCAGCGGGAAGATCTGTTGAAGCGGACAAGAGTGTGAATCTCGCCCGCCTTCGGCCGCGGGAAGAGCGAGAGCCGGACGCCGGAGACCTCGGGCATCTCCTCCAGGCTCCTCGGGTCGGCGCTGAGAATCTCCTCTCGGTGGAATGTCTCGGTTCGGTGGCTGTACGAGCACAGAAGGGCTCTCTGTCTCCCGGATTTCTCTCCGACGATAAACATTGCCGTGGGAGGGACGTGGCTTCGGAAATGGGTGACCGTCATTAGGTGAGTGTCCAGAAGCGTGAAGTCCCGCCTTATTTCGGCCGAGCTCTGCTGCGTATAATCAGAATCTCTGTAGGATCGAGCAGTAGTTTCCTTCAGGTTGCCATGGTCGAAGCCCCAGAGGTACTTCGCAAGAACGCAGGCATCGACGAAACCTTCAATGCCGACCAAACGAGACTTGGACGGTCGTCTGTGCCGGGTGCGAGTCGCAAGAAGCAAGACCGGAGCCATCAGCGCGATCGCCGCGGTGACCGGCACTGAAATAAAGACGAGCCACTCGAGCCACTTCGGTCGCTGGTCCCTATAGCCGTACACTAGTCGGAAGATCGAAGAGGCTATGTAGATTGGTGATAGGACACACCAGAAGAGCGCCACCTTGAAGAAGAGCCCGTACAAACTCTTCCAGCCGCTGTCAAAGTATGGCTCGGGGTCCAATTCGTCCCAGTGGATGGACGCCCCGTTTATATGGTTGAGAACGATCGTATCGGAAGGAACGACCTCTCTGACAGAGGTGAGCGGGTCTGAGAGGATGTCTTCGAGCACGCCGTCGTTCGATTGTGCCCATTCTGCTGTTGAAGTCTCGTGCCTTTCGTCGCTTGAGAGAAGAGGGGTGGTCGCTTCCGTCCTTGAAGCATCGGATCTTGCGCTATCGGCCTCGTAATTGCCGTCTGTTTCTTCAGGTAGAAGAACGGCGTCGTAGCCTGCTGTACGACTGTGTGAGCTGTTGGCAGAGTGCCGAAACAGCCCCAGGTTTTCCGACCAAAGAACCTAGAACCGACCAGATCAGCAAGGGTCGTCCGACGACGTTGAGACAAACCGCAGTGTTTCATACCAAAACGCAGAGTAGAGGCCACGCAATGAGCAGCTTTATCACTGTCAAAGTGACAGACGCAACGTTGACGCGACACTTCCGAGTGCCCGGCACGAAGAGGGATGCTCCGATCCAGTACGAAAGGCGAAGCAAGGGCGGCACTCGCATGGCCGGCCTTCCGGAACAGATCCATCTCGTGGTCTGTGGCAGGCTCTCGGGGGAGTCGTAACTTTGTGTCACCAACGGAACCAGGCGGGGAGGGGTTCGCGCTCGACGGAACGGCGCGAGCAGCGCGGCGCAGCCGTTGACCACGGGGCGAACTATCCGTTGATGGATTGGTGTAGAAGAATGGGCTTCCATGTTGGCGCATGCAGCACATGCAGAGATGAAGGGAGACGCCGCAGGAAGTTGAACAGGTGGGACAACCTCGTGCTTATGAACAATACGGGCCTCGGGTTGTGCGCGTGCGTACACACGTTGTTGGTGTAGATTGCGGCTTTCTTGCCGCAGCAGCTGCATTCTCGTCTCTGGGCATCCGAAATAATTGGCGGAGACAGCAACACGTGCACTGTTTGCTACCCAGATGCAATATAATTATAACCATTGAAGGGGTCGAAGTGCCTCGCGCGCAGCTTGTGGGACGCAAACACGCCGGAGCGTATCCGTACGGCTGAGGGGTGAAACGGACGAGGTGGGCAGCTTGGCATATCTATATTTCTTCTTTTCGGTTTCCAACTTGAGGCCTGGACCTCATCAATTCAATGAGTCCTTCAGATGGGCATTTTCTAGATGATCTCTCTGCGTAGCACAAGACAACAACAAGTGTCCCGTAAACCGCAGCGTAGCGACGGCAATAGTGGAGCGACGACAGAGCCGGACGACGACGACAGAGCCGGACGACGACGACAGAGCCGGACGACGATGACAGAGCCTAGGGACAGCAGTGACGGGGTGAAGTATACTAGGTAAAGACAACACCACGGATAAGTCTTACAAGTCAATTCAAAAAATAAAGGAAGATCCGAACAGCAAAACTTGCAAAAAAAGACAATGAGGGGAAAACAATAAGGGAAAAGTCTCCAAGTCACGAACGGCACATCGTGGCATGGGCTGCTGGAATGTGTTAGGCGGTCTCACATCCGAACCCGTCGCTCCCACTCGGGCAACGCGCAGCCAAGACGGGCGGGCTCCGGGTACACTAGGGGCTCCCGGGGGCGCAAGGCTAGGCTAGGCGCCCCCGTTGGATTCCCGCCCCGCCCAACTGCCGGAAATGGCCAAGGCCGGGAGGGAACGGAAAAGGCTTGCGGGGACCTGACGACGATGTTGCGCCGGGGCTGACATGGAGCCTGGAGTGGTATCAATTTGGGCCTTGGGACATGAATAATGACCCGTGGCCTCGGTCCGCGTTCCCCCGAGACCTCGGGTAGTTGTTGCATTTTTTTTCTCGAGTCACGGAAATGAGCCGAGCAAAGTTTGATTTGAATTTGTTTTGAATTACTAGTTAGAGTAGTAGGGTAATAGTAGTAGATGGAAAACTGGTTGGGATATCACAATCGTGACGATAATTCGTTACTCCTCCGCGCGCCATGCAACGTTTCAAGCATTAAAAAGTGAGGCCCGAACATGGGCTCGTATTCACAGGTGCCTCCGAGCGGAAGTTGGCTTTGGGCGTTCCGCACAATATAGTGTAGACAGGGGGGGGGGGGGGGGTTTTAGACGGCAGAGCCGCGGCGTTCGACGTCCTCAGCGGCGGCCTTGTCGAGGACACCGTCCTTGGCGGCGGCGGCGGCAAAGGTCTCGTGGGGCCTCCACTTGGCCGAGGTACGGGGAGTGGTCTCCTCCATCATCTTGTCGACCTGCTCGAGAGACAGACCCTTGGTCTCGGGGACCAGGAAGTAGGTGTAGACGAAAGCGCAAGTGCAGAGCGCACCCCAAACGAAGAACACCTTGGACCTGAGGTTGCCACGCTTCTCACCGGTCATGTAGGGGGTGATGACGGCGATAATGGTGTTCCACAGCCAGTTGGAGGCGGTGGACAGGGCGACACCGCGGGAGCGGATGGGCAGGGGGAAGACCTCGCCAATGAGAACCCAGGCACCGGGACCCCAGGTGGAAGCGAAGAAGAAGATGAAGATGGCGATGAAAGCGATCTGGGCGTTGACGGCGGAGATGTTGATGGCTCTGCTCTCTCCCTCAGCGTTCAGGTAGGTGTGATCGAAGCCAACGGTGACACCAATGATGGCGCAGAGGAACTGGCAAATCAACATGCCGAGGGCACCGTAGAGGAGGATGGTGCGGCGACCAAATCTCTCGACAGTCCAGAAAGACAGAGGGGTGGAGCAGACGTTGACGAGGGTGAAGATGAGGGAGATGAGGAAGGTGTTCTCGATGGCACCGGTGGACTTGAGGAAGGGAGTCGAGTAGTAGAAGATGAAGTTGACACCGGTCCACTGCTGCATCATCTGAAGAGAAGTGCCGAGGATAGTCTTGCGCAGGTTGGAGTTGGATCTGCTAAGGCCGCCAGAGAAGCAGTGGGCCCAGGAGCCGAACCAAGTGGTGGAGGGGATGAGCTGGCGCTCGTACTCCTCGTTGGCGACGATCTCAGCCAGCTCGAGCTGGATGTACTCGGAGTCGGTGGGCTGGCCGCGGAGGCGAGCCAGGGACTTGCTGGCATCTGCGATCCTGCCCTTCTTGACAAAGTATCTAGGGGAGTCGGGGAGCAGCATCAGACCACCGCCGAGAATGAGAGCCCAGGGGAACTGAATGGCGATGGGAATGCGGTAGGCGCCAGTGTCGTTGCGGGTCTGAGTGGCGTAGACGACAATGGAGGCCAACATGATACCGATGGTGATGCAGAACTGGTAGCCGGAGACGAGAGCTCCACGGACCTTCTTAGGGCACTGTAGAAGGTAGTGTTAGCGGCGACATTTGGCGACGCAGGTTGCGCTGGGTGGAAGTTGGAATTGGAACTTACAATCTCGGACATGTACAGAATGACGATGGCGGACTCGAAACCGACACCAAGACCGGCGATGAGACGACCAGCAACAATGGCACCAAGAGGGCTGCCAATGCCGGTGAGCATCTGAATAACGACACCGACCATGTAGATTACGCAGCCGAAGATGACAGTCCACTTGCGACCAATCCAGTCGGCGACATCACCGGCAATGAGAGCGCCAAAGAAGGTACCGCAGGACAGAATGGAGACGATGAGGGAGGTGTCGGACTCGCCAATCTCCTTGGCGCCCTTGCCCTCAACGCTCTCGATGAAGATGGTGGAGCCGAGGACACCGTTGATGTAACCGGAGTCGTAGCCGAAGAAGATACCACCGAAAGAAGCGAAGGCGCAGATCATGTAGGCCTTCCAGGTGACGGGGGCCTCGATGCGTTCGACATTGTCGGTGACGGCCAGGACAGGCGCGTCACGGGTGACGCCGCCGGCGGTTCCCTTCTCCATTGTGGTTTCAGAGAGGATTGTTGTTGTTTTGACTTTGCGTTATTGTTGAGGAATACCACGGAGCTGGTGAGGTATCCTGGAGGAGGGGAGGAATATACAAAGGACGAGAGGAGGGCTTGGCTGATGAGGAGGGAAGCTCGTGAAGAAGGAAGGGGAGCAAGACGGAGGATGGAGGGCGAGACGGGAACCTTTTATCAACCGTGTCACTCCAGAGCGTCCCAGGGAGATTCGTCGGTCCAGTCAACGAGCGTCTGTGTCAGTTCGTCCGGCGTCTTCCAGTCACTGGGGTCCCATCGAGGGTGAGGGTGGCACCGAAGAATGAATGGAACGTCAGGCAAGGTGTGTGTATCCAGGTACGTGTGGAGGATGGTATCCGTAGGTAGTAAGGCGAAGACCGGTCCCGGCCACGGCCACGGGATGGGCGCACAGCGCAACAGCTTGGGTGCAGTGTGGTGGTGCTTCATCTCCCCATTGCTTCACGAGGTCGTCCTCTCATTGGGTTAGCCCCAGTTGGTTAGCCGTCCCCATATTGGAGCTCATGCTTAATAGGGCCGATAACTCTTGGGACTTTCCGACGAGTTGGGAAGGGGGCCGCGGGGCGGGCAGGGCCATGGGGGGGTGTGAGAGGGAGTGGAAGGAGCGATGGACGAGGAGGGGAGGAGGGGGGTGGGAGGACGAGGAAGGAACTGCGCTAAGGGGTTGCCTTACTAGTGCAACTGCTGCACGGTAAAAGGTGGGAGGGCAGGCAGGAACCGTCCGAGGCACCTACCTGCCTTCCGACTCTAGGCCATAGAGCAAGTACCTAAAATACCTACGATTTACCGAGTTGCTGTGCAGTGAAACTGACGCTTATCACGTCTGGCGGTACCTACCTACCTCGTCGGAGAGAATGTGAGCATTGAAGATACCTAGGTATCAACCGTTCCTGCCGAATACCTTCTTTTCCTCGGGTACCACCCGAGCTACCTGGGTAAGGTAGGTACGATGTGAGCAACAGGAGGGCAAGTGTCCGGTTGGAGGAGGAAGGGGCTGCATTGAACGTTGGGCAGGCACGGTTGGTACCTGGCCCGTCCACGCCTACTGCCTGTCTCATGAATAGGTAGTGTAGACAAGCAATCACGACGATGCAAGCAAGAGCGAACAACATTTGCCAAGACAGAGTTGAAGAATCGACACACAGGCCACTCTCCGGCAGGTACGCTGTACTCCTACTGAGCTTACTTTGTCATGGTAAGTGCTTGAGGCAGGAAGGTGTCAAGACATCGACACCGGGGAAACTCAGTGGACAGACAATTAGTAGATCATGTCCGTCAGGTCAGGCCAGCGATAGGTACTTCAGTAGGTACTTAGGTCAGATCAGATCAGATCAGTCGTCGTCTAGCGCAGCTTAGCGGCCACTACCCGCCAAAACGAAAGACCTACTCGCCCGTCAGCGGCGGTCGGCGGGCGGCGGCTGCCACGACGTGCGCTAAAACATTTGGAAAACACCACTGAAGTGGCTTTTCAGTTGGTACCCGGGGAAGAATACTGGGGATGGGGGGTAAGAGTCGGACGCCCCCCGGGGACCCCTTACCCCCCATCAGTGGCTGACACCTCTCTGGCCCCCCTTTTTACCAGAGTCTCCCGGTCCTGCTCTGATGGGTGCAGCCACAGGAAAGTCACGGGGCCGTCTGCTCTAAGAAATCAAGCAGTAGGAAACGCGAAATACAAAAAAAAAGCTGGGGAAATTCGCCGTTGTCTCGCCGTCGCGTGGCGTTTTGCGGGGCGGGGCTCCCTGGTCGGCGCTGCTGATGAATCGACGCTAGGCTCGATCCAGACCCTTGACCGCCCTCGGCTGTGGGTTTCTGCGTGCCTTGGAGGGGATGCCTACCCTTGTCGGTCATTTGGCGGAGGAAGAGGATGGAGAATGGAGAAGCAGAAATGGGATGAGCACGGGGACACGACGCGCTTCCAGGGGCCAAAAATTGCATGTCCCTTGACCTCCTGACCAACATTTTTTTTCTCTTTGCCCCATTCTCTGGGTGCTCTCTCTCGTGTTGGCGCTGACCGCATCGATGTACCTAGGTATCCTTACAGTCTCGAATTATTTTTTTTCTTCGTGTTGCGTCGTGTCGGTCTTAGGACGAAAAGCGTTGTAAAAGAGAAGAGACTAAGAGAAAGAAGCGACGGTGATGGGATGGTCGTGCAGTCAAGCCTCCCCTTCCATTCATTGGGGTTTCAGCTGATCCAATGACTTTGGATGCTGCAGCACCAGGATGTGCCGCTCAGAGGCCTCGACCGGACGTCCATGACACGAAGGAATTGCCTTTTTGTTGGTCGGCCGTCTGGGCACCCGAAAACGACTTTGGCTTTGGTGACATGCATGAGCTGCAACGAAGATAAACGCGAAGAATGACACGAGCAGGCAGTGTAATCAACGTCGCTTGATCATCGACGATTCGATGCACCACGCCCGTCGCGCAAGCGCGTATTCGAGATACCTACACTCACGGCTACCTGCCATATTTACTTATGTACCTGTCCGCAACCCAGACCCGACGAGATGAGCCGCCACGAATCCGGGGACTATCCGCTATGATGTTGGACGTCGAGTACATCGAATACATCGAGTACACTACACCATCATCAACGCGCAGGTGCGGCGGGGAGGGGACCAGCTGTCTGCCAAGACTGAACGTGCCGAGCTTGGCCCCGAGCTCATGCAGAAGGTCTGCATATCGAGAGCACCTGGACAGGGAAGGGACGGCCTGGAGAGGCATGCCACAATCAATCAAGATTTGGCCAAGTGCCCATCGCATCTGTCACCGGGAGGGAGACGGGAGGCAACTTGTAAGTTGTAAGTTGTGAGTACAGGGCGATACATAGCAACAAGGAGGTGTCTTATTTCCCATCCAAGATTAACGACAGCAGACCCGTCGTAATGGAGTCAGTGACATCTCTGGAGAGCATACCCATGGTAGCTTGTCACTTTTCCTTCTTTCCTTCTTTTTGTGCGCTCCTGCTCCTTCCGCTCCTAATCTCACGATGGAAAATTTCTTCTTGAATTTTCTTCTCTTCCGCCGTCTTCAACAACAAATAGCCGGACCGTCCAATTAGACTCCGTCACCCACATTTGGTGGGGTCCCCAAGGGGTTCGTCTCTTGCCGGCCTGTCCCGACCATCGAACAAAGACAGAAAGAAAAACCCGTCATGAAAAATACCAAAGAGAAAAAAAAAATTAAAAGGTGCCCCAGAGAGGAGTCGGAAAGTGGAATTTTTGGGGCTCCAGTTGGGGAAAGCGCCAGAGAAGCGCCGAGCAGCCCAACCTAAGGTGCCGCCCTCTTCCTTCCCCGGGCGTTTTGGTGCTGTTGATTGGCCCTGCACCTTCCTCCCCTTGACCTGTGGCCTTGCCGATGCGCCCACACACGCCCACACACGCCCCTCGTCCTGTCCAAAACACCACCCGCCCCTGACCACTGGACCTTCAACCCCGGCGACTTTCCCCTGCCTATTGTCAGCGTCACTGTCACCGTCCACGGTCAACCAAGTCTTCCGTTCCGTTCCTCTGTCTGGGCTGATTGATGGCTTTCAAGGTACGGCTAAGGTCCGACTCGACGCATCCCTTGCCGGTACGTACTGCCCCGTGTGGTGTTGTCGTTGTCTCTGCTTGACTTGCTGTCTGTCTTCCACGTCAACCGCGCGGGCTCGACGCTGACTCTGCCGCCGACAGACACAGCTATCCAAGGACGCTGTCACGATAGCACGCTACCGAAGCACGAGAGACACACGGACGAAACCTGCATGTTCATCAGACAAGAGGCGTCTATTCTGACACATGTCTCTCTGCCTGTCATCGGCTTAGCTTTGCCTAGCTTGCTGCTTGCCCGGCCCCTTCGAAGTTCGATCGCCTTTCCGACCGTCGTTCGGCTTGTTTTGATGGGGAAAAAACTCCGGGGCGTTAGGGTGATCCTGACCCGACGTCGTCACGGCCACGGAGAGTTCTAGTTCTGCACTACGCCCACCACGACGCGACGAATGTGCCCCCGGCCACACTAGCCAAAGGAGCAATAGCAACGCAACCACCACACGAGCCGACCGCCGAGACAAGCCCAGCGGTGCTCTCCCGCATGCTGCAGCCGTCTCCCTTCGAACAGGAGCACTGTGTGTCCTTACTCGCTCCTCCCTAGCCTGGACTGCCAGAGACAACTCAAACACCAACTGTCGTCTCGCTTAGGTTTCCAGCAGGAAGCCATTCGGGCCATCCCATTCCACCTTGCCCTACTTCGTCGTAGGGTAGGCAGACCATAGGTGTGAGGTTCCAAGAGGTACGACAACACCCCCATCCCACCCCAAGTTATTCCCCCAAGTTCCCCCGTGATAGCTCCTCCAATCCCCGGCCCAGGCTTTGTATGGGCCAATGCTCGGTCGTACTCGATGCGCTAACTGCCTCCAGACTCCAGATCCCCCTCGATGCAGCGTGCTGTGACCAAATTGGCCGAGTTCCTGTCCGCGGTGGATCTGCTCACATGCACCTCCAAACGCCGTCTCTCGACCATCTGGAGATGTCGGGGTCTCCAGAGTCCAAGGAACCCTCCCATGCGACGCACACCACACGCCGCCGCACTACGCCGCAGTTGCACTACTGCGTGGCCCTGGGACTGCCCAGCATCTCCAGATTTTGACCCCCGGTACCCAATCACCGCCCTTCCGTTTCCCAGATCCGCGCTTGCTGGTCTGATTCCGGGGTCTTTCGGGAAGGCTCTGCGTCTCTGCTGTTGTAACTTGTCCGTCGCCGTCGGCCGCACCAACACGCAGCGGTGGTTCCCTCGTACCACCTCGCCGTCCGACCCGGGACGCGCCGGCGTCAACGGGGCTCGACTCTCGGACAATAGAGTGACCAAGACGTTAGGTGCGGATACCAGCAAAAAGTCTTCTGCGACTGTGACTAGTATTACCAGCTGCCCAGGCCCCGGCGCGGACTGTGGGTGCTTTCCGAGCCATCCTGGTCGGCTCTCCGTCGCAGGTGCTTACTTTTACCTGTCAAGGCCGTGACATCGGCCCGTCTTTGATGACGGCCCCATCGCTAGCCACCCCCGGAAATCAGGAGGACGCCTGTCACGACTTTTCCGCGCGTCGGCCTTGCTTCTGCCCTGCTTCACCTCCCCAGTGGCCTCGGCGCTCGGCCGAGTTTGGCTTTGGTCTGTTTTTCTTCTCGAATCGCCAGTCCACCGACCGCCTGGTTCGCTCTTCCCCATGGGCAGGCTGCACTGGCGCGACGGCGACCGCGTTTTCGCCGTTCCACCTGGCGGGGGCTACAGAATGCAGCCTACCTCATACGAGCAAGCTTTACAAACCGTCGGCGCGCCGTCTCGTGGCTCCACGGGGTCTCCGGACCACGGCTTCGTGGTCGGTCTCCGCTCGGCAGGATTTTTCTTTTCTTCTTCTCTTTCGCTTCTCATTCTCGGCAACAGGCTGCAGCGCAACGTGAAGGTCCAGATTCTCTCTCCACTGCGGATCGTACGTCATTAAAACGACCCCCGGGAAACCCCCGGTGGACTCACATTATGGACACCGCCCCCAAGAAAGGAAAACAAAGGGAAAACACGGACCCAGGATCCTGCGCCTGGAGACTCATCGCGAAGCGTCTGGCAGTGGGCCTCCCACGCAGAGTCCTCATCACGTGGTGTCTCGGCCCAGATCTCGAGTTCGTCCACTGTTTTCTGTTTGTTCATCACGGGACCGCTGTCAGAACACGAAGCAGCCCAGCCCCCCGGGGCCCAGACAAACCCAAGCCCATGGCACACGTGAGTCGCCGGGCCCCGTTGCGCCGCCTCGTGTTGATTATTCGCCAATGTGGCGTTGGCTGATTCTATTTTGGCGTCGCCGCACCATCGTTTTCTCTTCTCCCATTCCAAATGCCCATGATCTCTGGGGTGCTGAAGCTAGCGATCGGTCGGTGAATGGAGCCGAACCACCGGATTCTAGCGTCATGATCTGAGGTGCCGCGGCAGCCAAGCGTCGTGGGCTAGCCAGTCTGCCAGTGCTTCCACCTTAACCCTTGTCCGGCTTCGCCGCCCCATAGCCTCGGAAGAAGTTCGTCTAGTCACCAGTCTCGCGACTAACGTCTCGTTTGGCTCGGTAGTCACCTGCCCGACCGGCTTCCGGAGCTTGACCTTGTAATCGATTCATTGCCGGATTCAGTCGTCAAGGTTTTCATTTGCTATGGCTAGGCCGTCTGCAGTTGGCTCGTTCAATGAGACATAGCTGATTTGTGGTTTCCGCCACCCTCTCGCCGTTACGCCGCGGGCGCTGAGGAGCTATTGAGAGATCAGGCCAATCCAACCCAACAATAGTCTGCCTGCTTGTCACCTGCCGCACGTTGACAAAGGATCAGCCACCCGCCTCGAGGCGCCTCCAACGGGCACTTCCAATAGCAACCGTGCTCCTGGCCCCCGGGGTTTCCGGGATCCAAGTAATTGGCACTTTTGGTCTGTGCAGCAAGCAAGTTGGTGTGAAGATTTCACCTTACCGAGCGTTTGGATCGGCATTGCTCTGGACCAAACAAGGCTTCCACCAAAAGCTTGGATACCGCATCAAAAGCCGAATAGAGGTCGCACAAGTGTGTTTGCATCTCTGCATCAAACGTTTCGTCAGAGTCAATGAATGGGTACATGAGCCCCGACGTCTGGGCAAGTTCAGAGCAATAGTGAATTATGGCGTCCTTCCAGTGAAGTTCTCGCGTCGTGGCCTCGACGTCGTTTCAGTAGACCTCAACGCCTGCTCCTCACGCGTTCGAGGTCAGGCGCTGTTGCATGTTCGTTCAAGGGCTCGCAGTTCAGCATGCTGCAGTCATCGGCTTGGCTCTGTTCTAGATCGCGCCATCCTGTCGGTACTTGACTGCTTGTTGGTCGAGGGTGGCAAGACGCTTGGCGACACCTAAGCTGAAGCTCAAGTTCTGCGGCACAGTTCAAGGCATGACTTCTTGACTCCGATCAATGGCGGCTTGATTGCGTCGGTCATGTTGATTCAATACTCTATCGCCTTCTCACATGCTTTGCAATCCACTCATCACTCGGGTCTTATTCTTCGCTGGACCTGATTGAACAGCCGATCCAGAGTAGACCTCATCCTCTCAATGTCGAGAGCCTCCCTCCCCCACCTGCGGATGACCCTCAACGCCAACCGGACCAGAGACCTCCAGTTCGACGGCGCCCGAACGGGACCGTCCCTGAGCTTTGAGGCAAGTATCATGACAGCGCACGAAAAGGCCCTCCTAGCCACGAACCAACTGCCCCCGTGGCGGTGATGGTATGCAGTCTCGACAACAATTATTGCGCACGCATCGACGGCTTTTTGCCCGAGTTCCACGACCCGCGGGCTCAGCTCCTCGCCGACAGGTGCGTGGAGCGCATAGTAGAGTAGCGGCCGCAGCGTCGCCTCTCGCCATCCTTGGAACCGGCCCTGCAGGTAAAACGAAAGCTCGTTGTCGGCACACCGGTGCTCATCAAACTGAATCAGGGGCGGGAGGTGCGAATGCCTATCAGAGCAAGTCAGCCCGCCAAATACAAGATCTCCTCAGGAAATTAACCCGACACGTACAGCTGGGACATTTCCTTCTCAAACTCGTCATACTGTCGCACGAGCAGCTGCTCATTCTGTAGCCAGTATGTCTCTCCCTTGCCGTACAGCACGGCCATGGTGTCCTTGAGGGTGCGCCGCAGCGAGATTTCGGCGAGGTAGTACAGCCAGCTACGCTCTTCTTCGATACGTTGGTCATCCTCCGACATTGGAGACCATGCGTAGGCTGCGGCATCGTGGCGGGTGGAAGATAGAGTGCTGGGTGGTGCTGGGAAGGAGTCGGGGTAGGTGAAGTCTTCGAGACCGCTTGAGCGCAAGCCGAGGGCGGGTAACATTTCACTGAGACGAGCGTCAGCTAAGTAGGCATGAGGCGCATTTCGGAAGGGTGCAGGCACTTCTCAGCTTTGAAGCAGGACCAGAACAATCGCTGCTCGAGAGGCTGCGTCGGCATCTCTCGCCCGCTGGTCTCACTCCACGACTGTCTGCCCCTGCGCAGGAGGTGGGCCTGGAGGCGTGTCGAGGCCTGCTGGATGTAGAAGCACGCCCTGAGTGCCCGAAGGCGGCACTTCTCGTACATGGAGGCTAGGAATAGGCACTGTATGTCGAGGATAGACGGGCCCAGCAGGCCGATGCGCTTCGAGGCCGCGAGGTAGTACGCATCTGCGACGCCGCAGTCCTCTGGCTCTATGATAGGAGGGAGGGACATGTCTCCTATGTCTTCAGAAGCGACCAAGGCGGCTAGACTGGTTGTCGGAGTCGGCGGGAGCCAAGGTGTCGTGAGACAGGCCAGGGCGCAGGCCAGGAGCTGTTTACTTAATTTCTGGGGGAGAAGGGCTTGAATAGTGCGAGGGAACTCACCACGAGGCACGACGAAGAGTCCCACCCAGCGCCGTGCTCCGACGCCCTCTTCGCGTAGCCGATCAGATCTCGCCCCTCGAGGATGGGGTTCCTCGGGTGGACGTGCATCAGGAATCTCTGGCACAGCGGGACGAAGGCATCTTCGCTCATGCCAGGGCCCGTAGTCGTTTCCGAAGACGCGGGTTGCTGGCTAGGCGCATCGTCGAGGTCCGCGCCGAACTCGAGGATGAATGACTCTATCCGCGCATCCTCGTCGGGTATCACACCTTGAAATATGGGCCAGCGGAGGAGGGACTCGGATCGGAGGATGGATTGAAACGTCCGAGATGTCTCGGTGCGGTGGTCCTGGGAGGCGCCTCCGTCGTCTCGGAAGGGGCGATGCCCCGGGGACGAGGGTGCGGGTTCCGGACGGATGGCGGCGTTTGGTCTGGGATTTTGTCGCAACAGCAAGCTTTTAATCTCGTCCAACCTGTCGAGGATCTCGGCGTTCCCGGTGGGAGATGTCTCGTCGCCCCCCTGGCTGTCGTCCTCCTCGTCGCCGTAGACGCAGCTCGCGCGGTGCCGCCGGCAGAAGCCGCAGACGGGCCGGGCGTTGTCGCACTTTGTCTTCCGGAGACGGCAAAATTGGCACGCTGTTGGGGCACGCTTCCTCCGAGTATAGGCCGCCGAGGGACCGGCGTTGCCCACGTGCGTCGTGCGCCGTCTCTTACTTGCGGAGCCGCGGTCGTCCCGTGATGGCGATGACCCGGAGGAGATGCTGCCGGCGCTACCACGTCGCCGGGTACGAGACGATGGATCTGGTTGCGAGGCGCTAATGAGGTCGGGGACGCGCATGGCTTTCTTTCACCTGTTCGTGAAAGCGATGGACGTTGAGATTGAGGATGAGGGGGAGGGGGGTGACAACCCAGAAAGCTGGAAAATGATGGGTCCCTGCGATCACGGCATCGGCCCCCACCCCCGCGGTGCCGTCGCGCTTTTTTGTTGTAGAACCCGGACACGACACCCGTCGCGGCCACCTTCTCCTCGGGGATTCAAGGGGAACTGCAGCCGGCTATTTGTTGTTTGCCTTGCAGTTAATAGCCATTCAGCTGCTGAAGGGGAGTGAAATTGGAAAGAAATGCATGTATGTTCGCCATCCGGAAATAAGCTCAATGTGAACAGCGGCTTCGAGTTGCGACTCATTCTCGAAAGTTTGAACGAGATGGGGAGGGTGAACTACGCCTGAGATTCAGGAACACTTTCGATCCAGCTAACATGTTTGTCTACCTAGGTATTAAGGATGATGGGGCGCCGTGATAGTGGGTGAATGACGCATGGCATGGCATACCCAAAATCAGGCTGCGTCAACGCCCAGGAACCGCGCTCGCAAACAGCAAACAACGCGGAACGCATGTGGCAGGTTTGCCTACATCAGAAAGTCACTCAAATCTAGCGTCCGCAGCCTGCGCTAAAGTCTGATTGTTTTCTTCTTTTCATTCGACGCGAGCCGAGAACTGCATGTCTTGACTTGCCCTCCTCTCACTGGACCGTGCCGCAGAGAGAATGCACACCCGAGAATCCTTCCCCCTCTATTTGTGTAACAGAGAAGGAAATATGGCACGAGAGAAAGATTAGAGATTGGCAGGCAACCAATCGATGAGTAACTTGGCGAACTTCGCCTCAACCTGCAGGGCTGATCCGTTGCCCGAAATGGGCACGTTTCTGCCTTGCCTGTCACCCTGTCAGTTCACATCCCTAGGTTGCTTCCCTCCTATCTTTTGTATGGTGGTGATTCCATCTCTGTTTCTTTCCCCCCCGCCACTGCCGAAAGAGTCTCTCCCTTTCGTTTTCTCCTTTCCATCACATCATTTTGAAGCACTCTCCTTCGCTCAACCCCCCCTCCCCCCCGATGGTTCTACTGATGGATGCCGGCAACCGCCGGCCGATGTTCCGAAGGGTTCTCTTCGTACTTCTAACTGCCACACGAGTGGCACAGGCTCAGGAATGCTTCGTGGGCGGCTGGGCCCTTCGGACTCCCGGCTCGTCGTGTCCCCAGGACGCGCCGTTCGAATGCGGTTTGGCCGGCGGGCTCCAGTTGCGGTGCTGCCCGTCGGGTCTTGCGTGCTCCGGGGATGGCAGCTACTCAGGAAACTATTGCTGTCCCGGTACGTCGCATGCCTTTGCCGGCTTATGCTTTCACTCAGCAAACCCTCGTCCTCTCCCAGACGTCAGTCTACTAACATGCCATCGCCCGTGCAGAGGATTCGGACGTGGACTGTGCAAGATCGACTTTCCAATCTCCGCAGGTACTCAATGCTGTATCCGGTTCGCATTAGCACCGTACTGACAACGCGCGTAGTGTCCCGACGAGACATGGAGCCTCTGGGGACCGAATAACACGATCGGCGACACGCTTGACCTCGGCGGGTGGTGCTGCAAGAACGGCCTCAGGGGCGTATACCGGGACAACGGAACGGCCAACTACTTTTGCACTGCGACGACGGTGACCTCGCTGGAGCCGAGCTTCTACTGGGCCCAGGCCGTCAACACCTCCCCGTGCTCCACGACCGCGACGCCCACTGGGAGCTCGACGGTGACGGCGACATCCGGAACCGGAGCCGCGACTGCGACCGGCGAGAGCGGCGACGACGGCGACTCGGGAGGTATGTCGGGCGGGGCCATCGCCGGCGCAGCAATTGGAGGCGTGGCCGGCGTTGCTTTGATTGGTGCTGGGATCTTCTTCATGATGAGGAGGAGGAGGAGGCCGATGGTCGACGTGGCCACGGCCGTCATTCGCGGGTAGTTGGGTCGAGACGGGTTGGCAGTGGTGGCTGCGGGGCGCTAGAGAAGAGATCTGGGAGTAATTGCTAATGGAGTTGGTTGAAGTTTGTCGTGTTTATAACCTCGACACTGATAGCATCGTACATGTTCTTTGTTCTACAAGGCCTTCGACTATTTGGTTACTCTCCATTGTCTCGCGGTAAGTTCCACACCCTGCTTTCGGCAAATAAGATGCAACTGCAATTCGTCCCGGAATGCCCATCAGGAATTCTCGGTAAGATGAAGGGGTGTACATGTAGGCGATGGACTCTGTATCGTCTGATGCAACCTAACGCTTCGTTTCTCGATGGCGACAGGGAAAGAGGTGCGCAATTGCATTGCCAGAGTCGATAGTTCAGTTGAGTCACTGTTCAAGTCTTTATGCCTTATTCCTTACCTTATTTCATAGATTCATAAGTCGCATACTTGATCTAGCAAGCCGGCAACGAATCAGTCCTTGGTGCAGGTCTTCACTCTTTGTGGCGGTGTCGTATGTCTGGAACACAGATCGCGGGTAAAGTTCGTCGCGTGGCCTTGGAGACTAGCTTTCCATTTGTGTTCTAAACAGGCAACTCTCAAGGAGGCAGTTGGGGAGTCCTCCCAGTCCCCGGCGTTCTATTATTGTACGTAGGTATCGTCACATAAGGCACATTACGCGGTTTTCCAATCAAAAAAGTGGCGCCAAGGCCAAAGCCACCCTCCATGACTCTTGGTGCGAACAGCGCGAGCATTGTCACTCAAAATGAGACTTCGGTAAGAATAAGATTTTGGTCCCTAGATACGATGTGGGTGTTCGGATGGCATTCTGGCCTTGGCGCCAGAATACCGGGCCCCAGGGTTCAATGCAGCAACGACTGAGAGGTTGCTGAACCATGCCTCAACGGTACGGGCGCTCTCCGAAGTTGCTAAGTCTATCAGCCTCTTCTATCGGTTCCATTGTAAGAGATACCAAGCGTGGCTTTGAAACCTTGGGAAGACGGCTTCGTTGCTGTCATATTTCGCGACCAAACAGCCAAGACAAGGGGGCAATATCGATCAAACGCTGGGTTGAACGCACGCAAAGTGGACAGAATAATGGGTTTCTGGCATGCATCCATTCTCATGTTCCTAGATCAACCATTAAAGAAGGGCTGGATGATATCTCCGGACCACAACATGATCCTCCAGCGCAACCCATCGCCTTCTCCGAGAACAGTCCAACGCCAGGATTCATCATAATAGCAGCCAAAATGACGAGAACATCACGCGAATTCTCTGCCTCCGGCCGTGTGGCACAACGTTTCT
Source organism: Colletotrichum musae (assembly GCA_027406025.1). Lineage (NCBI taxonomy): Eukaryota > Fungi > Ascomycota > Sordariomycetes > Glomerellales > Glomerellaceae > Colletotrichum > Colletotrichum musae. The sequence goes on from JANVYC010000003.1 coordinate 6,233,652, forward strand.
CTTGCTCTTGATACTTGCCCAGGCCGTCATATCGTCCCTTCTCGTTCCTTGCTCTTACCGAAGAGACTGCATTCCCGCCCCAAACGCCTTGCAGATCCGGCAAGACCCTCCCGTTATCGACTCGGTAGAGGCGGCCAAGAAGTTCATCACGGCCCCCGCCAAAGACAAGGGCATGTTCTGGTCGGGTATTCCCTTCGAGCTCTCGCAGCAAGCCGCCCGCGACCAGGGCCTGCAGACCCTGGAGCAATCCGTGCCGCCAGAGATCACAAACCACCCGGATGCGGTACCCAAGACGGTCAACAACCCGATATTCTGGGACCGCTTCTCTCAGGCCTTCTCCGATACGCTGGTTGAGCAGGGACATACTACTGTGACAGTGGCCCTGCGGGCACCTAACCGCCTCCTCGAGGGACCTAGCGACCCGTTCTCGGACGGCCGCATGGTCCACCGTTCCGATTGGCTGAGATTGAGTTCCCGACGATGCAGGCGGCCGGTATCCGGGTCATGGCGATCCACCCGCTCGAGGACGGAGCCATCGGCAACGACCCATACGAAATTTGGCCCGTCGATCGCGGGCACGAGTGGCAGGCCCGCCACGGCGGGGGGCGGCAGTTCAGCGAGGAAGTCCAGTGCCCGCCGACGACGGACGCGGTCTTGGTCATCTGCCAGTCTGTCACGGACGAAGACACATTCACAACGGCATGCCCGAACACCCCAATGACGTTGGAGCCGCCCGTATCTGGAGGGCAGTGCAACTTCACAGTCCAGCCGCCCGCCAACCCGCAGGCCGCGAATCTGTTCACCGTAGACTACTCGGTGACCACCGTGGCCCTGGCCCTGCTCATATCGTGCTTCACAAACAACATTTGCCCCGATCAAAGTTGATCTCTCTCTGTTGATGGTAGAGATTGCTTCCCACAGGTCAGATGTGTCATATTATTAGCCGGCTTAGTGATTATGAGCGATCACGGATGTGCGTATTGACGTCCAATGAGTTTGGAGTTTTACTTGGGTCTTGTTACTAGGTGCTGGGACCTTATTGGGTAGTTATTAGGGTCCTTCTTACTTATTGAGTTATTTGTGTCCTGATTAGTAGGATTACTATGTGGTTTACTATCGATAGACTCTGCCACTGTTGCTGTTATTGTTGTCGTCCCTTGGCTCCGTTGTCGTTACTTGGCTCCATCACTAGATCTAAGGAACGAACCTAATATGCCTAATAAGTAACAACACGTAATAAGGCCAAGTAAAACTATTGAGATAAAACAGCGATTTACAATTTCCGGGTAACTAATCTACGTGTGTAAAAGACACGGCAGTCTACCTAGTCGCAAGGCGACGAATCCTAGGGTGCCTGCCAGACCATCTAGTAGTGGCCCACGACGGGCTTTGGAACGTACGGCTCCTCGAGGTATTTGACTTCCTCAGCCGTTAGGCTCTTCCCGCGCAGCTCGCAAGCCTCGTCAACCCTCTCGATCGAGTTGAACCCCGTCACGGGGAGACCGCCCTTGGCTCGGATCCAGGCCAGGGCGACGTGGCTCATGCTCCATCCCTTCTTCTCTGCAACTTCCTCGACCCTGCGGACGATCTCGAGCTCGGCCTCGGACAGGTCCGGGTTCATGGGCCCCTTCATCTGCGAGCGCGTCGACCCGGTGTAGCCTGCGGGCCGGGCCAGCTTGCCGCCAAAGAGCGGGGACCACGGCATGATGGCGACCCCCGTAGCGTCGCAGAAGCGGTTCATCTCGCGCTCCTCCTCGCGGTAGCAGAGGTTGTAGAAGTTCTGCATGCTGACAAATTTCGTCCAGCCGTTCTTCTCGGCGACGAACTGCATCTGGGCGAACTGGGTGGCCCACATGGAGCTGGCGCCGATATAAAGGATCTTGCCGGCCTCGACGAGGTCGTGGAGGGCCTTCATCGTCTCCTCAATCGGGGTGAAGGGGTCGAAGCGGTGGATTTGGAAGAGGTCGATGTAAGTCGTGCCCAGGCGTGCGAGTGCGTCGTCGACGGCCTTGAAGATGGCTCGGCGCGAGAGACCTGTATCATGTTAGTTTTATGATTGGTTTCATTGGCTGAGGATGTGCGTGTCCTTACCTCCCTGGTTGACGTAGTCCTTGCTCCGGACGAGATGCTCGGCCATGTGAGCGGTGAACATGCCGACCTCCTCGCCGACGTAGATGGCGCACTTGGTCATGAGAACGAGCTTTTCGCGGGGGATGTTGTGCTTCTTGATGGCCTTGCCGATGACCTCCTCACTGACGCCGTTGGAGTACATGTTGGCAGTGTCCCAGGTGTTGATACCACGGTCGTAGGCGGCCTTGAGGATCTCGATCGACGCCTCCTCGTCGAGCACCCAGGGTGCCCACTGGCTTGAGCCGAGGGACATGCCGCCGAGGATGGGAACCGAGACGCGGAGGCCAGAGTTGCCCAGGCGGGCGTACTCGACCTTGGTGGAGTCGAGGCTCTTCTGGAGGGAGGCTGGGATGGGGGCAGACATTTTGGTATTGAGGTAGATTGCGGTGGTGGTGATGGGATTCTTTTCAAATGATCGGGGACGACGATGACGGACGACGATGAGGGATGACGATGAGGGACGACGGTGAGGGACGACGATGAGGAACGACGGTGAGGGACAACAATGATCGGGACTGAAGGGTTGCTGGAGCTTTGTGGTTAAAGACGTGATGTGATGATGATGGCGGTGATGTTGAGAATGTTATTTGGAAGTTGGAACAGATCACGAACATCATCACAGAGAGGGCGTGTTTAAATATCATGTTGTTTCCCAAACGATTGAACATTGCAGATTCGATGCGCTTCCTTCGTGACCCGCTCGCTATTGCCTAGATACTGGACCCAAGAGGAGATAATTCCAAACTCCGCGATGATGGGTTGTGGAAGCCTCAAGCTCGCACGCAAGCCAGCCATCGTGACAAAGCCTTGCGGTTGAGAGCGCAGTAACTCCGTTTTTGTGGGAATGGGATCACCAACACGATTGAGGGCGCTGCGTCCCAGTTATATCGGTGCAACGACGGACATTCAAGACGGATTCGACCGCGAGCTCTCTGCAGCGGTGAAAATGGATGCGCGGATGAATGACGGACAGTAGGGGACAGTCCGCTCGTCATAGGAAAAGGGACTTTGCTCGCTCAGGAGGATGCGAAAATCAATAAGCCCATGGAGTTTGGGGATTGGGGAAGAATTATAGGGCCAAATCCCGTAAACTCCGGGGACAAGCTTAATCCCGTCGGCCAAAAATCGCCGACCCGGTCGCGGCGACCGGTCTCACGCACGACCGGGGTAACAGTTGATTGCCGCAACTTAAGACGGGAGCTCCCGCGCGCCGGTTCTTCAACATGATTGCGACTGGCTCGAGGAGAAATCAGAATGCTGACTGAATGAGGATGACGAGCCTTGGCTTAATAGGTTATATCAACTAGTCGGTGCGTGACTCTAGGGGCCCGCGGAATGCGACTTCACCGCCGCGAGTTTCTCTGGTAGGAAGGTTACTTCTCAGAACTCCTTGGCTCCTCAAGCCAACCTTCCAACTTCGGATTCAATGTCCGACCGACCCACCAGGATCGCGTTGACGCCATGGCTTGGCTTACAGAGTAGACCTGCTTCTTAAAGAAGAGCACGCGACTGTATGTCATGATGTCCGTCGCTTCTTTCCATCGCGCTCGCCGTCGTCAAGATGATGCTGCTGAATGCCTTCATGATTCTCGGGCTGGCGAGCCCGGCTTTCAGCCATCCCGCACGCGGGTCGCCGCAAGTCAGCAAGAGAGCGATGATGCTTAACAGTCACCGGTTCAACACTGTATCCTCCTACACCACGCTCAACGCATCTCTTTCTCGCGAGTCCAAAACCAGCGCCCAGCGACGAGGGGAGGAGCCCGTCGATTTCGTTCAAATCGCCAAGCTCAAGCTACAAGAGGTCGAGCCTCATGCTGCCTTCCGGTTGATCGATGACTTTTACGTGGGGATGAACCGTGTAGCGCATGTTCATTTCCAACAGACCATCGACGGCATCGACGTGGATAATGCCCGTTTCAGCGTGAATGTTAGTATCTCTCTCGGAATGATCGATGTCCACATGTCTAATATGGCTTCTCCGTTCAGATCTTGGAAGATGGAACAATCATGTCGTTTGGCAGCTCTTTTGCCGAAGGGCTCGCTGGCCCGTCAAAATCTGCCAAGAGAGCAGATCCGTCGACGACCCCTCTTGCGGCTTTCTAGAGCGCGGTCCAACTTCTGGATCTTCCCATCGGGGGCGCTGCTACGGCCACGGCAGAGCCTGCTGATGAGGAAGGAACGTACATTATCAAGGGAGTCCAAGGTACCGTATCCAAACCGCTGGCAAAGCTGGCCTACGTTCAAGTCGACGGCTCTGTCACGCTTGCTTAGAGAATCCAGACTAAAACCAACTCCAACTAGCTTCACACGTATATTGTCACTAGTTAGAGCACACAGCAAGCAATAGGGAGCATAAGATAAAGTGTCTTAAAGGTTATAAAAGAGAAAGCTCAGAAAGAGCTACTAAATATAGGTATAGGGTATACTGTATTATATAAAGGGCCCGTGGCTAATAGTGGCTTATATAGCTAGTAGTCGAGCTTCTTTATAACACACCCCCTAATTATAAATAAATATTAAAAGAATAATTAATAAGTAGAAACTTATAAGTTATTATTCCTTCTCCCTAAGAAATAAAACAAAAGAAATATTAGTATTATTATATTTAATTTTTATAAATATATTTTACGTTATAAAAAAAATCCTAAAAAACTACGTACTACGCTCCTACTATATACAGATATTATAAAGGCTCTAAAAAGAGTATTACTAAAAATTATCTTAAGATTAAGTAAAGACAGAAGGTATAACGTAAAATCTAAAAATTCTAAACATAGTTACCTAGGAGCAGCTATACTATAGTAAATTTCTTATAACTACTATAATTATAGATTTTTCTTCCCTTTTTTAGCCTTAACGTAAGAACTATAAGTATTTTCGCCCTTTATAGCCTTGTTTTTATATACTTTTTTATTACTAATAAAGTTAAATATATATTAAAAACAATACTAATAATTACTTTTATAAAAATTTAATTATATCTAATTCTATTAGTACGTTTTCTACTATATAAGAGCCGTTTTCTATACACTTAATCACTAACTTTTAATAGAGTAACCTATTACTAATTCCGCAGCTATTAGCCGTAATAGTATTAAGCGCCCCGGTACTTATAAAAACAACGTCCCCGCCCTCCCTATCTCCCCCAAGCCCGCCCCTAGCACCCCTAAGCCCACCCCCACCACCCCTAAACTCTCTAGTACGTGTATCTTATCTTCTATTTACTTTAAAGTACTTAACTAACGCGTTCTTTTATATAGAGGAAAGTAATAATAAGGATAATAATAAAGAAAAAAAGGAGGAAGAAAAAAAAGAGGAAGAGGAGTAGAAAAAGGGTAAAAAGAAGGCTAAAGAGCTTAAGTATATTCTGCGCCCTACTAAGCTTACGCCCTAAAAGAGTAAAAATATCTACCTTTTACTATTAATATATAGCTAACTATTTACGTAGCTCCTAAGAACTTTAACTTTAAAAAGGTAAAGGAGTATAAGATTCTCTATTTCGCGTATATTAATACCGCCCTTTATAGTAACAACTCCAGCTAGTATATTAATACTACTAAGAACTACTATTTATAGTACTTTAACAACTATAGCTTTACTAAGTACGTTTTTATTATACCTACTATCTACCCTTTAGTATTACGTCTTTAAATACTAATTAAGGCTAAGGCTTTTTACTCTATAAGTCTTAACTATTTCCTATTTTATTTTATTTATAGCTAACTAATTATTAGGAGCTTAATAATATATGTACTACTATACGCGTAGTTTTGTTGTATACTACTAAGATTAAAGTAGAGGTCCTTACTACTACTAAGAAGGAAAAGGAAGAAAAGAAGTATAAAAAAGAGGATAAGGATAATAAAAAGGAGCACCTAACTAAAAAAAAGGCTAAGGGCAAGGAGGTTACTACACACCTTATAGGTACTAGGGTTAGTAGTTCTAGTAGTTCGGCTTATAGCTAACTACCTACTACCTACCCTAAATATACTACTTAATAGGCTATATTCTTTAACGTAATTAGTCCTATAGTTATAAAGTAGCTTTTAAAGCTATTAAGTTATTACTTTAATAAGTTCTTTAGTTAGTTATATATTATATACTATTAGGCCCTATAGAGTATAATTCTCCTATACTTTTCTAAGCAAGGCCCACTAGTTTCGTTTTCTCTACCTAGCTAAGTAGTTAATAGACTCTAGCCCCGGGGCTTTAGCCTAATTAACTCTTTTCTTAACTTTATATATTTTATAATTTTTTAATAATACTATACATATTATAAAGGTTAAGTAGTAAGTAGAAATACTTAAACTTAACTTATATAAGGTTTTTTATAAGCCTATCTACTAGTATTTAATTTATTAGTAAAAAAACAACTTAAAAACTACCTTTAGTATACTTTTAGTATAGCTATATATTTTAAATATTAATATATTATAAGCGCATTAATATTCGTTTTCCTTCCCCTATAACTAAGCATATAGTTTACTAGTTATTATAGTATACACTCTAAACTTCCCTAAAGTTAAGTACTATACTATAAAAAAGACACTTAAAAGCTATAGTTTCTTTTACTATTTATTCTAAACTTAGTAGCTCTACTTTAGTAGTAAAAGTAGTAACTATATTTTATTGTATTATATACTACTAAATTAAACCCCTAAAGAGTAATATAATATAGCCTTATAACAAACACCTAGTCTTATTATTATCTATAAAGCTTATATTACTTATAATATAAAGGGCTTAAGCTATTAAGTCACCTCTAAAAGTAATCGCTAAAAAACGCATTACACTTAAGTAACAAATACACTAGTTTATAACTACAATATAAATAGCACTTAAGTTAGTAAAAAACCACAAAAAAAGTACTACTACAAACACAATATTAAGTCTAATTATAATTACTATAAAAAGTAAGTAGCTAACCTTTTTTTAGTAGTTTTTTATCTTTTCTTTTAATACTTAACTATTATTCTTTTTTAAATCCTTATAGAAAAAGGGAGTTAAAAAAGAAATACCGTTTTAAAAATTAAAGCGCTTAGCTATATACTTAATATATACATTATAAATAAAATATACTTTTTTATTAACTCTATCTCTAATAACACACACACTAAAGTAGTAGTCCACTAGGCCTTATTCTTTAAACTTATATACCTTTTTTAACTCTATAATAATAGCTTCTCCTTTATATTTATTACTATAGTAGTAAATAACAAAGAAGTTATTTATATAAAACGTAATAAGTACTTTTTTATTTATTAATTAAAAGAAATAGTAATCCTTAGGGCATAGCCAAAAGCCAAGCCTTTTTAGTATACTTAAAAAGTACTTATACTATAGTAATAGCGCATCGCAGAGCCTATACAAAGTACATTATAATAGTACAACTTTCTTAGGAATTTAAAAACTATCTAAGAAATCAACTACTATATACTAATCTAGTAGCATTTCTACATTCAAAAAAGCATTATCAACATTAAACTAAAAAACTTCTAAGTTAAACTATACTACAAATACTATAACGGTTTAAAAAGTCTTTACTATAAGTATTATAGTATACATATTATACAAGTTTTCCTCCTATATATCTCTTTAAATAACTATTCTTACTTTATAGTACTTAAAAAAACCGTCTTTATTAGCTTTATAAATAAAGACCTATTTAAAAAATAAAGGTTTAACTATTAATTTAAAGTAGTTAATAATTTTCTATATACTTTTTCCCCTTAGCTTCTTTATCTCTAGATTTACTATACTTTTAAAAAGAGTCTTAATATTCTTAAGTTACTTCTTAAAGTCTCTTTATTAACTTAAGGGTTCTTCTAAACTTATAATATATAGTCTACACTTAGTATAAACCATCTTAACTACTCCTTTTACTACCAAATAAACAACTTAGTAGTTAAAATTCACTTCTTCTATTACTACTTACTTATTAAATAAATAAATTATAAAGAATAAATCCCATCTTCACTTATTAAGCGCATTAATAGGTACACTTAAGTCGCTCAGAGTAACCAAAACACTTCTACCTAATATATCATTAACTACTTTCTACCTTTCGTACTTATCTTAAAAACATTAACTCTAGCACATTAACTACATAAACTACTAAAACACTAGTTATTATATAGTAAAAAACGTTTATTATAAAGGTCCTAGTAAGGTTAAGTTAACTATAATCTTATTAACAATCTCTTTACTATTAGTATTTTATTTACTGTATATACTTATTATTACTAACTCCGCGCTATTAGGACTTCTAAACTCCTAAGCTAATTCTATAGTTAGCAATATATTAATACCTATAGTTTTAGTATTGTACTAAGTTTATTAAAGGGGGGATTAGTTTTTATATTCACCCCTACCCCTAAGATTACTAATCTCGGGGGTCTACTTTAGAGTAAATAATCCTTCTATACCCTCTAGCCTTTTAAAAACCAGCTCTAATAAGCTTTCTCCCATAATAACGTCTTACAACAAAAAAATATAAAAAAACTATATCTTATCTATAAGCGCAATATTATTAATAAAGTTTTCTTCATTATCCAAAACACTAAAGGCCTAAAGTACTATATTTACAACTATAACTAACTTACTAATATTAACTATAATCTCTTATACTTTAGCCTTAGAAATAACTTTAAAAGTATTAATTTAACTAAAAAAAACGCTCTTATTAAACTATACATTACAAATTATTATTACTTACCTAAGTATAAGCACCTAAACCCTATATAAGTTAGTTAACTTAAGCACGTATTTAATAAAATACCTAATATACCCACAAAAAAGTACTTTAAAATCCCTTTTTTAAATACCTTTTTTATAATCCCTATAAAGTAAATAAACTTAGTACCTATATATATATAATCCTTTTTAGTATAGAATTAGTAATTTCCTATACTCTAACAAGTAAAAAAGACCGGTCCAGTATATATAATTTATAAACTAAATAGCTTTTATCTTATTTAAAAACTTTTAATTATTAAATTATCACAAGCTTATATTATATATATAAATTACTATAAACATATACTTATCTATAAACTCTTTAAAAAGCCCAGCTCTAATACATATTTTAATTAATATTAAAATAATATATTAACTAACTTTTTCTCTACCACTAACTAGTTCTTTAGTATATAGTAGAGGTGTTTCAAAATCAATACCACTTACAGAAGCCTAAGTTATAAAAGCTATATATCCTCAATAGAAAATAACTACCATTTTATTATCTTAACACAACTTATAAATTAAAACTTATTAATAGCGTCTACACCAGACTTTAAGGGTTTAGAGCATAAAAAACACTTCGTCCTAAGCTTTTAATTTTAAAAAAAAGCTAATAAACTTTCTACTGTATTTATCTTTTATAAAGAGTAACTTTATAGCACCCAACTATATTACCTTAAACTCAAATAAATCCTAGGAAACACAATACTATAAGCGTATTACTCTTTATTTAAACAAACTTTAAAAAATAACTTACTTAGTATAAATAACTACACAGTCCGCGTACTTTAACTATAAAAGAGCTTCTATAATACAGACTCCCCGCGTATAGTATACTAAGTATATAAAAGCTTCTAGCGCGAGATATCCTACGCAGAAGTACTAAATAAACACAGTGTCTAATCTTTCTACATTACAATAATACAAAATCCAGCAGCGGTTTTTTATTATTATTATTACTACCACAATACCAACTAAACTCACAGGAATATATAACTCAAAAGAATAAAAAAAATAAATTAATTTAATAAAAAGTAGGTTATACTCTTTTATAAACTACTTTACTACTTTACTTTTTTTAATACTTCTAAAACGTAGTATTACGTCCTTTCTATAGTACTAGATTCTATATTTAAGTAAAAGAGCTTTTAAAATTAGGTTTATATAAAAGCCCTTAATATATATAACGTTCTAAAGCTTAAAGTCCACTACTTCTACTAAACTATCTATAATACCTAGTATTAGTTAAGTACCTCTTCTAGTTATAGGAATCGTTATTATACCAACTTTTACATAGTTATTTTTTCCTAAGGGCTTATAAAAACCCTCAACTAAAAGGCTTTTATTATTAACTATATAAGTTACTCTACTAGTATTAAAAATAGTATAACAGCTAAAGGAATAAGGGTTTCTTAGTATAGTACTAAACACAACTATTAAAACATTAATTAACAATAGCTTTAGTAGTACTATAAAAATACCAAGGTATTTCTTAAGTACCCCGTTACTTATAAAAAATTATGTTTTATTAGCTTTTATTTTAGTATCTATCTAGCCTTTTTTAATTAACTTTTAGTAAATAGACTTTTATTTATTTAAGTTAGTAAAAAAACCAATCTCCTTAATAAGTTCCTTAGTTATACATACCAACTATCTACTAATAACACCACCCATTAAAGCATACTTAAAATAAGTACATTCTTTAAAAGGCCACTAATAAGTACATTTATAGGGGTAATTAAACTTAGATATACTTAAAGTATTAGTATTTATATCTAAAACACCAGCAAATATAAAAAAGGCCTAAAAGCCTTTAATAAAACCTTTTTTAGTAGCTTAGTTAGTAGTAATAGTAGCAAAAATTTAGTTATAAGTTATAACTAATTAAATAGGTTTACTAAGTTTAAGCTTTTCTTAAAGCGTTTTATATACTTAAGTTCCTTAAAAGGGGCTAAGTTAAGTACAGATAGTATCTAGAAAATCCTTTACTACTAACTTACCCTTAACCTCTAGTACGTTATATATCTTATAGCAAAGGTATACGTTTTACTACTTAGTATACTAGTACGTAGAATTAGTACCAGTCTTTACTTTTTTAAGTATAGCACAGTACTCCTTATAAACTATAACTATAATAGCAGTATTTAAAGGCGTATTATTATATTTAAGAAATTATATAATTCACTAGAAAGTAATTTTACTAAGCTTACTAGCCTAAAATTAAGTGCTATTAAAAAGTAAGGGACTAATAGTTTTCCTTACTTAGTTCTATAGTACTATAAAACGGGTTGTAATTTATGCTTTTAAAGAGGCTTTAAGAAACTACTACTTCTATACCTACTACCACTTCTTAACGGCTTTATCCTTATTAACTATATCTCTCTTAGGCTTTATTAGCACACTCGCCTTTAAAGGAGGTTTTCCTACTTATATAGCTTCTATAGCCTTGGCCTTGTGTTTTTTATATTTAATAAAAAGCTCTTTATATTTAACGTTTTTAATACATTAAAGGTCTATAGTAAACTCTTTAAAAAACGGAATTAAATTAAAAAAATAAAGGATATTTAGTACATTAAGAGTAAATAAATTAATTAAGTACTATATACTATAAGTATCGTAGGTCTACTAAAGCTATTAGTACTATATAGGCTAGTTACTTTTAATAATAAACTTAATATTAGTTACTAATAAAAGGGAGGTTATAGTAGGTTTAGTAGAACCGTAGTAGTTAAGATTAGGATTGTAATATACTTAATTTACTTATTTAGGGTTAAAATCTAAGTAAACGTATTTAAAAGAGCTAGACTTATAACTATTACTAGTTAGAGTATATAATAAGCGATAGAGAGTATAAAATAAAGTGTCTTAAAGGTTACAAAAGAAAAAACTTAAAAAGAGCTACTAGATATAGGCATAGGGTGTGCTATATTATATAAGGGGCCCGTGGCTGACGGTGGCTTATGTGGCTGGTGGTCGAGCTTCCTTGTGACATATATTGACGCCACCACCGGCCGAGAGGTCACCGGAGTAGTCGACTTTACGAATACGGCTACTTACGAGGTCTAGTGAGTCACAGCTTTCTGTCGATGTATCGCCAAGCTTACCAAGTCCCAGCCCCTGGGGTGTTTTGAACCCTGACGAAGGACCCCGTGAGACCATTGTCAATCCCGAGGACACGGCCAGCTCGCCTTTTGGCTGGCACTCAGACGGCAGCCAGGTTTACACGAGCCTGCGCGGCAACAACGCTTTCGTGACGATCCCGGGCGGTAGCAGCCCTAGCTCGCCGGACCTGCTCTTCTCCTACCCCTACTCGCCAGCCATGACAGACCCCAAGTCATACACAAATGCGTCCGCCACACAGGGGTACTACACGGTCAACAAGTACCATGACATACTGTACGCGCTGGGTTTCGACGAAGCAGCGGGCAACTTCCAAGCCGAGAACGGCGGCAAGGGGGGCGTGGGAGGCGACGCCCTCGAGCTCGTCATCCAGGCGCAGTCGGGCACCGCGCTCATCTCGGTCCCGGCGGACGGCAGGAGTCCCAGGCTGACAATGGGCGGGTTCTGGTCAGGAGACCCAACTCGGGACGGTGCCTTTGACGCTACGATTCTCCTCCACGAGTACACGCACGGGGTGACGCAGCGGCTGGTGGGCGGGCCGGCCTCCGCAGGGTGTCTTTCTGGGATGGTCGGGCTGTCGATCGACGAGGGGTATGCCGACCTCGTGCCGACGCTGCTGCGGGTCAAGGAGGGGGACACGAGGGCGACGGACTACACCATCGCCGACTGGTCGACGGGACGGCCCATAGGACTGCGGTCGCACTACGTATCGACGAGCCTTGAGACGACGCCCCTGACGTTCGAGTCGCTAAACCAGTTAGTGAGCACGGGGGGGTTCGACCTGGCGACCGTGTGGGCGGCGACGCTGTACGACGTATTCTGGAACATGGTGGACGAGCACGGTATCGGGGATGTGGCAGAAGTTGTCCTGGACGAGAACGGCGTACCAAAGGGGGCCCGATACCTTCTGCTGAGGCTCATCCTCGACGGAAATGCCCTGGTGCCATGCAACCCGCACCACCTTCAGGTCCGGGACGGCCTGCTGGAGGCTGACCGAGTGCTGACGGGGGGTGCGAACCAGTGCGCTATCTGGAAGGGCTTCGCGCGGAGGGGCTTCGGGGAGGACGCCGTCGTCGGCTCGGGGACGAGGGGGCGGGTCAACGGATTTGCGGTGCCGTCTGGTTGCTGATCAGCTTCGAGTGAGTCCATGGAATCGGGCTTCGAGTGATAGGATAAAGGAATGTATGCCGGAGCATAGTCGACCCCAAATGAGGTGGGTTCTGGTGGTGGCTCCGGTATTAGGTGGTAGCTCTGAGGAGCACCATGAGCTGCAAAGCCTGGCGCCTACTCTTTGACAAAGATCACATAGTATTCAGTTGTGAGTACAAAGTCTGTAAAGGCCTACATCAAAACCACCTTAATATTATCATCATTGTTGTCAGTTTACAACTCTCATTTAGAAGAAATACCAGAAAATCCCTTGTGACCCTCGCTCCCCACCTTTCAAATCATTGCAGGTTCTTCATGACACCCGGGTGAATGGCCTCCAGCTTCTGCGACAGCTCGGCCCACGTGCGCCGCTGGGCGATCTTGCCCTCCTCGCTGCCCACAAACGGCGACGGCTCCCCGATGTCGCAGTCCGAGACGTACTTGCCGTGGGTCTCGGGGCCCGCGGTCCCGGCGTAGACCAGGTTCCGGCTCCCGTACTCGGTCGTGCGCGCAAGGAACTTCTTCATCAGCCAGATGCGCCAGCTGTTGGCGTTGCGGGCGAGCTCGGAATGGCAGAAGCCCGGGTTGACGGTGTTGACGGTGACGGGGAAGCCCGGCGCCGGCCTCGCCTCGGCGATGGTGCTCACGCCCAAGATCTCGAGCAGCTTCGAGATGGGGTACAGCAAGGTTGGGTCCCTGCGGGCAGTCTCGTCGATGGCATTGAAGATGCCTCCCTCCGGTGCGTTGCGCTCATCGAAGGTCGTCCAGCCGTGGACTTCGGAGGTGACCATGGTCAGGTTCGACCGGGTGCGATGCCGCTCGGCTGTCTCTTTGAGCTTCGGCATGACGAGTGCGGCGAGAAGGAAGGTGGAGACGACGTTGACGGTGATGGTGGCCTCGTCCTGCTCAGCCTGTTCGTACTTGGTGTTGACCACGCCGGCGTTGGCGACGAATATGTCTACGCGGTCCAAGTCGGCGGCCAGGCGCGAGGCGAACTTCTGGACGTTGGCATAGCTGGCCATGTCCAGGTGGCGGACCTCGATGACATCGGAGGCGCAGCCAGTGGTTTTCTCGATGTCCTCCTTCGCGGCGCGGCCCTTGTCGAGGCTGCGGACGGCGAGAATCAGCTTCGAGGCGCCGAGGCGAGCAAAGTGACGGGCGGCCTCCTTGCCGAGTCCGACGTTGCTGCCGGTTACTACGACCGTCTTTCCGGCATAGGAGCCCGTAGGGTAGGGCAGCGACTTGATGAGTTGGCTGTAAAGGAAGCCCATGATGTAGTAGAGTCGAAGTAGAGATGAGGTTGAAAGTAAGGAGGAGCTGAAGTTGAGATGAAGCTGGGATCAAGTCGAAATCCGATGTCTCAGCTAAGGTGATGATTGGCTTGGTTGAGGTGTCTAATATCGGACGCAAGCCATGATGAATCGAGGAGAGACGTTGTATTTAACTTCGCTGCAATCAACCTGCCTCTCCCCTCCCTCCGTCGGGGTTCGGGTTTGCTGAACCATCACATCACTCTCAACGACACAGACACGACAATGAACGCTGGCCTTGGGCGGAGTTAAGACTATTGTAACGTCATTGTGACTGCAAGATGGGAGCCAAACATCGATGGATGTCGTTGCCTGAGCCATGCGTCTAATTCCAGAGCGGTTTACTGGCGCTACCACCGACACCCCGGACTCGCCCTTTCCCATCATATTGAAGCCCGACCGCCGGGACAAGGGTGTCATGCCGCTTTGCACGCGAGGTCCAACTCGAACCATTCGTGACGGCACCGGCGCTAACGCTCTGAGACAACGCACTCTGGTCTTCATCTTCAACGGCTACCCAGCGGGGGCATCGTAAAGTCCGAGAGGGCGGACGAAGCGACAGCACTCGTTTCGTCCCGAATCACCTCAACAGCTCTACGCCTTTGGAATAGACTTTGTTCCATGATTTACCGCGTAAACTGGAAGAACTTAGTCCACTACTTGGGTCGCGGCCTTCCTCAGAATGACCCGACAAGCTACTCAAACCAGAGGCTCAAGTTCTATGCCAATGAGGCTAATGGGCGGCAAAGTTAGCTGTCCCCTACCCCTTGCTTAGCCTTGCAGGCGGGGTCTTGGTGTGGTCTAAGCGACGTGGAGTTAAGGCATCTTTATTGCCGGCAGCCGCCGGACCACTTTCTCCCACGAGCCTAGAACGACCCTTAAAATGTTGGTGACGGTGTCGTTCCCGGACAACTTAAAAGTCCGTTGTTGCTCCTCCCTGTCCTTTCAATACTGAACGTCACAAGCTCGCTCGGCGCAGCTGCGAGGGCGTAAGAGTCGGACTTTCGCTGCGAACCAGTCACCTCGCCCACGCACGTCTAGCTGAGAGATGGAGATTGCGACTGTGCCGCAACAAACTCCGCGAGATAGACGCTGAAGCATTACAAACCGCGTCCTTGAGCATCAACAGATGCATTGGCATCTTCGACTTTGATCCAGGCAGTCTGATTTTCTTACCGTCGAGACGTCAGAGACATGTATAAAGGCAATTAATACCAGCTCATGAGCAGAGACACATATCAAACCACATCAAAATCGCAATTAGACCACACGACCGACCACACGACCACAGGCTACCTACACTGAACCACGCCCACAAACCACTTACTTCCACCCCAACAGCTACAATGACATCCCAAAAGCGCATCTTCATTACCGGGGCCAGCGGACAGCTTGGCTCCGTCATCACCGAACTCGCCATCGCAGACGGCCACACGGTCCACGCCCTCTCCCGCTCCGAGACCAGCGACGATAAGCTCCGCGCGCTCGGCGCCGTCCCCGTCCGCGGCGATCTCGCCTCCCTCGACGTCCTCCGGTCCGAGAGCGCCGCCGCCGACGCGGTGATCCACCTCGCGACGGCCTACGTCTTCGGCGGCGGGAAGCCGTACGAGACCGTGCGGCACCTCGACTTCGCCGCTGTAGACGCTATCGCCGACGGCCTCGCTGACACCGGGAAGCCGCTCGTCGTCACCAGCGGCACGCTGAGCGCGGACCCGGATCCGTCCGGCGCCGAGACCACCGAGGCCTCGCCCGCGACGGTGAACCCGCTCAACACGCGCCTCCTCACGGAGCAGCACTCTCTCGGGCTCGCCGCCCGCGGGGTCCGGGTGTCCTGCGTGCGGCTGGCTCCTTATGTCTACGGCCGCGGTGCCAGCGGCGTGGCGCAGTTCATGAGCGCTGCCGCGCGGACGGGGAACGTCTCCGTCGTCGCAGGGGGGCAGAACAGGATCACGGCTGTGCATGTCGACGACGTGGCGCGGTTGTACCTGCTGGCGGCGGAGAAGGATCGCGCTGGGGAGATTTACAACGCAAGCTCGTCTACCGATGTGACTTCACGGGAGGTATCCGAGGCCATGGCCGAGGTCCTAGGCGTACCCGTCGTGGACCTGAGCAAAGAGGACGCGGATGCCCAGCTGGGGCCTATGGTTGCTTTCTTCCTGTCGGTTGAGAACCGCGCGTCTGGCGCCAAGGCGAGGGAGGAACTGGGCTGGCAGCCAAGGGGGCTGGGCATCTTGGAGGAGATCAGAGAAGGGTCCTATAAGGCCGTCGCCGAGGGTCTCAGGAAGTAAGCGATGGGTTGACTTAGCGCACATGGCATGGCATTTACACTGCGTCAATAGCGGGAGCAGAGAATAATCAGAAAAATAATACGGTATTCTAAGAGGAGACATCATTGACGTCTATGTCGGCATCAAGCAGGCGGTCTGTGACGTGGAAGAGCGCGACATCAGTAGAAATGACGGACAACAACAATAACAAACGGCAATGACGGACGATGGCGGACGATGATGGACGATGATGGACGATGATGGACGACGACGGACGATGACGGACGATGACGGACAACGACAACAACCAGTGAAACGCAAATAGTTTTTATTCTTTCGTAATTGAGCCCTGGGAGGGCCTCTTGTCTAAACCTGTATACTGCCTCCTCTTCTTAGTAGGGGGAGGGCATCGTGCTGTCCCTCTATCGATGCAATGTAGCCGCTGTATCCTTACGCTATTCCGACCAGCAACGCTATGATTAACCAATGACAACATCTTCACACGTCTAAAGAAAAACAATGTCTTCTGCAAAAGACTGACGAATGAGCAACAAGGCCGACCCTATGGGTCTGCCTCGCCGTCGGTGCCGTCTTCCTCGCCGACCCAGTCATCGCTCTCGAGGCCACGGTTGCGGATCGCCAAAGATCCTACCCAACCAAAAAGAGCGATGCCGCCAAAGATGCCCCAGGCAAGTGCCTCTCCTTTCGGGTGGACGCGCGTGGAGAGAGTGAAAAGGGCGCCAGAGACAAAGGGCCCGAAGCTGCGGCCGGCGGCCGAGAGAGATTGGGCAATCCCGTTGAGGGTTCCTAGGGTGGCGTGATTTGGAGCGCAGTTGGTGATCTACCAGATGGTCAGCATATGTGTGCTCCTTTTCAACCGAGAACAAACTTACGAGCAGCATCACGCTTGACAAGCCACCGACCGCGCAAATATTCTTCACGACGAGTATGGCGCCCAGCTCTATGTAGAGCCAGGTGGACCCCGTCCCGACGCCAAACAGCGGCTCGTCATCGAGGTACCCGATCCATGGCATCAGTGCCATGCTCACGGCCAAGCCCAAGAGCGCGATGCGGTAGCTGCCCAGGTTGCCCAGTCGCACCTTGAGGGGCTGGAAGAGGAAGGCCTGGAACACGATGGTGGCCACGCCAGCCAGGCTCAAACTCACACCAATCTTGCTAGGTGGCAGGCCGCGGCCGGTCGGCGGGTTCGCATCTGCAAAGATGGGGTAGAGGCTGTTGTAGGAAATGTTGGATAGCTGGAAAACCAGATATGTCATCAACACCAGCACGGTGTTTCGGTTCAACAGCTCGCGCCAAGTCGCAGGACCCCCGGTGGACTTGGCATCGTCGCCGGCGGCGGAGCCGTCCTCAGAGCCGGGTGGGAGCAGAGCTTCGTCCTCGGCCGCATCGTCTTCATCCTCGTCCTCGTCGTCCGATGTGCTGACCACGACTTGCGAGCCGCGACGCGGCCAGCGCGAGGCCCAGGAGTTCTGCCTCGGCTCGGTCCGCCTCTGGACCCATGACCAAGCTCTCCGGGCCCAGGCGGGAATCCAGGCAGTGTGGTCCGCGTCGATGGTTTCCAACGTCTCTTCGAACCAAATGCCGACGACGATGACGCTGGCGAACAAGAGCGAGGCGCTGAGCAGGTTCGGGGCCAGGTAAGGGTAGCGGTCCCCCAGGCTGCCAACCAGCAATCCGCCCAAGGCGGGACCAGTAATGCCTCCCAAGGAGTATATGACGGGCAGCCAGGTAAAGGCTCTGCTCTGGTTCGAGCGGTCCGTGACCTCGCCCAAGACGGTCGGGACGACAGCAGCATTGCCGTTGAGCATGCCCATGGCAACGTGGACGACGATGATCTGCCAGTAGGTCCGGCAGAAGCCAAAGGCAACGAAGCAGCACGTGAGCAGAAAGGTGCCCAAGACCATGACGGGTTTCCTGCCTACAACATCGGATAAGTATCCCCACAGGAAGTTTGTCGACAGCTGGGCGAGGGCAAAGGCCGAGGCCAGCATGCCGACATAGAGGCCGGTCTGGGAATCTGGTATGTCGGAAAAGGACTCGACCATCTGAGGCAGGTAGGGGCCTATGGAGTTGAGGGCGGTCTGCTCGCTCAGGGAGAGGAAGGCCAGCAGCGCCAGCTGGCGTACGGGCAAAGGAGTCTGGTCGTGGTCATGGTCTGAAGCATTCGAGCTCATGTCGGAGTGGTTGTCGAACAGGTCGGCAGAGGACTGCTCGCGTGGGGTCTTTGGGGGCGGCGTCGGAAAGGTATGATATCGATGGGTAGACTGGCGTCGCATCGTGATGGTCCTACGACTGGATTCGATGCTACTCAGGGTAGGGATTGGGGCGCCGGCGTGGAATGAACCCGACGAGGCTGTGCGAGAGACGGCAGCAGCGCCGACGAGATTGCTATGCACCATGGCGAAGGCGCGTCCGTGGCTTGCGGGTCGGCGAGGCGCGCAGGACAGGAACTAACGGTGACGTCGACAATAGAAAAAAAAAATGCGAAGACACTTGCCGTCCGTGATCGTCGTCGTCGGTGGTAAATGGTCGGAGATCGGTATCGGGTCGGTGGCAGATCCTGTTCGGGCGTAGCCTGCCCTTCGCTACCCCGCTGCCAGGGTCTCACGGTGATGGAATGCAGAATCGCAGCTTCCAGCGCATGGCTCCAGGTTCGGGCTGGGAGAGGAAGGGAGGCGTCTTCGATTCAATAAGGACGTGTCGGCGATGCAGAGACGGTAGGAAGCGTAGGTCGAGTTTGCATTCCAAAAGAGGGGGGGCCCTGGCAGAGGATTGAGAGGAGATGGTCGCGAGGCGAGGATCGTCGACGGTGTTGAGAAGGAGGTTGAGGAGATTTGACGGAAGGAAGGTTATCGGCGGGAATTGGCTTCGGCTGGATGCGACGGGACGTACCTTCCATCCTGGGTGCCTATACTCGGTACGCTGTGCTACTGTTATTACTGCTGCTATTTCCGCTACAGTCATGTACTGATAGGTACTGCTCGGAGTGAGTGGTGGTGGGGCGGTAGCTACGTACCTTTGGCACGGACATTGGGTGTGACCTCATTCTTTCTGCGTCTTTTTTTTCTCTTGCTGATTTTGAAGGTACTCTATTCGGTGACATTTAGCCTGCTATTCCGTATGAATTAAACCCTTTTAGGAGTCCTCCCATCCATAGTAGCGACATGCTATTCCTACGTTCTTCATTGGAGGTAAGATGAACTGCAGGGTCGAAATAGACGACAAATAGCGATGGAGGACAGCGAGGATGGACAGCAACGGCAGACAGTGACGACAGGAACGATAACAACGACAGTGACGACAGTGACCTGTTAATGCAGACAGGTCTACCTAGGAGAGCCTATTCTGTCTATCCCAAGACGGCTAAACCAGCACCATATAGCACTTTGGGGGCACCATATACAGGGCCTTAGATTCCGACGGACAATGTGCTCCGTGCGCCGATGGATTGTTGATGAGCGGGAAGTTTCTGTTAAGCTTCCCGCGGTGACAGAAGCTTGTGCACTAACAACCAATAGCAGCATGAGACCGCCATCGCAATCCCAATCGCCATCGCCGCGTGCCTCAGCTCGCACCGATCACGCGCATTTGGGATGACGCTCGCCCACCAAATCCGTCGCACGTCATTGGCTGCCCCCATCTGATCTCTGATCTGGCACTGATCGTCCTAGATCCTCCAACGGCCACTACTTTGAAGAGCAAAAGAGCTACGTTGCCAAGTTGCCCATTAATTAGGTATCTAGTAGCACGCTTTCGCATTCTGTTCGTTGTCTCCAACCGTTCGTCTTGTTTGGTGTGCGCCAATCATTTGACCTCCCAGACCGCCAGCGGTATCACCAAAAACCTGCCTTGATCAGCCACCAGCGGACGGTCTGCTGACTTTCGGCCACCAACCCACGCCCACAGCTATCGCGTCGACGAGACATCTGACTCTGGGAAAGGAAAATCTCCGAGACTAGGCGCATGCAGGGTCCTGATGCTCCCATGCCTGCGACTGCGACAGTGGCCATGAGATACATCCGCTTCGAGGCAGATAAGGCGACAACCACAAGTCTGTTTTCCTTATCGAAGCCGTTCAGTCCATGAGAGACGGCTGCTCACATGGGCATCACCACCCTCACGGTTGTGGTTTTCACCGTTGAGAAGAGACTCACGGAACAAGCAGAGTTTGCAGGTTCCACAGGTTGACATGATACATCCAAGCCCCGTTCTCGTCATCTCCATCCAGATCCACGGCCGTCTCATCCGTGTACCTAAATATGGCACTCGGAATGCTTCGTAGATCACGGGTACGGGTGCTACAGATACCGCATGGCGCGCCGAAGCTCAAGCCACGCTGTCTCGGGTCGTATTGGACCGGGAGCCTCGTGGACATCCATGGTCCACGGGTGCTCCGGAGACCCCCACGAGAGGACGCGAACGTTGGCGACCATGTGCTTCTGCGTCGATATTGTGCCGATATAGCGAGCGCTCTAGGTATACATAGAATCGTATAGGGTACAGGGTTGCGTACCAAAAAGCAAGAAAGAGCCGGTGGCTTGCAGCATGCCGCGGGCCAAGACGGGATCAGCGCCATCCAGGTCTCCGGGACGGACCCCAAAACTGCCCGAGTTATCCCCAAGATGCAAACTGATGCGGACGACGAGAGATGAGATGCATAATTCGCACAATGCTGCAAACAACCCAACATCAGTTTGGCAGGCTTACCCCAATCATTCCTGACTCCAAATCCATAGCCACACGGCCTTTGCGGTCATGTCCGGGGGTGCGAAGGGGTGTCTTCGGTCGATGTTGGGCCGAGGCCATTACCCCCCGGCCGCACGCGTCTCGGCGCGAGGAGGGTCCCCTCGGGCATAATTGACGAGATGAGCGAGCAGGAGCCGGGCACTTTGGTCCACCGCCATTTCGCTCCTGACTCTCTCAAGTGACCGGTGAACCCGGCCCGGAAAAGTCCACCGACGGGATTCGAAACGACCTGGGCAAATTATGGCAACAGACGGGATTCGGCTTGTTTATTCAACTGTTTTTATTGATTTTATGTACTTTACTTCTTTTGGGGGTCATCTCGGCATGATATCATTACATTTAGTAGAAGACGCGCAGGAACTCGACCAGGGCCATCATGGCCATGGCCTGGCCGTAGGGCATGCTCGTCCG
Organism: Colletotrichum musae; assembly: GCA_027406025.1. Lineage (NCBI taxonomy): Eukaryota > Fungi > Ascomycota > Sordariomycetes > Glomerellales > Glomerellaceae > Colletotrichum > Colletotrichum musae. Next base: position 6,255,544 of record JANVYC010000003.1, read on the forward strand.
CGGGATGTCCTTGTAGTGCTGCAGGTCGTGGCCCATGCCGGTGCCGAACGAGGTGTTGAGCAGCTCGCCCTCGGGGGTGATGTTCTCGAGGACGGCCTTGACGGCCTTGACGGCGACGGCCTCGTACTCGGAGCCGATGTACTTCTTGCGCTGGCCCTTGAGGATGCCGTAGGCGAAGCCGGCCGTGGCGCTGGCCTCGACGTAGGAGCCCTCGGACTCGGGGACGTCGAGCAGCGTGCGCCACAGGCCGGACTCGACCTGGAGGGGCACGAGGGCGGCGCACTGGGCGTCGAGGGTGTTGACGAGGTGGTACCTCAGGGAGTCGGTGGGGGCGAGGTCGAGGAGCTCGATGAACTCGGGGATGACGATGGTGAGCCACGAGTTGCCGCGGGCCCAGCGGGCGCGGGCGAAGTTGTGGCCGCCCTCGTGGAAGGTCCAGCCGTGGAAGAAGAGGCCGGTGGGCGCGTCGAAGAGGTACTGAAGGTGGATGAGGAACTGCTTCTTGGCCTCCTCGACGTAGTGGGGGCGGTTGAGGACGAGGCCGATCTTGGCGAGGGGCAGGACGGTCATCATGAGGGTGTCGTCCCAGAGCTGCTGGTCGTTGACCTCGAGGTAGGTGATGTGCTGCATGCCGCCGTACTTTGTGCGGGGGAGGTCGTGGTAGGCCCACTCGGCCCAGGACTCGAGCCAGGGGCGGTACGTCTCGTTGCCCGTCTTCTCGTAGACGTAGGCGAGGGTGAGGAAGACGGCCATGGTGTTGATGTTCTTGCCCTTGTGGCCCTCCTCGAAGCGGTTGCGGAACCAGTCCTCGATCACCTTGAGGCACTCATCGTCGCCCGTAAGCTCGTAGTACTTCCAGATGCCGTACAGGCCGATGCCGTGCGTCCACTCCCAGTCTTGCCAGCCCTTGGTGTCGATGATGCGGCCGTCGGCGAGCGTCATGAGGAACTCGCCAGTGCTGTCCTTGATGTTGACCAGCTCGTGGATGAGCTGCTTGACCTGCTTGTGGACATCGGCCGACTTGACGCCATGGAGCTCGGCGGGCATGGTGGCGGTTGTTCTGGGGAACTTTTGTGTGTAGGGAGTTGTTTGTATGGGTTTCCTGTGAGCTGCTTTAGCTACCGCGGTTCAAGGCGGGAGAGTGCTCAAAGAAGAATTGCATTGAGTCACCGAGGGCAGTGAGAGGCTTTACCTGTGAGGAAACTTTGCGACGCAGTTACTACGTGACGTCGAGAAGGGCAGTGAGAGCGACGACGGCCTGGTTCCGGATCACGTTCGTGGAAGAAGGGAGGATGAAGCAGAGCAGAAGAAGAAAAAAGACACGCGGGGTAGAAGCAATTGGGTTTCCGGCTGCTGAAACCCTTATGAAGAAGAGGACAACTGTGACGAAGAGCGCGTTGCAGGGGGAGGGGCTTCAGGGCAACGTGGACGAAATCGAGGGGGCTCTCGGAGTGATGCAGGCCGAGGGGGGAAGAAGCCAAGAAACGCGGTTTCTAAGCTTGCGATTTCGCTCGGGTCAGCGGACTTGGGACCCCACAGATTCATGCACTTAAACTAGCTACTTAATGCCCATCTGGTGCTCTATATCTACAATAGGTACCTACGTTGGTGTGAAAGGTATTTTTGAAGACAAAGAAGCAGCTGCGTGTATGCGCATTGCAGAGCGCGACGAGTACCGTCCGGTCGCTGCAAGGGACTGTCCTGCGCTGAAGACAGAGAGAGACAGAAGGGTAGAGACAGAGACAGAAGGAAAGGTAGAACGGTCGAGGTCTGGCGGGACGTGGACCGGGCACCCCCGCAGACAGGCCCACTCCGGTGGATACACACGGGGATACTCCGCTGGCTCCTCGGTTCCTCCTCCCCCGCGCCCCGGGCACGTTACCCCGCGCTAGTGGGGCAGTCTTCCCCGATTTTTCTGTGTTCTTCTCGACTCTCTCGCTCGTGACTGGCCGGTCCGGCCTTCTCCTGAGGGCCGGCGGCGGCATCATCCCTGTTTCTATCGCCGTTTCCGAGGCTCACCGTTCGCCCGTTCTAGGTTTTTTGGGGAAGTCATCTCCGCACTGGCCTTCGCGTGAGGTAAAAAGCTGGAGAGAAAGAAAGAGAGAGAGGGAGGGAGGAGGGACGAGATTTTGAGGGGAAAGTGCGGGCTCTCTCTCCCTCCTTCCCCTCCTTTTTCCCCAGGCCGCCGTCCCCGGGTTGCGGAGAGTCTTCTTCACCTATGCTTTCCAGCACCAGGTTATGAAGACTACCTATTCAAAGAGTTGTGCACGACTCGACATGATTCTGGCACAAACTAGGAACGCGGAGTCGAGGCGGAGTGAGATGACGGGGTCGGTCCCTTGACACGAGACTAAAATGTCTTAATTGCAAGTCCAAGGCACCCTCAACTATAGAATCCTTTCTAAGATGCTTAAACCGTATTCCCAAGTTGCCGGCCCACAGCATGGCATAACCCTACCACAAACAAGATCATGAATAGATTAGTATGTACACAATCGCTTACACGTTCCAATTTCTCGTTGGGCACGCTGTATATGCACGTCGCGCCACGACGGCATGCACCAGCCCATGCATGATGATGTCTATGTGGTTTTCATTACTCTCATCAACGCCCATCTCCGTCTTTCAGTCCCCAGGCATGTCCATTTGTCTATCTATGGACCCCAGGCCGGCCGAGCCTTCGAAGACCGTCGGCCAGGTGACCTATCAGCTAACCCTCAACAGCAAGTAGTAAGAGGTATGACCAAGACCTCACCTGTCGACTTGAGGCGGCGAACAACACCAAGACAAGACCCCCGTTCAGCCCCATCGCACAGCCAAGAAACGCCGAGGTAGCCGCATCCCTAGTCAAGCTTTTCCAATGGAAGCCAACCCTTTCCATTCGACCCTCGAGCCAATGAGCCAATGGCGACCCCCTGACGGATCCCTTCCGAAAGCCGAGCCGCCTCGCCAGATTGACAGATTGCCATTGCCAAGAGGCGCCCAGCCGTCGACTGCCGTCGCATCGCCGCTGCCTTGCCGGTCTTGGTATTCCCTGGGTATTCCCCAAGAGCCTCTTGAACGTCTCAAACCCCTCAAGCCTCTAGTCTTGAAGAAAGCTGCCAGATCGAGACCTTCTAGATGGACTGAGGAACGCCGCTCAATGGTTTTGACTAGCGCAGCGTCGGCCCAGATCCCGAGCCACCCTCCAACGAGAGACGCCGTAGAGGCCCCGCGTCGCTGGGGTCGCCCTCGCCATCCGTTCTAGCCGTGCAGCTCTCAGAAACGAAACCCTCTGGTGCCCACTACGCGCTCTTTTTCCTCCTCGTCTGTCGCCATCTGAACCATGACTGCGCCCACGCCCACCGCCACCGCGTACCTGTCCCGTGGGCCCCCGGGGTCCCATATCAAACTGCTGCCTCCCAACCAAACCCCGGCCCTGACTCGCGCCGTGGGCGGCAAACTTACGAGACCCTTTGGTTCCCGGGCTCCCACCCAATGCCCGGACCGGACGTTGTCCGTCTCCAGATATCAGACAAACCCAGGAGGAAGGTCGAAGGAAGGGGGCGTGCGCTGCTCAGGTCACGCCTTTCGGCTCAATGATCCCCCAAAGCGCACCCACCCGGCCGGTTCTCCTCGTTGGCTACCGCTGGTCCTTCGACTGGTGTCGTCGAATGGCAGACGTTCCATCTCTCCCCCAGGACGCGTGGGGGGGAGGGTCGTCGTGAGTGGTTTTGCCTTCCCTTTCGTCGTCCCTTGTCGCGGGGGCCGAACTCGTGGACCGGGGCGGACGCGCAGCCACCCCAACGAGAGACCTTGGGGTAAAGCAGGGAAATGAGGAGAGAGCGTGAGGGACATCTGGGGTTATGCGGACGGTTTGGTGAGGAGGAGGACGTTGATGCCCTTTGGGTTGCTACGCTCCACTCCATCTGGGATCTGCGCTTATATAGAACGTCGCAGCATCCCATCTTCCTTTTCCTTCCCTCCCGTCTTTCGTTCAGGCTGTTCGACTCGATCATTTCCTTGTGAGACAGACTCCTGATCTGAGCCCTCACCGACGACTGCCCCATCCATCTCCTCATCAGGATCCCGCACATACGCAGCAATGGCATCCCACGAGGACACCGACGTGCGGCCCAAGGCCAGCTCCCTCCACGAGGTCGAGCGGACCAACTCGTACGAGAAGGCCGACACCCAGCGCCTCGAGAACGTCGACAACGAGCTCTCGCAGTACGTCAACGACGGCTCCATCGTCGTCACCAGGGAGCGCAGCGACGAGCTCCGCCGCAAGATCGACCGCCGCATCCTCCTCGTCATGATCGGCACCTACTTCCTCCAGGCCATCGACAAGGGCACCATGTCGTTCGCCTCCGTCATGGGCCTGCGGACGGACACCGGCCTCGTCGGCCAGCAGTTCTCGTGGCTCACGACGTGTATCTACATTGGTACGGCGACGCCAACTCGACCCAACCATGAAGAGACTTGCTAATCTTGCTCCATCGCAGCGATCCTGTTCGTCGAGTTTCCGCAGAACTACCTCATCGCGCGTCTGCCCGTCGCCAAATACCTCAGCTTCTCCATCTGCGCCTGGGGCGCCGTCCTGGCCTGCCACGCGGCGTGCACCAACTTCACCAGTCTCGTCATTGTCCGCACCCTCCTGGGTATCTTCGAGTCGGCCTGCCAGCCTGCCTTCGTCATCCTCTCGTCCATGTGGTACCGCCGCGAGGAGCAGGCCTCGCGCGTGACGTACTGGTACATGATGAACGGAGCGCAGCAGGTCGTCGGCGGCCTGCTCGCGTACGCCTTCACCAACATCAAGTCCGGCCCGCTCAAGTCGTGGCAGTGGCTCTTCCTGGCCTACGGCATCATCTCGTTTCTCTTTGGTGTCTTTGTGCTCTTCTGGATGCCCGACTCGCCCATGCGCGCCAAGTGCTTCACCGAGCAGGAGAAGAGGGAGATGATCGAGCGCGTGAGGGATAACCAGACGGGTATCCAGAACAAGACGTTCAAACGCGAGCAGGCCATCGAGGCCCTCATGGACCCTCAGGTCTGGGGATACGCTCTCATCGCCCTGTGCACCACCCTGCCTACCTCAGGTCTCGGCGCCTTTGCCAACATCATCATCATGGGCTTCGGCTTCAACAACCTCCAGGTCCAGCTGCTCGCCATGGTCCTCGGCTTCTACATCATTTTCGTCCTCCTCGGCTCCGTCTGGCTCGTCAAGAAGACCGGCCAGAACCTCTACGTCATGCTCGGCTTCTGCGTTCCGTAAGTTAACAAGTCCAATCACAACAAAAAGAAACCTCCTGCTCACACCCTCCCCAGCTCCGTCGTCGGCACCGTCCTCCTCATGACCCTCCCCAACAACACCCATGCCCAGCACATCGGCCTCCTAATCTGCTACTACATCACCCTCTCCTTCTGGTCGGCCCAGACGCTCGCCCTCTCGCTCATCTCGCGCAACATCGCCGGCCAGACCAAGAAGCAGATCGCCGTCGCCCTCAACTTCATCGTCTGGGCCGCCGGAAACGCCATCGGGCCCCAGGTCTTCCTCTCGTGGAACGGCCCGCGGTACTTCATCGCCTTCGCCACCCACCTGGGCTGCTACGCGCTGCTGATTCTGATCATCATCTCCCTGCGCGTGTACCTCACCCGCCAGAACAAGAAGAGGGACGAGATGGCCGCCGCCGGTGTGGCCGAGGCGTCGCCCGACTACACTGCCCACGCGTTCGAGGACATGACTGACAAGGAGAACCTGGCGTTCCGCTACGTGTTTTAAATTTTGTATCAGCGATGCGTTGCTAGTTTGTAAAAGAGAGCCAATAATGAACCTTGGCTCATGTATAACAAAATGAGAAAAATGATTCCCCACCTCAACCGGTAGTCTTGCCACCCCCGTGCTCTGTGCCAAACGTCGTGACTGATGCGCAAGTCTTCCGGCCTGGGAGGTCTGCGAAATTGAGCCGGCAGGATAGGCCGGACTTGGACTGTCTAGATAGATTTCCGCTCGAGTCCCGCCGCCAGCGCGAACAGATGACGAAGAGGAAATTCCAAATCGAAGCTTACGCAACGCCGGTGATGGCTGCGGGGCGGTGCCGAGTCACACGCCGGCAGCCACCGGTCCTTGGCTGCGCAGGCGTGGGGACGCGAAGAACTGCCCGATGATGTAGCGGCCGCAGTTTTGTGCGACGTGACGCAAAGGCAGGCACGGGTTAACTCCGACGAATTGAGGGCAGATGTCGCGTGAAGGACGTCGTCGATTCTTGTTCGGAGCCTCTTGATGAAACCCCCACGCCAAGGTCGCTACCTCGTCGGCGTCTCCATCATCGGGGGGGTAGAACAGGAGTGGGCGCAACTTCGGACCCCTTTCGTTGAGCCGGGCGATCTTTGCCCTATTTGGGACTCGAGACAGCTTGCGCTTTCGTACCTATACAGCAGATTATGGACGACAGGGAAATGCAGCTGCGCGCAAGAGATAACCTGCCGTCCGACCAAGCGTGGCCAATACCGGCGGCCGGGTCCCTGGCCGAAAAGGCCAGACTTAGGTGCAGCTTAGCCGCAAATACGCGCGTTCTTTTGAAACAGATGAAGGACTTTGATTGTCTCCGGGGATGAAATCTGACGTGCATAAACCCGAAAGGGAGAACGCTAGGGTCCGGAGCGCCGGGTAGGGGCCGAAACGCCCAACGGGGCGGAGTGCGGAGTGCGGAGTGGGGCCTATCGGCCGATCCGGCGGGTCCGCTCCGCTCCGCAGTAGTACTGACTTGCGGGCGCATTTGTTCCAACCGCTGCTGACCTGAATGCGAGATAGGCGACTGTGTGTGGTGGTGCCTATTTCCAGAAGTGCCTTTGTTCGTATCGCCCACCATCACCCATGCGCCGCATCTGCACGTGGAACTTTTTACGAGGAAAACGGTTCTTTTGCAACGCCCGTGGGGCATACTACGGACCGGACCTGCCAGAGGTCCCCGGCTGCCACTACCAATGCCAACGGCTCCTTTTGACCCGGAATGATACCCTATGCTGAAATTTGCCAAGAAAGAAAATCATGGTGTGTCGTCGTGTGACGGAAAAGTTGTAAGAATGCGGATGCTGCCGGCGCTGATGCTCGCTTTGCTGATTGAATGCTGGTGCCAATGGCTTGCCGAATAGAATCGAAGAAAAGAAAAGAGTGTCGCTTGCTTCTGATGTCCCGAGTAATTTCACCCGCTGTCCAATGCTTGATCTCGTAGTCGTACAACCCCGTAATCATCGTCATTCGTCTTGGCCTGAATGCCTTTCCCTACCGGGCCCCAGCCTCAGTACCAGGTCGGCGGGATGGACCAGTGTCGGAGCATGGTGTCGACCGCCTTGTTCCACTCGTACTCGAAGCACGCGGCGAGCTGGGCCGCCTCCTCGTCGGTTGGCTCGCGGCCGCCCCACATCTCTGGCTTCGCGGCCTCGAGGGCGGCGTATCCGGATACCAGGCCACTGCCGCAGGGTCAGTTTATCTCCGTCCTCTCTTCATGCGTACTGCGAAGGGAAGTGGTGCGCGGTGTTGAACTCACTCTTCTTGGATCTTCATCAGGCACAGCCACGCGAGGTTCCAGCTCTTGTTGGAGTTGGGGTCGCCGCGGACGCGGACGTGGGCGTCGTACAGGATGTCGCTGCAGAGGGGGTAGCTGCGGGTGAGGCCGCGCATCTCGGTGAGGAACTGGTTGCTGTTGACGTAGTACTCCCAGGCGGCCGTCATGGGGCCCTGGAAGGCGAGGGCGTCCTCCTCGTTCTCGCAGGTGGCGGCCACGCGCTCGATGCGGCAGAGCTCCGTGAGGGTGTTGACGCGGTGTGTCTCGAGGGATTCGATGAGCTGCTGGATGGAGCGCTGCAGTTTGAGGTCAGCCATGTGTACCATCAGGTGAGCCTGTACCATGGGAGGTTGCGATGAGATGTGATGCTAGGCAGGGTCGTCATGAGGGAGGAGGCAATGGACACGAGCGGGGATAGTACAAAGAAGAGGCCATCACTAACTTGAACCGCCCTCGGCTTCTTGCTGCTCTTGGAGCTGCGGTGGTGGCTAGACGATCCTCCCGAACGGCCCGAGCGAGACGACGACATGTTCGACGATGGTGTGGATGAAGGGTGAGACTTGTGAGTGAGACGTGGTTCCGAGAAGCGGGAGAGGATGTCTTTAATAGTGAGTGGCGCTTGTCGAGGTGTTCCAATGGACAACGAGAGTGTGTTCAGGAACAGTGATTGTTGTTGAGGGTGTGTTGGTATGTGTTCGTGTTTGAGTGTGTTGGTGTTGGATGCTTCTGCTTCCCCGAGAGTATGCTTCAAAGGCGGGCGATGTTGGTGATATTATATCCTGGCGTGGTGTTGCTACCGACGTCTCTTTCATCGCAGTAGGCATTCAACATCCAGAAGGTCTTCGATATCTCAGATCATCTAATTGAGGTAGCCAAAAGGCACACACCACAGCTGAACGAAGATCGTTTGCCAAGTGACGTCGAATGCTTCGGCAGGCCGACATGAGATAGCCGTCGGGCTTGTGATGATGATGTTGGTGTCCGCAGCTGGAGGCCAATTTGCAGGTGCTTATGACGATGATGTGATAATACTATGCAAGTTGTCGAGCCACAGAAACTCCCAGGCCAAGTCCTGGGAAGCTTATGGCGGAGTAACACCGAGAAACGGCAAGATGAGGCGGTGGCTGGTTGTGAGGAAGACGAAAGGCTAACATTGGACGACCGAGAAGGTGACTATGAATAACAGAACAAGAATATGACAGTTGGAACACAAAACATTGTTGTGTTTGGATGGCAGAAGCGGGCAGGAGGAGGCCTGCCCTAGCCACATGTCACTGCCGGGCCTGGGCCGGCGCATGGCAGGAAAGGAATCCGGGGGCTCTAATCGTGGGAAGCATGGAAGCCGAAGCCTCATGTGGCCCAGGGCTGAGGCTGAGGCTGATGGAAGGCTTCAGGATGAGGTTTAGGGCGCGGCATGTAAACGGCGTCGAGCTAGGCACGAGACGGGCCAGGGGGGGAGGGATGGGAGGAACACCCGGACGGGTGGGTACCATCCTCCCGGCCCCAAGCCCAAACCTAAGCCCAAACCCTGCCCGTCCCAAAAGACCGGCTGTGCAGTAGCTTCAGTCAACGGCGAGAGCGCATTTGATCGTTTGAATGGCCTCTCAATGTTGAAACCGGGGAGGGACGGGCATGGCCTCTGCAGGGTCATGGGAGACAACGGGCAACTCTGGCAGGTGATTGGCAGAAGAGAGAAGTGCGTCGGTCTGTAAACTGCTTACGGATCAGCGTATTTTTGTCTCCTGTGACGTCCGTGGAGCTACACTGGATCGAGACGATAAGATCGTGGTGGTATAGTCCCAGGTGCCCGGACAGCAATGCAGACGGCAGGGATGCGGCAGACCACCCGGCAGGTGTTGCAACTTGCGCTACTACAGCCCTACCAGGTCTCGCGGTACGAATGATGCATTCTCATAGGGCAGTCGGGAAGAAGGTCGGCAAGGGTGCGAGAGGGTTGAATGTGAATGGCGACGTCGTCAACGTGAGAGGTGAGATTTTAGTGGGGAGGGGAGGGGGTCATGTCCGTCCACGTCCTTGGTGGTGGCATGGCGCGCGCAGTCACCGCACCGCACCGCACCGGACTCTTGGAAGATGGAAGGGAGAAAGCCACCTCCAGAATGCGATGGATCCAGGGCCCCCGGACGCACCCACATTCTCAGATGGAAGTGGGTGTGTCGCGGTTTTTGGTGAAGGATTAGGATGTACGGCAAAGACAGAAGGCAGTGGCGCGGGTTTGCTGACATGGCTCGGAACTCGTGCGAGCAGAGATTCAGTCCGTTGGCGAACGGTGCGAAATCATCGGGTTGAACGCCATCGAAGATAGCAGAGCAAGTCCCAGATGAAGATTTCCAGTGATCGTGTCTTGTCTTCACGATGGTGATGAAATGCAAAAGTGGGGCGGTGGCCCATAGGTCACCCCGGCGCCGTCGGAGTTGACGGCGGAGAATGGCCGGGAGAAAAGCGGGACTTGTGATGTCCGCTGGTCTGCCTACCGAGGTGCCTAGCAATCGCTAGTAGGCATTTGGTGGGTGGATAGGTAGGCAGGTACCTAGGTAACTACCTTGCCAGTGACGTCGACCCGCACGCAAATGAGTGGTGTAGGTAGGTACCTGCTTATGTCACTTCTCGGGCTCCCTACGGCTTCGAGGGTCGGCGATCACGGTGTGATGGCATCGGATCGTTTTCCAAAGGTTCCATGGTGTGAAGTAGGATATCGGCTCCCCTGCAGTGATACACCACCGCATAAAGCATTATCCGAGCGACCTAGCCTGCGTGATGTGTGGGGGGTTTCCTGATGGGGAGTTTCCATTTCCATAGGGCTGAATGTTTCAAAGTCGCCGATGGCAGCTTGAGACTGCGGGTTGGTTCGATTGACAGCTCAGCTGCCCCGCGTATGGCATCAATGAGGGGGGCGAGGCCTCTTGGGAAATTACTGTATTGGCCTCGGGCCGCATCGCATCGTCTCTCGGTGATCCTAGTGCTCAGTTCGGACTGCGTTCGCCCGGAGATGCAACCGTTTCCAAGTTTCGAAAATGTGATTCAGGTTGCTCGCCTGGGGCGCTTGTTTCGACCTCTGAGAGGCCCGGTGACACGGTCGAGAGACGTCGGGTTCTAGACCACGATATGCGAGGCCTGAAACTCCCTGTAAAGACGCAACGATTGGCCAATGATGCTGTGAAGAAACCGTTTAATGTGGCGAGAAACGTGCTGCTGAGGGTGACTCGGTGAGGCTGTCTGCAGCTGAGAATCCCTTCCAGCCTTTTCCCCCCCTCCCCGGCAGATCGATCGACTGTTTCGGCCGCATATCCATGCGACCGGTCGATCATGGACCTGCTTTCTGCATGTCGACACTGACTTCTCGAGACTGACTGGCCAACAGGCGCCGAGGAGGACATGCGCGAATCCGAAGGTCAAAAAGGAGTCATCGTGGACCTCAATTTTTTCTCGTGTCAATATTTGGCAAGGCAGACTCGGACTCGAAAGACGTGGCAGGAGCGTTCTTGCGATCCGCGGTCCGACAAAGGAACCAAACAAGCGCCAGTATGCGGCAAAGGTCGGCGGAGAGACCGTCTAGCGCCAAGAGGTCAAAAAAAGAGAAGAGAAGCGACGGTGCTAGGCGCGACGGATGCGAGTGCTGTGGTTTGCTGCGGTACGTGATGAACGGGAAGGAGAGAGAGGATCGCGGTGTCTAGAATGGAAACAGGCGCGGAAGCCTAAAAGAAGTGGAACAATCCAGCGCTGTGCACCTCCCACAGCGGTTGGTGGTCCACTAATTAATTGGCAGCAGTGAACGGCAGGTGCGTGCCACTTGGACTCCATCGCGCTTGCCCGGTGCAGTGCACTGCGCCACGACGTAACGTGGGGTGACTCCGCTAAAAAGGCTCCCGTCCGTCTTTACGGCCAATCAGCAGTCCCGGCCGAGTCCGAGAAGGAGTCGCTTTCATTGGTTGCGGATGTGGCTCGTTCCGGGAATCCGTGGCTGCCCGCTCTCTTCCATCCCGCTCTGCCTCCTCTGCCTCCATCTCCATGCCTCTCTCTCAGCCCCTTGTCGTCCATTTCTGGTCTTATCTTGCATTCTCATCACAGGGTCTGTCATTTCCGAACACTGGACCGAGGCCAATTTGCTCATCTTGGCATCGCGTGCCATCCTTGTCGAGCGCAGTGAAGTTGGATGCGGCCCAGCCATTGGCTTCTTCCTCCTCAATGCCCTGCCCGTTTCTGAAATGACGTCCAACCCTCACCCTTTCTCCGGGACCCTGGACCTGGACCATGGTCTGTCCCCCCCTGGTCGTTTCTCGTAGGGCTGTTCTCTCTACAACCCGGCCGGCAACGCAGGCGCACCACCATCAACATCCCCTTGAATCTCACCTTACAATCAAGGATAGTCAGGAACCTAACCCACCGTAGCGTGCTCTCACCGCTTCGGAGCCGAATGACCCACCAGACCGTTACACGATGATGCACATGCGTTGCGGAGATGAATCATTAGAGTCCACTGCATGCGCCAGTATGCCTTGCGACATCAGGAACACTCGAGTACCTATCTCGTTAGGCGTATTCTGAGACGATGGACCTAGACCACGAAGCGACTACGGCGGCCGCCGATGCCGCTGCCATGTCAGCACTCGGCATCATCATGTACCTTGATCTGTAAGCCAGAGGACCTCTCTCGCGGTGGTCTTTACCTCACCGGCCCCGTCATGGTATTTTTGGCCCCCACGCACCTCACCCAGAACACTGAAGCAATGGCTGACATCACTCAGTGAGGTGCCCTATGATGGCCCCGGTACCATCGATGTCAGCTAACCCTTCCTGGAACGAATCTCCACTATTGGGTAGCGAACAGGACGGACGATAGCGAAGATGGAACAGACAACATCAACAACAGCGACGGACCACAGTGATAACAGGCACGAATCGCAGAATAGCATACCTACCTACCTAGGCATGCAGGTAGCTGATACTCTCTGAGAAGGTGGGCACTGGGTTAGCTGGTGCTGAATAGAGGACCGAGGCACCGCAGTGTACCGACCTACCTAAGGTAGGTACAGAGCACCTGGACACACCGCTGACTGCAGCTTAAATTGGCTATCGTGAACCTTTGCCTCTCTAACAACCCCGCTTATCTCATGCTGGGGAAGCTTGATGGTTCCGACAGCCGCAGGCTCCGCTGACCACCTCCGGCGGGCTGGTTCTTCGGACGTATGCTCACGGGTATTAGCATCGTCATTCCGTGCTTCGTTGAGGCCTCCTCAGGTGTCAGCGGGTGTCGATTGGCGACACCATACGCGGGCGTCTTACCGGGCTTCTTGTTTACCTTGGGCATACCGTCACCGTAGCCGATCATCGCGGCCTTTCCGTGCATGTGGTTGAGGAATTATTGCCTTCTAGCTTGCATTCAACTTGCGAATTCCATCTGTCTGACTGCAGCCTGCGTCCATCATCTTGCAGAGCTCAAACCTCGCTCATCTCCCACCTCCCATCTCCAAGTTGCCTTCCGTTCGTCACTAGGAACGACCAACGTGCCTTCCGTTTGTCGCCAGAGATGACCAAACTATGCTGGATTCGGCGGGAAAGAGCAGGTGATGAACTCTTCAAGGACTCACTCCTCACTGGGGGCGGTGCGAATGTCGCAGGTAGTGTGGAACACCTCGGGGGGAGCGCCCTCGGGCCACCAGTCCTTGGGCTTGCACATCCAGTTGACCGTGTAGCAGTTGGAGATGCCGCCGCGGCAGCTGAGATAGCCGTTCCAGTTGGTGACGACCGAGTCTATTCCATCGTCAGAACTCTTGTCACACACACGCAGAAGAGGGAAAGGTTGGCGACTTACTGACGTCGATCGTGGTCTTCTTATAGTTGCCCAGGAGGGTGTGGCACTTGCAAGTCATGTGGAAGCCGTCGATGTCGCACTCCTTGCAGCTCTTCCAGAAGTTTCCACTGCGACCTGGTCAGAATCCTGCTCTGACAGAAAGAGAGGGGGAAGCATAGGCTTACTTGGGATGGTGCTTAGGCTTGGGCTTGAGCTCGCCAAGAACGTTGGCGATGCAGTCGTTGAGGTTGAGGACCGAGTAGGTAGTATCTCCGCAGATCTTGTCGTTGCAGTAGGTGGAGATGCTGCCGTCGGAGCGAAGAGTGAACTTGTCGCCCGAGTTAATGTAGCCGCAGCCGTCCTGGAGGAAGCCAGGAGTGGACTGCAGGACGGAGGCAGCAGCCATGGCGGGAAACGCGATACGCATGATGGTTGGTGGGTGAGTGTTTGTGAAGTATTGTGCTTTGTGTAGCTTCACTGAAGTTGTGAACTCACACAAGGTCCAAGGTACTTAGGTGGATGAGTGAGAGAGTCCAAGGGAGGAAGAGGTTGCAGCCCTGAAGGTTGAAGGTTTTATTATGGTAGGTGCCTCGTTAAGAAAGGCCACAAAGAGAAGGAGCAGGCAGGCACACTAGGAACTCCTTCCTCATGAATCAGTAGTAGTTTGCTTTACATTTCATTCTCAGTGAATCAATCAAGGAGATTTAACGACCAAGATAAACACCTCACCTATTCACTAAAGCATAAGAATTGGTTTGCCCAACACAGCCTCAACTGGGTTGCTAGTGTCTCTCATGGGGAAGACGATTTTATTCATCACTGCTCTTGCTCTACTTTCTTAAATCCAAGCCTCATCGCTAAGTAGGTTAGACAAAATTCAACCACCCTTGTACAAAGTCAGTGAGCCAGCCTACTCACTGGCAGCACATGCCCTGTCCTCCACGTGCCTTCCACTTTGAGATCCAAACCTCCAGGCAAACATCTTTGTTTGAGGCTATCAAACCATCTCCCTCCTTTCTCCCTAGCTCTACCTTCCCTCCTTATCTCTCTCCTCGGCTTCCTTCTCACAGCAACGTAGCCACTCTTCCCCTCTCACAGTGAGTCCAATGCTTCACTTAAGACACTGTCACAACCAACTAATCTCTTTGGATACTTCCAGCTGCTCAACATGAAGGTCATCCAAACTACCGTCGGCTTGCTTGGAGGCCTTGCGCCCCTCCTTGCCCACGCGCACCCTCACTCCAACGACATGGCCACCCAGGCCGAGGCTCTGAAGACCATCACAACCACCTCCACCGTCCAGACCACAGTCACCCAAGCCGACCCCAGCATCGTCTCCAACCACGCCGCCGCTGCTGCCGCCTCTACCAAGCAGGGCGACGATGCCAGCCCCGTCTCTGGCTTCGCCAAGACGTGCCCCGAGTGGTCCGTCTGGGACTTTGGCAACCACGTCTGGGCCAACTGCCGCTTCGAAGGAAAGCTCCTCTGGTCGCGCATCGACCTCGACCACATGCTCGGCAACGTCGGCGGCCGCCTCGTCTACCAGAAGGGCGGCTACTTCTCCTCGTCCTGCGTCTCCTGCGGCCGCGTCGAGGGCAGCCCGTCCGAGTTCCGGTGCTCCTGCCCCGACAGCAAGGGCAACCTGCACGAGACCAGCGTCGACCTCAGTGAGTACTATCCTCTGACCTATGACTTGTGAGAGACTGCGGTGCTAACCAACCACCTCAAGACCTCTACCTCGGAAACATGAAAGGGTTTCTCTGCTCCGAGTACCAGTGTGGCGTCCTTGACGGCCCTCCGTCCCGTGTCTAATTTCCAGATATCCAAGCGATGATTTGAAGGCATTCATTGGGATAAAGAAGAGGCCCGACGCCTAGATGATGTTCTGAGCCGGTATAGGAATGACAAAATGCGTCATAGACAGTGAGCGTCAATTGACTAGATACATCTGCCCTATTCGTTTAAACCAAGTGCATATGTATGTCGTGATTGCAGTGTACAAAAACGCCCCCTTTGTCGAATCATATATACCCATGCCGTCGGCGGCTTCTTACCAGCTACCTACAGAAGACAACTGCCTCGAGCTCTCGCCGACCAGGAAAGAGTACTCCCCACTCGTAATCATGACCCAGTTTTGTTCATTAACGTCCCAGTAGCTGAGATCGCGGCGGGTGAGGTTGAAGGTGACGGTCTTCTTCTCGCCCTTCTCCAGGTTGAACTTGTCGAACCCACGCAGGACCTTGACGGGGAAGTCCACGCCAGGAACGTCCTTGGGATACGAGAGATACAGCTGCGGAACAACCTTGCCGGCGACGGCGCCCGTGTTGGTCACGTCGGCCTTGACGGTGACATACGTCTCCCACAGGTCGGGGTTTCCGCCCTCCTCGCCACCGGCTCCAGAAAGAGGCTGCTTGACATCGTATCCATCCGGGTAGGGATAGGGCTCCTTCACGATCTCGTCCGTTGACTCCAGGTACGGGTACACGTACTTCTCCAACTTGCGGAATCCCTCAGGGAATAAGGCCTCCTTTGCGTCTGGCAGCTTGTCGCTGAACTTGGGCGGCTCGGCGGCCGGGGCCGGGCGAGAGGCGGGCAGTCTGGACTTTGGTTTCACTTCCTCGACGACGACATTGGAGAAGCCAAAGGTCGTGTACGACTTGCCGAACCCAAACTCGAACCGTGGCTCGATGGCGTTCTTGTCGAAATGCCGGTAGTCGATGTACAATCCCTCGGAAAAGTCCTGCTGAGGCACGACACCGTTCGGCAGGTACAGCACCTGACCAGCGGGCCCGTAGTCCTTCAGAGACTTGGGAATAGTGTAAGGCAGCTTGCCACTGGGGTTCACATCGCCAAAAATGACGTCCGCGAGGGCGTTGCCGCTCTCCTGGCCCGGGAGATTAGCGTAGAGCACGGCCTTGACGCCGGGGTGCTCGATCCAGCGCTCCATCTCGACCGGACCGACGGAGTGAATAACAACAATGGTGTCGCCGCCGGCGGTGTTACCGACACCACTCTTTCCGCAGTTGTCTGCCACGTGCAGGATGAGGTCGTCTCCTCCCTTTTGCAACTTGAGATCATTGCGGTCTCCACTGACGCCGCCCCAGGAGACAAAGCCTTCGCCCGAGTCGGCATTGGCAAACACCATGCAAACATCCTTGTCGCCCACCACCGACGGGTCTTTCTTAGGGATCTCGTTTGTGAGGTATTCGGAAATTTCGACCTTGTCGCCCTTGAAGCCCTTCTTGAGGGCCTCCACCGGGGGCACCAGGTAGGGAAACTCGACGGCACCGCTGCCCCAGCCGGAGCCCAGCGTTCCCTGGTTGCATGCGCGATCATTGCAGAAGTTGGGACCCTTGCCAGGGCCCGCATCCTCGCCAAAGATGCCAATCTTGAGCTTCCCCTCGTGGCGCTTGCGCTTGGCGTCGATGAAACCGTCACGGCTGATCGGCAACACGTCCTTGTTCTTCAGGAGGACAATGCCCTCGGCAGCAACGCGGCGGGCGATGTCGGCGTGGTCGGCCTGCACGTTGACGTACTTGTTGACCTCGACCTCTTCCTGGGGTGTCTTGCTTCCCGGAGCGAGAACGCCCATCTTGTCGTTGGTCCACGAGGAGAAGTTGGGGAGCTCGTTGGGGAACTTCTTCTTATCGTCCTGGCCCATTTGGTACCACGCAGCAACGATACGGACGGCCATGTCGTTCAGTCTGTCGATAGGCACGGATCCGTTCAGAACGGCCTTGGTGAGCTCAGAACCCCAGAGGGACTTGCCATCCTGCCAGAACAGCCCGTCACCAGGCATCGTCATATCGAGACCGGCCAGCGCGCTGCCGACGCCTGATCGCTGTGCGAGCCAATCCGACTGGACGAAACCCTGGAAGCCCATCTCATCCTTCAGAATGCCGTTGAGGAGCTTGGAGTTGTCGCAGGCATAGGAGTTGTTGACCTGGTTGTAGGAGCACATGACGCTGGCAACACCGGCCTTCACGGCATCCAGGAATGGCCACACATACAGTTCGTGAAGGGTACGGTCGTCGATGTTGCTAGAGATGGCGTTGGGCAGTCCCCACTCCCAGCTCTGACGGAAATGCTCCTGCTCGTTGGCGACGAAGTGCTTGATGGTGGCGATGACACCCTCCTCCTGGATGCCTTTGATGGTCTCGGCGGCAGCAATTCCTTGCAAGTAGGGATCGGAGCCGAAGCCCTCCCAGTTGCGACCCCCTGCAGGCATGCGTCCAAGAGGACCGACGCAAGGGCCGAGCAGAACATTGATTCCCTTGCCTCGGGCCTCCTGTCCATGTGCCTTGCCCCTCTGGTACATCAGCTCTTTGTTCCAAGTAGCACCGACGGTGATGCCGGCAGGGAACGCGGTCGCATTGTCAGCGAAACGAATGCCCAATGGGCCGTCTTGCAGTTGAAGCTGGGGAAAGCCCACGTGGACAGCGGGACCAGTGGTACCAACGGCCAAGCCCATCATCCAGCCCGTGCCTGTGGTGATGTTCACCTTCTCGGGCAACGTCATCTTGGCGACCATATCGCCGGCCTTCTTGTAGCTCTCAGCCCAGTTCTTGGAAATGCCGCCCTTGGGAGTTGGGTACCACGGCGGAGACAGACCGGTCGGGGGAGGTCCCTTGAACTTTTTGTACATGACGGCTCCTCCGGCGCTGATGATTATCCACATGGCGAGCACGGCGGCGGCTGCCAGACAACATAGCTTGGTACGGCCTCGGAAGACGTCCTTCAGGGCAGCGATGCCACCGGTACGCCTGCCGGAGAGGAACGCGGGGGTCGGAAACGACTGCTTCTGGGTATCTCCTCGCAAGTAGTCGGTAGCGTCGATGTCGGAGCCATCCTCAGAGTCCCTGTCGTACGAACGACGGGACTTCTCCTCGTGGAGGAGGCCCTCCTTGCTGGGATCCATGATGTATGATCCGATTCGGCGGTGCTCTGACGGGTAGAGTGTGTAAGATCGATGCCCGAGGGCTGCTGGCGGTTCGTTGAAGTCGAATCGACCAATTCGAGGTCTAGTGTATCGCCTTTCTTCCAGTCCAACGGCCAAAGGAAGTGTAGGTGTGGAAGAACAAAAAAGAAGTCAGGAAGGGACGGGCGTCAGGTCTGTTCTCTTAGGTTTCAACCTGCAGCTGCCTTTTAGCGTTCGCAGCTGCCGGGCACGTTGGCACGCTTCCAGGGACCTGCTGGACTGGAGCGTCCAATTGAAACGAGGGGACGTACTCGACAGCCCCCAGTTCCATATTCGGTGCCAGCTAACCTTTCTAGGAAGGTATGTTATTCGGCAACGGAACGGAGGGAAACGGAGGGACAGGGACGGACGACGGTAACGGACGACAGGGACTATTAGTGACAGCAATAACAACGACAATAGTAACGGACGATAATGGTAAGAACAGAAAAATTAACGTATAATACTAATAAATGTAGTAGGAATAATTACAATACCAACAACTAGAATGAAGAGACTTGCACTCTATCAGACGGCTACTTCTAGGAGTGGTTAGTTGACCCCGAGTAAGGGATCGAGTGCCACCGTATACGACGCCTCGTTGAAACAGACGGTGGTGGGGGGGTCAGTGGGCGGGCAGCCCGCGACTCCAGTGTCCTCCCCGCCGCTTGGGGCCTTTACCCCTGTCCGTAGTGACGTCCCTCTGTCCCAGCAGCAGGTTTGCCCCTGGTGATTGGCGCGGGACCTCGGCAGCACGGGCCTAGCGTGCCTTGGGGGAGCCATTGAGTTCCCGCAATGCTTCTTACCGGCCGAAGATTTCCCGCAACTTCAATATTCCTGTTTCGTCTCAAGACCCGATCCCGAGACGAGGGAGTGCCCACAGACGCCGGTCGTCTGCATGTTGCAGTTCAGGTACGGATACAGGGTGCCTCGTCAAAATTCCAGTAGCAGGCTTCGAGCCGTGTTGTTGCTCGTATCATATCAACCTGCGGCGGTGGATTTGACACAGGCACGTAGGTAGTGCAACACAGTCCGCTTGGATTCACCAGCCCCGAGGAGGCCAAAAGCAACCGATGGACCCGACTCTTGACAACCCCTTCCTTCTGCCGGGCCGTAATCAGAGACGTTATGTCTCGACTATGGTAAACCTTTGCTTGGCGAACACCAAGAACAAGACACCACCGGTAAAACGAGGGTCGAGCATGCTCGGAAGAGGAGCGGCTGGCAGCCCCAGCACAAAAGCTCTCATTGGCAAAGTGCAGCGCAAACAGGCGACCATCTGATGACGGTTCGCCCGCCCTGAACTCTGAGAAATCACAATCTCATGCGCTAGATGCGCTCAGGCACTTCCAGATTCAGTTGGGAGGCGAAGCCAATTGCTGACTCGCTGACATGATTCCCTTAGGTGCCGTATTACCACCACCTGAAATGGCGGATACCAGCGACCACGGACAACAACAGCAATGACGGACAATAGCAGCGAAGACGGACAGCAGAGACGATGACGGACAGCACTGATGACGGCCTACAGACAATAGCGACGAAGGTGGATAGCAGCAGGTTGGTATACTAATAACTAGAGGGGATGTGAGATATCAAGCTCGGACCTGAGTCTCTCGCTAGGTAAGTAGCAAGTGGGTGTCAAAAAAGAATACCGCCCTCGCCCGCAAATTTGTATGGTATGGGCAGAACTTTTTTTTGACACCCACTTGAGTAGGTAGGTATTAGGTACCCAAGTATGTATGCTAGCTTTGTTATGTAGGTAGTTAGGTGATACCCCCTATAGTATGGTAAAAGTACGTATTCTGGCGGCAGATACAAGCATGTTCCAAAAGACGAGCTGGCCCAACATGCGCGTGGAAGTACAGTTTCTTGTAGAGGTTCACAGCCATCTCCGAAACTCAACCAAAAAGGTACCCACCTGAAAGTCGCCCAGCATGCGCTACCTACAACAGAGTGTGAGAGCAGCAGCAAAGCCAGGTGGATGGAGCGCTGTTACCTAAGCTTCCACGCCCCCTGGGCCATCGATGCTTGGTCAGCCAGCCATAGGTACGGATGTTGTAGACGCCACCACTTACAGCGTGGCTCGGTACGCAGTCGCACTCACCACCTTGGTGGGTTCGTCAGGACCAAGTAAGCCCTACCAATGTTAAAAACCCTCCGACACACTGCACCTTGTTGCCGAGTCACCCAGCAAGGTGCAAGAAACTGCGCCCTGGCTTGGTCAATCGGGCATCAAGACGCAGTGGCGGCGGAGTGAAAAAGATGAGGTACGGAGCTTCTCGGTACGTATCGAGACGAAGAAGGGAACACTAGTGGAGATGAACAGGGCCATCTGGCCAATAGCGCCTTCCCGATAGGCAACTGGAAAAGTAAAAAAATTTCACATGGCCCAGGATGCGATTCTGCTTGGTGGATAAGGCAGGAATGAGGGACAATGAGGGACAAAGAGGGACAAGGGGAAAGAAAAAAAAAAAACACTGCGCCCGGACACACCCCCCCAATCTAAAAAAAAATCTTGTGTCGCGACGGAACGTCGTTTCTGCTTACTGCACACACAAACCTCGAGTCCCAGAAGAGAGAGAGGACAGACGAGAGCCCTGCGAAAAACCTCACCTCCTCCCTTCGTCAGCATCAGAAGCGAGGTCCTTTGTTTTCGCGCTCTTGGCCGATCCCGAAGCCGAAGCCCTCACTTCCTCTCTCTCGTCTCTCGACTTTACCCCTCCGAAGAGCGTTGATACCGCATCCTGCAACCCCGCCCTTATCGCCCCGAACAACATCACCAAACGACAACGATGACGGTCGTGGCCAAGGGCGATGCCCCTCCCCCGCCGTCCCAGGAGGAGGTTTCCTCCTTCATAAACTCCATCCTCAACGCGACAACCTCTGCCGCCTCTGTCGATGCCGCCTACGGTCTTTGCGAAGTCCTCAACAACACGGTCGGATATGCGGGTCTCCAACAGTATGGTATCGTCGCCGAGGTCAAGAAGGCCGCTGCCAACAAGAAGTCTGGCCAGATCCGCGAGTCTGCCCAGAACCTGCTCGGTGCCCTGTTTGAGCGTCTTCCTCCCAAGTCGCCTCTCAGCGAGGTCGTCTTCCTGGTTCAGGATGGCGGTCTGGTCGCTTGCTCCCTTGACGCCCTCGCCGACAAGGGCTCCGTCGTCCGCGAGTCCGCCCAGTACGCCCTGGATGCTCTGTTCAGCAACTTGAGCCCCGAGGCTCTCGTCGTTGGCCTGCTGCCCGCCCTGTCCAACTACCTCTCCAAGAAGACCGGAAAGTGGCAGGGAACCGCCGCTGCCTTCAAGCTTCTGCAGAAGATGGCCGAGAAGGCCAAGCAGACCGTTGGCTCCACCCAGGAGCAGGCTGAGGAGCAGGACATTCTGCGCGAGGCTATGGGCACCAAGCTCGCTGGTCTCATCCCCATCGTCGAGGCCGGCATGCACGACCTCAAGCCCGAGGTCGAGAAGCAGGCCGTGCAGACCATGACTGCCCTCACCGACCTGCTCTCCAACGACGATGTCGCTCCTCGCATCCCCCTCCTCATCGACACCATGCAGCACCCCTCTACCGAGACCCTGCGCAAGGCCATCCACGCTCTGTCCATGACCACCTTCGTCGCCGTCGTTACCTCGCCGGTGCTCGCCCTCCTGACTCCTCTTCTGGAGCGATCCCTCAACACCCCCACCACCGCCCAGGAGGTGTTGCGTCAGACCGTCGTCGTCGTTGAGAACCTGACCAAGCTCGTCCACGACCCCATCGAGGCCCGCACTTTCCTGCCCAAGCTCCAGCCTGGTGTCAAGGGCGTCTACGACCGCGCATCCCTCCCCGAGGTCAGAGAGCTGGCTAAGAGAGCTTTGGACGTCATTGACAAGGCCATGGGTGACGATAAGGACGTCATCGAGCGCACCTCCGGCGACGACGTTGCCAAGGTCCTTGATGTCGAGAGCAAGAAGAACGGCGGCC
Organism: Colletotrichum musae; assembly: GCA_027406025.1. Lineage (NCBI taxonomy): Eukaryota > Fungi > Ascomycota > Sordariomycetes > Glomerellales > Glomerellaceae > Colletotrichum > Colletotrichum musae. The sequence goes on from JANVYC010000003.1 coordinate 6,277,817, forward strand.
TCGCTGCCCCGGCCGACTTCTACAAGCTCGCTCGTTCCTACATCTGCGAGCAGGTTGCCGAGGACGTCAACCACCGCTTTGTCAAGCGCATTTCTGCCCGCATCGCACCTTACATCCAGGGCCTGGTGCAGACTGCTGACGCTCACACCGCCATCGCTGATGCCGTTCAGCAGCACTACGTTGCCGAGGACGAGCGCAAGTACGGTGTCCCCGAGAAAGAGGACGACGGAGAGACCGAGATCGTCAACGCCCACTTCTCCCTCGCCTACGGCGGCATGCTGCTGCTCTCCCACACCAACCTTAGGCTTCTCAAGGGTCACCGCTACGGTCTCTGCGGCCGCAACGGTGCCGGAAAGTCCACGCTCATGCGCAGTATTGCCAGCGGCAAGCTCGAGGGCTTCCCCCCTCAGGACGTCCTCCGCACCATCTACGTCGAGCACAACCAGGGCGAGGACGCTGACATCAGCATTCTTGACTTCGTCCTGAAGGACGAGGAGATCGCTGCCCGCGGTACGGACAAGGTCATCGAGGTTCTGGCCGAGTTCGGCTTCACTGACGGCCCCGACGGCCGCCAGTCGCACAAGGTTGGCTCCTTGTCCGGTGGATGGAAGATGAAGCTGGCTTTGGCCCGTGCCATGCTCAAGGGTGCCGACGTTCTCCTGCTGGACGAACCTACTAACCACTTGGATGTTGCCAACATCGCCTGGCTCGAGAACTACCTCAAGACGCACCCGGACATCACCAGTCTGATCGTGTCCCACGACTCCGGCTTCCTCGACAACGTCACCACCGACATCTACCACTACGAGCCCAACAAGAAGCTGGCCTGCTACAAGGGCAACCTGGCCAACTTCGTCAAGCTCCGCCCGGAGGCCAAGAGCTACTACACGCTCTCTGCCTCCAACGTCCAGTTCAAGTTCCCGCCTCCCGGCATCCTGACTGGTGTCAAGTCTTTGACCCGTGCCATCATCCGCATGACCAACGTCTCCTACCAGTACCCCAAGGCGCCCAAGCCTTCTCTGATGGACGTGTCTTGCCAGCTTACCCTCTCCTCCAGAGTGGCCATCATCGGTCCCAACGGTGCCGGAAAGTCCACCCTGATCAAGTTGTTGACTGGCGAGACCATCCCGAGCACCGGCAAGGTCGAGAAGCACCCCAACCTGCGTATCGGTTACATCAAGCAGCACGCGCTCGAGCACGTCGAGATGCACCTGGAGAAGACGCCAAACCAGTACCTGCAGTGGCGTTACGCCAACGGTGACGACCGCGAGGTCTTCCTCAAGCAGACCCGCATCCTTTCCGACAAGGACAAGGAGCAGATGGACAAGTTCATCGACCTCAACGACGGCAAGTCGCCCCGCCAGCTCGAGGCGCTTGTCGGTCGTCAGAAGTACAAGAAGACCTTCCAGTACGAAGTGTAAGTAACCACCATCCGCCGCCGCGCGACCCCTGAGTTCTCATGTGGGCATGTGACTGACGCATTACACAGCAAATGGCGCGGCTGGCTCCCCAAGTACAACGCTCAGGTCTCCCGCGAGACCCTGCTCGAGTGGGGCTTCGACAAGCTCGTCCAGGAGTTCGACGACCACGAGGCTTCCCGCGAGGGTCTCGGTTACCGCGAGCTCCAGCCCGCCGTCATCTCCAAGCACTTCGAGGACCTCGGTCTCGACCCCGAGATTGCCAACCACAACGAGATCGGCTCGCTGTCCGGAGGTCAGAAGGTCAAGGTCGTCATCGCCGGTGCCATGTGGAACAACCCCCACTTGCTCGTGCTCGACGAGCCGACTAACTTCTTGGACCGTGACTCCCTCGGTGGTCTCGCCGTCGCCATCCGCGAGTTCAAGGGCGGTGTCATCCTCATCTCCCATAACGAGGAGTTCGTCGGCGCCCTGTGCTCCGAGCAGTGGCACGTCAACGACGGCCGCGTCGCCCTCCGCGGCAACGCCGCCATCAACCTCGGCTCCTTCGAGGACAACAGCCAGCCCGGCAGCGGCGTCGCCAGCGGCGTCCCGTCCACGGCCGTCTCGAGCGCCTTCAACAGCGCCGTTAACAGCGCCGTCAACTCGGGCGTCGAGGACAACTCGGAGATGAAGTTCAAGGCCAAGAAGAAGAAGAAGAAGACCAAGAAGGAGCTCAAGGAGCAGGAGGTCCGCCGCCGCCTGCGCCACATCGAGTGGCTCAACAGCCCCAAGGGCACCCCCCACCCTCCCGACACGGACGACGAGGCGTAGGCGGAGAAACGAGAGCGACGGGGTCGTTTCTGTTTTGTGTGTTTTTCCCTTTGCGACGGTAATATGATGAATGCGACATTTGTCTAGATGAACCTACCTGCCGGAAAAGTTGGGCTTTTTTATTGTTATTGGCTTTTTTTGGAATTTTGGTACACAACAGTGGGGATGGAAGTGTCGCCGGATACACTCGACACGACCCCAGTAGACCGAGAGATGCGTTAGAGAGAGAAAGAGCTATGACTATTGGGTTCCTCCCCCTCTCCCGGGCTTTTTAGGAAGCGGAATGAGAGGGGGAGCGAGGGGGGTTAGACCATAGAGGCGTTCTGCATATAGACAGGATTGGGACTGGGCGGTTTGATTTCTTTTAGTCAAAGAAGACACCCTAGACAGCTTATTCGAATGATGGAACGAATTGATCCGATCAGAAGAGTCGTCGAGTCTCTGTTGCAGCTGCTGTGACCTTGACGCGTGATATGATGGATGCTGCAGATGAGACCACACATTATGAAGAGACTCGCCTTCTAACGTGCAATCACGACACGGTGTAAAGAGTTGGGGCAGCTTATCAGTGGCTGTCTCATGCGTTGCGTATCACCCGAGGTCACGTAATCAACAGGATGAGCGACTAATCGTTTTTGTCTAATTCTGCTTGAGAAGGAAAATATCATCATGAGAGGGAGGTCCCCTCGAGACCGTCATCCAGCTTCGTGCCCTTTTCCCCCATCATCCAGTTCCCGTTTCCCGTCGATGCCACGTCCCAGCGGACCCGGCTTAGTAGTCGTCAAATAGATTAGGCTTTAAAATATAAATGGCAAAGATATCTGGCATCATATCTTGGTTCAAAAGAAGAAAAGAAAAGAAACAGCAGGCCCGACCCGTCACGTCGTGGGCGGGCTCGGGCTGTGTGATCTAGGTAGGTATCAATATCCCGACTCAACTCCATCCAATGTCTATAACGATTGCGGAAAACGCCCAATGCCCACTGTCGGGACTGTACAAATATCGATCGCCTCGTAGGGCCCAATGTAAATAGCAATTATGCGACAACGCTGCCCGTGGCAAGTCAATTACCACGAGAAGGTCATGAGCGCGGGGTTGAGCGCGATGGGCAGGAGGAGATGGCTTGCAGAGACGGTGGCCATGGGGAGGATGGCGACGAAGTCGGTGATGCGCCAGTCGTGGGGGATGAAGGGGGCAACGGCGAGGATGATCATGCCGGCAATGAAGGCGCATGCAAAGAGCATGGAAAACTTGAACTATTATAAATACACGTCAGCAGCCGTTCAAGTCAGAAGATAGGAATGCCGGGCGTGGCGTTTGCGCAGCCTCGTAATTGGCCAAGCCAGAGAGGAATGTGGGTGGGGGACAGCCAGCCACATTGCTGACGTCCACGAAGGGAGGGGGATGCATGTGTATATAACGACTTACCTTCTTCAAAACCTTGGGCACCTCGATGAAGAAGTTGGAGAATTCGGCCTCCTTGGACGTTGCGCCCCACGTCATGTCGATCTCGAACATGTGAGCCAGCAGAGCCTGGCTGACGTGCAAGCTGAGACCACCAAGGAAGATGGCGAGGAGGAACGTCCACTTGATGTTCTCGAAGAAGGCCCAGATCAGACTCTTCTCGCCGACGCGGTAGCGCATCACAGCAAGGGCGACGTTACCGAGACCGTTGAAGACGATGATGATGGAGAACCACACCTGCCACGAGTCGACGTAGTACTTGTCGAGGTACCCGTTGTACCAGCCCATCAGGAAGTAGTTGACGGACGTCATGATCCAGGCGGCACCAATGGCGTAGTAAGTTCCGATGTATGAGACGACGGTGATCTTGGAAGTGAAGCGAATGTTGCTGAACAGGAACTTGCGGAACAGCGGGGTGAAGGGGCCTCTCCAGAGCCAAGTGCGGATAGGGTGGAACAGAAGCTCGTTGCAGCCGTAGGCATACTTCTCCCAACGCGCGAGTTCGTCGTACACAGTGAGAGACACGCCTTCCTTGAAGCCCTCGCCGGCCCAGGCGGCTAACCGGATAATGTAGCCGTTGCACTGAAGACGAAGCGACATGTCGAAGTCCTCGGACACGTGGGACTCGGACCAGAACTTCTCGTATCCATCCTCGTCAAAGTAACCGACCTGCTGAATGGCGCTCCAGCGAAGAATGGCGTTGTGGCCGACGAAGGGAGCGACGTCACCGTTGGAGACGGTGTAACGAATGGCAGAGTAGATGAGGTTGGTGAAGAAGGTGATGCCGTTCTCGAAGTAGGTGTGGACGACCTGCATGACACCGGAAGAGAATTGCATGATACCGACATCGGGAGATTGCTCCATCTCGGAAACAGCATCCAACAGACAATCGGCAGGGATACGGGTATCGGAATCAATGATGAGGATGTAATCGCCAACACGAATGTTACCATCAGCCCATGCGCGACCGTCAGCCTCGAGGACCTCCTTCAGGGCATGCTCATACGCCTGAGCTTCGTCATGCTGGGTCCACTCGGAAGGGCGGTTGATCTGCTGCAGCTTCGCTTCAACGTTGTTGGAAATCATCAGGGCGTAGTTCATGTTGGAGGCCTTCTTGAACTTGCCGCGACGCAAGAAACCGTCCTCGCCGTGCTTGGGCCGACCAACCCAGCCAATGCTGTGGTCGGCATAGAACTCGATACGGGCGCGGCGGTCCTCCTCGGAGATCAGCTGGATACCGTCGTCGTTGATGAACATGTTGGCCGAGCCACCCTGAAGCTCGTAGGTGGACATGGCCTGCTTGATGGACTTGACCGTGGGAGCAATGACACCAGTCAAACCCTCCTTGTACACGGGACACTGGACGGTGATGTGAGGCAGGATGGAGCTCTGCAGTCTCGGGGGAGGCCGGGCAGAGTAGAATTTGGAGTTGATGGTCAACTGACGGATAGGACCGAAGATCTGAGCCAAGCAACCGACAATGACCTGGGCGAAGAACAGGGTGAAGAAGATCTGGATCGGAAACAGCGCGACGAGAGCAAGACGCAGATAATCTCCGTCAACGGAAACCTCGATGGCGAGCTGTCTCCAGGCAGCACCGAGAGACACGGTGACGATGATGAGAGTGATGGAAACCAGGTAGGTGTTGAGAAGGTGGACGGGTCGCTTCTCGGGCTTGATCTCTCCACTCTCCTCGTCGATCTCATAATCGGCCACGTTGGGGCCCTTCTTCTCATCACCGTCCTCGTCCTCGGCGCCGGCCTTCCACACAAGCTCCATGAGCTCAGACTCGATAGCCTTGGCTCTCTGGACAAGATGAAGAGCATCGTCGTCCCAGACGATGAGGAGTCCCTCAGAGGCGACGAAAGCGGCGAACTGATGCTTCCTGGCCCTGGGAAGATCCTCAATGGTGGGCAGGATCTGGACACGAAGGCCGTTCATCAAAGGGACGTCGACGGCGTCGGGTGTCCACTGGAGAAAGGTCTTGATGACGCGGGAGTTGACAGTCATGGCACACTGGACATTGAGAGCAGCGCATGCCATGGCAAAGGGCGAGTTGCCCAATTGTGGCGGGCATGCCATGTACTGGCCCCTGGCCTTGCGCAGGAGCACACCTTCGATCTCGCCGGAGCCATCGCTCACCCACAGGTGAGAGCATTGCTGCTGGTAGAGGTAGTTGACCATGACCTCGTGCTTGATGTCGTCGAGGAACATGGAGCTCCCATTGGAGCGTGCCGAGCGGCCGGAGATGGACTGAGGGCGAGAGTTGTAGCGAGGAGTAGGCGGTTGAAGCTCCATCTCGTTGGAGGGGCCCGCGTGTTGGGAGGAAGAGCTCTTCTCGGACATGGCGGCCGTTGTCTGGTTCGCGCGGCTCGACTCGGGAGGACTGGCCCCGCGGGGTGCCTCGGGCTTATCAGCCTTGAAATAGCTGCCGATGCCCATCTTGTCGAGGACGTCAAGTCAAGTGAAGTTGGAGTTGTAGAGGTCGTTCGGGGTTGCGATAGCGAGCGTACAGGCGTCCAAGTGGAGCCAGAGCAACAGAATACCTAGCGATTGTGTGGAGAGGTTCAGACTACCATGGACGCGAGCAGCATACAGCGAGTGCGGTTGTCGTGTCGGGTCGAGGAATGCGGACGCGGACGGCAAAGGCAAGCGACAAGCCGATGAGGAAGCACAGGATAGTGCAAACCTCTTGAAGTTGTCTGCTGGGGGCGCCTTGGGTGTTAGTCTGCCAGTCGAAGCCGATCTCGAGGGATGGAAGAAGGGAAAGACAACCAAAACGATGGACGACGACGAGGGCAAGGGCGAGGGAGAGGTGAAAAGGATTATTGGGAAGACAAAGGCGCAGGAGGAAGAGCGGCAAGAAACACGACGGGATCCAATCGGGCAAGGCGTCGATGAGCCTCGCCAACACCAACACGACTAGGGGAGCGAGGCCGTTCCCTCAGGGCAGAGAGAGGGGGGGCCGGCGGGTAATAGTGGTGGATAGTGGGTGAGTGGGGGAGTTGATTAGGGAATCCTATTCCCAGTCTTGAGGGGGGGTAGGGGGTGTGTATTCCAGAGACTGGAACCAGGATTGAGGCGGACACACACGATGCCTAGGTGTGCGTAGGAGGAGGAGGATGAGGGTGAGAAGCGGGAGAATAGGGACGGTACGGTACGGTACGGAACGTCAAGGTGGGATGGAATAGAATGGATACGGGCAGCTTGCCGTCTGTTGATATTCGACCGAGTGTAAAAAGAATAACGGGCAAGACGGGTACAGTACCTTATCTCACTCACTTCTTCTTACACAGCGAAGCGAGGCAAGGCCAGGCAAGTCGAGACGCGCCGGGATGAGCAGCAAGCGAATGTAGCGATGCACACTCACTGACGGCAAGATGCGAGTTGCAAGGCGAGGGGGTGGGTACCGAGACGCTGCCCTGGTCTGGTTCTGCGGGTGAGGCGAGGTGACAGGCGGAAGACGACGATCCTCGCGATGTTTGCCACGATAGACCTGGAGCTGAAGCCTGGAACTGGAACGAGGGGCGTGGACTTGGGCGTGGGAGTGAACTCGGCGCGCGCAAGGTACAGACAGCGAAAGGGAGCGAGTGGTCGCCGAAGGGGGGGGGAAAGGACACTGAACCAGAGGAAAAGAAAGACGTGGATGCTGTTCTGGTCTGGCGAAGCAGCAACAAAGTGAGTCCTCCACAACTCCTGTCGTCTCGTGGGTGGAAATGAGAGAGGGCGCCAGAGGAGTGTTTAATGGAGGGGGGAGGGAGAGGAGAGATACTTGATACATCCCATTACACGCCTACGGTGGAAATTGGAAGCTTACCACAAGAGGTCTAGCTCGTCGAGAGGAAGGGGAAAAAAAACACCAACAAGCAAAAGAAAATAAGATCAAAAATAAACGCAGATGCGCCGAAGGCCATGATGCCCGGATACGGCAAGTAAAAACCAGGGCCAGGGGTGGGGGACTCGGGGGGGCGTGGCTTCCCAAGCAACATCGTGGCTGCCAAGCGAACAAGGGGACTCAGGGCGATAGCCTAATGGGAAGGTGCAAAAGGACAAGGAGCAGGGGTTCCTGGGACTGGTCCTGCCGTCCGTCGTGGAAAGTTCAAGGGAAGGAGCCGGGATCAGGGGTAGGCCTGCGGGTACCTAGGTACACTAAGTGCGAACACTGAAGGCTGGCCCGGCGCCGAGAAAAAAGTGGAGACGTGAAAAGAGGAGACAGCCTGCTGGGCTCCGCTTACTTGCTTTAGCGGGCAGCCTGTGCCTGAGCCGCGGTCTCTCTATGGTCCGTGCACCAGTATCTGCTCAGCATGGATGATGGAAGCTACACTCCCGGGGGAGAAAGTGGCTCCTGTCCGTGGCTTGCGTTGACAATGGGCAAAAGAACGGTGCGATGAGCGGTTACCGGGGTGGCGCTCTGTCTCTTTTACCCGTGTATCCGGTCATGGGCCCGCTTAACTCGCAACTGACGGTGCTATACTCCAAGCTAGGTGCCCTTTCACGTCGCTGCCAAGCACTCGTTCTCTAGGCCCATCATCGACGTCTTCGACACGTCGTCGTCGTCAGGCAAGAGAACGCACGAGAGAAAGATACCAAGAGCAAGAGCCGCACCCGAAGGGCCCGCTCTGTCGGTGCTTTGGAGAGATCGACATCACCCAACTGTCAAAACCCCCGAAGACCGATCCGCCCACCGACCGCTCCGTGCTGCACTTCGAGATGCACCTGAGGAATCTTTGGAAGAGCCAAGCAAGAGATCCATGACGCTCACCGAGGTCCCAAGGTTCAACAAAGCGCCGACGCGTTCAACGCTCTGCTCCCGCTGCCATGGCTACCGGTATCCCGGGTTGACTACTACGTACTCCGGATGCCACCCGTGCAAGCAAAACATCTCCATCTCGACAAGACTGCTATCTTTGTTGACCATCAATCAGCTGCTCCGTGACACTGCCATTCCAGCCGCCCCGTTGATGGCGTTTGGGCTGCACGGAATCACCGCAAATGGACGCGTTATCTCGGTCCAAGTCAGCCCATATCTAATCTGCCCAACCTATCCGTACCTTGGTAGTTACAATCAAACTTGCTATGGAGCTGAGCTGAACATGCCATCCGCAAGAACTGGTACTCCTGCGGCTCTCTCTCTACTACTGGTACTACTGGCTTGGCGCTCTGTTGACTCCCGAAAGACGAGCGCCATGTTGTTGCACGATGGCTTCAGCTCTCCCGACTCCCGAGGCCGCCCGTTGACACTTTTGGCTGGCCCAAGACCCATCCGCCCACGCGTGAAGGTCGCTATCGCGCCTGGTCGTATGTACCTAGGTATTGTCAACGCCGGCTCGCTCGCTGTGTCCAAGTCAGATAAAGGTGTGCGGCAAAGACAAAGACTCGGAATCGCCGTTTGCGGAAATGGTTGCGCCTGCCGACAAAGAACCTGACCGTCAACCGCAAGTCGGCAACAATGACGTTTCGTCTCGCGCCCCAATCAGTTGTCACTGTCAGCAAATATCGATTAAACGCGATTATGGAGGAACTGGTGGACGAAAGGTGAGCCGCGATCAACAGGGGCACATTAATCCCATGTATCTAGTGTACGGATACCCTTAGGTACTGATACTCCCGTATCGGTACTCTCCAGGGACACGGGACGGGAGTACTCGACTCCTTGCAGGCTTGCAGGACTTGTTCCAACGAACAAGTACCCAATACCTCATCTCAACAGACGGCGGCCCAATACCTGAGCTAGTGTACATAGCAAAGCAGCGACGAGACCTCGCCGAGTGGCGCGAGCAGGGGTTCGTCCATGCTGGCTGCCATGCAGCATGCAATGCACGCACTATCAACGACGGGTGCCCGGCTCACTAGCCACAAGCACCGAGAAAAAGCCCTCTCGTGGTGTGTATATGGTGCAAAGGTGGGGAGGAAAAACGAGATACTATTGAAAATATTACCAGACGCTAACTGCAAAATAAAACAGAGCTTCTGGAACGCCCAGACGCGATTGCAGCCCGCGGGCCCGACTGACAAGGACGGCCTCAGCCATGACGACGCCGCTAAGGGACGATGAGACGGCGGCGCAATACTTACGTTAGTTACACTACCTGCACTAACTACCTACCCGACTCTTGGGACGATGAGAGTGAGACGATGGAAAGTCCCACCGGCCAAGACTTCATTCACGATCCTTTGTGCAGTGTCTTGCTCTGCAACGAAAGGAAGACGGCAACGCAACGTCTGTTCGCCCCGTATTCTGCTTGGACCCGGTCGTGTTGATGCATGGCATGGCCATGATGCATCTAAACGTTGGGATGCATGCAGGGTTGACTGCAGAGCTTGGGCAAATGAACCGTTCGATGTTTTGTTTCCTTGGCCTACCGTCAGCCTGTGGTTCGTATCGCCAGCAATATTGGGCCGCCTGCCTTGGAGACGTCTGCATCTGCGTCTGCCACCTGGCCTACCTGCAGGAAATCGTGACTGCATGGAAGTGACCTGATGATGGAGGACTCGAGCCTCGAGGGCTGGACCCTTTCAAGTGTGGCGGCCGAAGCCAAGGTCGCCCGAGGGCCCCGAGTATGGCAAACGCCGGTCGAGGCACCTTGCCGTTTCCGGTCCGAGGAGATGGATCGTCGACGAGGTCGCAAATGGCGAGCAAACGGGCAGGAACCGGTCGACGGGCACTGGAGGCCATTGTTTCACCTGGAACTCTCTGGTTGAGGTGGCCAAACGGCATATGGACTCATGGAGAAGACGATAACACCGCCGTCCTTGGATGACGAAAGCTCACTATCACTGAAATCGGCAAATCCACCACCAACGAAAAGAGAGAGGCCGAATTCAGACCCATTCCCTGTATGATCGCCAAAATGTTCCGGCGGCTTCAGCAGGTCTGCTGGGGGGGCAAGTCATCCTCCCGGCTGTAGGGCCCGGATGTGAGAATAATCGGAGAAAAAAAAAAAAAAAGCGTTATTTCCTGGAAGGATGCGAGGAAAAGAAAAAAAGAATAAATCGTCTCTGCCAGGACTAGGACAGGACTGGCTGTGTTTATTTTAGGGACGTCCAAGGCGCCAATTCTTCGTATTCCTCAGTGGTTGCAGCGCAAAACCCACCAATCCGAGCTCAGCAATGCCACACACTCACACTCGCCCTGTCGCAACCACACGGAACAGGGACAGAGACGATACCCCACTGACGACCAACAACCAACCAACAGCTCCGTTAATACCGCTGGAATCTTGACAGCGAGGCACTCCAAAGCAAGATTCTGCAGTGGTGGTTGTGGTGGTGGTGATGGTGGTGTGGGATGGGACGTGCCGCCTGTGGTGGTCTGCCCCAACGGTCATGCTTCCACTGACAGTACTCCTAACGGACGAGGCACGACACCATCAACAATCCCATCCCCTCCCTACGGATACTGTCACCGCAATCTGCCACGATAACATCAGCGGTTGGGTAGCAGGGATACTATCACAACTGAGCCCTGAGCCCCCAGTCACATCGGCCATTTAAGCTTATCACAGACCATGGAACACGCTGATTCTATTCGTGGTGGCTTATCCGTACAGATACAGCAGGCGGATGGCCTTCACCTCACCGACTCTTACCTGGCGAGCACTTCCGTCGAATATATTCGATGATCTGCTTACATCCGTCTCACTACCTCCCAAACCCGCCAGCCGGACGAATAGCTGATTCCAAGGAGGGCGATAAAAAACCAAGCTTTTTTGACCAGTGCCACATCCTCCTGGCCCTGACTAGCTGCTGACTACACCAGAACGCCTTCCAATCAGAAAAGAACAGTGCTTCCAATTCGAGATGTACAGTGGCTAAAAGCTCCAATTTCCACATTGATGGCCAGAAAGGAGGCAATGGATACTGGCATGGCTTGCGATTCAGGGGCATCCCACGCGGCGAAGCCATCCCAAATCGGTTGTTTCTTCTGCATGATTTGCACGCGCTGCTCACGGCTTTGATGGGCGGCACTGAGACGGCGATATGGATGTGGCGGCCAAACACCCGATGGTTTGGTGCCGATGGAAACCCAACCACAGCCAACCGTAATCCCACGAGATGGCGGGTCTGGCCAACGTGGGAGGGGAGATTTGGCCTCGTTGGGCGGCTCGCTCGTGGCGTCAGCTTTCATTTCGGCTTACCGTCACATTGGGTCTCGCTTCGCTTCTGATAAGTCAGGGGCTGGCGGGTGCGTCTTCCATCGTCTCGCAACTCCCGTCGCGTAATTGCTTGCCGCTCCGAAGAAGCCATATTTGTTAGCCTTATCCGTACCACGTTTCTTATCTCCCTTGCCTACCTAGATGGAATCAGCAAACCAGCCCAAAGAGGTCTGCTCCGGTGCAGCCCAGCACACGAGTTTGACAAGCATCCGCCACGTCGACGGACCTACGATGCACCTTTTACGACACGCCTAAACAAGGACGCTTGGCCAAGAAATTGACCAAGGATTTCTTGTTGTTGTTGCATCTTCGGCACCGGGGCCTGATGTCCATTCCTTCCGGTCAGCGGGCCCACCTCACCGACAAGGGAAACACAAAGTCACCGGCGGATCACCCGGATGCCCCAACCACCTCCACCTCCGTGGCTACCCATTTAGTGTAGCGGATCCCATGGGCTCCAGAGTGGCTGGATAAGACTTGTATCGGAATCCCAAGTCGAATCCGTTCTGGTGGGAAATTCCCACGAATAAGTTTCCCCCAGCGGCTCGTTTTCAACCCGAGGTCAAGGCGCGTTTCTCCATCGTTTGTGTAAAACAACCCCGTTTAGCCACTCCCCGGCCAGCCACGAGGCAGCGATGTGCCAGGCTGCTGGAGTTATCCAAAGAAACACAGAGAGTCTGTGGCCTCTTATCAGGAGTGTAAACGATGCGACGCGGCCAAACGGCGAGCCAGCTAGCCAGCTAGCCCAAGAAAACCAAAACCTGCTAGCCAGCATTATGGCGGTGGTTGGGTCATCCAGGCGTGTCAGAGAGTTGGATGTCAGCGTGTGATTGCCCGATGCTGCCCTGCGGCTCGTACCGGAGAGAGGGTCGGCGAGGGACTCGAGCTCGTCAACAAATCTTGTTTGTCCCGATCTTTGCCCGGGCGTGACGAGATGACTCGCCATGCAAACAGCCAGACACACGCAGACAAACGAGGCACAACCAACAAACTCGGTATGCTTCTAACCGTATGGAACAAGATGAGAAGCGGACTCATGTCATCGTAGCCCCCCCGTCGCTCGAGTCGACGGAAAACAACAAAAGATCCCTGATCCCCGACCATGCTGTGGTGACTCTCCACTCACCTCCCAGCCAACCGGGGTCCGGCGGTCACGGGCTTGAGAAACACAAAAGACAAAATCCGCATCCACTTTGCGAATGCTCCACGCAAAAAGTTCCTCCGGGGAAGGGGATCTCGCTTCTGGCGTTGCTGTGGAGGAGAATCCACGAGCTAAAAACACGTACACTACCTTAGGAGCGAGGCGCCATGCACCGCACGAGGATGTGCTTCTTCGGCGTGTCGTGGATGTGGGACATCACGGTCATGATCGACAGAGGTGTTCGTCCACCACTTGCTTCAGCCGAAAACTAATGGATGTGAACCACCAAGTTTTACTGAGAAACCCTAGACTCTCGACTGTCGACGCCCTTGGACGGATTTCCTCTGACCGAGGAACTATTTCGATTTTGACCCAGAAGGGATACTTATTGTGGGACAAAAAGACATTGGTTTTGACTCCAGCGGCTGAGACCGTTTGGCCTGTCCCTCCCCCGCCACAATCTTCAGAGTCACTCGACGGGTGCCGCGAGACAAGAGTCTCACCTTGTTTTGGGATCGTGATGATGACGACTTGTCTGCCCCTGGCGAACACCCCTCCCCTCACGCAAAAAAGACATTGGCAATATGTCTGTAACGCCCGAGATCTCTCTGCCTCGCGAGCGCAATCTCACCTCTGTCCGATGGGTGAGAGTCACGGCGTGGTGCGGCTGGCGACCCCGGCAGCGCGGCTGTAGCTCTGTTTCCAGCCGACTCTTTTCGTGCCGTTGTGCACAATTGACAAGATATTGCCCTGTCAGTGGCGAATTACGAATTGTCAATCAAGGTGGTCGCAGTGCAGCTCGACAGCTCGACAGCTCGACAACTCTTTCTCCGTCTGATGATCCTGACACATGGGGGCGCCTCTGATTCGGCCAACGGTGCCGCCGATGACGGCCGGCCGGGTCAACAGGCCCAGTCTTCCGGGAGGAGGGGGCTTTCGCAAAGCTGCGCGCTTGATTCTTGGCCATGCCGTGTAAGCTGCTACTACTGCTGATTGCTGCCCCCGCCGCAGGGCTGCAGGACAACGAGTTCGTGTCTCTGCATAGCAATACTCCGTACCTATTTGCCTATCGATTCCAGGTCTCGACCGTGCCGTGTCTGCATGGATGGATGAGGGACGGCCAAGATAGCCACGCTGTATCCGTAACGGGGCCAGGCCTAACGATTCGCCGTCTGACGGCAGGACGGTACAGCTTGTGTGTGTGTATCCCAGTGGTACCTAGGCATTGGATGACTGCATCGACCATTATCTGCTCCGAGTCTTCATACGCAGGGGTGTCGAGACTGCAGATTTTCACAGAGTTGGCTTCCCTCCCTTGGCCGCACGACTCAAGGCTGGCTAAGAACCATCAGCTTGCCAAACCACTCGAATCACTTTCAGGTCGGGTCACATCACACGAGGCATTAGTGCGTAAAAGGTCATTTTGCTGAAATTCATTATGATGATGATATGTTGCGTGTTCGACCTCCAAGTCGAAGCATGACGACGCAATTAATATAAATCCAAGACATTGTCGTCAATATGCAGCGGCATCGTGCAGCCAGGGAAAAATAACATCCTGATGTGGTATTCCAAAATTCACCGCCGATCCCGTGGTTGAACCGCACCGTCACGCCCAGTCATCTATCCCGAAATATCGTGTCACCGTCTATATGTTTGCTGTTGTTGACTGCCGAAAGAAAACAGAAGAAAATAAGATTCACAAACGGACGAGACGTCTACAGCTCCTCGTTGCCGTTGCACTGCTGCCATATGGAGACCTTGCTGATGGTCATCTCGGGCTGGGTCCACGTCGGGAGCCATTGGTCGCGGGCGTTCCAGAAGTCCTTCTTGGCGTTGGGGCCGTTGCCGACCCAAGGCTTGCCGGACTTGCCGTCCTCGAACCAGCCGTTGGTGCCGCCGACGGCGACGTTGAGGATCAAGTAGAACTTTTGGTCAAAGGGGGTGTTGGAGCGGCCGGTCTGACTCCAGACATCCGTCAGGCGAGTGCCGTTGGAGTTGGCCTGGGGAAAGTCGCCGCGCATCCACATGGGCTCGTCGAAGTTGGTGTAGAGAACCTGGAGCAGACGGCTGTTGACGTAGGTGAAGATGTACTTCTGGGACCACTCAAGGCCGAATGTGTTGAAGCCATCGCCGTAGGTGGTGTGCAGGGCCTGGCGCTTGTTGTTGGTTCGCCACCAAGCGTCGTTGGCCTGGTCGGGACCCCAGTGCAGAGCCGAGGACATGATGTTGTTTCCGCCCTGGTCGTAGGTCCAGTTGTTGCCACGGGACTCCATGATGTCGATCTCGCCAGAGGCGGGCCAGGGACCGTAGGTATCCTCGACAGGCATCATCCAGATGGCGGGCCAGAGCCAGTCGCCCTTGGGCAGCTTGGCGACGACCTCGACGCGTCCATACTTGATGGCGGCACCCTTCTTGGTGTTGAGACGGGCAGACTTGGTAGGGGGAATGATGGTGGAGTTGCCAGAAGTGGTGTTGGTGGCAGCCACACAGTCGGAAAACTTGTCAGAAGTGCAGGTACCGTCCTTGAGCAGGTCGACGACGGTATCCTTCTCAATCATAGCCGAGTCAGTGAGGGTCGGGTGAATGACGAGGTTGCCGTCCTTGATGTAGGAGTTCTCCTCATCAGCGGTCGCCCATTGGAACTCTCCGTTCCTGAGGTCATGGTTAGCGTTTTCATAGAAGACGAGGACATGGATGGAGTGAGGCAGTGGACGTACCCGAAGCCACCAATGTTGACCTCCTTGGTCCAAACGTTGCTGTCGAGGTTGCCGGACGAGAAATCCTCGATGAGGACCGGGCAGTAGTTGTTCTTGACGACACTGCGGATACCGTCCCAGACGAGGAAACCGGAGATACCCAAACCAATGAGAATACCAACGATGGGGATGATGGTGACCCATTTCTCCTTGGGGTCGGCCTTGTCCAACCAAGGCTTCTCAATGTCCTCCTTGCGAATGCGTCTCGAGTGGAAATAACGCTGGGATCGCTCGTCGAAGCGAGTTCCGATGGCACTAGAGGAGCCGAAGCTCGAAGCGGGACGGGAAACGGCGGGTGTGCCGAAAGGGTTGGTGCCCATTCCCGGACGCTGAGAAGCCTGCGACTCGGCACCATCGCCAAAGGGATTGCGGCTGTTCTCCGTGTTGGGAGTGCCAGGGCGGTAAGGAGTCGTCGCAGCAGTAGTAGCCGTCGAGGGCATGCCGGCGGCCGGGCGGCCATAGTACTGCTGGTTGTACTGGTCCTGATCCATTGTGAAGGTGTTTTCTGTGATGTGGCGGGGCGACGTGACTTGTTCGGATAAGCAGATATCCTGCCACGGACTCGGGAGCTGCGAGGCTCTCGGTGTGATCAATAACTGAGGCCGGTGGAGGAGAGTGAGAGGCAGTTGGGGGGTGTAGCGAATGTGGTGGTGTCGTCGGAAAGCAAAGAACGGCTTTCGCGCACCTGTCTTGTTGTCGCGACGTCTGATGGTATTTTTCTACCGGACAGGATTTCCTCGATCAGACTGGGAGTGAGAGCGACGGGAGGAAGATAAGTACGGCAGCGAGAGACAAGGGCCAAAGGAAAGGGAAAAAAAAAAAGAATCGAGGCTGGCTGGGCGTGAACAAAAGGCAAGGCCGGGCAAGGTAAGGTAAAATGCAACTGGAGGGAAGCGGGTAAAAGCAGCGAAACAAGAAGCTGCTGGTGCTGGTGCTGGTGCTGGTGCCGGTGCTGGGGGCGAAAGGAGAAGAGAAGGAGGAGGGGCGGAGGCTAAGATCAGGAAGGTCAAGTGCGGAACGGGCACGGGTATAGGTACGGGACAGCCCACCAAGTGAAGCCCAGTGCCGCAGGTATCGTGTACATGGTAGTGACAGCGGTGTTGGCGCCAACACAACGACTGGACATTGCTGCAAGCGGAATATTGATAGATGGACGGGATCCTGCCGTAGTGTATTAGTACGTGAGTACCTAGTTAGGTGCTTAGGTTACTACCAGGTAGGTTGTCCATGGCTGCTGTCGCCCTCACACGGTGTCCTGTACAGCCCCTTAACAGCGCATCGCAAGCGCGCTCCTGCGCAATTTCCCGCCAAAAGTAATGTCTTAGCGCCGCTGGCAGCACACGGTGGCGCCAGCCTACAGCGCTCGACAGCTGGGAAGAGGCCCGCCAAGTGAGCCGCTACGCACTGTGCTCCTGCCTATCGTTGTTGCCGTTTCCCGTGGAAGTCAAAGTCGAGGTCGTTACTTCCAAATAGATAATTCAAGTCGGCACAGGCAGGCACAGGCACAGGCAAGTACGTATTCGTCCACTGGACCACGCCTTCCACTGTTGGGTTTGGGTCCGGTGTCTACTAGCCCTTCACTTGGCCCTTAGCCTCAGCCTCTTCTCTTCCCCCACCCGACCGTCTCTCCTCCCACAAACCATCGCCAACTTCACAGTCAAACAACCCACGCGAGCAAGAGTCATACTCCATCAACTTCCCTTTATCTCGACAATATGCCCCCAAGCCTGAAGCAGGCGGGTCTGGTCCGGTCTAGCCGTTTCGTTTGTCCAATATTACCACCCAGCTACGACATTTCGATACCTTCCTTGCCTACCTACCTGAGCACACCCGCCGTCTCGTCCTCCATCTTCCGTCTCGGCCCTCCCCGTTCAACTATTGGCAACTTGCAGCAGCTGGTTCTGCCATCACCCTCAGCCCTGGTGATAGTGTATGGAGCTCTGCTTCTAGGTGCTCTCTCCCTCCGATGGTATGTCTTCCCCCCCTGGTCAGCCCGAAAATCATGTCCCGCTCCGCTTCCCGTGGTCGCCTCGCTGACGGGATCCAACTCTATCCGCCCATCCATCCTCCTTGCCTCCCTCCGGTCAGATCGTGACGGACGGAGACATTCAGCTCCAGCCCGTCCGTCGTGTAGCGAGACCGTCTCCCATTGGCTATCCGAGAACCAGAAAGAACAGCAAGAGCTTTGTCCCTGTTACCTTTGCCAGCGCCAGGCCTTGGAAGTTGGGACACCAACACCGCTACCGCTGGCTCTGTGGCGTGCATGCATCAATCAACGATGCCCTTCCCTTGTACCTGCATGAGACCCCTGTACGACACTATTCTAGCGTGCCCGGTGCCCTCCTCACACCCCTGGCCCCCTGGCTTCTTGACCGGCCGAAAGATGCGATAAGAGATGCTTCCTCTTTAGGACTAAATCATCAAGGGCGCCCTCCAACTTCCCGCCGGTCTGCCACGAACCGTCTTGGCCGTCTCTTTCTGCAATTTCCACCATCACGTCGAGGCCGTCGTGATAGCGTCAAAGCTCAGCTCCGCGCCTGTTTTCTTGGCCCGCGGCATCCAGAAAAAGACTCTTGTCGTGGCTTTCCAGTCTGACGCGATACGAGACAGACCCAACAATGCCCGCCCGAGGCATGGACCCCCGGGGCCAAAGCGGACGGCTGCCAACCGTTCGTCAACTTCAGGCGAGACGAGGGAACCAGTCATTGTCGACCAGTCTCTGCCACTGCCGTTCGGCGGTGGTGGTGCCGGTGCGGTGGAGGTGGAAGAACATCGGATGAATGCTCGGCATCAGGTGGCAGGCCGAAGCCCCGTTGACCTCCACCGTAGCTGCCAGCGAAGATGACACCCAGAATCAGTTCAATGGATATTCTTGCAGTCATCGAACTCGAAGCCGAGTAGTTGACTTCGGCTGTGCAGCCGCGAACCCGACAACCCGTCACCTTTCGAATAACAAAGACCGTGCTTCACCAACTGCTCGGACGACCCGCTTCAAAGCTTGACTCGGGCCCAAGGATCGACAAACAATGCCTGTCCGTACTGGATAGCTAGGTCAACTAGGTGTCCTATCTTTCCAAACGACGTGGCGAACAGCAGACCGAGTTGTGGCCGATCGCCATGGACAGCGCCTCTCCCGGTCTTGCCGTAGGATGATCCGTGGTGTACTCTTTTAAGGTATCTACCCATCAATCCTGGGCCTCGACCTTTTGGATCTGCTGCGACGCCAAACAACCAGCACGGAACACCTTGCCCTCGCCGGAAGATCGGCGCCTTCGGGACTGTCCCAGCGAGGCGGTAGAGGCGTTCCTTTGTCCTCCTCAGGCCACCGCTATCTTTGTCTGTTTCAATCCCTTCCGTGAATGAAAAGAGTCGAAAACGGTTGGCTCGCTGACTCGATTGCAGATTCGATGTAATACACAGGGCGTTGGACACACCAGCGTGCCCGCTGCCGCATGCCATCGCATGTGTGCAGTGCATCAAGCCAATCTGTGTGTAAGTGCAGACACTATGGCACAGCTGGCTGCTTGTGCAGTGCAGTGGTTGGGACGACAGGGTCGTCTCCCACCGCATGTCAGAGACTCCATGACTGGCTGGACGTTTGGCAACGATGCATGCTGCATGCACGCGTTAGCTTTACGACAAGAATTGTTCTCGAGCTGTGGCTGGCTTGCGGGCATGAACGGGGTTGCGAGGCCAGACCGAGCCAGCAACCCTCCAATGTTTCATTTTGGACAGTCATTGCCAGCTGGCAATGCCAGCAATAACCTTGGCTGGACCACGTCGACAGTCTTGGCCGCAGTATCAACAAGTTCTTCTCTCTTCGTTTTGCAGGTTTCACGAAGTATCCTGACTAGACTCGTCCCGTCCACTTGGTTCAGCGCAACACTGAGTGCAGAGCGTCAGTTACAGCACATGCGCTGTGCACCGCTTCTGCCGGTAGCACGACAGACTGCAAGAAAGCTCATCGTGGTGCAGGACAGCAGTAGCATGGCAATTGGTTGGCGACATGTCTACTGCCGGGACAGAGAGCGGGGAAGCGAAGTGCCGTCCTCTCGTTGCAACGCCGTGACTCCAGGATCTTGTCTCCCCAAGGTTGCCGGTTCCTCTCCGCAAGTTTCTGCAAATATCAGCACTTGAATGGCTATCTACCAGTGATTCAACCATACTTGACTAGATACTTCATAGGGTGGGAAACTTGTCCAGTCAATCGTCGTGCTGCCTCGGACAACCCCGCTTGCCGTTGACCCCTCCTTGTCGTTCATGCCGCCACATCGTGTTTGGGACTGTAGCCGTCTCTCCTGGCCAGTAAACGATGCAGTTCACCTCATTGGTTATTTTTAAATAACCCCAACCCTCCCGACGCCTCTCCCATTGCCTACCACGTCGATCCGCGTTGGTATAGCTTGGTCGAGGGCGTGGTGGCACGTCGTCCAATCGAGTCCATTGTGCAGCTCGCGCTGTATGTTTCAGTTGAGACCACGAGGTAATGCGTAAATACGAGGAAAACAGCCGCGATAAGTGAGAGCGGTCTGAATGGAAGCTTCGTTATCTGGGTCGTATTGTCTGACGGATTGCCATGCACCTCGGCCAAGGCAACGACAGCCCGATGGAGAAATCACTCTGCTGCTCGGCATCAACGGGAAATTTTCTGGCGCGCAGGCAGGGTAGTCTGCATTTGCAGTGTAAAGGCCCCGGGGGGGGGGGGGGGGGGGGGGGGGGGACCACGAACAACTCAACTGGCTGGGCGTGCATTCGCCACCCAGACCGAATCAGGTTTTTTTACCCTGTGCCATCGACCGATGTCTTCGGGATACAGTTTTCGCTGGCACGCCGGGCCTGTCGCGAAAAGGTCTTTCGGAGGGGCGAGGGTGGGTGGTATGCAGGTCTGAGGCGCGGGACGTTAAGCGACGGTTGCCCGGCGTCTGAGCAACAGGCCTACCCGGAGGCGGCGGGGGCTTTTGGCTCCCGACGGGTTGGGATGCGGCGAACTTGGGTGCCGGGTGGGAAAAAGACTGTATAGACTTATCGTCCGTCGTCGTTATGATTATTATCACTGGGACGAAGGCCGACAGTTGAAGAGGTAAGCCACCTAGGGGTGTTAGATACTAGAGGCGGGGGCGATCAATGAGATCTCTGCATATTTATTGAGGTTCTGCGGCGCGCCGACCCGGGATTAGTATCCGAGGTTCTGACTTTGTGAGTTTAAGTCGAGGGGGGTTGTTGTATTAGATGGTCTCTAATAGATGCGGTGAGGGAGTTGTCGGTGTCAAGTTGACGTAAGTTGGACAAGAATCCTCGAGGTTGTTATCTCACGGAGAGTTGAGCTAGTTGATCCTGTTGTGATGGAAACACGTCCAGAAATAGTAAGAGACTGCCGTGAGCATATCGGTGTCCAGTTCATCGAGTCACTGAGCTTGCGGAGAGAAATAAGTTTCTATTCAAGACGCCGTCTGTTACAGTCCATATCAATGTTGTGCTTTCTCTCTGTAGATCAAGGTTTCGGAGGCCGTATGGTTGTTCCCACGTGTCGTCGAGATATCTTCTGTAACATCTCAGTTCTCTGTCACAACTTTGGAAAGAGTTGATAGAGTTGCGATGCAATTGGAGCAAAGGTGGAAAGCGATGCTCGTGTCTTCACAGCTCGTTGAGGGTCGAGATACTGCGGGTCAAATTCAAAAACGGTCGTCTAATATGGGTAAGTCATCATCAATCTATCTCGTCCGTGACAATATGTCATTCTCGAAGCACCAGAACGCCTTTTCCCCTTCCGCAAATTTCTGTCCACTTCAGTATGCATCAGCCTGTCCTTGTACGACCCAAAATGCTGCCGATCTACATGCACTATGACCATAGATTTCCGAGTGCAAGAGGTTCTCGGGCCGGAGAAGCAACAGCTTGATTTCCAGAGCACTACCCATCTCTCAGCCAGACACCTTTCTGAGACCGCCAGCGGACCCAGACAGATAGCCGGCTGGCTTAAATAAGTGCAGCTATACCAACCACAAGACCAGCGGCTACTCCTGCAGCCGCCCCCGTCCGCCGGGGCAAGGCGCCATCCTGGCTAGTAGTAGTCCTGAGCGCCGTGGAGGCGGTCGTCCTCGTGGCAGTCCCGGTCTCTGCGGTGGCCGCTGTGGTGGTTACGGGGCAGTCGATTGTGCACGGTATCGCGGTGGTAAAGGGTAGCCCAGAGGCTGAGCTCTCAGGGAACGCTGGGGGCTGACTGGCTGCCCTGGGGTCTGGCTCGGAGGGCGGCGCGTCCGGGTTCAAGACATTATCGATGATGTGCATGATGCCGTTGGCGATGAGGATGTCCGGCTGCACGATCTGGGCCGAGTTGAGGTAAAGGTTGTTCCCGGAGCGGGCAAGGCGCAGGCTCTGGGCCGCGAGGGTGGTGAGGTTCGTGCCGTTTCTCAGGTCAGAGGAGGCGAGAACCCGGCCGGGGACGACGTGGTACTCGAGGAACCTCCGCACGGCAACATCGTTCATGTCGGAGAGAGATCCGGCGACGCGTTGGAAGGCCTCGTTGCGCGGGGCGAAGATGGTGACATTCTTTCGGGACGAGATGGAAGATAGAAGCTTGGAGGTATACAGGGCGCCGAGGAAAGCGGGCAGCCTGAAGGCCTCGGTGGTGTTCTCCAGCCTCGAGGGTGGAATCATGAGGTTGTCGACAACCTGGACTAAACCGCCGGAGAACTTGATGTCGCCCTCGACCTGCGTGGTGCGGATGCCCTCACCCGAGGTGAAGACGATGACGTCGCCCGGCTGCTTGTTTACGAGGACGTTCTGACCGCCGGTGACGTTGGTCCAGGCGGTGTTCTGAAGCAGGGAGGAGCGAAGGACCGTCGGGCCGGACTGTAGCGCACCGGTCGAGACTGTGCCCTGGAGGATGTGATACTCCAAAATGGGCACGGCGATGGCCGGGTCGGAGTCGTTCCACAGGCCGTTGAGCTGGGTGCCTGGAATGTTCTCAAAGGCGGCGTTCGAGGGGGCCACGATCTAGGTCATGTTAGAGAGTGAATGAGTGAATGAACTCAAGGCCAGAGAGTACAGGTGTGGAGATGGGTGGAATCAGATCGGGACAGACAAGATGGACGTTAGGAGGAAGGTACAAGACTAACAGTTACACCTTCATAGCTAGGAAGCTTAAACAAAACCTCGGGGTATTTCTATTTGGTATTAGTGACAGAATCTCTCTGGGAGCTGCTTCCTATTTCTAGACTCACTTTGATCAGGTTGTAGTATGTGGAAAGGTTCTTGTTGGACTGGAGAACACTTCCCAGATCGTTTTCTTGGGCGGCGACTTGGTCCATCGACAAGATTCCTGTCGCAAGGCCAAGCAAGCCTGCTGGACTGAGGAAGGAGATCATCATCGGATCGGTGCTGGCTTCCGTCCAAAAAGAAATGGCAACTGGTAACGGCAGTACTTCACATTGAGAGGAAGGAGGGGTCAGAGATGATCAGCCTCGCCTGCGAGAGAAGGAACGGTCCCTTAAAGAGTTGACCAACGGCGCCAACGCATCCTGCAGCCAGGGTAGGTACCCATTGTAAGTAGCAACAGCTGAGCCCCTGGGGAGGATCTCCTGCGTCAAGCTGGAGTAAGGTGACACCGCGAAAAGTTGCGGGAGCGACTCCCTCGGTCTCGAGATAGATGACTCTAGGGCGACGAAGAAATTGCTGTCTTTCCAGCCGTACGATCATGATACATGTGCCAGTTTGAAGACTGAATCGCCTAAGTTGAGACCGCACACGACCGCACATTACCACGAGCCTGCGGCAGCTTTTGTGCTTATGATAACCTGTCTAGTTGGTGTGTCTGCCCCATGTTCTGTATTCAAAAGAGCCGAGCCTATATTCAATAGAAGAGATTCCTCTCGCTGAGATGCTCAGTGATGGGTCTCTCCATAGGCACCACTCTAGGGACAGTCGCGAGGGCTATCCGTATTAAGATCTGCAATTGCTACACCTACGCAAGCATTCCAAAGGTTAGCGTACTACACAGTGGGGCCAGACGATTAGGTAAGCCCCACCAGGTAACACGCTAACCTTTGGAATGCCTGCGGAGGTGTACTGGCAACACCGCCTTGAAGATCATCTACGGAGCCGAGAGGCAGCGCCCCTCCCTGTCAACAGCCAAGAACACCTCGCAGTTCTCTGGATCGGGTACCTATCGGTCGAGATAGCGAGCGGAAGCCGGCAACGGGGACGCAACATGGGGGCCGAATCACCTCCAAGCCAAGGGGGTGCGGGAAGAGACACCCCATGTTGTGCCATGTTGCCATGCATGGGAAAGTGACGAGACATGGAAGAAGAAAGCATCACAAATTGGGCAGGAAACGGACCTCTCCCTCTCCCTTCCATCAAAGTTCAAGACACGACGCAGTTGCAAATGGCCGCGTGATTTCTAGGCCGCCTTCCCCTCCCCAAGGTGTCTCGGCAGTAGACCATGGGCGTCGAACTATGGCCAACTATCTCATTCTTCGTCTTCCACCGTGGCGTCTCGGTCGCCCAACACGAGATACGCTGCAGCAGCAGCTGTGGAGGGTGCTGTTGGCCAACGGTGTTCGGGCAGGAGGGGTGGAGCCAGCCAGCTCATGTACATACATGAGCGGCTGCTGCAGAAGGTGCATTCGCTGCAGGATGGGATCGTCGGTCGCCCTGAACACGAGCTGCAAGCTGCACCGAGGGCCCCCGTAACACGGTAACACAGCACACGGCCCAGCGACGCTGGAGTGCCCACAACCAACCCCCTGCCCAGCCTTACAGGGAACACGTTCTGCGGATAACAGGGCAAGCTAATTAGCACCCCTGGCTTTCCAGACGTCCTCGGAACAGATGAGAGCGAGACGAGGTTTGGATACTTCAAACAAGGAAACGGTGTGATCATTATCCTTGCTGTCGGATACATTAAACCTTCGGAGACATTAGAGCAGAGGAATTCCTTGAAACAGTTGGAAATTGACGTCTACCATTGGATAGACCGCCTCGGACTTGGGCTATAAGCCAAGGTGCTTCTTCACACCCGAGAGGGTTTCAATGGACACCGACGCAACCGTAACATTCTGCGGAAAAACGACAATGGGGGCGAGGTAGGATGAATCTGGCTTGCGGATTTAGCACCGCCACTGGAATTTAGCTCGTCCGGGGGTCCTCCGAAGTCGTGACCCACCCGCCTCCGAAGTCCCGACTCAGCCCCCGTGTCTTCACGACTACCTCCGGTCTCTGCGGAGGTGACCCGTTCCCCGGGATGCCGGTACCGGCCGCAAGCCGCACCGAGGTTGCTCAATCCCGTCCCCCCATGCTTCGTCAATTTCTTGGCCTTCGACGGGTCTCAGATCAACACATTCTGCACGCCGGGATGTGAAAGAGTTGTTGACTGCTCCAATCTACGAAGGCTAAGCTGTCGGAACCAAAAGCTCGATGCCGGTATGATCTGAGATTCCAGGCGAAGTCACCATCTTATGCGCATGTTGATTCCAAATCAGTCCAAACATCGCCGTGGTTGGTCTCTCCTGCTCGTGCATGATGATTATGAGAGGCGAAATTTGAAAGCGAAGATGGTTTGTGGTGAACGCCGTCGGGGTTTATCAGCATCGTCTTACCGTCGGCAATAGGATAATTAGTCCATCGGCATAAACAGGCAGCAACATCAAGTATTCCAAACCCAAACCCCGTGACTTCCCTGCATGATGCCTTCGCAGGAGGGTAAGATCACTGTCGCCACGGCAGGCAGAAGCACGATCAATGATGGCTCGGAGGGCGTATATGAAGAGACCGGCCAATCTCATTCCCCCGCCCTCGGGTCCTCGGGTCCGGATCCGCCCATGAACCGACCTGCACTGCCACGTGCGGCCCAAAAAAGAAGCCGATGACGTCCCGTCCCCCGGCGGGCTCATCGGGTTCGGGCGACGCCCCCCCCGGGCGTGCCAGGGAAAACCCCCCCCAAAGCTGACTGCAGGTGGCGGTGTGTGTGCGTGTGCTAAACGACACACGCAGTCCGGCCAGGTGGTAAGCAAACACGCCGTCTAGCTCTTATTATTGCGTGTACACGGCCAGACCTCGAAGGCCGATACGCGTGCGCATCACGTAATACGTCCATCCCACACCACGTTTCCTTCGTCCGGCGTCGCGGACGACGACGACGACAAGCCGCGCCACACACTATATCCCACTCTTTGCAGATGCTATAGCGCACTTTGTAATTCATATTACTGTAGCCCTGGTTTAAGGAGGGGAAGGTGATTGTGGCTTCGCAGCTCCACGTGACGGTCCTCGCGCCGGGAGGCTCTTGTAAGCTGAGGTGAGGGCTTCGATCTCAGGACCTCGAGCCACACGTACAGGGCCATCCTTTTTTTGGTTTTTATCCAATTACGATGAGAAGACTAAAATACGACGACGGAGTAACCGACCGCCTTAGTGCTCATCTATAACGACATGCGTTTTTGCTAATTTGATAGGGGCATTGCTGGATGAGACCCGGCGTTCAGTTGGGTGTCTGCACACGAGCAAATCAAGACTCGGAGGGTATTTTTACGTAATGATTGACTTGATTCTATGGACTGAACGACTGCTTGTGGAGAATACAGAGATATGATGGGTGATGAATGCCAAGGCCGTGAAATGCGTGCGTCCTCTTTGCAGAGATGTATGTAAATGTCTGATGCGTGTATGCGTCTGTGCGGACTGGTTCCGTCTTGTTCGAGATAGGAAAACAGGGGAAAATGCAAGAGAATTGGGAGATACAAGAAGAAAAGAGCGTGCGGCAGAAGAGAGAAGAGAGATAATCGCCGTGTCCGAACACCGATTCTATCCCAGCCACGTCTACTCTCGAAGCTGTCCCATCTCCTTAGGAATACAAAAAGTCAAGGGGACCAATATCCTGAGGACGCCTGTGCCAGCAAAGGTACCGAAGGCTCCAGCGGCCGCCGGGTCCTCCCCGCGGGGCAAGTCGGGGAGCATGGATTCTAGGAGGCATGGTGACAGGTCCCCCATACTGAAGGTGGCGGCATTCACCTGGGAGTGGCGGGAGGGGTGGTGGTGTCCGGCGGGGGGTTCGGGCCGGGGCCGTTGCGGCCTCCACGACCTCCACCGGGCGGCGTCGGGGGGTCGGTAGGCAGACGGTTGATTATGCGTGAGACAAAGTCTTGGACGGGAGGAAGCGGGTCATCGTGAGCTTGTGGTCCGGACGCGTCGCCGTGCGAAATGTACGCTGGGACATAGTCCTTGTTGAAGAGGTTGGTGTAAGTCGAGGATATCATGATGGCTTGTACAGCGTTGTTGACAATGCAGTCTTTGAAGGGCAATTCTTGAAGATATATGTGTTTAGAGGTACGGTTATGCTTCATTGGTGAGAGCTGGGGCTTCTAGAGCTTGAAGAGTCGAATCTGGAGAGTCTGTGTTGGCTTGAATCCAGTTCAACTGAGACATTCTGGGGCCGTTATATATGTCTGTCGGCTGGCCGTCGCTCTTACGAAAACGGATATAAGTCAAAGGCACTCATTCTCCCTCACCCTGCGGGCAAGCGCGCTAGCAGGATGCCTACATGTCAACATGTTACCTTGTTCATGCGTCTGTCCTAGAGCACCCAACGGACAGTAGATGGCAGCTCGCCTGAAGCCTGGATCACTGCCTTGTGTAACGATGAAGGGCCCCTTTGCCAAGGGCCTCGTGACAGGGGTGCCTATGAGTTGGAGGGGGGAAGAAGCCCGTCTTCTCGTCGCTGGAAGGGTGTTTGGCCATGCGCCAGCCTTCCAGTAATCGGGGACGGCCAATAAAACAGCTGATGAGGCTTCCGAACATGCGGTAGCATGCAAGGCCCCCCCGCGCGGCGCAAAGAACTAGGCAAACATGGAAGCACATGGATGAACCTCGTCTCCCTGCAAACGGAGGCGAAAGGCAATGGCCAGGTAAGGGGAGCCATGTAGTCTGACGACACCCGGGACCCGCAGGTAGGGCAAGGGCGTGGGATGCAGACGGGCATGGAAATGAGAAGGAAATCTGCCTCGCTGGAAGCCGTCGTCATGCAGCGAATCAGGTGGAGCTACGGGACGATATCATCCCGCGCCCGGAACCTTCCTCCCAACATCGACACGAGTAGTCTCCGGGGGACAATGTGAGCAGCTCGGAGTTTGCTGCCTTGGCCTGGCCGCCAGACCCGCGTCGTGTCGAAGTGGGTGGGTGGGTGAGAGTCCCGCCGAGTTGGACTGTCATGTGAGCAACTTCGTTCGCCGGGGTTTGAGCAAAGTCGCATGTAATTCGGGGCCGGCCGAATGGCTCGGTCAGGACACATACAAGAAGAGAAATGGGAGGGTGTCGAAACGGCAGAAACTGGCCCCCATAGGGCAGCCCAGGCTTAGACCGGCTCGGGACTCTATTGCTCAGCCCGAACCAACGAGCTGATTGTGGACGATTTTTGTCCAATCTGCTGCCAGAGAATTGTTTTCCAAATTCAAAACGGGTAAATGACGACGAGAAAATAGTCTTGCTTACGCAAGAACGGGGTGCCTGCGAAGAGAAGGGAGGGGCGGAGACGTCCAGGAAACCCCAAGATGTCAGCAAGTATCTGTCAACCACCCCCCCCAAAGACGCTGTGATTACGGATTCAGGTTTAGCGCGGAGCCGACGGGGTGGATTCAAATCGACGCCCTATACCACACACCATCTCTGTGTCCCACAGACTCTCCAACTGGGCCAGCGAGCAACGGCCTTGCGAGGCATACGGCATAGGGCTGAAGGATTCGGGGCTTTGACAGACAGACGTCGAACGACAGCGCACGTATGCTTCTGGAATGCTGCAATATGCCCGAGAATGTCGGTCGACCTGCATTTACGGCGTTTCAGGCTCGTCAGCTCCTGTTGATCTATCTCCGCGTAAGCTAGGCAGACGACGGCTTCGTTTGGATTCACCTAACCGGCCTGTTGTTCAGCTCTATTTACCTTAGCTCAATTTCCCGGACGGAAGAAGTTGGAGTTGTGGGGGGCCTGACCGGGGTGAGGATCGAAGAAGGCAATGCAAGGTATCTTGTACGAGGAGACCTAGACGGTGGCCCTAAGTCCCTTATTCGGTGTCAACTAAAGCCCTTTCTAGAAAGACTCTCAACGATAGCAATGGACGAGAGAAGCGGTGTGGGAGTGTAGAAATTTCTTCTAGGAATGGTTAGCCAGCACCGAATAGGATACCGGGGGTCACCGAGTAGGGCGCCTCATCTTGTACAACGAACCCCGGAGAGCGGAGTTCCTCTCCTCTGCGCCACAGGCAGGGGTTGGATCACTATGTATCATCGAGGAGTGTGATATTGCGCTGGAGACATGCCGTCAGATTGGGAGAGACCAAGTTAAAAAAGTGCCTTCGCTTGCTTTGGACACAATCATCGATAGTTCAATCCGGACTAAAGGTCGGCCGCCCCGGGTTTATACCCCCTGTTGCATACCAGCATCGCCTGTTCATGGCGTTGCGCGCTCATCAAAGTCGCGCGGATGGCGAAACAGAACGAGGCATGGCAGGGCAGAGCAGGGGATCAACCAACAGCCGAGGAGGTGTCAGCATGAACCCGGTTTTCGGTTCGCCCAGGTTGACCTATATTGCGCTGCGCGGCGTACCCGCTGCGGGAACGGACCAACGGTGTGGTTGAAGTGACTGGAGAGAGCGTGTACTCTGGGTGTGGTGTGCTTGTGTGTGGTTGACTTGGGTTGACGAGGGGGGTCCCGTTGCCCCTCACCCCAGTAGTCTGATGAGCTCGATCGGTGCACGATTGGTTCCTTCGCGTGATCTGGTAATTGGCATGCTGCGCGGGCCTCGTCGATATCGAATGGGGTTGCGAGGTTAGACAGGTCACCAGCGCACCCGAGACCTGGCCGTTGGGGTTTGGTGTAACGACAAAGAAGCCGACGTTGACTGCATCGGCACCGCGGAGCCTTCACCCGGCGTCTGCTCCGCCAACGGCAACCGGCCTTTGGCAGAGGAAAGGGCCAAAATACCGGTATTGGTGGTAGACGGGCTTGGTGTAAGCAATGACATAACGCGGTCGGAGAAGACGGTACAATTGAGTGCTGCCTGTGGCTCGTTCGCGATTTTTAGGTGCATGATGACAAAATACTCGCAAGCTTACGAACGCGGACAGTCGATGCAAGTGCTCCAGTGACCCTCACCGCAGATGGAATAGGGTCAAGTCGACAGTTCATCTGGACGGTAAGGTAAGTCGGGCGAACGTACGGATAGACGCTTGTGAAAGCGTCAGCCCACCTGATGGCAAATAAACGGCAACCCGCCTCTCCGCCTTACCCCGTGATTCATCGCTCCCGCCGATGAAGGATTCCAGACGAAACGAAACTATGTGTCCTCGCCAGAAAAGAAAGATGTTCGGACTTGATTGGCGGCATTGCACTATCGAGAGGTGTTGCAAAAGGAGCCGGCGAGGGTCCACAGAAGATCGCTGGCCTGCCGGCTAGAAGAAGGATTGCGGCGTGGACGAAAGGCACCGAAATAAACACTAGACGGCATGCCCCATACGGCTTCTTATTCGTCACGGTGTTTCCAAATTAGAGGGCTCAGAATAGCTCACGATTTCGTCTCGGATTCAGCCCCAGCCGCATATGATCCAGGCTCTGTAAAAATCATACCGGTAACAGTTAGTGGCTTTACAAACACGCGTTCGCCTCCGGTGCGAAGTCAACGGCGACCCACTGGTCCGGTCCAACTTGTAGGAAATACGCATCCGGTAGAAACGAGGCGGACTACCGTTCCGCGTAGTCGTATCACGAATCGAGCCAAGGTGAAGAATCAAGTGTCAAATGCTGCATTGTGGGCATTTGTCTAGGTAGGTGTGATTAGCTGAGATTGCAAGCGTGCATGATCAGGTCTTACGGGTCAACTTGGTGCCCAAGCCCGTCGCCTGCTCAACCACTGACTTTTCCTCGTTTCCCTTCCCCCAACGCCGATAAAAAACTTCATGTACACACATTTCGTCCGCAACATACTGAGGTACTCGCTGCCGGCTCATCGGTAGCCACGGCCTCCGCGAGAGCCATGGTCGCGGCTACGGCTGGGAGATCGGCTTCGACGGCTGTCATAGCTGCCGTAGCTGTCTCGGCTCGGGCTTCTTCTTCGGGACTCGTTGTTTCGACCGCCGCCTCCTCGTCTGGGAGCAGGTGAGCGAGATCTGGAGAACGATCTGGAGCGGCTTCTGTATCTGTTGCCAGCACCAGCAGAACTTCCACCAGCTCCTGCTCTCGAGGGCGGCGCAGCACCAGGGGAGCGCGAAGGCGAGCGCGACAGCGACCGTGGGCGATAGGTATCCGACCTGGGACCATACCGACTGGATGGGGGCGACGCACCGCGCCGAGGGCCGTTCTGGCCGAAGGATCCGGGTCCTGATGGTCCGCCGTAGGGTGCACCTGACTGTCTGCCTCCTCGGCCACCAGGGGGAGGTCCTCGAGGATCATACCCAGCGCCCCGACGGGCCATGGGAGGGGGAGGGGACATCTTGCGTCGCGGCAGGACAATGGAGACGTTGATAACGGCGCCGTCAATCTGCGCCTCATGCATGTTTGCAATGGCTTCCTCCGCATCGGCTTCGTGGTCGTAAAGGATGTAGGCTGTTCCTCTGTTCGTTCCGTCTGCGGGTTGAAAGGTGTCAGCCTGGAAGACATGTTTGTTCGGATTGGGGGCTGTCTGGGAGGCAACAGAATAACTCACAGGTTCTATTGATAGGAAGATCAAGATCCTTGATGGGGCCGAACTGTCCAAATATCTCCTCCAAGTGGCCTTCGTTGATGTTCTTGGTCAAGCGCTCGACGACAATCTGGCACATGCATCCTCCAGTCAGCCTTGTCAGGTCTTCGGAGGGGAAAGCATACGGGAACGAGTATAGGAAAAGAACAAGACCAGATACGCTTCTTACCTTAGTACTTCTGGGCGCAGGGCTAGCGCTCCTTCCACGGCTCCAGCTGCGACTCTCACTGCGGTACCTGCCATTGCGACGTGGGGTTGGCGATCTGGAACGCGACGGCGAACGCGAATCGTAGGACCGACGACGGACGGGCGAACGCGATCGGTCGGACCGGGGCGTCGGGGACCGGGTGCGGGAACGGGAGCGGGAGCGATGGCGGTCGCGCGAGGGCGAGGGCGATCGTGACCTAGAGGCCATGGTCGCTGTGGTTTTGAGGTGGTGGTGAACGTCAAGTTTTGCGGTAGAGCTGCAGTTAAAGGGGAGAAAGTAGTCAAGTCGCTAGCATGGGGAGGTGCCTCGGGCGGCAGGCACTTTGCGCGCACCCACGTTCCTGCCTTCCAAGTTTGCTTGGACTGAACACCAGGACACGTGACTCCCGTCATGCGCTCCACCGAGTTTGCAACACTGAACCACACTGTGCAAGGTACCCACCCGCTCGGTGAAGCTCGGTCAGTCGTCACCCCGAGCATCGTCACGACACGTCTGAACTTCTCAAATACCTATTATAGCCCTCTGTGATCTGGAGCGTGATCTTCAACCAACGTGATAGTTTCGGCATGCGGTGCTTTGGCATGAATTATCTGTATTTTCGGTGATGGATTCAACGTCCCTAATAATACACTTGTATAACGCTTCCACAAACAGCACTGCCAGATGGAAATCCATGGCTCAATCTGCCCCTGCTGCTGTTTGATTGTTTTGTACGATGCCAACCGCTTCTCTCAATGTTTCCTCCGCACGGCTTCCGCTGTTGTTTGTAGTACACGGCCAAGGGCCAACCCATGTTCTGCTTTTGCCCCTGACTATGTAATTGCGCCTCGAGGTCAACCGTAACGCCGCGATGCTTCCTGGATTACATGCATCGAAATATTACCCGCCAGATTTGCTATTTCAGGTTGACAAAAGAAAAGAAGAACAACTGCTGGCGCAGTTGTGGATGCTCATGCGGCCCATTCCACAACCTCCAGAGCGCACATGACCAGCACCAGTGTTGACGGAAGGATCCTGTGGATCTTGTTAGTTGTATCCCCGAATAAGATGTCAAGAGAACATACCAGATAACGTAGCTCTGGAACAGGATGCGGGACATGACGCCCTCGTAGACCTCGTTGATCTGGCAAATTTGGGCCAGTTGGAGAGCGCTCGGGGCTCCCGTCAACAAGAAGCAGACGATGACGAAGATGGGGTCGTCCAAAATGCTGACTGGCACATACTTGGCGAAGATGGCCAGGATGGGGGTCATGATGAGAGTTGGCAGAAGCATACGGCACATAAGCGATGCCACCAGCAGCTTGTTGCCAATCTGGTCCTCCTCGGGGTCGCGCAGCTTCTCGCTCTTCTGAGTGTTGCGAGCCAAATTAGCTCCAAGCACGACCAAAATCAGGGGCACAGCAACACCGCCGCTGGATTGGACTGCATCAGTGAAGCTGTTCTTGATAAACGATCCCTCCTCGAAAAAGATCTTCTGCAGGGCTGGAACAGATGCCACGACCACGGCGCACAGCATGGCCCACAGAGGCGGGTTCATGAACTCCCACAGGAAGTTGTAAAACTTTCCGGAAAAGCGAGCGAAAGCCGAGCACGCGACTTTGATGGGCTCGGGGAAGCTGTTGTAGAGTCTGGTGAAAAGGTCGGAGGTCGACTTTTTGCTAGAGGCGACCGTGTTGTTGAGGGCGTTCTTAATGCGAGCGGGATACCCTTTGACGCCCTCGGGTATATCGGGCTCGTCCGTGTTACGGATGCGAGGGAAAGACGATATCTCGTCACCACTTCTGCTGTAAATGGGATGATTCCCGTTGAGGGGAGCCAGTCCATTCGTCTTCATAGGCTTCTTGGGAGAAAAGGCGTCGTCCTCGTCCTCGCTGTCGGCCGGCGAAGCCCTTGATCTGCTCACCACAGGAGTGCGACCAGCAGGCTCATAGTTAGACAGGTCGCTGCTCGAGGCGCTCCGAGATGCGGCCGTATCCTCGTCGTCGTACTCGTTCAGAAGAGGGGCAGTCTCTCTGTCACCCGCGAACTGGCCCTCCTCCACACGCTCGTCCTGGTACTCGGGGTACTTGTCCTTTGGTGCTAGGAGGACGTGGTATCCCCAGCTCCACCGAACCAACTGGCCAAGCTGCTGAAAGATCAAAAGGTAGAGAATGCCACGGGCCCCGACCTCGTCATCGTTGTCTCCGGGAATCTTGTCCCAGTGTAAGCCCTTGATCGTCTGGGACAGCGACAGAACCAGGGAAATGGGCAGGGAATTCGAGTTTCCGAAGACACCCATGGCAGTAACAAAGTTCGATGCGCGGCGGTTGAAGCCGAAGAGGCGAGCGACGACGGTCGCGACGATCCATGACACGAGAGTCTGGATGACGAAGATGATGGGGATGACGGCGAGGTCGAGTAGCTTGCCGGCGTTGAGCTGCGAGGCCAGCTTCGTGAAAACTGCAATGCATCATTAGCAGGGGTTCGGGAGGGCGATATGGACCAAACCAACATACTTAGGCATGGGGTAAAGAGCATGACATTGAGGTTTGCCAAGAACTTCTGCTTCTCGGCGTCAAAGTGACCGAGGCGCGCGATGATATAGCCCGGCAAGCTCACGCAGACGACCTCGAGGACGGCCTCGAAGACGAGAAGGACCAAGTGACCCAGGGACGGGTGCGAGTCGTGGGGCTTCTGCAGCGCGACGAAGGGCATCTCGTAGATGTTTTGGGCCATGTCGGCCAGGCGATAGGACGTCGGAGACGTCAAGTAGTGTTGGTCCATTGCGACTCGGGATCGGGGGAAGAGCCGAATGTAAATGGAGACGGCTACGTTCGAAGAGGACACGGTCCGGAAGGCCGGCGCAAGGTTCGAAGTCTAAGAACGGTCCTCTGGGGCGCAAAGGCAAAGCTCGAGGAAGGTTCTTGAGATGGAGGCTTGGCGCTCTGCGCGTAGACCTCTTCTGTCAAGCTGGGCGATGGCCAAGCAAGCAAATGTGGGTAGGTCGACGTTACGGTTTTCGGGGGCGATAGGATGGGACGACGCGCCTAGATAGGAAATCCGGCGAAGGGGAAGAAGGGTCTTCGGTGCGGCAAGTCGTAGTAGATGTGCTTCGGCTCGGGCTCGGGGTGATCTCTTTGGTTAGATAGGTGTATGTATGGCAAAGCGTTTCTCTCGGATTTAGCGGTGGTAGGAATCGGGCCTCCAGAGTAGAGTTCGGCCTTTTCCAGAAGTTTGCGACGGGGCTATCATTCTCTGGCGAAGGAAGCCATTGGGTCAATGTGGACGAGAATTCGGGTGATTGGATGTGGTTGATGTCGTGGTGTTTGGTGGTGGTCTCACAAGGACGCCGGAGAGATAAGAAGCAGCGAGGAAGAAGAGGAGAACAGGCAAGCCACAATTCTGAGCAGGAGGGAGGGCACGATGATATGAGGTTGGGTGCCGTCAGGTAAGGCGAGATTGATAAAGAAAAGAGAGTGAGCGAGCTAAGGTGGGCGCAAGCTGGACGCTCCAGGGATGAAGGCGGCTCACAGTGTGCCACTTCAGCGACAGCGCATCGCGGTGCCGTCACTGTACCTCCCTAAGACATCCGTGGTGGAGCGACCTCACAATTGGAAGGCAGGGGGGCTAGAGTCCAGGCTGTATCACTATCCGTAGGTACACTGTATCAGTTCCAATACACCTGAGAGACGGGTGTCAAACGCCTGGAGCTGTCCCGTTCCCACTGTTTCGACCGGGTGAAGCAGGGCGTCCAGAGGACCTCCCGCGAGAAACGGTTAGCGACCAATAAGAAACGCGTGTGGTGGCACGATGACGCCTAGCCTTGAAAGACCCAGCAAGAGGTGCCGAGTAGCGGGTCGGTATCCCAGCTCGCAAACTCTGCATGCAAGGTACCCCGGCTATACCTGCCCCGTGAGCGATTGCCTCACTCGGTCATCGCACCTCCCTCGCCTGTCTGTAGTAGAGTTTTTCTTATGTTCTTTTACAAAGTAGTGCTATGTACCTATGTCCGTACCTGGGTAACGTCAAGCTGTGAGGTGCAGCGTCGTACCTTCCCTAAGGCACCGTCACACCCCAGGCTGGATTCAAAAGATGCGCTGCCATTTCCAGTAGGCAGCCCATCTCAATACCTCTAGGTAGGTACAAGTCCACTATAGCTTGAGAGGCAGCGAAACAATACCTGCCTAGGCACGGTAGTTGGGTAGTAGGGGGCGTTACGGAGTACGGATACTGGGTGGTGTCTGCGCACAGTGCGTGTGTGCTGACTGGGACGTGCTCTTGGCACTACGCAGTTCAGGCGCAGCGCGTCGCAATACCTTGGCATCGCCGTGGAGGGCTCATCGAGCAAATTAGTAGATAGACTTGACGTAGGTAGTCGGGTTGTTGAGGAGCTGAGAGCTGATGAAATGAAGGCCGGGGACGTGTTCGTCGCCAACTCGACGACCGTCGACGGCCCTCCAAGCGTTTCCATGGCCAACTGTGGTCCATCTCCAACAAGTTTATTTCCACTTTACTCAGCCTTCCTTCTGTGACGACGCATTCCGGCGTTCGGAGTCCATTTTCTTCCTCTTCTCTTCTTTTCTTTTCTGCAGTATTAATCGAGGTAGGGATATACTCACTGTTATCCATCCGCCTCCATAATTTGTGCTTCACCTGGTGTCTGGAATTGTTACACGAAGCGCCCAGTGCACCCGAGGACACTGGAAGGAAACCCAACAATCTGATACCTACCTACCTGGTGGACGGTGGCACCCACTCCGTACGTCCACCGAGAAGCTCATTTGTGATAGGTAAAACACCTTCATCAGGCACATGCGCGGCGGCGAGACACACATGGCATCTCCCGTAAGGTACGCCACACACCAGACCAGTGAGGTCGCATTGGTTGGCAGTGACAGGTATCTCTACACACTATCACCGAATCTCCCAATTATCCAGCCAACCATGATCCGTCGCGGCCCGTCTCCGTTTCTTGATTTTTGACGCTCCTCTTTGCCTGTTCCTATTCCCAAGTTGCTTGACTGCCACACTGCCCAGGAACCATTGCTTCGTGACTGCCTTCCTTGGTTGGTTCCCTGGTGAGGAACCTTGGGTACAAATCAAGAGGTACTAGCGAAAGCTTACCTCACACCTTCCCATCTTTCCACCTTCCCTCCTTCCTTTTCCACGGCTATTCTTCCCAACCAGAGGTTCCTTCCCCTCCAGGGCTTCCAGGGCCTCCAGGGTCTTGCCGGTAGATTAAGCTTCGTGATCCCGGGTCGCAGGGACGTTGGACTCTGGGCTCGGCTGCAATCACCCCTCAAGCCCCATAACCCCTCCATCACAGCCTCAACATCTGGCTCGACTGCATGGACAATCCGATATGAGGCCCGTCGCGCTCTGCGTTTCCCCGCTCCATCTACAACTTTGCCGACCTCAGAAACACCCGCGATTGCTAAAAATCACTGCAGATGGTCCCTTCAGGGTAGATGCTCCATCCGCTTTGGCTGGTCCACAGCCTGACCGCAGCTCGACCACAGCCTGATCTCAGCTTGGCGGCCCACCGTTGATGTTGATTTGTATCAGATGCCGGACGAGATTTGCATCTCTCGCCGGAACGTAGCTCTTCCACCTCGCCAAGATTCCACTCAACACAGCAACATCACGCGATGGGCATTCTGAGCTACTCGTCAGCAATGCACTTCCCGAAGCGAAGCCTTCAGTGCCCCAGAGCAATCAAGGCTGTTTCTCCATGATCCATCACAATTGCCATGCAGATAGTAGGTTTGACACAAGTGGTGTTTGTCATCTTGCCAGTCCTTCATCGCGTGCTTATTCAATACAACAGCAAGACAGCTAGGACGGGACGACGACCAAGGAAAACAAAACAGCATGGGAATCATCCTGTCTTCCACGCATCCATAACTGCTAGCTGCACATGCGCGCATGAGCAATCGCCCAATTCAGTATGACTAAAGAACTGTCCTT
Organism: Colletotrichum musae; assembly: GCA_027406025.1. Classification (NCBI taxonomy): domain Eukaryota; kingdom Fungi; phylum Ascomycota; class Sordariomycetes; order Glomerellales; family Glomerellaceae; genus Colletotrichum; species Colletotrichum musae. Next base: position 6,315,449 of record JANVYC010000003.1, read on the forward strand.
TGACTTTGGTCCATTTCAAATTCGGGTGAGTGAAGAAGACATTCTTGTTTTTGACCCCATGAAGCGTTGTAGGAGCAAGTGAACAAACACCCCTGAAGAATGGAATCGAGCCGCCTAGAAGCAGCACCTCCCAACTGAGTGGTCGCCTCTCTCCTAACATCACCCATCCAGACTTTGAGGTCTTTCTCCCATCAACTCAGCAAGAACAATCCCCAACCTTGCTCTTCTTTCTACCAAAGCAACACATCTAGAAAAAGAAACAAAACACCACATCTGCCTTCTGCCTGCTCTCCAACACATTGCCATATTCAGGCCACCACCGCTTACCGATATGCAGGCCCAACAGAGCACTGGTAGAAACCAGCAGGGCGGCAAGGAGAAGACGACCATCGAGATCAAGACTAGGAAGCCCGGCGGAGAAAAGATACCCAAGATCGTCGCGAAGCTGTTGCAGCGGCCGCGTCGTGCTACCAAGAAGATGGCTGGCGTCGCCTCGTCTCTTGACACCGCTAACGACGATGAATACGACGATGCTTGGCTCCCCGAGTACGAAGATGGTCCGGCAGATGAAAAGGTTGTGGAAGACGACTGGGTCGACGTGAAGAAGCCAGTCTCGTCACGATGAGAATCATCTGCTACAGCACCCCTCGGGAACATCAATGGCGTGGTAGAGTGATACCATCGCAGAGGTGGCTTTCAAGATGCTGGTGGCAGCGTTGCCTGTCAAAGGACAAGAGCGCACGAAGCTGAGGAATCCTGGCGAGAAGGTGAGTTCTCCGATGACAGATACATGCAAGATTCAAGCTAACTATCCATAGCTCAGACATTGCACACATGAATAAGACGTACTCAGACAGGAACACCACGAAACGTCCCGAGTTTACTACATAGTTCAAAATTCATCGTTACAACTTCAGAGCCTTCCAATGACTGCCTCAATTTGAGGTCAAATCCAGACAGACTCGTTTTTGGTCCCGTCACGTGCTCTCGTGTGTGACCTTTGACGTAATGATCGCGATCCCACTTGACTCTCCGGCGGGCAGACGCGGGGTATTACTACTAGTGTAGGTCCGGTTGGAGACGGCGGGGGACGGGCAGACGCGCAAGATCCATGATATCAAATCGCGTCAAACATGCATGCGGAAGATGCACTTCTGATGATCGGGTTGAAGCAGCATGGAAAGCTGATGACCACTGCCGCCCCGGGACTAAACTCGTGCTTGTGGCTGCGGTGATCGACGGGGCGCGGGGTGGCCAGCTCAGAGAATCAGTCACTGGACTTGAGGTGAAACAGATGACAGATGTGGGGAGGGGGGGACGATCTGTGGCACAAGCTAAGAGCCACATGGCTGATGACGCAAGTGGATGGACAACGACGCATGCCGATGACATGCGATTTACTGACATTATTCTTGCGCAGCCACGCATGGTTATGATTACCTATCACTCGGGGGACAAAGTAAATGGCCGCTTTTACCTGCATCCACCACCAAAAAAGCGGCCATTTATTTTGTCCCCCGAGTGCCTATGTACGTCCATGATAAGAACGTGAGGAGGGGAAAGTTGCAAATGCAGTCCGCTGCGGACCGGCTTCGCGCCTCGGATTGCCTGTCCGTCGACTTTCCAGGGTCTTGCGGACAGGGCCTCTCCCTGGCGTTTGCCACCTTACGTTGGGTCGCCATCTTGACGGCATCCCGGGATGGAGGGAGCGGCAGGCAGTTTCCGCAACCGTACACTACGACATACGGCCGGGGAAGACGGAGCAGGGCGGCACGGGTCAGGTGAGGTGAGGTAGGCCGCAAGGGACGGGAGCAAGGGAGCTCCGGCATGGTTGAGTGAGGCTGGTGCAGGGTATGCGAGACACCGAGGACCCTTATTTCGACCGTTAGACTTTGGGTATGCATGCGAACTGTGGCTGTTCACCGTCGGCCTGGGATGCCTAGGGATCCCGTGGGCAAGATTCAGACTGCGAATCAGAGCAGCAATTGACGGCAACTATCTTCGGGCTGTGTGTTCCGCAAGGTTGCAAGTCCCTTGATACCCAAGTACACATGACTGATCGGCATCCGTTTCTACGGACAGGACAAGATGCTCTTTTCGGGCGGTTGCACGATGATTTACACTCAAACCTGGAAGCTGACGTTGACAGCATATGTCGGACCAAAGGTTGAGGTTGCGGATCAACAATTGTCATTTGCTTGGACTGGGAACGGCAGGAGTGATGTCAGACGGAGCTTTTCTTCCGGGAGACTGATAAGATAAGAGAGGTAAAACAACGACCAACAGGTGGTTTGTCAGCACGATACTGTCTGGTAATAGGCGCTTGCGAACCTGACTGCTTTGCCTCGTACAACCAAGTACCTAAGTACCTTTTTCCTACAACGAGATTGAAGAAGGTAGGTATTTGTGATATGAGGTCAATGATTCCATACCTATCTATCCATGTAACTCGCAGGTATAGAGGAACCGTCCACGAGGCGCCAATGCGTGCCCTGGTTCAACAAGAAATGAAGCAGTGTATAGTGATGATGCAAAGTCATTGACCGGACCACTTCGTAGCTACGGATACCAGTCAGAGCAACGTTGCCAATTCAGGGCTACTAAGCAAGAGGACTGTTCTCACTCCAGGGAGAACGTGAAGGAATAACGTCAGTGGGGTTTAAGTCGGTTCTCTGATGCGTGCGCGGTGGGCGGCATGTTCCATGACCCATTATAATAGGGTCCCTAAAAGTTTCTAAAATCAGTACTTTAAACGCAGGCGGATGGTGTGACGACGCATTAGGTAATCCGAGCGCAGGAGGCTTGTAGCAAGGAATACCGTAATCAGCCCATACAAATACAAGGGTTATTTGCGTCGCTAAGGCTAAAAATAGCTTAAATATATTTTAACCTAATTTATATAAAAAGGATTTATTCTGTATTTATATAGAACTTATAGGCCCTTAGATCTTAAGAATAGGAGTTTAACTAAGATCTATATTAATTTCTAACCCCTACTTAAACTAGCTTAGTAATTATAATTATAATACTCTGCGTTATATAGTAGTATAACTTATATAAAGTTATTTAGATTTAGTTTATTAACTATCTATTACTAAAAAAAGTACTAAATCCCTTACGTTTAAATTACTTAGATTCTTAATATATTATTAAGTATAAAAAAGTACTTATAGAATAATATAAAAGAAGAGTCTTTTCTATTAATAACTTAGTTTATAGAAATAATTAAAGGCCTAAGAACTATAAGTAGTAGCTAAAAAGAAATTATTAAATAGCTGTATTAGAACCTTACTAAAAAGAGTAAGGCCCGTAATAATTAATCCTCTATACTTCTTAACCCGTAGGGAAGTACACTAGCCCCTACTTATAAACTACTTAGTACAGCTTAAAAAGGGCTACTATTACCCCTAATATATCCTTTCGGCCTTTTATAAACACTAAACTTATAGTCCCCTATACTTAAGTTAAATATAACAATATAAAACATACTAAAAATAACGTCTCCTATATATATATTTATTAAAATACTAAAAAAAAGTAAATATTAAAAAAAGAGTATATAAAAAAATTATTTTAAAGACTTTAAGCTAAAGATACTAAAAGAATACTTCTTAAAAGGTGTATTAAACTAGTTTACTTAGTTAATTTAAATCTTAATAACTTTTAGAATCCGTAGTTTTAAACTTAAAAAAGGCCTAAATAATATTAAAAGTTTATATATTAATAATAAAATTAAAAACGTTATTTTTAATAACTCTATATCCCTTATTATATATATTGTAAATAAAAAGTAAATATAGTATATACTAGTTTAAAACTATATAGGCTATAGAGTAGTTCTATACAAATAGCTCTAAAATCAACTTTATATATACATACTTAAAGAAAGTAACCTTATAAACTATATTATAAAATTTAATAAACTTATATATTACTTAAAAATAATTAGTAGTTAAATAACTCTAAAAAATAAAGTTTATACATTCTTTTAAAAAACAAGCTTATAGTATAGAGATTAGTCTACGCGTTTTAAATCCTTCTAATAAAGCAGTATACCTATCACAGTTAATAAACTTATTACTAACCTCACTAACAAGGCCCGTATATATAATAAACAAAAAGTTATAGTCTCGTAAATAATAAATAGTAATTAATCTACTATAGAGCTAAAAAAAGCCCCTAAAAAAGACCTTTTAGATTATAAATACTAAAATTATAGTAAAAAAAGCTACATTAGGGCTACTTATAAAGCAGAAAAAAAAGAGGATAATAAAAGTAAAAAAAAAAAAACTTCTAAAGTACCTTCTATAATACCACCAAAAAGCAACACACTACTAAAAGCGTTTAAGTAAATTAACCTACTAAAGCTAAACTCTTTTTTAAATTTAAAGATATTATAAAAAAACTTTAAAACTATTTAAAACAATTTAAAAGTAGCTAAAAGTAAAGTAGAAATAGTTAAAGAAGAGCTTACAAACAACAAATAAACTATAATACTTATAAATACCCTTTTCTAATTAACTAAAAAAAAAATAAATACTTAACTTTAGAATTCTAAAGTAAGTATATATATAATTAATAATATAGTATAGTATAAAAGCTATATAGCTATTATAAGCTAATAGTAAATTATAACTAATAATAAACTAATTTACTTAAAACTTATAGGAGTTATTATTTTATACTTTTATAATAGTCACATTATAAAGCTACAAGATGTGTTATATTTACCAATCCTCCCTATAAATATATTTAGTAGGGAGTACCTTTATAAAGCTAGAGGCTATCTACTTAATAAAGCACTAATTACGCAAAACAGAGAGCTCTTTAATAAGCTCAATATCGAAAAAAGGGGTTTTTATTTATTCCTAGTAGACCTAAACCTATTAACTATACTCTATTTTATATAAATAAAGAAGTAGTAAAAAGATACTTAACTTTAGTATAAAAGATTTAGCTACTTAGGGTATTATAAATTAATTAAGTTAATTAAACTTATAAAAGGATATGCCTTAACAGCGAAAAATATTATACCTTAACCTTACTTAACGTATAACTTATTAAAAAGCTTATAGTATTTACTTTATACACCGCACAAATACATAGGGCACTTAGGAGACATAGTCTATATAGATATAAGAAAAATTAAGCCAGCCACGTAGTATACTTACTTCGCTATTATTATAAACGATTAATCTCGTAACTAGGATATAATATTATTAAACTTAAAAAAAAACCTTACTTATAAGCTTACTAACTACACGCACAGCTAGTAATAGCATTTTAAAAAGCCTATTAAAGTTATTTATACAGATAATACTAGAGAGTTTATATCTTTATTTCTAAACGTTACCCTAAAAGATATAAATATACAGGTAGAGTTATTTCTTTTATATATTTATAAATAAAACAGTATTATAAAGCACTTTATTTAAATAGTTATAAATAAAGCGCGTTTTATATATATTAATATAAATATTTTAACTAAGTTATAGTTATAAATTATATTAATTATTGTATATATAGTTAATAAAAGCTTTATTTTAGTAGTTAAAAAAAAAACACTAATTTAAGTACTTATAAAGAATTTAAAACCCGGGAGATACTTTATTTTAAATATTAGTAACTTAAGGGTTATTAACAGCCACTATTTTACTAATATTAATTCTAAAACCCAAGTTAAAAGTAAAAAAATAAATTCTAAAGCTAAAAAAGGTATTTTTATAAGCTATATAAGTAACTAAGCTTACTAAGTATAGATCCCTAAGTACTAAAAAGTAATAACCTTATTAATTATTATTTTCTATAAGCCCACAAACTTTAAAAAAGTAAATCTCTACTAGTCTCTACTACTAGAATAAGGAGTGGGATTTTAAAAATATCGGTATACTATTTATAATAAACTTATAACTCTTTAACTTACACTTAGTATAAACAAAAACTACCTACTAAATTAAAAAATTAGGCTTATAACTTAAAGGGAACTATTAAGTAACTTTATCCTAATAGCTTTAAGCACAAAAATCTAGCCGTACCCAGACCCAGTAACCCTTATAAAGGCACGCAACGGGCCTATAGAAGACTAAGAGCTATAGAAAGAAGCTATATATACAGAGATCCTAATCCTTATTAAGTAAAGAGTTCTTTCTTTTATTTTAAAGAGTAAAGTACTAAAAAGCGCACGGCTTACTATAAAATAAGTACTTAAGTATAAAAAGGCTTAAGGAATTATAACTAAAAAAAAAGTAAAAATTATAGTAAAAGACTTTTAATAAGTATATAAAAAGAACTTTATTAAAATATATATATTAACTTTATAATTTACTTTTTAAAGAATCCTTTTTATATATACTTACTAAAAGGGACTTACTATATACTAATAGAATTTTATTAAAGTATATTTTAATAAGGATTTTAATAAGTAAATTTATATATTACTATTTAAAATACTAGAAAACTTTTTTTTAAATACTTAATTTAAATACTATATAGTAAAAGTTAGTTATAATCTAAGTTAGAACTAAGTAATTTTATTATAAAAGGCGTTATATAGGTTTTATTAAAATAGTTAATAGTAGTAAATAAAGCTATAAAAGGTTCTTAAGTACTATAGCTTTAAGCCACTAGTCTTTAATAATACTATATACTATAATACAAAAAATAAAGTATCTATAGTAACCTATATTAATAATATTATTATTATTAGTTTTAAAAAAGCTATTAGTTATATACTTACTATAGTAAGTAAGTAAGTAAAAGTTATTAATTTAAGAGTCCCTAATTTATTCCTAAGTATTAAACTATTATTTATAGCTATAGAGACTATAATTTACTAAAGTACTTATATAGAAAATATTATAAAAGAATTTACTTAAGAAATACGCCCTACTAATACCCCTATTAAAGTAAAAGCCTTTATAGTTACTATACTAGTTAAAAGTAAGGTTAATAAAAGCCTTTAAGAGTAGTATTATTAAATACTTAGTAAAGAGTAATTTACTACTTAGATAACCTACCCAGATATTACCTTTAAATATAGCTTATAGGGAAGGTTCTCCTACGCGCCTTTTAAGTAGTATTAAAAAGGAGCTACGCGCTTAGTGTATTACTCTAAGGGTTACTACAATCTTAAAATCCAGTATACTACGCAAAAAGAAGTAAATAAGACTAATAATCTTAGCTTTAAAGGCTACTATAATAGTAATTATACTAAGTATCTTAAAACCTTATAATTAATAACTAAGTAGGTATTTTTTATAACTAGTAGCCCGGTATTATAAAGGTCCTATTATTAAAAGACTATAGTAAAGTCTTTTATAAAAGTAGAATACTATACTACCTTAGTAGTAACCTTAAAGGCTATATAAATTTAGAGCTTTTTTTTAAAACTAAAAAAAAAGCTCCTAGGACTAGTCTATATATAGGCTAATAACACAAAAGTAATTACGCTTATAAAAAGCAAAAGTAGTAATAACTAAACTAAGTATATAAGAGTCTACAACTACTATACTTAAGAGACTATAAAGTACAGAAAAGTTAGCTTTAAATACATCTACTTAAGTAATAATATTATAAATATACTTACTAAACTACTTAAGAAGTTAGTATTTAAAAAACTATAGAATATACTTAAATTAATTAACTTAGAATACTATAAATCTAAATAGCTTTATAGTAAAAAGGAGTATAATAACGTATTAAGTAATTTAAGTATAAAAGGCTTATAGTAAGGAATACTATAATTAGCCTATATAAATACAAAAGTTATTTGTGTCGCTAAAACTAAAAATAGCTTAAATATATTCTAACTTAATTTATATAAAAAGGATTTGTCCTGTATTTATATAGAGTCTATAGGCCCCTAGATTCTAGGAGCGGGGGTTTAACTAAGATCTATATTAATTTCTAACTCCTACTTAAACTAACTTAGTAATTATAATTATAACACTCTATGTTATAGATAGAGCGTAAACGCCTATTTACAACTAATTATATTAATAATATAAAATAAGGAGGTGCCTACTAGTACTACTGTCGATAGGGCTACTAGGGGTTTTTAAAATAGAGTTAGTATATAAAATAACTTAATTTAACACTTAAATTAAGGGCTTTAGATATATCTTAATATCTAATAAAACTACTATTAGCTACTATAACCTTTTTAAGTCGTCCTAGTATAGAGTGTATAAACTTAAAGAGGTACTCCTTTAGTATAGTATCCTATACTTATAAAATAGCTTTTTTTAAAGTATTACTAGTAAGTTACTTTAAATATATTTTATTAATTTATTTTTTTATTTATAACTAAACGTATTTAATAGAGTTAAAGTTAAGTAATTTTATAAACTAATTAATAAAATAGGTACTAATAAAGTTAAATACTATTTAAGTTTAAGTCTCTACTAAAGTATAGTATAGTATATTATTCTATTAAATAATAAATAAATTAATAAACTATTAAAAAGTAAAAAAAACTAATAAAATATAGTAAATATATAAAGCTAAGTTTATAGTACCCTACTTTTTATTTTAAACTATACTAGAACCCTTTTAGCTACTAGCTATACAGTCCTAAAATATCTAGCTATAAGGCTTTGTCCTTACTTTAGTATAGTTTATAATATCCTTACTTAGTAATATAGTAATATACTTATAAATAGTAGTAAGGCCGTTATACTAAATCTTGTTACTAAAGATCTACCGCTCCTAATTACTAGATACAAAGTAACCCTATTATAGGGTAAACTCTAGCTATACTTACTTCGTCTTTTTAAAAAGGTAGATTAATACTAGTTATAAACTATATTAAGTACTAAATAAAGTTATTATATATTATATAGTATAGTTTAAAAAGTATAATAAAACTAGGATATAGTTAAGTAGTTATAACTAGGGGAGTATATAGTAATAAAGTAATAAAAAAAGGAACTCTTATAGTAAATCCTTTTATAGAGTCTTTAAAATAGTATAGTAACTATAGTAATAATACTGCGGATTAATACTATAGCGTAGGGTATAGTAAACTTAATTAATAAAAAGGCCTAGTTTGTTAGTAATAGCTTAACTTTTAAACCTATTAAAAGTGTAAAGTATATAAATTATAATTCGTTAATTTTAAGTAGTAGGCCTAAAGTCTATAGTATTAGTTAATAAAGTTAAAAAAGCTAAAGTAGTAGGAAGGGTAGAAAGGGAGGTATTAAATAGGGTAGTTAGGGTAGTAAAAGGCTAAGGGGCTTAGTAATAACTTTTATTATTACTTAGGTTATATTTAAAAATACTATTATTAGTATATTAGTTAGGGAAGTTCTTTATTACTAGTTAAGTAAAAAATAGTTAAAAAGAGAATATTTAAAAAGAAAAAAAGTATATACTTAGCTCCTTTACTAAATAGGGTACCCTTAGTACTATAATAAGGGTCTTAAAGTTATTAACCTCTTTAACTAGCGCTAGTAATAGCTAATAAGGTAGCTAGCCCTTTTTACTAAAAAAAGAGTAACAAGCACTTACTAGTAATAGGTGGGACTTTAATAGAGTATTGGGTACTTTAAAGTTACTAATATTATTATTTTTAAAAAAGTTAGTATTAGGGTCCTTAAATAAAGTACTAAAAGTATTTAACAATAAGATAGTTAAAAAAGAGGCTTTAGAAGGGGTTTTATAAGGGCTAGTAGTATAGTAGTAACTAAGTACCTCTTAAAGTAAAACGCGAGTTATTATAAAGAGTTATTATAGTAAAAGGTATAGTAAAGTATGGTTTTTTTTGTTTTTAAAGGGAGGCTATCTTAGGCGTTTTTTAGCGCTTTTTTATTATAAAAAAAATAAGGGAGTAATTACAGATACGTCTTTACTAAAAAATATATTAGTAAATAAAAAAAATTAACGTAGTAAGGGTATTTTTAATGTATTTATAAGCGTTACTTTATAAGAAGAAAAAATCGCGACTTTGTGGTGTTATAGCTAGATAATTACTTTTTTTTCGCCTAAGTGACGCTAGCGAGGGGCAAATGGTGGCTAATTACCTAATTAGGTAAGGCGTGGTTTGATTGGTGGGGAGGTATTGTAGTAGGAAACTTTCAGGGACCCTATTGTACTCGTCCGAGAGCGTGGATGGGCCGATGGCGCCATTCACGGCGCCGTGGAGCATCCGCGGTCAGTTGTTTTGTTTCTCGTCGGCCTCCAAGTGCGCGCCCCTGGCCGGGTTCAAGCCACAGCTGCTATTCTCGTGAAACTCCTCTCTGCTGGCCCTCTTTCCGTTTTTCTCCAAACACCAACACCCCCCGGCAACCAAAACTGCGAGCAACGTCATCGGTCCTGCAAAGCACCCCGGCGAGACATTTGGGAGACAGGGGTTGGGATTGGAGACATTTGGTGTTGGGGGCTGGAAAGGAATGGGAGGGGCAGACGGCGGGGTCAGGAAGGGAGGAGAAGAGATGGAAAGCTCCAAAATGGGGGATCCATCCATCTTGAGCTTTCCTCGGCAGAGTCTAGTGTTGCGTACGCTAGCTCTCTCGAGCTCTCGATTGCCCGATTACTGGTCGAGAGGCGGTGGTAGAGTAGCTCTTAGACCCGTTTGTGTCTTCTTTTCTTCCTCCCTGGATCTCTTTAGTGCTCCTCTCTCGCGTGCCGGAATTTGATCCAAGGACCAATCGTCTGGAGTGCCTTCATCAGGTAAGCTTCGTCCGGTGCTGTGCGCGCTTGCGCGCTTCTCTTCTCTGGTTCGTTGCCGGCGTTGTTAGTGTCTTCCAATTCTTGATTGTGGAGATGAGTGCTCCAAGCCGTAGCCGGTGAGGTGAGTGTGTCACTGAGTTGTGTATGTGTGTAAGACAAGACGCCCATCGAAAAACCCAAGGCTTGGGAGCTGTTGCTTGTTTCGTGGCAGTTTGCTGTGTGGGTGGCCACTCCGGCTTCCCGACTTTTTTTTCTGAGGAATTTTTTTCTTCTTCTTGGTATCCCTTCTTGGGGTTGCCGACTACATCACATCCGAACGAGAGAGATATTTTCAGAAACACAAGCCAAGGGTAAATCAAGGGTAGCTCTCCGCCGGTCATCTGCAGCAATATTGGGCCGGGTCGTACGTGCTGCGTATGCACGTCGAGAGATGGGAAGCCTCAAATCTTGCTGGAGTCCCTGCGCAGCTCCCCCCTCCCTCCCTTTCGAGATGTGAGAGAGTGAGAGGTAGTCGTGTAGTGTATCCGTAGGACCCTGGCGATATCTCAGCTCCGCATGCGCATGGTGGTTGTACCGGACGAGATTGGCTGGGACTGAGGGAGGACCCGCGGACAATCCGGCAGAGAAAAGCAAGGCAAAGAAATAACTGGTTCTGTGGCTGTCGCTACGCGTGAGATCTGACGGCACACCGGCCAACCACCGGCGAGAGAGAGAAGTTCAGGGACTTGAGGTTGTGGACGAGTGGGTAAATTCGAACTTGGACAAACAAGACTGGGCGGTGATGCAGGTGGCGGTGCAGCGGATGGAGATGGGCCAAGGGAAGGGGGGGCGACGGCCGCATATGCATCTGTCTTGTCTCTGTAACGTCTCTTTCACTTTCTCTCGTCAATTGCTTGATACCTATCCGTACCTAGGTACGTCGATGTCGAGCATCACCATCCAGTTTTGCTTCTTTTTTTGGGCGTGTGCGTGCCCGAGCTCGCGCCCCTGCCCTTACCTTCTGACCTCGTGTTTTGCGGTTCGTGGAAGCCCAAAACCCCACGACATTTCGCCGCCCTGTCAATACGTTACTAGCCATAGCAGGTAGACAGGTAGCAGCAACAGCTTCAGCTTAGACTGTGACAGACGTGCGCCCGTTGGGTCCCACCAACAGAGAATGGCGTGGGATGGTGGTTGATTTCTCGATACCTAAAAGTGACACTCGTTCGGGCCACTAATTGAGGTATTACGGAGTAGACGTGAGTGAGGAAGAGCACAAAGGCGAGGTACATGGTCGCAGGTAGTGGCTCCGCAAGCTTAGGCGGCACAAGTACCCGCCGGTGGCTCTGGGCATGTGTACCGACACACCCGCCCTGGCGGTGATGGCGAGGCTGCTGTCATTGTCATTGAATTATCACGTCGGCATCGTCTCCTGCCTGGCTTCGATCTTCCCCACGACTTTCCCAACTAGAAAACCGGCGAGCCAGCCCAAAGCATGCAAGTTTACCCACCCAGGTAGTGTAGGTAGCCTTGGGGGGACTCGTACCGACGCCCGAAAGCCCTGTGTTCCTTTCTCTCTCAGCGACTTTCCCAATTGCATCCCACCACATCTACATCTGCCGGTTGTCTCCTACGAACTCAAGGACCACCGAATTTTTTCCCCTTCGCCGTTTCGCATCGTCATCATATATGAACCGCTAGCTCGCCCACCTCTTCTCCTTCAGACCAGACCAGACCAGAGACCGTCTGAACTGCTTCGTCTACCCATGCGCACAGATCCTGACACCAAAACCGAACCCACTTGGACACATACGGATACATCACATCACCTCCAACGCAACGCAACGTGACGAACATACCACGCCCGTGTTGTTTCGCATTGGTCGCTGAGGACCAGCCCAGCTAGCATCGGGGGACTCAACTAGTCGGTGAGCCGCATCTCGCATCTTTTCTCAGCCAGGGGGGGTTGGTCGTCTCGTCGCCCAGATATCCCATCCTCTCTGGCATGCCATTCTCTTTCAATAGTACTCAATTTCGTAATACCCGCTTTCCTTCGGGGGGTAAGTCCACTTGGTTGCAAGTAGGTACCTTCCCGGTCAGAGGTGAGGTCATGTACCTATGGCCTGTCATTCTCGAGTGAGAGACCCCCCGCTGTGGAGGGGAGTTGCAATCCATCGCACCTACCTACGGATACCTACCTGGATACCTAGGTACCTACCCAGAGTATTCGTACCCGTCAGGCCCATCTGCCTTCCTCACGGTGAGAGGCACGTAGGTACCGGTATCCGTACCTCGTTGGAAGTGGAAGGAGGAGCAAGTACCTTCCTTTTCCGTCTGGCGACACTGATGAGGTATCGTGGGGTAGCTCTGGCGGTGATGCGCTCCGACTGGTCCACCTAGACCAATGGACCACGCGGAGGCCGGTGCCGGTTTCTTCAATCCGCAGGCGGTACTTGGCGGTACTTCGCAACGATGGCGGTATGGTGTATGTACCTGCCAAAAGTACATTGGATGCCCCCCCCCCTCCCCCTCCCCCTCCAGGCCTGCCCTGCGATGCCCTGCGCTGGCTGCATTTGTGACGTTTGCACCAAAATTGCGTTGCCATTTTTTGGTCCGTTGATACGGCCTCGCCTAATTCCTGTTCCCCGCCATTTCTTTCAACAAGCCGCTGAAGGGAAGAGAAAGAGAGAGCAGAGCTGCAGAGGGAACACCTCAGAGGTCGAAACATCATATGCATGCCTGTCTGCCTCCGCCTACCTATTCCCAGTCTCTTCTGCCCTCTCTCTTTTTTTTTATCCACCTTCTAAACCTCCCGGTCTTAGATGTCGACGTAGTTTCCATCTCTCTTTACGGATACACACACACGTACGGATACACCTCGAGACTCGGCTAGACCTTGTCTGCTTTTTTTTTTTCAACTGTCTGTCTTCCCCATTCTTTGATCTGCACAATCCCCCATCCATTTGTTTCTTCCTCGCTACTATCACTATATACCCTCGTCTCCCGTCTCTCCATCCCACCCCCCGAGTCACTAAAGCCACTTACTACTGCTACTACCTACCTAACTCTCGTCTGATCTCCTCGCTCACAACATCCTCGCAGACATCGGTCGTCCGTCCGTTCCTCTCCTCTCTCCGCCCCCCTCAACAAATTCGGCCTGGCCGGCCTAGCCCGCCCGCGCGCATGCTCTCTCAATCGCATTTTGCCCCGACTTAGAGTTTTGCCCTTGCCACTGCCCCGGTCGCAACCCCGACCCCCGAGTCGCAGCAGGCCACGCTATCCAACCCGCCGCGTCTAGACCCCGCGGCACATTCGCTGCGACCCCCAAGTTTTCGATCCGCTGTCACCGCCTACCATCGAGCGATCGGTCTTTTTGCTCCTCCATCCCGAGCCTCGACACCGCGCGACCGAAATCACGATCCCCGTTGAAATACCCATCGTCTGACCGACAAGACGCTACTTCTCCCTCCCATCAGGCGCCGAATGTCGCCTGCCTTGTAGGCACACCTGATAGCCTTCCGCTCCTCCCGCCCACACACCACCTACGCTTCAAGCGCGCCCTCTCTCCATCGTCATAATCCTCCGTCGTCGAGAGAACTAGCCACGTCGCGCGCCCACCATGCCAGACATCACCACGCCCGATTCCTTCCCCGCCACACCTGATGGCCTGGTTGATCGCGACGGTTTGAGCAGCCCCGCGTCTCCCGCCTCCGCCGACTCCTCCGAAGCCAGTACCCCGCTCGAGGCTCCCTCTGATAGCATTCATGATATCCCCAAACGAGTCCCGTCGCTGCGAACCGTTTCCGATCCTCAGAACATGACTCCTTCCTCGACACCTCTCGGTATGCTGAGCAACGCCCGCCGACCCCCGCCGACGGCCTCCGTCATGAGCATGGGCAGTATGGGCAGTGGTGCCATGAACGATATCATGGCGAAAGCCCGCGCCCTACACGCACAGCGCATGGCGATGCCCACCGCATCGAATCCGCCCAACAACTCCATGGCCAGCAGCCCTGCCTCGCCTGTGCCTCGACAAGCTTCGCCCGGAGGTGCCTTGCCCGGTGGTTTGCCCGCCAACCTAAGGCTTCCTGGAGGTATGGTCCGCCCTCCGCCCGGTGGCATGCCCCGCTCCGCCCCAGTCATCCCGACGAAGCCGTCTCTCGCCGACAGGCGGCGTCCGCAGATGAAGCTGTCGGACATGGGCGGCGGCCCATCACCAGCTTCCCCGACGCCGAAGTTGTCGGATATGCAGGGTTCTTCCAACGGATCAGCTGCAAACGGAGCGACAGGATCGAAGATGGATGACTTCAAGAAATACATCGACTCGGAAAAGGGTTGGATCACGTTTGACGGTGCTGCCACGATTACCAGGACGGGTGTCAACTTTGCCAACGGCACCGCATTCACCATCTCGTTGGACGAGGTCGAGGTCATGGACGAGCTTGGCAAGGGAAATTACGGCACCGTCTACAAAGTCAGGCATACGAAGCCCCGCGTGCCACGCTTTGGAACCGGTCTGAGCGGCTTCAAGCACGCCACTCTCAACTCGTCGCAATCGGACCCCTCGCCTGTAAGGAAAACCGACGATTCAAACGAGTCGTCGCCCGTGAGCCCACCGTCGGCGGTTGAGGGCACCTCCGGAAGGGTGATGGCCATGAAAGAGATCAGGTTAGAACTGGAGGAGGCCAAGTTCACGACGATTCTGAAAGAGCTGGTCATCCTGCACGAGTGCGTATCGCCCTACATCATCGACTTCTACGGCGCCTTCTTCCAAGAGGGTGCCGTTTATATGTGCATCGAGTACATGGATGGCGGCTCCATCGACAAGCTGTATCAAGGCGGCATCCCCGAAAACGTCCTGAGAAAAATCACTTATTCCACGGTTATGGGTCTCAAGTCTCTCAAGGACGAGCACAACATCATCCACCGAGACGTGAAGCCCACCAACATCCTTGCCAACACCAATGGCCAGGTCAAGATCTGCGACTTCGGCGTCAGCGGGAACCTGGTCGCGAGTATTGCCAAGACCAACATCGGCTGTCAGAGTTACATGGCTCCCGAGCGGATATCGGGAGGAGGCATGGCGACTGGCGCGGATGGCACCTACAGCGTGCAAAGCGACATCTGGAGTCTGGGCCTAACCATCATCGAGTGTGCTATGGGACGGTACCCCTACCCACCAGAGGTATCGTCGACGATTTTCAGCCAGCTGAGTGTGAGTGTGTCAAACATCGCCCGAGGATTAAAACTGACAAAGCACAGGCAATCGTCGAGGGCGAGCCACCTGGTTTGCCTGAAGAAGGCTACTCCGACACCGCGCAGGACTTTGTCAAACGCTGCCTCAACAAGGTCCCCAAGGAACGTCCCACCTATGCTATGCTGCTCCAGCACCCCTGGTTGCAGCCATTCTCCAAGATTGAGACGATCGCCGAGGAGGCAGAAGAGGGCGAAGAGGCCGATGCCGTCGCTGATGCCGTCGGCAAGATCTCTCTGTCATCCGGCACCGAGGACGAAGAGGTTGCGGCTTGGGTGAAGTCAGTGCTGGAGCGTAAGCGGACAGGACTCGACTCGAGCGCCGCTTCGCGCCCTGCGCTGCACGCTGCACCCCTGGATAGTGTCAGTCCGACCGCTAGTCCCGCGGTGGGATCTGATAACAGACTGGGTTAGACGATGCTGTCATGGAGAAGAGGCCAAGCCTTGCGGTTGGTGGGGAGGTTTATGATTTTCACAAAATTTCCATTGCCGACCGAGCCGGCCTCTGTTGGCCTTTTATTCTCATTCTCCCCCCTTTTCTCTCCCTTTTGTGCCATACCCTCAATCCAAGTATTTCTACGTTGCATCACCAGCATATATCACTGGTCGGCAGGGAGTGTTTGCTTTTGACGAGATTTCATTTTACGTTTCTGCGCGGCACACATCTACAGCGCTCGGGTCCGCCCAGTATACGACATGGACGGCGTTTTCAGACTTGGCATTTCAGATTTCCTTGACAAAAACCTCTTTTACGGTCGCGAGATGAGAGAGGGTGGCAGACAGGAGGGATTCTCACGAGTTTGCCGATTTTACGACGAATGAAGGGAGGAGGCAATGAGAAGGGGGAGGGAGGCATACACGAAGAGAACATTAGCGTGAAACGAGAGACACAGAAAAAGAAGAAACGTGGCAACCAAGACTACAAGATGTATGCGTTCGTTTGCGAGTAGAAGACTCGTGGGAGAGAGAGGGGGGTGTGAGACGGACTTCGCGAGGAGCCAGCTTGCGTGGAGAGTGGGAATAGGGGGGGAAACGATGCAAATCTGAAAAGAAAAGAGTCCTTGTTGGCATGCTCTCAACGCGGAAGTAACGTGTGTGATGAGTGTGTGTCAGGTGCAACGTGAGATGACGATGATGGTTAGCTTTGAGATATCACGTCTCGTGCTGGTTGATAGACTCATAACTGGAAAGGTGGCATTATGAGCTGAGTGGTTGGAGACACGACTAGAAGGATGAGGAGCCAGCTCCGCACATCACGCATCACTAAAGCCTCTCGCACCCGTTGGCGCTTTTCGCCAAAGTCAACAAGGTTAGGGGAGAGGAAGGCTAGGTGATATTCTTGCTCGCAATAATGAGATGGAATACACAATGATCCACCCATACATATGGCGTGCCACATTTTGGTACTGACGGACTTCTTTATTGGTAAAAGTTCGTGCCTGGAAGGCTACCAGTTGCAGAGAACTGCATGCCTCGGGGTGAAAGGAGCACGTGAGGCAACGAAGTATAGTTACTGGACTCTATTGTCGTTGTTGGGTTCTCTTGTCGTCACTAGGCTCTATCATCGTTAATACACTCTGTTTATTACTTGACTAGGCTTTAAGTAGGGCAGGCCCCAACAGCAAAACTCCCAAACTCCTACGACCAAATCACGAAGGAAACAAAGGCCTACTGCCTAACACAATCTCCGACCCCCTCGGTGAAACCTGTACACCAAACACGAGCCCCAATGTCCACTACCGCAACCAGCGGGGCCCGGGGCGGTCCGTGTTCCGTTGGATGGCCCGCATTTCGTCCGCGCTCCTCTGGGTGATCCGGCGGAGGTGCGGGTCCGAAGCAGGGTTCGCCTGGAACATGGACTGCGTCCGGAGGTGCGAATAGCTCCTCCCAACCCTGGCCAGGTCGTGCGTCCTGTCGGGCGGGTTGGGGAACTCGTGGGCCGGGAAGCCGTAGGCCGAAACCTGCGGCTGATACCTAACGAGCTGCTGCTCCGGCCGCATCGGTCGTATCAGCTGCATCTCGATGGCCGCGGGCTCCGGCGGGGTGGTGGAGCGTGTCTCTTCGCCGGGCGTCGTTGGCATGCTGTCACGAAGTCTTTCTCTGATGGGTGGCGGCATCATGGCCCAGAACTGCGTCTGGTAGTTGTCGCCGCTGACGCCGATCCAGACGAGGATGGTGGCGATGAGGAGGAACAGCAGGGCGGCGTAGGTCAGGGCAATGGCCGGGATGCCGAGATGGGCCTCATGATTCTTGGCCAGAAAGTGGTTGCGGGCCATGACGAAGGTTGCGCTGGGTGTCTTGTTAGAAGATGATCTTGATATTGGGCGATGAGGGGAGGGATGAATATGAATGAAAACGGGGAGTAGACATACGTCGCAAGACCGACAGCGGTGGCCAGGATGGCGAGGGTATACGTGTAGAGGATCCCGAGGTTCTTGTAGCCGAGGCGGACCATGGTCACATCCCACATGGAGAGGCCGAGGACGACGAATTCAGCAAGGAGGCCGCCAGTGAACATGACGTAGGTGACGCGGGACATGTCGACGATCTGCCTGTCGAACGTGCCGGCCCCGTTGGGGTCACCAAGGACCTCGTCGTGGCGCGCCCCCCATGCCCAGCTGTTGCCCGAGTAGGTGAACCTGGTCAGCTCCTTGTCGGGACCGGTCTCCGCCTCCAGGAAGTAGAGGTTCTGGAGGACGTTGTCGTCCCCGACGCCGGCCAGAAGGGGGGGCATGAGGAGCGCGATCGAGGCCGCGGTGAATCCCACGACGAACCAGCTCAGTAACTTCTCTGCGATGGAAATGTCACATTAGTATATAATCCTCTGACAGTCAAGAAATAGAGAGGGGTTTCCTTACTGGCACTGAACTGCTTGGCAGTGAGATGCCACTGCCTCCAAACCGGGCTCGGCCAGGAATGGGTTTTCTTCTGTTCCTCCAAAGGACGTTCCATTTTTTCCAAGGTCGTCAGTCAGACACGATTCGCGTTTCGTGCTCTGTAGGATTCTAAATCTACCTCGCTGCGTCGTTTGGGTGGTATTGGTATTGGGAAAGGGATAAACGGGGGACGCGGATGATGGACGACAACGAGATGAAGTAGTAAGGGTGCATAAGAAGGGTTTGAATGCCTCGATGAAAATGTTTTGTAGTGGCCTGAGAGTTCTGGAGTGGTCAAGCTTCGGATAGTGTATCTCGATGAATGTGTAGGAGGAAGAAAGAATGCAAAATAGCAGGGGGGGGGGGGAGATGGCTACTTGTAGGAATCCAGGAAGGCATGATCCCGCTCCACGCATGGTTTGAAAAGCTAGATTCTAGGCAGGTAGGCAAGCTCATTCTACTCCACCTTCCTGTGCTCACAATGGTTTGATACCCTGATGGTTCCTACCTACCTACCTAGGTAGGGTGTGGCCGTCGACAACTTGACGTAGGCGCGAATAACGCCACCAGCCAACGGCCAAGCAAGGTGTCTCGTCGAGGAAGAGAAGTCGTGATTAGCGGGCCTCGTTCAAAGGCATCAATTCAAGGATGTACACATCAAGGTCCAGTGGCTGGTTGGAAGCTAGACGAGCTTCAAAATGGTGTCCACGCCTGCGATATCTATCTCTGAATATAAAAGGAATAACTTACATCGACCTTGATGACCCATGACCCTGGAAAGGGCTTGTTCAGATTTACACTTTTTTACGCCACCCAAAATAAGCATATCGCCAACATTTCTGCAGTCCTTCTCAACGCCACCTTTTACCCGAGAACCTTGCGGTTCGGGGTGTGGATCATCGCGTGGAGGTTCGCGTCTCATGCCACTTGGGGTGATACAACCGCCTGCGACTGGTTATCAGATGAAGTGGAAGTTGGGATCCCACTCAGAGCCCATAGAAGTGAGATCTGGCTTGAAAATCAGTCGAGGATGCACATTCAAGAAAAGCCTTCGTGACGTATCTGCTACCGGAGTTATCCGTGCTGGCTATCATTACTAGGGAGATCTTCTTGATCACCCATTACTCTAGCAGTATCCAACATCCACATGTGGCTTGGCTCTCCAACTGTCGGCCTCCGTCCCAATGATGATAGTAACAACGACGACGGACGACGTTTTCAACTACGACAAAAGACAACAACAGTAAGCCCATCAAGCCCTTAATCCAAATAGCCCTTCATAGTATGAATCCTAGGGAATGCTTGGGGACGCCTAGCTACGCACTTGTGGCTGGTGGGGGTGTTGGGTGCAAGAGGAGGAGGCGATGAATGAGAGCTCCCTATTACTATTTTCACGGTTGCTTTCGCCTACCATGCACCCCCCTCCGAGTCGTTCCAACCTTGGGGTCCGACTCCCAGCTATTAGAAGGCGGTCCGCCCAGTCTTGACGGTTTTGATGAGACCCCTTTCTGCCAAGGCCTCGACTAGGCTCAGGAGCATGCCGTCGCACCCGCTGTGCGCCAGGAGGTCGATTACTACGGGCGTGTACTCCGTTTGCAAGCTGATAACGCTCTGGTATGGGACCTGGCCGATGGGAATCCCAATCTGCGGTGCGGACAGCAGCGGTGACAGCCTGTATGGGCTCAGCCACGGCTTGGGGTCCGTCATGTAGAGGAATCCGGCCCCGGGCGCGCGGTTGAGAAACTCCTCGCGGTACGAGGGCAGTCCGCCAGTGCCGGACTCGAGGACCATGATGGACTCGGAGCACGTCTCGTCCGACGGCCGCATGAAGGCGTCCTCGGCGAAGGCGCGGAAGTCGGCCTTCTTCTTGATGGCCTCGTCATAGTCCTCCTGCGAGGCCGTGGTCTGCGCCCAGGCCCACATGGAACGCGTCTCGTTGTCGAAAGGCGGGTAGCCCGCGTTTGGATATGTCGCGTTCCAACGCGCGACGAGGTCCCTGCCGATTTCTGTCCATGAGTCCCACATCAGCGTCGTCATAAAAAGTGTCCCTGTCTCTGCCTGGTCCGAAATGTAGGGCTTGTCTGACTTTGCTAGCGTGGACGTGACGTTGATGGTCTCCTTCTGCATGCCAAACTCCTCTAGTATCTCGATGAAGGAGTCGAATACGGCTTGGGCATCGGGGTTGGCGAGGGGGAGGTAGTCGACCGGGTAGAGAAGCTTCTTTGGGAAGGACGTGAAGGTCTTGTCCGCACGAGAGGGGCCGTCGGCATACCTGTGCCGTCAGCAACCTTTTCTGCATTTGTAGATCAATAACGAGTCTGACTCACCAGAGACGGTTAATTCGAGCGAAGAGCTTTGGATCACGAGCAAAGATGCCCGCCGTGTCGAAAGGGTGAGACTGCGGCAACGTGCCGGTGAGGTCCATGCCGTTGTGGGTTGGCCTGATCCCGTAGCTGCCTCCCAGCGCTGCCGGCATACGAACACTGCCTCCAGTGTCGCTGCCCAAGGCGAAGTCGATCCAGTCATAGCCGGCGATGGCGGCACCGCTACCCGAAGACGAGAATGCGATGTTCAACCAGCCGTCGCCACGGGGGTTCCAAGGGTACTTGAAGTCGTTCCATTTCCACGGCTCTGATCCGTAGGCGAACTGGCTTGTCTTGGTCTTGCCCTACAACACTGTCTATCAGCCTCCGGACCTTTGTTGGATTATCATTAAGTACCTAGAGGGAGACACATACGACAGCGACGGCACCGAGCTCGAGGAGCTTGGCAACGGCTACTGCAGACTTGTTACGCTCGGGGTACAGCTCGAGGTAGACACGGGAACCACCAGACGTCTTGACGCCTTCCATGTCGAAGAGGTCCTTGACTCCCATGCGAAGTCCAGCCAGGGGTCGAGGATCTTGCAGGCTGTAGATACGTGACGGGACCGGGACCAGAAGACCCTGGGTGACCGAATCGAGGACGCTGACGGCTGCGAATGCCGTGGATCCGGGGATCGGAATGACCCCCTGGGTGAAGGCCTGGAGGTGGTCCTCGTACATGCGATAAACTTGGCGAATGCTCAGACGCTCACCGCGAACGTCGAGGACGTAAGGACCGGGATTGATGGTCTGGGGGAGATCTACAGAGAGATGCTTCGCTCCTTGGTCTGAAATCCACTCGCGCCCGTTGGCGGTCAAGGTGGAGTTTGCCGGGGCTTGGACGGCCACCGAGTCCAGGAAAGCTGGAGACCAGACGTCGTCGATGGCATCGTACTGCTGTGCCAAAGCAGAAAGGACCTTGGAATCGATTGCGGTCTCATTCGTAGCGAAGACCGTAAGAAGAGACCGAGAGCCTTCGTATGCCGATCCCAGCAGCTGCGTGTCGTTTGTCAAGTTGACTTCGTACGCAGTGGATTCAGAAATGAAGTAGGTCACGTTGTGAAGCCGAAACGTCGGAGAAGGGGCAAAGATCGATTCAGACCCTCTGCATGTTATTGCGGCAAAGAAGTTGCTTAGAGCAAGAGCTGTGGAGATGGTAGACCTCATCTCGACGGTGCCAGATACCAACTTGGTACGTGATGAGCGTGATGGCGAGAACGGCACCAAGACATTTGGCCTTTCGCCCTATTTATACACAAAGAAGTGCTCATATCCAGGTGATAACTCGTAAGCAACAACGCGGATAACAGTTCCCTGAGGTTGCCGAACGTACCCCGAGAATCACAGATTGTCGTCGTCAGGAAGAGAAGCTGGCCACCGCCATTGGCCAATTCCTTGGAGCCGTCCCGTCTGTAATGGACTTCAAGCAAGCTCAAATCGACGACTCACTGGACGGCATCTGCTATGCAGGCTGAAGACGATAGGCCGACCGATGCTTTACGCAACAGCGTTGCGATAGATAGACAAGACGCACATCAATCCTGCTTGCTGACGGAAAAGCACGCAGACATCAATGAGAACCAGCCCCCACGATGGCTTCGGACGATCGAGGGTCGCGTCTTGACGGAAAAGGCTCCGCGTTTCGATGCTGTAGATTAGCTGGGACGATATCCGCCCTTGGCAGGTGAAAAGTTTCACGTAATTATCAGCAAACAGCCAACGGTCCCCCGCGAGCTCAGGTCCACCGATATGCTTGGAAGGTTGCGGGGTCCCATGCCTGATCGCATTCCGGAATCCTCTAAAGTAACGTCACCGTCATAATCCCGAAGACAAAGAAGAATGTGTAGTCCATTTGCCTGAATGATCCCCACGCCTGTTCCGGAGGGAGATGATGCGAGCTGGTGTTCTGAAATGCAATGCAACCGACGATGGAGCCTCGGAAGGCGCAAGACCTCGCTGGTTGATAAGGGGACATCTTATTGTCACCTTTGGTATCAAAAACCCCGTCCAACCACAACGTTGTGGCTCGAAGTTCCTCAGTGCTCTGCAGGATTCTTGCCATTGAAGGCCATATAGGCTTATCGTATGTCGTCGTCCATGTCGTCCGTTCTTGCCCTCGTCCGTAGCTTGGATAGGTCGCAAGGGACGCAAACCGAGGGTTACTTCAAGGGGAGCTCGCCGTTGGTCGTTCAGCACAGCGGGTGCCTCCTGGGCTGCTGGGGTAAGAGAATCGCAAGAAAACGAGTTCAAAGAGACGCAAAATCGGAGACAAAAAGAGCCCGAAAACCACGAAACGGTACAGTTCTTTGACGAAAGATGTATTTCGGGGGAGGAGAGGAAGTGTCACTGAATTCAGAGGAAGGAGATCCCTGCCTCTCGATGGTGGTCCGTGCGGCACGATCTCCGATGATCTCATCTTAGTCCCTTATCGATAAGATGCCGCCGTCAAGCGAGACCCACAACTTCCCGAGCCGTTTCAAGCCGGCTCGTTCCGCTAAACTCTGTTCAACGCCTTCAGACGAGCTCAAGCCTCAAAACTTATCACCTACCTACCTGTACCTCCCCTCTCAGCCTCGTCGGCCGCCTCGCCGCCCAATCACCACAGCTCCCCGACTCACGCTCCAAAGCGGCCGCGCCAGCCAATGAGTCCTCCTCGCACCGCCAGCCTTCTCCGCGCCCTCTCGACGCAACGACCCCTTCGCGCCTCGATCCGCCAGCCGAAATCGACCGCACCGTCCCACGCACGATGGAGCTCCTCGAAGACGCCCCATAGCATCGTTTTCCCCGAAAACGACGGCGCGGAACCGAGCGCCGTGCGACACGTCCACCTCTCCGCCCCTGACGACGAACATCCCTCGTACGGCGCGGCGTCCGACTTCCAAACCACCCTCCGCCAGGTCTACCTTGACTGGAAATCCTCGCCGACCGCCCGCGCCCCATCCCCGCTCATCGTATCCTTCACCCCGACGCCCACATACACCCTCGGCCGCAGGCAGAAGACGTTGACGGAGGACCAGCTCTCGAGGCTGAGGCAGCCCCTGTCCGTGGGGGCGAAGGAGTACACCCCGGAGGTCGTCGAGACGGACCGAGGCGGGCTGACGACGTACCACGGCCCCGGCCAAGTCGTTCTCTGGCCCATCCTCGACCTGCGAAGCGCGTACTTCCCTCCGCTCACGGTGCGCTCTTATGCCCGGCTGCTCGAGGAGACGACGCAGGCGGTCCTCGCCGACGGGCCCGGCGTGGCGACGTACCTCTCCGAGGAGGACCCGGGGGTCTGGGCTGAAGGGGCGAGGACACGGGCGGGCGGCACGGACCGCAAGATCGCCGCCATGGGTGTACATCTACGCCGGCACATCTCGGGTCTAGGCACCGCGCTGAACGTCGACGTGGCCGTCGACGGGGTGGAGGCGGCGAACCCTTGGGCGCGCTTCGTGCCGTGCGGTCTCGAGGGCAAGACGGCCACGAGCGTCGAGGCCGAGGTCGGTGGTGAGACGTGGGCAGCGTGGAGGAACGCGGGAGACCCGAGGGCGGCGAGGGAGTGGTACGCGCGGCGGTGGGCTGAGGAGCTCGCCAAACGGCTCGGGGTCGAGGCTGCCCCCGAGACGGTTCATCACCGCCTACAGTGAGGCCCGCATACTGCCCACTCCGGGCTTGTCGAAACAATGGTGCGTGGGCGGGGGCACGCGGAAGGGCTGGTCCGGAGGATTTGGCCCGAGAGGGCGTGTTGGGCCGTGACTTGGTGACCGACGTCGAACCTCCGGCGTGGGAAGGATCTAATACATCACGGCAATCCAGAGGGTGCCTGGTGGCGGCGGTGGTGGTGCAACGGCCTGGAACACATGCGCTGCGACTCTAGCCTGCGTCATACGGACACATTACTTCCTCCCTGCCATTCATTCCCCGCTGTCAGTCTCCACCGCGGCTCTCGGAGCCGTCATGTCTCGGTCCCGGGCCTTGGTTGCGGCCCCGATGACCGAACCATGCCGCGAGGCTAGGTTTCTGTCGGGTATAGCCAAGGGATACGTGGATGGCCGGTGATGGACTCCCGGGACTGAAATTGGCCTTTGTATACTACTACTATACCTTCAATGATACCCATTTCCTTGTCAACCCAAGCGCTCCCTTCCCGTGTGGGAGATGGCATCCATAGGTTCTTGATCCTCGATGAGACGACGGCAAGTCTACCAGGGTCTGGAGGCGCCGGCGGTGTGCCGGCTCGGAACCAGAATAACGGTACTTCCAACCCAAATTCACCCGTCGATCTCGACCGCTTCTGGTCTTCTTGGCGAGTGAACCAGCCAGCCAGCCAGCCAAGAAGCACGCCATGATTCGAGACAGACGGGGTATCTAGGTAGGTGTCAAGGTGTCTAGGTATCTACCACCAACCCCTACCTATTCATTATCTAGCCTAGTACGCGTACCTAGGTACACCTGTCCGACCGGACCAACAGGCCCTCCCCACGGAGATAAGGAAATCACCATGAATGCCTGCCACATCATGCCGTTTGATGATCTGATTAACCGAGCGGCGCGCGGGGGTTGCGAGGGTGCCGGGCGCCCGCTCTCTATAGGCTCGGAGGTGCCCCCGAGCGGGCTCTCGGCGAGTAGGAACCTAGCAAGCGTCTCGAGGTATGTTCCCAGGCGGCAGGCATATGTCTTGGCCTGTTCTCGAACTGCCAATCGACTGCCGGACGTGTCACTATCACCGTTTCTACGAGCGGCCGAGGAGCGAACGTCGGCACGTACGATATGGGCGATAGGGTGGATCGATCAAAGTGCACATATTGTGTCTGGGAAATAATACAGCGAAGTGATGCCACCACATTCAGTGAGTAGTGCTATTAGAATCAACGCCGATGCTATGATGAGTATCAACCTGAAGATTGAACCGTCCCGCCAAAGCCCTGAAGAAAAGCCCGCCTTCATAAGTCATGATTCCGTTCCCAGTCGGCAGCAGGAAGAAAGAACAGAGAAACATTAAACCACAGTACGTTGGGTGAATCAGTTTTTGAACCTCCAAATGAATGCCAGAAAAAAAAAAAAAAAAGGAAATTCACCGCCCGTTCTCAAGCGTTTGCCCCGTGTCGAACACTCCTGCCCCATAATTGGCATCCTCGGCCCCTACGAACATTCGCATGCCCTGCAGGGCTCTCCTTTTTCCATTTTTTCCTGCATGGATATCTTCACGATCTGTGGTACCGTTGCCCCATTCATAGTCGCCTAGTGCTCGGATTTGATCCGTCCCTTCTTCTTGATGCTTGGCGCTCTTTCGTGCACGTCGTCATCCGGGGTCCACTCCTCCGGGTGGAAGTGCGGGTTTTGATAGTGCGCCTTGTTGAAGTGACTGTTCTTGAACATGGCTGTAGTGAAGTTGGGTTCCTGGAAACCCGATTGACCGGACAAGATGGAAGGCTGGGCCGAGTTTGCGTTGCTGAGATGCCAACATTGGTGGCTGAACCTCAGTTGGTAGTCGACAGGCTGCGAGGGTTTCCCGGAAGCCGGGGCCTGCGACTGCGGCGGAGCTTGAGGCTGCGGCCGAGGGACAGATACGGGTTGCTGTTGTTGCTGCTGCTGCAGGTGATCGGAGTAAGGGGTGGCTAGCCAGGGGGGTTGCGGTGAAGGATCGTAAGCGTCCGGCAGCGGCGAGGTGGATGTGGGAGAGCCTAGCGAAGAGAGGGCAGAGGAGAGGCCGGAAGGCGGGCCGCCAAAGCCGGGTAGCATGGCCAAGGGGCTGTAGTCGACGTTGGCAAAATTGTGCAGGGACTGCGCTACGCCTGCGATTTCTTGTCGGTGAGAAAAGGTCGTCGCCCGATGGACCTGCAAGTTCAAGGGTGCTGGGTTTGGTGGAGATTTGTACAGAATGTCGTAGTGATCGGGTCGGTATAGTAGGTAGATGATTGGGCCCAGGCTGGCTGGATCCTGTCCGTTGGCCTCGTTGGGAAAGCGGTAGGTGTTGACCTGGTTCCCTGCGCTCCGGTCGAGGTATGCGATTTCGAGGACAAAGTTGACGGGTTTGAGAAGGACCTCAACAAGCAGCATGATGCCCAGGTGCTCGATCTCGCGATTGGGGCGCTCGATCTCAGCCGCGTAACCGGCAAGACCCGTATCGCCAGAAATGAAAGGCTCGTACACGTCGGCATTTCCCTTGAGCCACGAGCTCGCCAGAAGTCGCAGGTGGTAAATGATGGCGTTGGACGCGTCCACATCGTTGAAGCGGGCGACCAGAATCTGCATGGCCATGTGCGGGTTCGAAATGCTCTGGGCCAGGTCTCTGAGCAGGGCAATGGTTTCGTCCACCATGTCCTCGAAGAGCATCCGATCATAACCGCCGATGTTCAGTAGATATGAATTGAAACTCGTGATACGCGCAACCTCGCCGAGAAGCTGCTGGTGGTCGCCATTGTTGACGAGGTGTTCGAAGTAGGAGAAGCCGATCGCTGTTGTTGGAAAGAAGCAATTAGCACGGCGGTTCCCATAAACATTACTCTGCGCGTGCGCATGCGCATGCGCGTTCCATTCCCGCACGGCCGCCCCAAGCCCGAGATGTTGCGCTGCCAGTCAATGGAAGAGTGGCGTGCTCTAGGGGCTTCAGCTCCCGTCTCTCGTGGCTTCTTCAGTACTCCCACCTCACCTGTCAAGTCAAGGTGGGAGTCATGCGGGGTAGCTCGTGCGCGAAATGGCGAGACGGCGAAAAGGCAAAACTCACCTCGCCAACCGCAGTTTCCGTCGCCTTGGATCGGTCGATAATGCGAGTATGTCTGGGGAAGATTCTGTAGTCGGGAGGCGTGGTCAGTGGTTGTCATTCTGGGTCTCGATGGGTGCGAGGCTCGACTGGAGGAGACTCACGAGGGTCTTGGCCACGTAGACGTCGTCGGCCTTTGCGTACTCGTCGGTGATGGCGTCGCTTGTGATTCTATCGCCCACCAATGGGCCCTGGAAGACGGGGAAGACAAGTCAGCAAGAGCGGTGATGGACGCGACGGACGGGACGGGACGGGACGGAATGGAGCCTTACCTCCAGCTGCGGCTGGTAGTCCCGGGCAGCGGCTTCCTGGGCGGCGAGATCGGAAGGATCGCCGGGCTCCATGGTGGACGGACGAGTGCTCGCGGAGGGAACGGTGCTGGCTGCGTCGGCGTTGTTGGAGTTTGAGGAAGAGTTGAAGTTGTAAAAAGAGGGAGAGGTGTTGGTGGTGGTGGTGGTGGAGGACGAGGAAGCGCCAGCCTGGTGGTGGCAGTGGGTAACGCGGGTGTGAGGGCGAGGGTGGGCGTAGGCGTGGGCGTTGGAGTAGGAGTGCGAGTGGGAGGAGGACGTGGTATTAGTGGAGGATGCGCTGGGGCTGTTCTGATAGTGGTGCTGTTGGTGCTGGAAGGAAACGTCAGAGGTAGCTGGAAGGCCTGAGGAGCAGGTAGCAGCAGTAGCAGCCAAGGGGGAGGAAGGAGACCGGGAAGAGGAAGCCCGAGAGGAGGAGGAGTACACCTGCAGGCCATTTCCAGCAGGCATAGATGCTGTGATCGCTGTTGCCACGGGGGGTCTCGCTGCTGGAGGCAATCCCAGGGGGGGTCCACAACGCCCAGCCCCAGGGCCTCTCACGGTCACGCTGTGACCTGAACCAGGCGTGGTGGCGTGGGACATGGAAGGTGCAGATGGTGCGGCAGCAGCAGCAGGTGCACCCGCACCCGCACCTGCAACTGCACCCGAAGCCGCACCCGCACCTGCAGATTCCCCGCCCGCCGCCAACGATAGCGACTGCGACCGTGACGATTGCTGCGACTGCGCTACTGGACTGGAGCCCAGGCTGCTCAGGTCACAGTTCATGCCCACAACCCCCCCAACACCAACACCAACGCCCATGCCCATGTCCATCACCATATCCACGCCGCTTCCCATGCTCATGCCCACGCCCATACCCATACCACCCATCCCAACACCCATGTTGCTCATTCCCAGCTCTTCCAGGCCGCCGTTCAGCGCCCCTTCAACGTGGCCGTGGCCGTGGCCATGGCCATGGCCATGACCATGATGACCCTGGGCCAGGGGATTGTTTCCCATGCCCATGTTCATCCCGATGCAGTTTGCTCCCGTAGGTGAGGCCACTCCCAACGGGGTCGACGTCGCTGGGAAGCTGCCGGTGATGTAGTTGGGCATGTCTGCTGCGTCTGCACCTCCTCCCAATTTTGTTGCTGCTGCTGATGCTGCTGTTGCCGCCGGCATTCCTCCTCTTGCTCCTCCTACAAGCCCTGCTAGCCCTCCTGTTGCTGCTCCCCCCATTCCCATCCTGTAGCCCCCTACATTCTGAGAAACGTGGTGTTGTCCACGAGAAGAGTGCGCATGAGCGCGGGAGTGCGAATGAGATTGAGAGAGGGGGGTTTGTGCGTGAAAGGAGGACGCGAACGGCGTTGGCTGAGGCTGGAACATGGCCTCGCTCACGCTCTCGCGTTGTTTCCCGTGACCTTGATCTCGCTTCACGTCGGTTCAACGAGCAATAGGTACTCTGTCGATCTCTCGGTCTGCTCGGTGTGGAAGAAAACACGAAGAAAAGTTGCGCTACTGATGCTGCTTGCTGACGACGCGGGTGATGTGAGAAAAGTACCCGGTCTCCAATTATTCATCGGCCAAGGCAGGAATCGAGACTCGCAAGCAATAACGGGGCGACAGAGAAGAGCGTATGGGCAGGGTGTAAGCAGGCAATAGAGGGAAGAAAAAAAAAAAGAAAGCAGGATGAGTGATCGAGTTGATCGATAGGTCGATGAGAATGAGTGTAAGTGTGTGGTGTGTGGGCTTGTGAGTGAGAGTGAGTGACTGAGGGGACAAGGTCGAGTCGGAGGAGTCGGACGATGCGATGCAATGCAATAACACCACAACCCGCGAATAGTGGAGGAGCAAGCAAGAGATTCGACAGCAGAGGAGCAAATAAAGAAAGAAACGAACAAATGAACTGCCGCCCTAGAAGCTCGATGGGGTCGCTCAACAGCCCAGAAGGAGGTAGCGATGTGACCTCAGCAGCACTTTTCTGGGGTGCGTCTGGCTGTCTGTCCCTTCCTCCTGCGTCTGGCAAGCCCGGCGATTTGTTCGATCGCCCCTGGGGTTTCAGGAGTCTCTTCCTGACTGTCTGTATACACCTAGGTGTTCTGGCCGTGTGTCTCTCTGCGTCTGCGTCCGAGTCGGAATCGGTGTCCGTCCTTGCCAAGGCGAACAGGTGTAATTTGGTTCTGGCGCTGAAGGTCGTTGTCCACTCTCTTATCTCTCATGGGGACGGCCTTGGCCTGGACTCTTCGCTTACGATATCGTTATCCCCTTCTGGAAGTCGTTCGTCCGCCGTCCTGGTGTTGGGATCGGACTTCGATAGAGGGGCCCAGAGAGGAGGGAGATGGTGTGGAAGGGCGTTCGGGGTGGCAGCTGGATCTGGCTATCGCGCTGATGCTTGGTGCCAGACGAGCCGAGCTGAGCGGTATGTGGTTGACGAATGACGAAGAGCCTGGATGGAATCGATGAATGTGATGCGATGTGATGTGAGTGTGCAGTGCCGTGCCGCACCTAGGGATCGGAGGGTAAGGTACAGTAGGGCGGTCGAGGCCCGGTATTACGGTCGAGCTGGGCAGAGGCTGCCACGGTCAACAGACGGACTGTCCGAGTAAGATTCACCCAGACTGTAGGTTGGGGACGAGAAGAGAGAGTAGGATGTGTTGATGAAGGAGAAGAGAAACAGGAAGAGAGAGTGCGAGAAAAAGAGGAGGGATGGACTATAGACCGCCCAAACACCGACGGGAAGGCACAGGGGGCAGATGAGGGCCAGTCAAGTCCCCTCGATACATGGACGCAGCGCAGCACGGGAAACGACGCGGACGAGACGACGGGGACGTTCTGCGGTAGCGATGGTTGCACCGGCACGGGCGATGGAAGCTTTCCTACCTCACATTCACAAGGTACCTTGTCTGGATGTCATGGCACAAACCCCGGGGGGGCAGTAACAACACCATCGGCAGCACGCAGCATCACGGACTGCAGCGTTGCGTAGGCCACTGCAGGAGAAGCACAGCACATCGCAGCGCAGGAAAGCATGGCAATATCACAACGGAGCCGAAGCGAAGCGACGAGGAGCAACACCGCCAACCAGGGTCCCCTCTATTACAAGACATGGGCATCACATCAGCAAGCCTGATACACGGGCACGCACAACGCGTCGAGTTTGGCAAGGTACTGTACGTACATGTCATGTAAGGCAAGGCAAGACCAAGCCAGGCACGGCATGGTGGCAGGACAAAATATGACAAGGAATGGCAAGGCTGCACCGTACACAAGAACTGGCGTGGGGTATATCAGAAGAAAGAATGAACAAAGGACGAAGGCCGTCATAAACTGATTGTGTGATGCTCGCGACGAGGGGGAGGGGTGACGAGGACGAGGACGAGGACGAATGGAATGGGGTGCCATGCCGCGAGATGGTTGGTCGAAAGGACTGCATGGTCCGGTATGGTATGACACGATAGCGTCGGAGGTTATGATGCTGGAGGTGGGATTATCGAGAGGCCTATGTCAATAGCGGCGCCCGAGCAGCAGCAGCCCGCGCCGCCAGTATGATGAGTCGGATGTCAGTGGCTTCCAGCTCCAGTTCCAGCTCTAATTCCAGCTCCCACGGCAGCTGGGAAATGGGGACGGAATCCAGCATGTGGTGGGGAAGCAATGAGCTAAGACACCCACCGAGTCAACATCTCCATTGAGCATTCCATGTCCGTCATGTCGAGTATTACACAGTTCTCTCGGCTTTCCCCTCCTGGGGCGTGGCAGAGAGATACCTACTACTCCGTACATAGCTATCCATCCAGCCGGGCTCATTGATATGTGAGCAATGAGCATCAAACTCACCGAGCAGGCGGGCGTATCTCATGGAGAGACAAAAGGAAACACTCAAGGAGAGATAATACCATGTAGACCCTTGTCCGCAGTCGGGGCTGGCCTGGGCTGTCTGAACGGCGGAAAGGTGGTCTGGGCTGGTCCGTACCGGGATGTTTCCCTCCATTTCTGCACATCGTCAACAGGCGCGCCCTCTAACCTTTCTTTCTCCCCGCTCTCCGCTGGTGCAATATGCCGTGCCTGAAGGTCTGATGGTATCAAGGTGCCTTGACATTAATAGCAAGGACTCGGAGCGTCGTAGGGCTCGGATACATATCGAGACCGTAATACATAGTACATATTAGACACAGGGACAACATCGTACTATTACGTAGGAGCGACGTCTCCATGGTCTGCTAGAGGCCTCACATAGAGGGCCCTGACTTTGATGCCGTTCCCCTTCCCCTCTTCGGGGACTTTTGTCGTGTCGAACGCAGCAACGGTTTCGATCCTTTCTTTCCTAAGCTACCGATAAAGAACCAGGAAGATAGTCCATGATCATGTACTGTCATTACCTGTAATGTGGTTAAATAAAGTATATACATAAGTAGGTAGGATGTCTGTTGGAAGAGTACACGATGGATATAAGACGCTTAGGTACTGAGTACCTAACGTCCATACCTGAGAACCTACAGTCGGCTACCAAAATTGGCCGAATGGCGGGTACCTCAGCCTCGGGCCTTTACCGCTAACCTGGTGTCGAGGAAAGCAAAACCACTAAACAGCATGTTCGTAGGTACTCCGTACTTGTCTACTCAAGATGCTCCGTAGTTTCGTACCAGAGGAGGGGAAAGAAAAGAAGGGGGAGGAAAAAGGAAGTAACGCCCGTGGTCTAGACAATGTGCACCTTCCGCGTTGAAGCTTGCCCAAACTGATGAGGTAGGAAGGTACACCTCGCGTGCAAAGAGTAGTACCGGTAGTAGGTCTGGGCGACTACGAGCAGTACCTAATATAGGTAGCAACTCGCTCAACTGGGCTTCAGCTTCTCTACGGATAGGTACCATAGCAATACCTGTTGACTACCTTACGGATAGGTGCCATATGTCTGCCCTGCGTTAGGTACCTACCTACCTACCTAGGTAGATACCTATGCTAGGTGCTAGGTACGTACCCCGCTAAAGCCCGGCTTTCCAATTGCTTCAGTGTCCTCCACTTCAATCTCGTCTCTCGATGTTTTTCACTTCCACATCGTCGTCATCTTCCACCCAGAGCTTGCCGTCTGCCTCCGTGTTCTTCAGCCACGTCTGCCCTCGCAGGTAGGCACTGTTGTGTTTACACTCCCTATCTGTAAGGTACCCTTGTTCGTCAGGATCATCGAACAACCCAACTTACCATGTGTAACATGCAGGGGGCGCCCCCTCCAGCTCAGAACCCAAGCCATTCAACGGAACCGCGATCGAACAAGAGCACAGCAATACCTAATCCGCCGGCAGGATACTCTGATGCGCCCGACGTGTGAGGACCGACTCGATGTAAGTACGGATCCTCAGCTTGGCTGCCAATGCCGCCCGCCATTCCTGCCGTACCTTGACTGACAAGAAGTCCGGTCCAGTACTATTACGGCACACCAGAGCACACCAGAGCAGAGCAGAGAGCACTGAGAGCAGGGCAGAGCAGGTGGCCTGCCGCCTAAATGTCTGGCCGCGAGTCTCTTGGAGAACAAAAATCACCTCTTCGACTGAAAGTTGCAAGGGTGGCATTCTAGGGTCACGTCGAGCCGGGGTAACACCCTTGTCCTTCACCGTTCGGGCTAGCAAGGGAACCTCGTCCTCTCCCTCTCCTCCCCTCCCCCCCTGGGGGAATCGGGACAGGGTTGGCACAAGCATAAGCATCCAGGGCACCAGACAAGACCACTCCAAGGACCGTGGCATCCACGACGCCGACGACTTGACGCCACGGCCCACGGCATGCCACACTACTAGTGCACTTATTAGTGTACTGCCAGACTGCATAGCTTGTGGTGTAGGTGTGTATTAGTAGGCACTAAGGTAATACTTCACGCAGGACGGATATATCACCTCACCCAAGCTAGGTAGCTTACGCCAATAGTACGCGATGAGATGGCCGGCAAGCCGAGCACATTACAGGACACACTACACTACCTACAGGGTCCTGTCCACACATTGAAGCACACAGACGCACACTCGCTGTGCTGTGGGCAGGCACCCAGGTTGGCAGGCTCTGATGGTGTTGTATCCTTACCTACCATAGTAGTGCTGATCCAACCCCATCCATCGTGATCCCTTCTCTCCGCACTCCAGTCTCATCACCCTCCCCCTCCCAACAGCGGCATGGCGACGACGCATGGTGCTGGGGTTGGAGTTGCGACTTGCTGCTGCTGATCCAACCTTTACTAGCTTCCAAGCCTTCCGGGCCCCTCTCCAGCCTACTCCTCTGAGCCGGCCTTGACGCAACATTGCCTACCGCAGGTCCGACCGTTTGACGTTGGCCAAGGCTCCATCTTGTGGACTCGATGGAGAAGAAAAATGCCTACACTACGAACTCCGTACGATGTAGTGTATACGGTCACGAACGCTACCTGTGAATATCCCGGGTTAAACCTGAGCCTGGCTTTAGACTAGGACAGTAGAGCGCCGCGAAGAAGAGCCGAGAACCGCCAACCTCGAGCATCGCTTGTTTTCTCAACTGCTCTGTGTTTGGTTCGACGCTTCAAGGGCCAAGCGAAAGTGGGCGAGCGGGCGAGACACGCAGGAAGCGGGACAACAACGGCTGCGATATGGCAATGTCACTTATGAGCTAACGAAATTCATCACCGCCCTCGTGGCGTCACAGACAATCCCTTCTTCTCCTCGAGTTGTTTCTTTTTCCCGGCTGCTACAGAGAGCCGCCACCCACCCGCCTTGCTCTAGCCTCTAGCCTCTCCTCTCGCCTCGCCTCCATCGTTTCTGACCGCTCAACCCGCTCAACTTGCACACCCTTTCGGGGTGCCATTCCCAACAACCTGCGGGCTGTCACTTCCAATGGACGGCCGCGTTAGACTTTGGTCTTGCCATTCTGCTTCAATTTGACTGGACTGTCGTTCGCACGAGACCGGCTTACACCAGGTCTAGCCCCGACACTCGCTGCCCCGCTAATCCGCAACTTTCATGGGATATGCTTGTTGCTGGCTGACGGCCGACGGCGGCCGATTCCGTCCTTCGGCTGCAACGGACAGACGTTTCCCACGGACAGGTGTCAATGGCGACCCATGCCCTGCTTAGTTTGTAGTTGCTGGACGGCTTGACAACCGACGAAGCTTGTACGGGACGAGTATCGTAATGGGACGAACGCTGCTGTTGCTAGTACAAAACTGTACGGCGTAACTTGGGACTGCATAAACAGTTCAGCGTGCGACTCGCCCCCATCAACCACGTATAATCACAGAGCAAAAGCCGACGCCGGTGGCGGCCGAGGGCCTTCCTGGGTAAAGGTGCCGCACCAGCATCATTCCAAAAGAACCGGAGAGAGCCAAGAGATTCAAGCCAACCATGGTCAGGATGGAACGGGTTGGCCAACTTCTTGGCTGTGAAGATTTTGGGGGTAGCCGTCTGGGCAAGCTGCTTCTTCGGCGCGCAAGTGCTACGCTGAACGCCCCAAGCTCGAGTATCCTCGTCCATCTCCAAGACTTGATGGTGGGAGAATTATGCTGCGATATCCATTCTTCTTTGCCCCGGAGCGAACCCGCTTTATCGGGCCCATCGATCATCCTCAGCTACCCCATCAAGTTCGACGAGCAAGCGACCTCGACAATGGCAGACCGAAGACTGCGAGACCGAGCATTTCAAATTCAGGCCAGGCCCACACTGGGATTGATGCCGCCGCCCTTGGACCGGAGAACGTCGCATTGATGAGACGCTTCGGCTTGACTGCTTCCCCTGCCGGTGGTCCATGTCGAAGTCTTCCGCCTGCATCAACCCCAAAACCAGCGCAACTCTGAGTGGCACCCGGTGAGAAGTGACTCGCATCCGACGTCTTCTTCGGCCCCGACTGACAGGGTTACGAAAGCCGGCGGTGGGGACAGAAGCACTCGGGCTCGGTCTCCTAGTGGCTCTAGGTTATGAAGGCTCTGCCTAGGAGCAATTACGACGGCGTTCTCGACAGCATACGGATACCTGTGGTTCCTTTGACCGACCTCGGATGGACCTCCAACAGTCTTGCGTTGATTTGTTCCGTCTTTCAAAATGCATCTTGGCTCAACAGAACCCTCAGGCTTCATGGGCAAGGATGAGCGCGCATCTTACCAGGGTCCAGTCCCGCGCCGAACGCCCCGAACCCCGACAAGACCAACCACCCTCTCGCACACAGTGAGCGAAAACTGAAGGAGAGCATCCGTACACTCACCTCCTACAGGACCTGGGACGCAGAGCCGTGGCACGACCTCCCTTCCATAGCATTCGAGGGCTGGAGGGAACGACTTGCTGGGACCACTGGCGGAATAGGTACGATAGATCCTTCGCGCACTCTTACCAGTCTTACGGAAATACACCAGATTCGTATGCTTGTCTGACAATTGAGAGTGGATGAAAGAGTACTACTCCGTAGTGCTCTCACAATTCAGAAACCATGCGGCTAACTGGAGCTGTGGAGCGGTTGGACGGACGGTTCCGCACACGAACAGGCCCCGGTAGCACACGGTTTGCCCAAGCGGAGAGCAAACTTGATGAGAATTTTGCAAAATTCGGTCTTTCGGCGGCGGTGAAAACTGTGGGAGTACCTCGAGATCTGCATGTCCGCCCCCTCTTTGGACCACCATCCAAGATTTGATCAGTCTATGGAGAATTCTCAAGAGCCAGTTCGATGATTCGGTCACAGCATTGGTCATGGACTACTACCCTATCCCTTGGATGTCAAGGTGTTCACCTACCTAGCCCATCAGTCTTCCCGGCCAGGACCGCACCTTCGAGGGTATGGACGATCTCACTCGCAGTGGAAGCCTGAGCCTTGAACAAGGCCAGTCTTCCACCAAATGACACCTCGGCAGGCATAGAGCGGTCTTGGCACACGACACGGCTACGCACCAGCACTAGCACACCAAAAGACCCTACGTACACGGCTTGACGCAACTTGAAGAGTCTGGCCAGCCTAGAAGCTCCGAAAGGCTTCGATTTGGGTTGTCGTACAAGATGATCCAGGCACACCAATCCCAAGTCAGATGAGAGATGAACAATAGCGCGAGCTGCTACGCCCTCCTCTCCATTATGGCTCCTACAAACCAAACACAAAAATATGATCGGCTCACGATACGCTGTGATCCAGGTAGCATATGGTGACCGACGCTGCTGCAGGTCTTGGACTGTACAGGCTCCGTCTACGCTGGAAAATGCGTCGGAAAGGGGTCTTCAGCTGAGGGGCACCGGTTCGAAGGCAAGGTCATCAACAGCTGGACCAACACTTTGCAGAGCAAATGTACCCGCTTCGTGAGCCCTCGACAAATAATCGTTCACGGTGGCGTCTGCAGGTGCAGGAATGGCGATGACACCCAAAAAGTGCGACGTTCTGCTACATATTGACCCTGAACAATGTGAAAGAGACTCGTCCGAGTCTTGAGATAACGTTGGTGCTGCCCCAAGCCCTATGCCCCTGGTCGCTATTCCTACGCTATCACGAATCCGCCCTAGGGTCAGCCCGGACGGACTTGCAACGAGAGGAACGGCCCAGATCGACCCGAGTATTGCCCATCTGTCGGCATCAACAGGAAGACATGTGAAGGCAGGACGCAGTACGGATAGTACTACATGGTATTACACTAATGAGTATTGCGGATTTCTCCGAGGGCAGGCATCGTCGAGCCCGAGACTCCGGGGACGCCAATCATGTCTCTCTAAAGGCGATGACTGCGCCGTGCGTCCGTTCTCTTTTGAGGAAAGACTTCGTCTCGTGGCTAAAGACGGGCTGGAAGCCCGATGGCAAAACTTGATGGGTCCGCAACACCAAGAGACACTCGCCACCAAGGTCGCATCGTCGGTCCTCTTGTTTGCTCACTTGGACGCCTTTCCGTCCCCCATCCCGCATCATCCCGTCGCTCCAATTTGGTGGGACCCTTCTCTATTGCCAAAGATAGAGGAAAGGGGAAAAGGGGAGAGGGACAGGAATCGAGGGTACATCGAGAGCACCCCAGGT
This sequence comes from Colletotrichum musae, assembly GCA_027406025.1. NCBI lineage: Eukaryota > Fungi > Ascomycota > Sordariomycetes > Glomerellales > Glomerellaceae > Colletotrichum > Colletotrichum musae. Next base: position 6,353,598 of record JANVYC010000003.1, read on the forward strand.
TCTCCCCCAGGCCGTCCATCCACCCACCCACCCATCCACACATCCATTCATCCCTCCTCCCGTCTTCGGACGCGTCTATCCTGCAGCTGCACAGCTGGAGCTGCAAGAAATATTCCTTCACCCTCACCCCTCCAAAGAAACGCCTCCTGAGCAACCACTGCCCTTGGCGATATGACAGCTCATCCTTCCAACGCGACGGACCCCTGCTCGCACGTATTGAGCATGATCCTGTTACCTTTTTTTTTTTCTTTTTTTTTTCCTTTTTTTTTTTCCTTTACCTCAACGACCCAACAGTAGAGGTAAAATACACGGGTTTTAACACAATTCCAGCCACATTTTCAGTATCTACTATACACTAATATAAAATTAAAAATACAAAAAAAAAAGCTTTAAAACGCCTTAAAGTTAACTATTAGTAAGGTTAAAAACCTTATAAATAACTTATAAAATAAAGATAAAAAAGAGTTAATAGAGCTATATAGTAAATAAAATCTTTTTTTAATATTACTATACTACTTTAATCCTTATTACTACTATACTAAGTTATAATACTAAAAAATACATTAACTACTTAGTTATACTTACTAAGACTTATAAACTAGTAAAAATAACTAAAAAAATACTACTAAGTTTACTTATTTTATATATTAACTAAACTATAAAAAAATAATACTACTTAAAAACAAAAAAGTAAAAAATATATAAATAGTATTTATATACTATACTACTATATTCTTTTTACTTTTTAAGTACTACTACTATAATATTAATTAAACTAAAGTATAAAAGATCTATAAGTAGTTTAAAAAGATTTACTAGTACTTTAAAAATAATAACTTTTATAAAAAGGATATTAAGATATTATGATAAATTAAGTAGTATAGTAGTTACTAGTAAATAATTTTAAAAGTAATTAAAAGGGTAATAATAAAGAAGTTTAGGGGTTAATTATAAGGGTTAAGAGGGGGGTAGGGGTTAGAGGGAGTAAAGGGGTTAGACCGTTAAATCTTAGCAGTCCCTAATAATAATTACACAATTACCTGACACTATACCCCTTTAGAAAGGGGGTATTGAGCATGATCACTTGCTTTGCTTCTTAAGCCATCGAGACGGAACGCACTTGTCTCTCCCAGGCCGTTTTAAATTTGGAACCCACGGGTGGAGGAACGTTAGAATTGACTTCTCATCGGTGTGGATCTGGTGCCGCGAGCCTCGTATCCTACTCGCCCTCAGCTGCGCCGGTGAGCTATGCCTGCGCTGATCAGCCGTCTATACCCTGGTGCGGCGAAAAAAGCAAGGGACAAGATCTCGCTATCATCTGGTAGCGTCTCTCTAGCGCGAGGAAGCGGAGACTGTTGGGATGGAGGTGACGACGAGCTGATAGGAGGGAATTGTTCTTGTCTGTTGCGCAAGATATGTGGTCAAACTCGGACGGCAGCCTGCAGAAAAACGCTCACAAAAAGCCCTTGGCTCGGGCAAGGATGAAGAATGAGGTAGGTAGTTCTGCGTACCTATTCCACAAGTGCCAGTCCTCTTCGGCCAGACGACCGCCCGAGAGAACAAGCGACGAGGGCCGTTGTAATCCCCGCGGCCTTCGTACATAGTAAGTTCGTTCTGATTCGCATCCAGCTTCATCAGAGACTGGGACGTCAGAGCTACATGGCGGAGGACGTTGTGTTTCCCCCACGGCCTATTTAGGTCGGTGATTGCAGGATGCAAGCAGCCAGCACGCGGACCAGGACACAACAAGCACCCTCGTCGCCTGCCTCTCTGTCCGCCAACCCGACACCCTGTGCGACCCAGCTGCAGCTTTCACCCGCTGTTTTCGGTGCTATTCGAGTCTGTCACGACGTAGTCCCTTCTTCTGCGGCCCATATTTGCCGCAGGCGTGCTCCTCCTTGCCGCGTCTGTCATACACCCGGGCTGTAATCGGCCGAGTGCGAGAGCGGGTTGCGGAGCACACCATCCCATCCGCTTGCTTCGTTGTACAACAAAGGCCGCAGGCGCCACGACCACTGCAGTACATACGTCCTGAGTGGTGGCCGGGCTCTTCGATCGGCTGTTTTGACAGTCACGGCGGGTCGGTAGCACGGGACGAGGCAGAAGAGAGCGCCCACTTAGCAGCAGGTTTCCCTCCTTCCTCCCCTGGTCGAGTGGTAACGTAGGCCATCTTTGTTTCGATGAGATAGATGCTTGGCTGATGGACTGCATGATGTGTGGTGTGACAACGTCCCACGTTTTGCGTTGGGGCATCGGGATGCTTTTCCGAGAACAGCGAGATATGGCAATCAACGGCGGTGGCAGAGCCGGAGCCAGATGGCAATTCCCATGCCAGGACGATGGACAGACAGTACCAGAGCGCCCGAGAAAGAAAAACAGCTGTTGGTGGCATCGGGCATCAGGGGGGTTCCCCTCCGGCCCTCGTGGGGTTGCCGGCTGGCTGTCGAGAGGGGTCGGGGGCAGGCAAGCCAGAGAATGTTCTGATACGCTCTGCCAGGAACCATCGGGACCAATCTTCACCTGCATCTGTGGCGCGCAGAGTTTGCTGTTTGATGTAGACGAAGTGGCATTGGAACGACCTGCCGGGTTCGTCAGCCGCCGAAGCGACCATTCCCCGCCACCACCGGCTGTAGAAATCTGTCCACGGAGGCGAAAGAAAAGGTGGGAGTTCGGACCAGGGAGAGATGGTAGATTTGGATCGCCAGTTTTGGTGCGATTATTTCCAAGTTCGTTCGGCGCCCGGGGGAAGACGAGGCGGACATGGCCGTGGCTGTTGTGTCACCCCCCTCCTACGTCTTCTACGCTCGTACTATAGGAATCGAGTGCTCATGCTGCCCATATCGAGATATTCTTCGTCCTTCCCAGTGACACCTTCACCAGCTTTGCCATAGTGCCTCGGGCCAGCTAAATGGCGATCCGCATGCCCCGTGTCGTTTGCTTCCCGTCCCAACCAACCCCCCACCTTCAGAGTTTCACGAAGACCAAGTCTACAAATCGAGCGCAGTGCAGCGGGAAGCTGCATCGGGCTCCTTCGCCTCTCTAGTGCGGTTGTCACCCGGGTGCGGATCTGACCATGTTTGTGCGTGGGCTCCCCGTGTGTGTACGGAGAGGAAATATGTCATATTCTGCGTTGCTTTTGGTATCTTTCCACTTCTCTCTGGAATATCGTCAACTCGGCCCTGGCCGAGGATACAGAGAACACTCTACGATGTAGGCTTTCGCCGGTCTCATGCCAATACTGCCGTGTAAGACAAACGGCTGGTTTCCCGACTGCTCCCGTTCCCATGCCACCATCCCGTCCCATTCGGGCTCATTTGACCAGTCCCCTTAGCTCCACATGGGAATCGCGTTCTTGCCTTTCCGTCCAACTCCTCTTGGGGGGCCTCGCGAACCGCCGCTCCTAGACTGAAAAGCACTCATGAACTCCATGCCCTGCTCGTCTGTTGGGTATTCCGTGACTCTAAAGCCATCGCCGTCCTTGAACATGGTCGAGTAGAGGTTCGACACGGCCTTCGTAAGCTCGTGCATGGCCTTGGTGCGGTCACCATCTGCGTCAGACTGGATCTCGAGCGTACCGGCCTGCTGATCAATCTTGCCGTCAATCTTGCCGTCGACGATGAGGAAGCCGAGAATATCCTGAACCTCGGGCTCGGAGATCTTGAGCTGCTTCGCGATCCAGGCAAGCTTCATCCTCGTGTAGGGAGCGATGAGCTTCAGGACACCCTTGGTTCGCATGTTGCGTGTTACTTCGTCGATGTTCTCGGCGATGAAAGGGTCGGCGAGTATATCCTGGTTCTTCTGCAGCACGTTTTCGTACGCGTGAACGTCGTCGCGCTGGTAGGCGTCGACAAGGTCCGTCATGGCCGTGATGCGCGGGTCCTGCTTGTAGGGTTTGGTCTCTTGCGAATCGAAGGGGTTGATTGTCGACTTGACGAGCATTGTGGTCAGAAGCAGGTACTTCAGAACCTGGATGCGCTGGAGCGAGCCGGCCTCGTCGTAGTTGCGGAAGGACTCGAAGAAGTCGGTCTGCGCCTCGGCCCAGTTCTCCTCGCTCATGTGCATCTTGCCGCCACACTCGCGGATGATTCCCATGATCTTCGGATGGGGCACCGCGGACCTGACCTTCAGGGCACGCTGGTACAGGCGCTTAAGCTGCTTGTTGTTCTTGGTCTCGGCATGCATCTGAATTTCGAGGGCATAGATTTCCATAGAATACGTGCCCTTGCTGGGGTCGTCGCTGCCGTCCTCCTTCTGGCAGGCCTTGTGCAGATCGCGGAGCTTCTTGGATACCGTGGCATAGTCCTTGCGGTCGAGAAGAAGCTTAGCGAGTTTAATATTCGTCTTGAGCCAGAGTCTTTCGTTGTTGGTGCTCTGGAAGCTCTCGAGGGTGAGAGAGTAGAACTTTTCGACGCAGGCGACGGCCTTCGGTCCGTCCGAGCCCTTTTCAATGTAGTCCAGCATGTTGTTGATCGACTTTTCCGAGTAGTTTCGCGTTACGGCCGATTTGACGTACGTAAGGAGCTCAGCGTAGTGCTCTGTCGCCTAGGTCCAGTGTCAGCGTCACCGGTCGTTCGTCTCTCGTCGACCTCCAAGTACCTTCTCGTACTGGCCCAGCTTGAACTCGAGCTTGATGGCCTGTTTCAGGCCTTTGAAGCCCCATTCGCCCTTTTCCTCCTCCAGTGGTGGTATGCCTAGAAATTCGGAAATCGCATCTTCGGGGTCGGTGAGCTTGAGCTGCTTGGCGTTGTAGTACTTGTTCTCGATGCCGACGTCTCCGGACTCGTCATCGTCGTCCTCTTCGTACTCGAAGTCATACCTGATGCGTTGTTAGCAGGACAATGATCCGCAGTCAACTTTCGATGAAGATCCGCGAGGCACTCACTGCTCCTCGTCCGACTCCTGCATAAAATCCTCGTCGTCAGACATGTTGGCGTTGATTTCCGGGCGGTGACTTCCGCGCGTTCGATATGAGGTTGGTTTTGAGGCGCATACACGAGTGCAATTGGCACCCGGGACAGATTGTTCGTGTAGAAATGTCGACGACGGAAGGGGAGAGGAGAAAAAGCTGCGTGCGTTTGGTGATTGCTGGAAGTTCAAGTGCCACCTTAGGCTGGAGCGTGCAAGTTCCAGGCAGGTGCTCTGTTGACGGAAGGCGGGAAGGCGGGGGGAGCTTATCGATTGGAGAGATCCACCCAGTGACCAAGGCGCTCTCACAGATACAGTGTACCCACCTCGGTGCCTAGATGGGTACCTAGACAGGTATACGGTGACCCCCAGCCGTTTATTTGATGACAGCTAACCGTTAATGGAAGGCTTGCATCTGTAACATGGAAATGTAGGCGCCTGCCCTGCGACTCTAGGTAGTTACTCTTGTTACTGTTCTCACTGTCGCCCGTTTATGTATTGTCACTGGAGTATCCTTCATTTCTACCTAGGTATCTGGTTCATAGGTAGTGATTATGGCAAAGTATTGTCACTGTCGTCCAAAAGCATGACGGGCGTTTCTTCTAGAAAGGGTTAGCTAGTACAGCAAATAAGAGATCAGGGTCGGTATGTACGAACCGGCTCCATCGCCACCGTATGGAGTTCACTTTCAGAGGAGGCTCCCTATTCACTGCAGCAGGTTCGTCGAGAAAATCCATTAGAAAACTCTATATTGCAAAGGACACCTTGGATGCAAAGTTTAGTCAGAGAAAATAAAACCCATTCCATAGACTGACTTGAAGTCGGAAAACGTTGAAGGAAGAGATCAACAGCTATGAGAACGCCAAATGTGAGCAGGGATTTTAGGTGCACGTACCCCATCCAACAGCCGGGAAGAGTAATACTTGCCTTGCGCCTGCACCTGTTCACTTGCACATTTTACCAATTCTTTTCTCCAACACCGCCAACCACTCCTCCATCACTCTTGCCTTACCATCTACAATCCTCTCCAGTCTCTTGTTCGTTTCTTCCTCCCATTCTTCCGTCGTCACCACAAGCCAAATTCTGCCCTTCGTCCCCTTCCGTGGAACGTCGACACGATGGGTGGCGATCTCAACCTAAAGAAGAGCTTCCACCCTTCGCTCCTGAAGAACCAGGCGAAGGTCTGGGAGGAGGAGCGCAAGGCGCTCGAAGAGCGAAAGAAGACCCAACAAAGAATCAACGAGCTTAAAGAAGAACGCGCCCGCGAGGAGTTGCAGAAGAAGCTCGAGGCCGCCGGACATACAAAAAAGGTCGATCGCGTCGAATTCCTCTACAGCGGCCCAACCGATGGACAGACCGGCACGACGGAGGAGCGCGAAAGCTATCTCCTGGGCAAGCGCCGCATCGACAACTTGATCAAGGGCACCGAACACAAGAACCTGGAGAAGCAGGCCGGGCAGGAGAGTTTCATGGCTCTGCAGACAGCCAACACCGCCAGAGACACCGCAGCGAAAGTTCGAGAGGATCCCCTGCTTGCCATCAAAAGACAGGAGCAGGCCGCCTACGAGGCCATGATGAACGACCCGATCAAGCGCAGGCAGCTTCTCGCGTCCATGGGCATCGAAGACGACAAGTCCAAGTCGAAGAGCAGAGAAGACCGACACAAGAGGAGACATCACAGACATCGCGACGATGAACGCGACGAAGATAGACACCGCAGGAGACGACGCTCACATTCCAGATCGAGGAGCCCACGAAGACGCAGAGAACGTTCCGACGAAGACAAATACCGCTCTCGTCGGAGGGAACACTCCGACGACGAAGGCAGGCATCGTCCGCGACGCAGGGAGTACTCCGACGACGAGGATAAGGACCGCGCTCGGCGCAGAGACTACTCGCGCGACGAGGACAGACGCGAAAGACCGCGCAGAGAATATTCCGACGCTGAGGGCAGGCACGAGAGGCGGCGCAGGGATTTCCCCCACAATGAAGACAGACGCGACAGCTGGCGGGAGCGCAGGAGCAACGACAACAGAAATGAAGACAGAGCAGACGACCAAGCCGCAGACGAGGAGAGGGCAAAAAAGCTTGCGGCCATGCAAGCGGCGGCCTCCGACCTCGACACCGACCGAGATCGCCGCCTGGCGGCGCTGGAAGCACAGGAGAAGGCGGCACGCGAGGCGGATGACCAGGCCCGGGAGAAGTCGTCCAAGTACGGTGGCGACAGGCAGTTCGTCAACGGGCTGCACCGGAAAGCCGGCAACATGGGCTTGGCGGAGCGAATCGGTCGGGGCAGGCAGGGCCTGCAAAGAGATGATGACTGAGAGCGAGGGCGAGGGCGAGGGCGAAGGGGGCAAGTGACGGCAGTATAACCAGGGCAACTACGAGGCCGAAATCAAAGATATCTATTCCGCAACAAATACCTTACCGGGAACAGGGAAATGAACTATCGTGAATGTCCATCAACTATCGTAGAGCTATAAGTTGCAGTTGTTGGGTGCGTAACAGTTGCTCGGTCCTGTCGGCTGTTGTTCATGAGAGATCTTTCTCATTAACCGCTCCTCTAGTTTGAACACCACTACATGGCTGAGCTCTCCGGTCCCGTTGTCGGCCTCCCTCTCTACTACTAGCTACTGCCAATGAGATAATGACGACGACGATAGCGACGACGGACAACGGCGACGGACGATAGCGACGGCAACGGACGACGGCGACGGCAACGACGACAACAATGAGCCCATGTAGCCCTCAACGTATCAATCCTTAGGAGTACCCGGAAGCACGTCGCCACGAAAACCACATGCGCCAGTGGCCACCGGCCGACAAGAACGCCAAACAACGGCTATCTCAACCCGAAGAGGAGTTTCGACCATGTGCTTCTGAAGAACCAGGACACGTTCTGGGGAGACGGAGCGCAAGGCATCGGAAGAGCGCAAGAAGACTTAACAAACTATCATCAAGGGAGATCTTATTTATCACTCCCTTTTTAGTATTTAACATCACCCCCAGGCACAACCCTATGGCTTGGTAAGCGTCCCTAAGTATTTGGCGTGATGTTGTCGAGAATTTAGCTCCGGTAAGCTTAGCTCTACTCGGTGGCTTCGAGTGTATCTGCATACTTCCCCGAGGTTTTCGAATGTGTTTGAGTGTATGATTGGTAACAAGGCTCCATGTCAGGCTCCATGCGCAAGGTGATGCGGGAGAGCAAGGTCGTGCATCGTCTGGAAAGGATTGCGTTGGCTAGGAGGCTGACGATGCCGCGTGGGCCGACTGACGAGGAAGCTGGTGGATGCAGGTGTTTTGTAGGAGCGAGGCTGAGTGAGGGATAGGAGGGGCACGGAGGCAAGGCAGCAATGTTGTCGACGCTGACTGAGCGCCTATTGTCAGGACATCTGGAAAAAGGAATCCGGCAAAGACGGGAAATGGAGGAACGGACGAAAACAGCCGTAGGCCGGGGCGTGAGTGCCCAGCTTCCAAGCCTCGACCTTTGCGCAGTCCGAGGCACTGGATCCCAAGCCGGTGCCGCCGTTCTCGGTGGTTCTCGAGGTTCCGGCGTGAGGAGGGCGGGAGGTTGGCCGGGATATTCCTGGCTCAGGGAGAACGGTGGTCCTTGGCTCACGATGGGGACTCGGTTTGAGTAGTGGAGTTTGTTTGTTTTGACAGCGGACGGGCTATTACTGCCTTGGTCTCGGGACTCGTGGGAGATGACGATTGGGGGGCGAATGAGTCGTACGCGAGGGCAGAATTTTGCAAGTTTGCCTTTGCCCGTCAGAGTTGTTGGTGTTGAGGAACCGGGAGGGTGAGGTTGAAACTGGATTGCGTACTATTACACTACAGATAGGTATGCACGATTGCACTATGTATGGCACCCGGCCAGATGGGCAAAGGGACCAGTCGAGATGGGACGGAGACACGAGGCAGAGATCAGCAAACGCTCCTGCTGCAGGAGTCGGGCTACTTCATGAGCAAAGCACGGAACGTCGGGGGGTTTTGGCGGCGGTGATCTGAATCTGCGATCCGACGAGGTGCGGCGTCCGGGCGAGGCGGAGGGAAGCGAGGCGCAGAGCAACGTAATGACACAGCCTGGAAGTTGGAAGCTGGAAAGCGAGGCAGGGGAGGGCTGGTTGACGATGAATTGAAGTTGGGATTTGTCGTTGATACGTCCCTTTCAGCTTGGTAACTCGGGCGATTCAACATGAAGCCCTTCCATATCCAAACCTATGGATCTGTAGGGAGGCCCTCCCGCCACGCGGCGTTGACGGACTGCAGTGTGGAGGGGCTCGGCTGTTCTTGAGCGCCACCAGCTTTTCCGGGTAGGGATACGGACACATCCATAGCAACCTATGCAAACATTCCAAAAGTGATCTCACGAGGTGCCTAGACCAGTGGCCTTTGTAGATGGCTTCTTATGTAATCACCTTCTCTGCTCTTCTCAGCCTGGCTCAGTTGAACTATGAACACATAATGGCCAATGCCTCTCTTGCAGTGTATCGGTATCTGGAGACCGCAGCAACAGATTGAAGAAGAAACAATAGACCCAAGCAAGGTGTTGTTGAAGTATGGAGACTGCTCTGAGTGCATGCAGCAGGACACTTCACTATGCAGGCGATTATACGGTGGAGACTAGTTGCTCCCCACCTAGGGAATGAACTGCCAAGTGTAGTGTTTTAATGTACTTTCTCATCTGTTTTTAGTGTAAAGATACTTAGCTGCTACCCACCCCAGTTGGCAATGATGACGATGATGCAGCGCGTGCTGTGCTCAGTGACAGTTTGGTGTCAGGGGCAGGGCCTGTGCAGGTGCAGCCCCGACCTGCAGCCAGTTCTCTGCGCCTCAGACAGCCCAGCCCGCCCTGTTTGTAAGTGAGGCCCATGGATTTGGTGGTGGGAAGAAGGCGCTCAGTCAGGGACATTTTGATTGGGGAGAAAGAGGATGTGTTCCTCAATACCTGGGTAGGTTGGTACCTATTACCTACCTTGAGAAGTTGCTCTCATTATGCTTTCCCTACCTAACTACTTCTCAGCTCTTCCTTCCTTCCTTTATGCTCCTTCCCCATCCCACCAAAAAAAGCCAACTATCTAGTTTCTTTCCTTCTTCTTATTTTTCCTTCTTCAAGTAAGGAAGGCACCCACCAACCCACCCACCCACTGAACAGACACTGGAGGCACAGGCCAGGCCAAAGTGCCAGCCCACCACTACGTACAAACCCACTCCACTATACTGCTTTAGCGTACCTAGGTACCTACCTACACTAGGTACTTACGTGTAGGTTTTGGCCTGGCTTGCTGCTCAAGGTACCTTAGGTTCCTTCAAGTGCTTGACCCTGTCCATTGTGGGCGGCCCTTCTGACTTCATCTCCGCCAATTGAGCAGCGAGCAGCGTACCATTTCCTAGGCCAATTTCCCACGGCTGCATCCCCATAACTTTCTCTCACTCATATTCACTTCTACTTCTGGGCCTTCCTTTTCTTGTCTTTGTTGGCTTGTCACTCCCGTCTGGCTCTGCACTCAGCTGCACCATTACACAGTAACACCTACCTAGGTGCCTTCCCTTGTTGACCACCACCCCACCTCGTACCTTCCTTCCTGTGTTACCACCCAATTTGCTACTGCTCTCCCCCTTCTCCAAGTCCAGCCTTTGCTGTTTCTTCCTACTGTTACACCCCCCCAATCCAATCCAATCCAGCCGCAAACAACAACCGCCTGGCTGCGACTGACGAGCTGCAACTTGCCAACCGCCGAGGCGACGATCACCATCGCCTGCTTGCTCTTCACGACTGAGTATTCTTTGGCCCTCCTTTGTCGCAGCGCTCCGAATCATATTCCATCAAATCGCATCGCTCCGACGCCGACTCGATTTTGCTGCCTCCTCCCCTAAATCGCTACCTACCCGTCTACCTCACGACCCGATCAATCTCGCCCAAAATGCCCCTGTGTGGAGGATCCAAGACGGTCCAACGCAAGCTCGTCCTCCTGTGAGACCTGCTCCTCTCTCCCCTCTCCCCTTGCCCTTGAGATGTTGCTTGGCTGCGACCTGTGGACTCTGGCTAATTGATTCAATACACAGTGGCGATGGCGCGTGCGGCAAGACATCCTTGCTGAACGTCTTTACGAGAGGGTTAGTCCCGAGATTCCCTTTGCTTCTGCTGTCCAGGGTTTTGGGAGGCCCTGGGGTGTTCTCCTTCTTTCCATATCTCCGTTCTCTTTGCTACTCGGTCTCGCTGACTCGACAGCGGCAGCTACTTCCCGACCGTCTACGAGCCCACAGTCTTCGAGAACTATGTCCATGGTACGCACCACTTCCACTCCCGCCGCTTCCCTAGCTGTCGCCTTCGCGATGCGCCTCTCGACGCCGTCTTCCCGTCGTCTTGGTCGAACCATTTGCTAACGTGTCTCCATAGACATCTTTGTTGATAATGTCCACATCGAACTTTCTCTCTGGGACACGGCCGGACAGGAGGAATTCGATCGTCTGCGCAGTCTGTCCTACGGTACGAGAGCCGACGCTGGAAAGATACATAGACCCATCTTGCTGACCCGATTGCAGACGACACCGATCTGATCATGCTTTGCTACAGCGTCGATAGCAAGGACTCTCTGGAGAACGTCGAGAGCAAGTGGGTTGGCGAGATCGCCGACAACTGCCCCGGCGTCAAGCTCGTTCTTGTCGCCCTCAAGTGCGACCTTCGCGAGTCCGATAACGAGGAGGAGGAAGGCGCCGAGGGCCAACAGCGGGAGAAGCGACCCATGATCAACTACGAGCAGGGATTGGAAGTTGCTCGCCGCATCAACGCCCTCCGCTACCTCGAGTGTTCTGCGATGCGCAACCGCGGCGTTAACGAGGCCTTTACGGAAGCTGCCCGCGTCGCTCTGAGCGTCAAGAAGGACCGCGAGGAGTCGGGCTGCTCCGTTATGTGAGCACCAAGACCACACGAACCGCACCGAATACCCTCCAATCCTCACGATACGATCGAACGGGCGGACTTTGTTTCGGACGGCATCGAGATATCCGCTTTTTCACCATTGCACTCGGCAGGCGTTGTCGGCGTTCCCACGGATCGGACCTCCTAACCCCCTCTCCCTCGTCTTGCCTCGCACTTACCGATTACGTCCTTTTATTGCAGCTGGCCCAGCTCCTTGGGCCGACGCGACTTTTTCCTTCTCTCGGCTAGCCACTCTATGGGACCTGTGGCTTGGCATGACGTTCTTGATACCTCTTGGGCTTCGGCTAGTTTTGAGCACTCATGTAAATACCCTTTTCTCTTCTCAATGCACAGACGGTCTGGGGGATCGGGTTTTTTCTCTTTACGTGTCTTCAGCTTTTTTTTAAATTGCGCGCGAGTTTACAGGCAGGCCACATGGCCAGGAGGCTGTTCATACGCGCATTCTGGCTACTAGATTTCTCAGAGGGGAGAGTCATTTCCTTGCTCTGTATAAGCAAAAGTTTGTCAGTGTAGATGATGCTTAATGAACACACCGCCCTTCCATCCACGACACGAGTTCGTTGCCCGCGCTGTCGTGTCAGCGTAAACTTTCGGCCATCGACAAAAATGTAGGCCCCGAGCGGATCGCCCAAGGATGCCGAGACCAGCATGAGCCGGAGGACTCAGCCGCAGCCGTCGCGGTGTGACAGACTTCCGAGAGCCGTGACAGGCTCCCAGTCTTCTCTCATGCGAGGCATCCTGCGAAACATTTTGGCTTGTCCTCCATGCCTTGGTACGCGGCCCTTATCTTAGCCAAAACGGCGAGGATTTCCTGGTGTTTACCCGGTCGGAGCTTGCCAGAGTGGGTTGGAGCTGAGTGGCGTTCGCTGGGTGTCGAGGCTGAGGGATTGTCGAGACGGTCCCAGGAAGATCCCCGATCTGCGCTAACTCCTGGGGAGCGGCCAAAGTTCCGTCGCAATCGGACTGGGGAAACGGTGAAAGTTCAGGGTCCAGAACGGAGTAAGCAGACACACGCTCTCTCTCTCTCTCTATATATATATATATATGTGTGTCTCTCTTCATCTCGTCGCTTGTGCGTGAGTCCGATGCAAACTGTCGTTTGGAACTGTTTCCCTCTTGCTCTGGCTTGGTCAGGAGTCCGGGATGTCCCACGGACATTTTACCCACCAACTTCCATGGAGGTTATGTAGGTAGCTGACGCGCATGCGGGAGGGGAAAGCATTATTCGTCCCAGCACATCGGTCTGGCTAATTGGAGGACCAATCAGGTGACGAGGCAGCCGGTGGACGTCAGCAACCTCATTCTAAGCGATCCGATGTTTCTTATGTCGACCGGTTGGGCGGATGGATGCTGGAATGTTTCATAGGTCGTGGTCAGCCCCGGCGTGGGCTGACGATGTAGGCGCCGCCGCGCCATGTGGAGAGTTGACTGTCCGAGTACGGGTAAGACGGAGAGAGAGCACGGTAGGTATTTGATCAACGCACAAATATCTAGTGACGAGATTGTTGTGGCCAGCCGATTTTATTGTGAATTCTCATACAATAACTCATCCCAAACTCCCAAAGTAAGCTCGCTCATGATATGCACACAAATATGGATCTAGTAATACACCCGAACGGGGAAAGGTATTTTGATGTCGCTCGATCTCAACTCCAGCCCTGCTTGTTGTTTTCCCGGTACGCGCCGTGACGTGAATCATGGCATCATCAAAGTGACAAAGGAGAATAGCACGTGTCGTGGCAGATGGCGTGGATGTGATACAGACTTGATGTGTCCGAAAATTAGACGCCATGACCTGGAGATGGTTAGCACTGAGCCCTTCACAGCATGGGGATTCAACTTACGACCGAGGGCCTTGCCGCGCTTGGAGACCTCGCGAGCATGGTACTGCTTGATCTTGGCGCGCCTTGCCTCCTCGCGGGCCTCGTCCTCGAGGCGACGCACCTCGGCGCGGGCGGCGGCGACGCTCTCCCGGGCAGCCAGCAGGGCGCGGTCGGCCTCCTTCTCGGCGGCCTCGGCGCCCATTACGCGCTCGCGGGCCTGGACGATGCTAGGATCCATCTCAACAGCGCCGGCACCGCCGAACTTGTGGAGGAGACCCCGGCGGTTCGAAGAGGAGGCGTCGGTCGAGCGACGGAACAGGCCGCCGCCGCCGCCGTTGTGGGGGGCGTGGTGGCCGTCCGGAGAGGTGTGGTAGGTTGTCGAGGATAGCGAGGAGCGCGAGGTGGCGGTGGTGGCGGAGGTGCGGGTGGTAGGGGTCGGGGAGGGGTCACGGCGACCGAAGATGCCGTGCTTGCGCGGGGGAGGCTCGGCGACGGGCTGGTGGATGACGGGTTCCGGGGAAGGCTCGCGGCGGGAGCCGAAGAAGCCGCGGCGCTGGGGCTCCGGGGGCGGCGGGGTGGGTTCCCGGACTGGGTCGGGCGAGGGTTCGCGGCGGCCTCCTCCGAAGAATGGCATTGTGTCTATTTGTGATGGATGTGAAAGAAAGGGGTGACTAGGGTGGCTTGGAACGACCCGGAAAGGCTTGTTTCTCCTTGGGGTTGGCCTTGGTGTTGTGGTAATGGCGTAGACGCTTACGACGCGAAAAAGCTTGGGAAGCTGGATAATTCGGATGGGAGATTTCTCGGCGGGAAGCTGAGAGGTTATATCTACCTCAACTTGCCCGGTCTGCCTCTCTCAGCCAGCCTCCGCGGTCATATCAGGTCTGACCCATCCATCCACCATTCATGACCTACCACATACCTCACAGTACTGAACTCTGGCTGCCGCTGCTGCTGTCCAACTCACCGCAAGACACCTTCCTCACAGGTACCTACGAAGACAAGCACGTACGACCAGGGGTGGACAATGGCGCCGAGACCATGACTTGGGGGTAGGATTGGATCTGTTGGCTGGTCATGATGCACAATGATGCCAAGGTGGTCATTGATCCTTCCCACTATCACTACGTGGGAGTCCCTCACGCAACGCCGGCGACAGTGAGCGCCAAACTAGCACAGCTAGCATCACCGGCGTCGAGGGGGGTCTCGTGCCTGTGCGACCCCAAACCTGTTTGCCGTTGGTGATTTGGGGTGATCGACGGTCGAGATCAACATCGTCGGTGACGTCAGGGGAAGTCGAGCAGGGGGGTCTGTCACCGATGGACTGGCCAATCAGAGGCAACCGCGACGGCGTTCTGACCCCTTTCGGCAGGACCCCTAGATTCCGCCTGTTTACACTACTCCAAGAGGATCAGCTTTTCGGTGGCTGTTTTTTCCCTTGGAGAGAGGTAAGACGGTAATCATGCAGGGTCTCGTTCAGGAATGTCTCGTTTGTAGCCGTGGGCTGTCGGATGCGTTGGTGCTGATCTAACAGGGGCATGGACTATGACATCGCACACGAAGGGAATCACGACGACACTCAACGATAATCGAGGGCCTATGGAAAAGGGGGCTATGCAAGGGATGCAGGGGTTTGTCATTGGTGAGTTGTGACGATGGTTCGGGCAGCAGCATCGGCGTCAGCTACACTACGAGAGAGACCCGAAATCGTGGACCCTCAGCTGTGCTGGTCTGGCTGGCCGTTGTTCACCCTAATCTGATTGATGTGCTGGCTGGCGTTCGGGCCGAGACAGTGATGCTGAGAGGCACAGATGCCTTCTTGTGTGATATGGCGAGGGAGGGCCGTTGACGCTGTGGCTTTGGTCGCCGTCACCCGAGGTTCATGGCGCAAGATTAGCGAGTCACCGAGTCCACGGGAACACAAACACGGAACGCACGCAAGCTGACACGATACTGAGAGACGACGGCGGTTCAGCCTGCATACCAATACCTGCCAATTCCCGATCCGGGTTACATCCGGTGTGGGCTGAGGAGCCCGGGCGATGCGGGATGCATCGCGCGGAGCTTAACCCCGCCGTCCATCGTCGTCGGTTGGAGGGGGCGGAGCACCTTCTCGACCAAGGAAAGTTCGGGCTCGTTCCTTGCTGCGACGTCGCCTGTGCCCTGAATATCTCGTCGAAGATCATGTTCTGGGGACGTTCGGAGAATCCCGAGGGGTAGGTTGCACTTTGTCATGCAGGCGAGGTCGTAATACATGGCTTCGCAACAGAGGTTCATGTCGGCCGAAGGGTCGACCGTTCGGCCATGTTGGTGAAGCCAATTGGCGTACGGCTCTACGGAGCGGCCCTATTCTTGGTACCTGCTGTTCCTTCGTCTTCCCGGGGTTGACGGGAGTGTTGCCGAAATCTCGGTCCACTCTTCCGCCAGTTAGCCGTCACAAAGCCGAATGCGTTCAGCTCAATGCATCGAACAGCGAATCCCAGATTGCCCACCTGTTAACGATCACAACGAGATGCCGATTATCAATCGAAGCAGAGGGACTAACTGGAGCAGACGGATTCTCACCGGAAGAGAATTATTAGATTCACCGAGGCGTGCGAGCGTCTATCTGGGTATATGCTCGCACCGTCAAATCAACAGTGGCCCGGGACACTTCTATAAGATCACTCCATCCCATGAGACCTCATGTCTCAAGACTTGGCAACGCCCTTCTCCAGCTTGCTGTCCTCGGGCTCCTTCCTGTCCCAAGCCATCCACGCCAGCGCGATGAACATCTTGACGGCACCAGAGATCCAGAGGGCCCCAGGCATGCCGGCGCTACTCCTCTGCAGCCAGCCACCGATAATACCTCCCAGGACCAGCAACACCACAGCCAAAAATCTCCTGTTCCTCTTGGGGTTCTCCTTGAGCGGGGCAAAGAGCTTCGGGTCCGAGAGCAGGTCGCAGTAGACACTAGTGAGGACGTTGGTGGGCACCTCGTTGAAGCCGAGGATCCTGCTGGTGACGATCTGACCGCCGAACTGGAAGGCCAGGAGGGCGAGGGGCACCATGACGAGAGGGTCCTCGGACGTCTTGAATTCGTGGTTCGACTCGGAGCCCTCGACTGAGGTGAGCCCGAAGTCGGCGACGACGCGGGTCTGGGCGAAGGCGGCGGCGAGGAAGACGAGGGCGGCCTGGAGGGTGAAGGACAGGGCGAGCGTGCTGCGGCGCTTGGGGTGGATGTGCCGCGACTTGGAGAAGAAGAAACAGCCGAGCCAGAAAGCGGCGATGGAGCTGAGGGACTTGAGCCAGAGCAGGGGCTCGCCGGCCGGGAGGCGGGAGGCACCGAGAGCCATGAAGATTGTGTTTCCTGCGGCGAGCGGTTGTCAGCGTTATCGGTCCGCAGCATCGTCTCCCAAGCATCGTCTCCTCCACGAGGTCTCTCTGGAATCTCCCGGTTTACTTACCCGTCTGCATGCTCACGAAGACGCCAGCGGCGTTGACGGCCACGCTGTCGCACAGGCCGGAGACCAAACAGCAGGCGAGGACGGGCACGTCGGTGTATCGGACGTTGACATCGTCACGGAGCCACTCGATGACGCTGCGCTTCGGCTGGTGTTGGGGCGTCTGCGTTTGCGGCTCGTTGCCGGCATCGGTATCCGATGAGTCGGCGACCCGCAGCCCGTTCTCTGCGGCCATGTTGAATGTTTTCGGATGAGGACGACCGGACAAAGTGTTCCAATGTTGTTGATGGGATAATATCGGGCGACGCCAAGGCGCGGATAGACACGATGAAGGCGGCAGTTGTAGTCTGGAGATAATCAATGGGAAGGTGCGACAGGCAGACACGGATGACAGACGGGTCTAGACCGGTATTAATACTATAGTATCCATGAACGATGGCGGCAAGGGAAAGAAAAACTTTAGTCTCGTCCCGCCGGCTCGTCTAGGGGTTGGCATTGCGTTATCGCATCTAGGCATGTCGTTTGGCCCTGGAACAGCTTGGGACAGGGCGGAATCGACAAGTTTGGGCGCGACCAGTACGCCTCGGGTAAGCGTCCGGTCTCGAGAAGCCCACTGCCGCGTAATCGGAAGCGCGCTGGGCCGTCGTGAGTCACTTTGTTTGGTCACTTTGGTGAGGTTCGGGGGGGAACGATGTGGGCTCTTCCGGATAGATTGCCGAGATTGGGGTTGGCATCGACTTGGGTTCTCTCTCTGAAGTTCTCTTTTCGAGGCTCTTCATCTCTTTGCAATCAATGGATCTGGTTGCTCTTGCAATGCTCTTGCAAAGTTGCAGTCTCTTTGTCTACTCTTCCACGGCGTAGGGGAAGCCAAGAGGAATGTCTCGTGGTGGCTTGACTTTTGCACCGAAATCGGCCCAGCCAAGGCAAGACCCGACGGGAATATACTTAACAGTACCACACTGGAGCGAGCGAGGCGTCCATCCATCCGTCTGTCAACGGCAATGGCCGAAAATCCTGCGTGCCTGCGTTTTAGCGGCAGCTCAATCATTTTAAGAATGTGGGTCTCGGCCGGCCCTGACCCGGACGCCTGGGCCGCCCTGCGCCGATTATCCGAGGATTTCCCTCACTCGCTCACTCGCTCACTCATACTCACTCTCGTTGCTCACGATTTCTCACCTTCCAACCTCGCGTCTCCGTCTCACTGCAATTGCACAAAACGGCTTCATCCGTCTTCGATCATATCGAGCAGTTTGTGGGAAATCTTGCAACTTTCGCCCAGCAAACGACGGTGCACCCACCTCCCGTCTCTTACATCTCACTCTTCATCACATTCATCACTCACTTGCAAGGCCCGTAAAGAGCCACAGCCCGAGGCAAACGGACTGGATGTCGGCCACACTGACCTACAAACAGATCATACTCTAATACTTTTTGTCCATTGTCGTTTGCACGTGGCCCGTACTCGACCCGACAATGCCTTGTAAAGTCATTCAGACCTCCAAGTTTCCCAACGCAATTTCTTCGGACTCATGCCATCTGAGACGCGGCCCTCGGTTCGGTGCAAACGACTTACAGGCTCAACGGACGTTGCCTTCGCCCACTTTTTGTTTGAAAAATTCGATTCTTTGATCGTCATTCACTTGCCATTCTTGTTCACTTCAAAGTCTGTTGCGCTCCGCAATTTGTGGCACCCTGCCCTCAGCTTTCGGGCCCTCGCGACGGCGCCGGGGAAATCATCCACAAGCAATTGTCAGACGGCCTCGGTGCTTTCTCGTCATTGGGCGCCTTGCGTCCAGGACTCTATCGTCACCTCGTGTTCTCGCAGCCGGGAGCCGGGCTCTAGGTGTTTCTCCCAGCAAGGCTGAGTGAGTGAAGAGCAGCGAGTGTGTCGTCGGTGCTTTCGTCCGATGATCATCATGAGGACGGCCTGAATTGGACACCGCCAAGATTCAAGAGGGTAGTATTTTTGGACCGAGCAAACTCGAGTCAGTGGCACCGTCACGCACACGCGCGCGAGCACCGTATTACTATCCAGCTGCCGCATCTTTTTTGCCTGCGCCTCTGTTCGGTACGGCTTCACCGCTGATGCCCCATGGCGCTGCTCCATGGCCCATGGGCATTGCTTTTCTGAGCTTGAGCTTCGTGGATCTCAAGCGGGTTCGGCGACTGGCTTGGCGGTGACAGGTTTCATGTCTCCGGCTTGGGCAGGTGTCTTTGAGATCTCCGGGACTGCGACGGCCGGATCGACTCCTGAAATCGCCCCCCGTTTGCCCCAAATGCCTCGGCGAGAGAAAGATTTTTGGTCACACACGTCCACCTTTCTTTTCCTCGTGGAGCGGGTGGCCGCACTTGTTATGGTTTCGAAGCCGGACGAACCACACACACAAACATTTGTGTGTGGTTCACATAGTTCAACATCACAACGACCAACCTCGGGACACCTCTGCCGTTTGTCTTCGACGCTAATTCCTCCAGGATATGACGCAGGTACCAGGCGGCTTTCCTCGCACTCAGGGCTCTTTTGCGCGCGGGCCAAGAGTGCCGTCTTTGATGGGGGCGGTCCACCGACAATCTCGGGGATAATCTTCACAGCTGCCCAGTTGGTCTGCTAGCAATTGCAACGACAATTTCCTTTCCGCCAACCTTGCACTGCCGGTTGCACTGCGGTACTGCGATAGTGAGCACATCTCTCTGGTTCGACCGATAGTCCTGGGCGCTAATCCCGGTTGGCTCTGGTGCGGAAACGCTGCCCGTTGCAAATGCGACTTTTGAGGATCCCGCGAGAGGAGCAACAGACATTGGCACCCCCTTAAATCACCATGTCCGCTTGTCACGCTTTCCCAAGCATCCCCTGACTTGTCTTGGCCTTGCCCGCTCCGCTTCGCCCCCGTCGAGATGAGGCCGCCTCCTATCACAAGCTGCCATACTCGGTGGTCCCTGGTTCCCTATTTGGTGCCAGCTAACCATTCCGAGAAGACATTTCTTCTTGTTGCTGTCGCCCGTCTCTGCCCAAGCATATTATGCCGTAGTAGAGTCATCTCCTAGGAAGGGTTAGATGGTACCGAATATTGGACTAAAACCACCGTATAGGCTACTTTCCTATCAACACTCGAGTTGACGGCAACTCAATTTGCTTCCCTGTTCGTTGTATCTGTGCCAGCATCATCCGTCCAACACACAGTATGGAGATGGGTAGTTACCCACCCTCCTATTCAACTCAAATTGGGTACCCCCCCACCATCTCTCCATCTCTATTAGTAACCTGGGATCCCGACAGCCCGCGAGCGACTGCTCGTTTTCTTCTCTTTTCCCGTTCCTCGGTATCTAGCAGCAAGGTGCCTCGTCTGCGACATCGTGCCTTTTTTGCAGCATCCTTCCTTTGCCCGAAACGACGGGCGCACGCTCTCTCAACCCCCCTACCCTCGTCACTCATTGACTGATTTACACGTTGCTGCGGGCTTGCCGTGTTCTCTTCTCTTCTCCTCTCGCTGCTATACCGCACGTTTTGCGCTTTCACTACCGATATACTTGCCTCCCACTAACAGCCATGTTGTCGCGATACACTCTCTCGGCTGTGGCGCTGCTGGCGTCGCTTGCCCAGCCCGCCCTCGCCCAAGTCTCGACAAAATGTAACCCGATGAAGGAGACGTGTCCTGCCGACCCGGCCTTCGGCATGGACTTCAACTTCAACTTCAACGCCACCCCATCGACCGATGCCTGGGAGACCACCGTCGGCCCCGTCAAGTACACCAAGGAAAATGGTGCCGAGTTCGCCATCACCAAGCAGGGCGAGTCCCCCACCATTCGCACCAAATTCTACTTCTTCTTCGGACGCACCGAGATCCACCTGAGGGCGGCCACCGGCAAGGGAATCGTGAGCTCCATGATGTGGCTCAGCGACACGCTGGACGAGGTCGACTGGGAGTTCTTGGGCGTGAAGAACGACGGCCTGAGCAACTTCTTCGGCAAGGGCGTTGAGGATTGGAAGAACGGCGCCGAGCACCCCGTTACCGGTAGCATCCACGACGAGTTCCACAACTACACCACCATCTGGACCAAGGAGCAGCTCGAGTGGTGGATCGACGGCAACCGCGTGCGCGTCCTCAAGGCGGAGGAGGCTAACAACACCCAAGCCTACCCCCAGACTCCCATGCGACTCAGTCTCGGCATCTGGGCTGGAGGTGATCCCCGTATGGCACCCGGTACCAGGGAGTGGGCTGGAGGTGACACCGACTACGCCGCCGGCCCTTACACCATGTACGTCAAGTCTGCACAGGTGACCGACTACAGCTCTGGCAAGGAGTACTCGTTCGGCGACAAGTCCGGCTCATGGGAGAGCATCAAGATTTCCGAGTAAGTCCGCACTCGTGTCTTTCACTTGACACCGTGGTTAACGCCTCACAGGGGCAACTCGACTGTCAAGGAGGCCCTCCTCGCGGAGCCCAGCAAGTCCATGAGCGAGAAGTTCGACTCCCTCAACCCTACCGCCAAGACCGCCGTCTACGCGTCCAGCGTCGGAGTCGGCTGTGCTCTCATTGCCTTCGGTCTGTGGTACTTCATCCGCCAGCGCAAGCGCGGTGCCGCCGAGGCCGCCCTCGCCCAGCGCAGGGCCGAGGAGGAGCGCCTGGAGATGGAGCGCTTCCAGAAGAGCGGCATCGACCCTGACTCCTTCAACGGCTCGACTGGCACCGAGTACAACGCCAGAGACTTCAGCAAGAACGGCATGGTCCAAGAGAACTCCTACAACGTCCCCGCGACCCAAGAGAAGGCCGTCTGGGACGCCGCACCCGTTGCCGCTGCCGCTGGTGCCGGTGCTGCCGGTGCCGCGGCTGGCATGCGCTCATACAGCGACTCTCCGACTGGTCCGGCGCCAATCCTGTCCCCTCTCAGGACTCAGAGCCCCGGCCTTCCACCTTCTGGGCCTCTCCCCGCCGCTCCGAGCCGCGCCGCTTCGAACGGTGGCTACTCGCGCCTCGGCTCGCCTCACAGCCCCCCGCCCATGAGCCCACCCCATGGCGGCTACAGTGACAACGCGTTTGGTAACCAGCAGCAGCAGGGCTTTGGGCACGACGGTTACGGAGGAGGCGGAAACCAGGGCTACTGGAACAACAACGACGGCGGCCAGGGCGGCTTCAGGTGATGTCGGGCAGACTCCCGGAGCTTATGACTGTATTCGTTTCTTCCGCACCGGCCAGCACTTGGTCGCGTTTCATTACACCCTAGCTTTCTTTGCATGAGTATTTCAGCGATTTTCGACTCGCCGTTACAAGCGAACGACATATGAGAGGAAGGAGACGTGGATGACTCCATCCTCGAGGGATGTATTTGCTCTCGGCAACACTGGTTCCGAGATATCTTGCGCTGTTCTGCCCCTTGACCTGGGGCTCTTGACGAATTCAATACATGATACACCATCGATAATACCCCGTCAGGCACCCAATGCCCGCATGCTTCTAGGAACAATCCCGATCATGTACTTGACTTCCCGAGCCTGATTCACTTGAATGCACTAGGTCAGAACGATACTTCCGGCTTCTTAAAGTCGTCCTTGCGTGATTTAGCAACGCGGATGAACGCGACCACTACCCAGAACGGCAACGTCTCAACGAAGATGGAACGCCAACACCGTCGGTCGTGCGGAACAGCTGGCATGAACTTGGTGTGCTTCGCTCCGCTCATTGGGCAACTCTAAAGCTTCCTGGTATTCCGAACGAACGGTGAGCTGGCGGAATGCATGGTTCTTTCTATCGTTGAGGATCATGCTCTTCTCGCGTGCGTAGATTAAAACCAAGAGATCAATCATGTAACAGAACTAGGTATCAGAGCATGATCATAAACCCTAGGAGGGAGGCAGTGATGCGAAGGTCTTGGCCTCTGGATCAACGTCTCCTCATGCTGACTAGGGGAGCTGAACTTTGCTCATGTCGACGCTTCCTCTTCGGGATGCGGTGCCATGCGCATTTTGTGGAGGCGTGGGATGTGCTGACATTCCGGGGAAGTGGCCAGGTGCAAGGCTCACAATGCGGTTGCAGTGTTTGGAGTCCGAGCATAGCATACTAGGCAGTACCGCAACTTTGCCGATCGAGGCATGGCTATCTACTCCAACGGATTGAACCTCTGAAAACGCTTTATGACCGGTCATGCTCATGGTTCCTGTATGAGGTCCTGCATACACGCTGCAATACCTTATCCGGGGTCATGGAGTTGAGAAGTGAAGCCAGTGTCGCACTAGGCCCCAAGTTCAGCACTGCCCTGCGCCTTTGGAGACCCAATTGAAATCTAGATTGTGTTTACCGTAGCTGTGTTTGTGAAGTTATGGCCAGGCAACTTGGCCTACTCTACATGTATTCAGCGCGCGAGTAGGGAAATCCAAGATCACACCCGGTGGTCGTACCGTCAGCACCTTGTTGCCAAATCACGATGAGTAGAAAAGTCCTCGCCGAGATGCATAGTTCAACTCGGCGCTGGTGGATCAATCACAAAGCTTATTTGGCCAAGTACTGTTATAGCTCACAGCTTCAAGCAACACGGTTCGCGGTTCCGCATGGTCATTACCGCCTTCCGCAAAACTTTAATAATACAGACGACTCGAGGAACGCCTATCAGTCTTCCCGCTGGAGCTCGTACCACATCCAGCTCAGAGCAGCTGGCTCATGGTTGCAGCTTACCTGAATATCGACGGGACCGCACATGGCATTTCAAGCCTGTTTTGAACCTAACGTAGTTGCCAATGGCTTGTAATTCTCACTTCTAATGCTTCAAGACGAGATTTGAAGTTGCCCGAGGTAGTGCCCCTGCCATTACTGGACCTCTGAAGTGAGTTATGAATCCATTACTCAATAAAGACGAAAATTCCAGGCGAACTAAGACCAAGAGAATAACGACATGGACGTGAGAGAGCATGCTACTTAGCTATAGAGGTCGATGATGCATTGCGTCTTGTCTCCGTTCGGGAGAGCAACACACGTGCCAAGACTATGGTTCCATGTTGGCAACATGGGGGGTACATGGGAGAATAAGGCATGTATTTGGCCTGAACCCAGAGTTTCCCAACTGATACTTGGAATTCTAGGTCGCTTTCATTCAGCTCTATGCCTTTGCTTATTTTGCTTATTCTTCGGGGAGATTTTAGAGTTGACCAGCACACCATCTCGCAGCTCTTATGTAGTTGGTTCGAAGACGAAGCTTCGGCGAGCCTACCAACCATCCCTGCCAGTTCCTCTCAAAGTCACTGCAAAGAAAGCATAGCATCTTCAAGCCCTCGATTTCGTACACTAGAATCGGTCTCACGGGGAAAACGATTCGTCTACCCGTTGGGGGATACTACTTAATGCGGTGTGGGCAAATGCCTGATGACATACACTCTATCCCCAAACACCATGCCGTCTGAATTTGAGAGAGGCGAATGTTGGAGCTGTCGGCGGTGACGATACCTAGCTTGCCGTACATCGTCGCCTGACTACACAGCAAAATCGGCGGCGGATGCTCCGGGGAGAGCAGGCATCCTTGGTATACGGCAAGTCAAACAACCTTTGAGTCTCTTGTCAACTGCGACTAGGCTTTCATCGAAGCGGACGACGGGTGACCAGAGGTTCCTTGGCATACGCACCTGGGAACATCTATCATGTTGGCGTCCTATTTGGATATAAAGCACGCCATCCTCCCCCTCGAAGTTCCAATCTTTTTCATCCAGGCAGCCTCACAAGCAATCCTTCCAGCTCAGCACACTTTTACAATAATACCCACCTGTCTTTGGCAGTAGTAGTTGCAACTCTTTCCAACCCAACAACATGCACTATTCCACTATCTTCGTTGCTGCTCTCGCGGCTGTCACCTCCGTCTCCGCCATGCCGGCTGAGGCCGACCGCGACCGCGACCGCGATCGTGATGACATCTTCCGCAGAGGCGAATGCCGCTACGACTCAGACGAGCTCTACTGCGGCCGAGGTATCAACGAGTTTGCTCGTTACGGTACGCACCCTGGGCCATCGACCCGCGATGGCACACAAAGCTGACCTTACTCTCAGACTCCGGCAACAGGTACTGCCGTAACGAACCCCTCAACAGAATCTTCTGCGCCTATCGCAACCAGCAAGAGTTCCTCAGGCAGATTGCCGAGGAGTGGACCAGAATCGAGCGATGCGCTCTCGACGAGTACTGGGACATCCGAGAGCGACGATGCGAGTGCTACAGAAGAAGAGACGTAAGTGTACCTTGTTATCACCTGTACGAGTTGGTTATTGACAACGGGTACAACAGCGTGATGGCGACCGCGACCGCGACAGGGAGTGCAGACGCCGCCGCGGCGAGCGTGACGGTGACCGCGATGGTGACCGCGACGGCGACCGTGGCCGCGATGGTGATCGTGACGGTGACCGCGGCCGCACTCGTGACGCCCCCGACTGCAAGAACGGTGACATCGCCTTCTGCGCCAGAAGCGAGGTGGAGATCATCACCTTTCGTAAGTTCACATCTATGCCCGAAGTCAGAGGACTATGTCTGATTCGTAGCAGAACGGGAGAACATTCTCTGCACCCGAGGCAACGGCAACTACGTCTTCTGCGCTAGCACCGAGCGAGGAAGAGCCCGGGAGAAGGCTAGAGACCACTTCCGCAAGGAGCGCAACAATAAGGCTTAGTTCTGGCAACCACTTCGTTCAAGATATCTCCCGCAGATGCAATTGGATACGAACGCGGATACCAGATAAGTTGTTAATGTGTTGTTAATGTGCGGAGGACAATCGTTGGGTTGAGTTGTGATTGCTTCTGTTTGGGGGTGGTTGTAATGGTGTGGCTCGGCTCGGAAGTCTGCTTGAGATTGGTAATAGGGGAGATTGAATCAAGAACGGTGTTAACCCTGACAATTCTTCAAGTGATTTGATTGCACCCCGTTAGATTATGAATATTTTCTGTTCATCAGAAGTCAGTCCAGCTGCACTTGTAATTACAAGAAACAAGTGCGTCTCGGCCGTTACAATTCCCAATGCCACGCCGTTAATACTTGCGAAACTTTGCTAATCATTGCCTAGATCTTCAAGATCCCAATGTGGTCGTTAATTCTCATACCAAAAGAGCACTGATCCGTAATCTCCTCATTGCGCTTCTGGCTGGATTGACATCATGGCTTTCAGGGTCTTGGTGCTTCCAGCTCTCCTTCAGAATGTTCAGTGCTGTGCCGCAGTTGGTGAAACCTGTCGAAGCATCAAGAATTCCTTCCAACAACCCTTCAAAGTATGGCTGTTGATCGGGCCTTGCCAGAGCCCCGGCCACTGTCAATGGCCATGGCACCCCTCTCAGGGATGCCCACTCTGGGACGTTCTTCAAAGCACAAACAACCTCGCTGACCGACTCTCTGACTTCGTTTTCAAAGGTCTCCGGCGTGGCCGAAAATGCACGGAGTTGGGCCCGGATGGTCGTAGCGTAAACCCGTGTTACTGACTGGCATAAGGATGGTGTTTTAGACTGGTGATTGTCAGCAAGTATTTCAGCGTTGGCATTTCGTGGCCTTAGAACAACAAACCTCTTCTTGTCTTTCATCCAAATATCTGATACCGTCGTCAAGTCTACTGAATATGGTTGATATCTGGCTTGCCAAGGTGGTTAAGTCTGTCTCGGCCAGTTGTGATTCTAGCAACGCCATATCGCCAAGGGCGAGCATAGCCCAATTTTGGCAGCCCATGATAGAGGATAAGTCGAGCTCATCTAGCTTTAACCAATGTTCGTAGGGAAGTTTGGGGCTCGCGCCCGTCGTCACGCAGGAGACGAGCTCAAACCAAAGAACCTGAGCTATTTGGAAACGCATGGCGGCAGCTATCATCCTTTGAAATCCAACTTCTGGCTGAGAAAATTGGGAAGTCAAGCCGGCTATGTTTTCTGCGTCGACCTGACCAGCAACCGATATAAGGGCATTGAGATGTGGTTCCCACTTGGATATGCCTCCCTGAAAGACCTAGGTTGTGTTGAAGTCAGCTTGCCAGGTTCGTCTGCGTAAGGTTTTCCACGGGAGTGGGTACTTCAAAGCTAATAAGAAACGTTCCACATGTAAGAAATTCGACCCGATGCTCAGGGTGCCTGGCAAACCCGTCTGTCTCGCAGTGATTAAGAACTTGCCGCAGCTCCTGCATGGCATTGGTGTGATAGCGGATGAGCTTCGACTCCATCTCCTCAGTCTGATTTCGAGACGAAATGTGCTGATGGAGAGCGGACAGAGTGAAAGCGGCATGTCGTAAGGGACCCTTCTTGGAAAGAAGCCAAAACAACCACCCTCGACCCCCAGTAGCCGGTTTGTCGACGTAGTATGCGTACTGCAGTGGGAATATGTAGTCCAGGTAGTACATCAGCAGCTCCGCTTCTCGGAACTCCGAGTCACCGGTTGAGGTTGAGCGGGAAGCCGTCTCGGAATAGTTTTCTGAGGCGTTACCCAGAACCTTTCGGGGACTATTTGCGGCCTGGCGTTTTCGAGTTTGGCGGAAGTTTTGCTTAACGGCATGCTTGATGCGGTGCAACTCCGCCTGAAGCTTAGCCGGGTCTCTAACCCATTCGGGCTCTGAGCCGTAACCATGGCACTGAATATGTCGATCGGTACATTCTTTACATGCGGGCGAGGATTCGTCACACTTCCTGTGGCGGATGCGACATGTCCAGCAGCCACCGCTGCTGCGAGCTAGCGGCTTGGACATGCTCTGTTGTTGGTGTGGTGTTTGGCAAGTTATCTCCTTTTGTCAGTCCGCCGAAGAAAAAATTGCTTGGTATTCGTAGAATGTCCTCAGTCAACGTCACTGGGAATATTGAGCTGTTTTCGTGCTCTGCTAGGCATCTGATAATTCCGCAATGTTGGGTGAAGTTTCTCGGAGTGCCGTTATCGGCTATTCTTTCCAGAACAATGCAAGCAGAGGGTGGGGTAAGAAGACTGGGGAAGAAGGTCGAGCCGGGGCCTAGGAAAGAAGGCCGAGGCATTCGAATCGAAGCACTCCATTGTGACCACAAGCCCCATGGTATTGGCGTGGCACGACAGCAATGACAACGACAAGAAGAACGAAAGTAGATTCAAAGAGCCTGAGGATTCTCAGATTCATTCCGGAATGGTAGATGATATTCGATAGGTGTCACAAGGAAGCTCGACCACCAGCCACATGAGCCACCGTCAGCCACGGGCCCCTTATGTAATACAGTACACCCTATGCCTATATCTAGTAGCTCTTCCTGAGCATTCTCTTTTGTAACCTTCAAGACACTTTATCTCATGCTCCCTATCGCTTGCTGTGTGCTCTGACTGGTGACAATAGGGACCTGGGATGATTGTAAAGAGCGACTCATGTGTTTGTCTGCTATCAACGACATGCCTGACTTTCTCGTGCACTCCTC
This sequence comes from Colletotrichum musae, assembly GCA_027406025.1. Lineage (NCBI taxonomy): Eukaryota > Fungi > Ascomycota > Sordariomycetes > Glomerellales > Glomerellaceae > Colletotrichum > Colletotrichum musae. The sequence continues at coordinate 6,382,072 of JANVYC010000003.1, forward strand.
GAGATGCTGTGGTCGTTCATATCTCACACGTAGAAAAAATCTCCTTGGTCTTTTATCCATCTTTAACTTCAACTACTCGTCAATTACTTGCACCTTGAGTGCCAATGCAGCCGGATCAGACGCTGTCTTGAATGCCTTTTCGCCTTCCTCCAAGGTAAAGCGATGCGTGACCAGCGGCTTGAGGTCAATGACCCCTTCTGAGACGAGACCTATGGCTCGAGGATAGATATCGCGGTACCGGAATTGGAACCTGAGATCGATCTCCTTCCCAGCCATGTACATGAACGGGATCGTGGCGAAGTCTTTGCCGCATCCAATGACGAATACCATACCCCCAAAGCGACAGGACTACGTGGGTAAGCATCTCCACAAACCTGCGGATAGGAAGACTTACATATATTCCAGTGACTACGCTGGACTCAACACCCGTGCACTCTAGAACCAACTTCGCTTCTTGGCCTAGAGCTGTCTTGACGTCTTCGGCGACTGCCTGCGCTTCCTTCCCTGGGGCAACGAGGACAGTTCGGGCTCTTGGCACAGCCTTCTTCGCAATCTGCAGTCTGGTTTCATTGATGTCCGTGATAACGATTGGGTTGGCACCAGCCGCGTTAGCAGCCAGCAAGGTGACGATGCCGATGGGACCAGAGCCGCAGATGACGACCGGGTCTCCCAAGCGCACTCCGGATCGTTCGATTCCGGTGAGGGCCACGGAAAGAGGCTCCAGAAGAGAGCCCTCTTCATACGAGATCGAGTCTGGGATCTTGTGCAGCCAGTCTTCTGGATGAACATGATAGCGGGTAAGGGTTCCATGGTAAGGCGGCGTGGAGTAGAAGACGACATCCGGGCAGGCGTTGTACTTCCCTGTGCGGCAGAAAAAGCAAGAGGCTTTCATGCATGGAATCCCGCACTCGATCGCAACTCTGTCGCCTACCTTGAACTTGGTCACTTTGGGGCCAACAGCCACAATGTCCCCCGCACTCTCATGGCCAAGCCCGTTCTCTCCTGTCACGACCATCTCTCCGATGTGGCCTGCCTTCCAGAAGTGCACATCCGAGCCGCAGATTCCCGTTGCTCGCACATGAACCAGGCATTCCCCATCACCTGGCGTTGGGACCTCGGTCTTCTTCATGTAAAGTTCATGTTCGGGGTTGGTAAACACGGCGATGTTGTCAGGCTTCCGGCGGAGGACTTCAGACACGTTTGAGTCTGCCATATTGTAGGATCGAGTTGGATCGACAAGATAGTCACTGAAACGTCAAGATTCGAGCTGGAAAAGGAATTGCTTAGCTTTTTGTCTTATGCGAACGGGATAAGATGTATGATAGAGAAAAAGGGCGAAGCTGAGGAAACGAAAGAGGAGGTGTTTTGTACAACTCCGGAAAGGTCTGGTGATCTCGTGACATGCCGCTGTTTGGATTGGGATACCTTATTCGTCACCCCCTCCTCTAGTGTCCAACACCCCCTTCAGCCCCAACTACGTAGCTAGGCGTCGCTAAGTTAGGGGCTATATTAGCTTATTATCGGCTCTTGTTGTTATTATAGTTAATATATATTGTTGTTATTGTTGTTATCATCCGTCACTGTCGTCCTTCACGGTTGTCCGTTACTATGGTCTATTATGCGTTGGATAGTAGATCGGGAGGGAGGCCGGCAATTAATGAGCCAAGCCACATAGACGGGTGTTGAATACTAGAAGAGGGGGTGATGAACAAGATCTCCCTTCGGATTTCATTACCCCTCATAATCCTCCCCTCCGGAAGTAAGCGAGTGAGAGACACATCCCCAACAATGTAAGGTAGTTCGGACATACTTCTGCACCAGTGACGCCATGAGGTCATCCAAACCGCCGTTACCCCACACTCGGCGTCTTCGCGCCCGGCGGCTTCTCCCTGATCCCCGCACGCTTAAGGCAGTTCTTGCACTGAGGATAACGTGTCTTCCTTTTTACAAACAGCATATTCTCGATCGTCCAAGTCTTAAAACCCAGTCCGGGTAGCGAACACGGTGACAACACAGGCCGGCCCCTTTACAGTGTCGTCGAGGAAGTATTAGGAAATCCTTTTATCCAAAACGATTTGAAGACACCGAAACCGCAAGATAATAGCCATGTCTTTGCAAGGAAAAGTTGCCATCGTTACGGGCGCTGCTCGGGGCATTGGGGCAGGCATCGTACGAGCTCTTGCCCAGCAAGGTGCGGACGTAAGTAAATCCTGACCATTTCCCTCCCCCTGAACCATCGACTTTCGTGGTAGACCTCTTCTGCTTTCCAAGCCATCCTTGTGTTCTACATGAGTTGAGTTAATGGTACTGGTATGGGTTGCTGATAACCTTGAGTCCGAATAGGTAGCCTTCAACTATGTTTCCCCGTCATCAGAAGAAGCCGCTTTGCACCTGGTAGAGGAAGTCAAGAGCCTCGGATCTCGGGCAACGTGTGTTCGGTTGGATATGGCCTCTTTAGATGCGCCATCAAGCCTTGTGAAGGCAACTTTGGAGGCATTCCAAACCGAACGGATTGACATTCTGGTAAACAACGCTGGTCTCGGAGGCAATTCTCCCCTCGAAGAAGTCACAGTCGATGACTACGAGCGCCTGATGACGGTTAACGTCCGAGCCGTTATCTTCATGACCCAGGCTGTCCTACCGTATATCAGCCGCGGCGGCCGGATCGTCAACCTGTCTTCCATATCCGCCAGAGGTGGGTATCCCACACAGTCAGTCTACGCCGCGTCGAAGGCTGCAGTCGAAGGCTTTACCAGAGTGTGGGCAACGGAGTTGGGGCACAAGTACGGGGTGACGGTGAACTCGGTCAATCCCGGACCTGTCGACACTGATATGTACCGTGCTGCTGGGCCAGTTCACCTCGCGCGAATGGAGGAACAGAACAAGAAAGTTCCTGCAGAGCCTCGCTGCGGAACTGAACGGGATGTTGCGGACATCATTGTATTTCTTTGCGAAGAGCGGTCAAGATGGGTCACAGGAGACACGATTTGCGCCAATGGGGGAATGGTATACACCTAGTCTCTAGAGGTAGCCTATTCTTTTCTACTCTCTGAAGTTGTGGATGAAGATCTGTACTGTAGACAAAGAAGTGTGTTACTGGTCAAGTTTGACGTTTTCCAGTGTGTATTACCACCGCCCTTGCCGTCTTAACGACTTAGCGTCGTCTAGACTCTAGTTACCAGGGCTAGCTTCGGTGTTCCCGGGCACCTCGAAATGATACAGTTGGGGTTTAGATAAATCCCTCTTTCGAAGTATGTATCGCTTGAACCACCAGGGCAACACCTCTTTGAACTGATACGAGGCATGTCGGCGAGTCGGAACAGAGAAGACGTCGTCTAATTCCTCCAACGAACGCTGTTTGGTTTCTGGCATGAAAAGAAAGATCGCCACGAAGCAAACGACGTTGAAAGCCGCGAACAAGGCGAAGGAACCCTGAGGCTCGAGGCTTTGTACCAAAGGCGGCCAGGTCAGAGCAACGATGACGGCCCAGAAGTTATTGGTCGCCACCGCCCAGGACATCCCAACCTCTCGGTGTGAGAGGGGGAAAACCTCTGCGGAGTAGACGAAGGCGCAGGGCCCCTCACCAGGCCCGTAGAATGCGGCGAAAATGTAGGTAAACGCAGCAATGAGACCAATGTGCGCAGGGTTGTCTTTGGGAATGTTGAATGCCATTCCTGCCGCCAGGAGTGTCCAGCACATATTGGGGAACGTGGCGAGGAGAAGGGTTCTGCGGCCCCAGGTATCGATGGTCCAAAGGGCCGGAATGGCGAAGATGAACATTGCCAGACCGAAGCCCCACGAGGCCAAAAGCGCAATGCTGCTGCTTGCTCCGGCCTCTTCGAAAATGGTTGACGAATAGAATGCCATAATGTTAACTGACTTGCGGTTAGTGGCTTCCACACTTCCTCGAACTTGTAGGCTCAATCTTACTGCCACAGAATTGCTGAGCTGCCATGACGATACCCGATGCTTGGGTTGCACGGCGGTTGCGCGGTATGGTAAAGAGCTCTATGCACCTCTTGAAGAAGTTCCCTCTGTCGAATCCCTTTTCGGCAACCAGCCTCTTCTCCTCTTCAAGCAGCGAGTAGATGTAGTACAAATCCCGCGCCGCAAGCAACCTATCACCCCGTAATCTGAGGAGTGAGCTATGGGCTTGAGCGTACCTACCTTTCTTTAGTAACCATCTGGGCGATTCTGGAGTAAAGAAGATGCCGATGACAAGTGGGATAGCTGGTATCATCGCAGAGCCAAGTTGCAATCTCCAGGCAATGTCGCCGGTACCGACGACGGCAAGATTAGCACTGAAGCCGAGCATAATACCAAAGGCGACGAAAAGCTGCCAGGACATGACCAAGGCACCGCGGATACTGGCAGGCGCATTCTCTGCTGAGAATACTGGCACAGTCACTTCATTCAGGCCCATGCCAATTCCAAGGAGGATTCTGCAGATCAGTATCTGAGGCCAGCTCTGGCAGAGAGCCTGTCCCAGAGGTGCGAATAGACAGAAGATGGAGCCAATGAAGATGGTACCACGTCTACCCATCCAGACGTTGATTGGATCGGACAACCAGCAGGCGCTATCCGAAAACGTTAGACAGAGCCTTCCCATCAGGCTTCGCAACTTACAAGAGACAAATTGCCATGTACGGAGCGCTGTTGATGGCGCCGATGATCCATGAGTTCCTCTCGCATGATCCGGCCTCGAGGCACTCTGGGCCCTTGTCAGATATGCCGAAAGCCTGAGGGAACGAGAGGTTGGCGCCGTTCGACCCTGTTTGGTCCCAGCCTTGAACGGCGGCACTGATGGAGTTCATCAGGACAGTAAAGTAGAGCGCACGCGGGTGTTCCCAGCGGTTTTCGGTCTCGTTCCGCAAGACCATCTTGTCAAATTCCGTGAGTTCCGGGATGTCGTTGTAGGCGGTGGGGGCTTTGGCTATGAGCGCCGCCTTCTTGAAGTACGCGACTTCGCCCGCCAGACCGTGCTGAATAGCGAACTGCGAGGCATCTTCCAGCAGTTGCTCCTCTGGGACACTAGCTAGCGGGTTTTTTATGCTATATTTGGTCTTGTGAGCATTTGGAGGGTTGGAGCGGAGTCAATGTTTCCTCTGGCCGAGACTTACTCTGCAGTGGTGCCAGCACCGTGACCCATAAGCTTGCTTTGGGACCAAGACTCCTCACGGCTGATTTCGAACCCTCGGCTACCCATTCTGCCGCCATCAGGACTTCAATATGGGTCAGTTTATGCACTATTGAAGACGACGAAGTAAACTGGGCCCTCACATCTTGTCCCCATCACCTGACTCTGCTAAGGCGTCGGCTGTCAGCAATGGTGTTCTGCTGCTGCTGCTTTCTTCGGACGAGACATAGGATGTTCGGCTAGTCGACATCGTATTAACATTCGAGAGTTGATGAACTCCTGCTTGTATGGATGATGTTTGTGAACCACTGTACAGTAGCGGGGTAGAGTAATTCGGTGTTTTGGCCGAGGCAGTGTTCAGGAACTGGAACGCACTGACGAATCCAGGGGGATTTACCCGGGCCGTGCCGCTCAGGGTCTGGCGCCGCTCAAGAGGCGAGTCCCCTGCGCCACATTTTACAATACTGAGGTCTTGAGCCTGAACTTTGGCAAAATAAGGAATGTTCAATAGAAAGCCGTAGACAGTGTTTACAAGGAAAGGGCTCATATTTAGCTCTATCATGCGTCCTGTACATTTGCGCGTTGCCTCGGTCCTGCCTTCCCGTTGCCTATCTCACATATCAATGGATGTTGTCATACTTGAGCGAGAATAGCATCGCTGGAACGAATTGTGAGAACGGTAACGCATACTGAACATAATCCCGAGCTTCGATGATTCTCAGGTCCGACTGATCGTGCCGTAGGTCCTAGTCTTGCCTCTCATCCAACCGAACATTGGCTCACTTCTTTGCTAGGAAACCAAGCTAAGATTAGACTTCTTGTGGAACACGGACTTTCGACGAAATAGTTACTTCTTGTAAACATCTTCAGGCCCTGGATGGGGGACAATTTACCTCGGGTGGTATCGCAGGTACGATTGAGTAGGCTTGCTTCTCGTCTCGACTTTCCTTCCCAAAACACAATCACAGTGGGGCTTCCAGCTCAACATGTCAACTCCCTTGTGAAGGGCGCGCATGTCAAGGCAGGGCGGAAACAGCAAGGTTTCAACTTAGACCAAGCCTCACTGCACATTTAAGCAGGCAGACCCTCTATCCAAAACCCGGTTTCCTGTCACAAACAATAGAATAAAAACTACTTTTTACACCACTTTAATTGCTAACATACAATCGTTATGGTTCAGATCAAGCCCTTTGAGGTGGAGGAGTGGATGGATCGCTTGGAGACCAACCCGGGCGTCCTCAACATTGCTGAAACTTGCTGCGAATCTGTTTCCATTCAAGAACTCACTCAACTGTCTTCAGACCCAGCATCGGCTGGGCCACTCGACATCGCGACACGGAAACTCACGTATGGGGCCATCTACGGCTCGGAAGGGCTGAGACAAAACATCGCCAACCTCTACCAGGACAGCGTATCGGGTCCATTGCCCAATGATCAGGTTGTTCCAACCCAAGGAGCTATTGTGGCCAACTTCATACTGCTGTACACCCTCGTGGGTCCGAGCGACCATGTTGTTTGTCTTTATCCGACTTATCAACAGCTGTACGAGGTCCCTAGAAGCCTTGGTGCCGAAGTCGGTCTCTGGAAGCCAAAGGCAGAAGATGGCTACATCCCCGACGTACGGGAGCTTGAAAAGCTTGTGAGAAATAACACCAAGGTCAGTGACTTGTAGAACCAGCAACCGAAGGAGTGTGGGCTGACCTTCACCACAGATGATCATCATCAACAATCCCAACAACCCGACTGGGGCGACAACTCCGAAGTCTGTCCTTCTGGAAATTGTAGCGCTTGCCAAGGCGAGGGACATAATCTTGATGGCGGACGAAGTTTACCGACCGCTGTTTCACAGTCTCCCCAATGGACAAGAAGCGCCCCCGTCGATACTCTCTCTGGGGTACGACAAGACGGTATCGACGTCGAGCATGTCCAAGTCATTTTCGCTGGCGGGAATTCGACTGGGATGGATTGCGTCCAGAGATCCCTGCATCATCGAAGCGGTGAAAAGCGCCAGGAACTACACGACTATCAGCGTCTCGCAGTTAGATGACCGGGTCGCCACGTACGCTCTCTCTGATCAGGTTAGGCCGAACCTCTTGAAGCGGAACATAGAACTAGCCAGAACGAACCTGGAACTTCTGGAGAGTTTCGTCAACAAATATCCTGCCGTTTGCTATTGGGTGAAGCCCACAGCAGGGACTACCGCCATGGTTGGCTTTAGAAGACACGGGCGGGCGGTCAAGGACGACGAGTTCTGTCTGGAAGTTCTGGAGAAGACGGGAGTTCTCTTCATGCCCGGATCGACGTGTTTTGGAGATGGAAACGAGTTTGAGGGGCAGATGAGGTTTGGTTACGTCTGCAACACCGATGTTCTGAAGGCTGGGCTGGAGAGGCTGGGAAAATACATTGAACAGGTGTTCTAGGGCAAGCCAGTTTCAAGGTTAGAACTAAATGCTATCCCTCAATATTGTCGCTGTAGCTGTTGTCGTCTGTCACTTTCTATACGTATAAGCTCCTGACACTGAATAGGGGAACGGTGGCCACTGTTAGGGCGCCTCATTCCTTTAACCAACGTTGGCTTTAGGGAGCACTAGAGCGACAGCTCCGACCGAAGCCGGCTCTGTTGAAGTAGAGTTATAGCTTGATTGACTTGAGTTCGGTATGCGACTTAACTAAGGAGACTAGACTGAGGAGCGAAAAGAAAAGAAAACAAGCAGCTTATCAATCCGGAATCTCTGATGTTTTGTATCTCATCCCAAAGCCTCCTGACAATTTCCCGGCCGTCATGGTTTGGACTGATGATGTTTTGCCCTCGGCGTTGAACCTTTGTCAAGAACGAAGCCTTCCGTAGGCAAAATGCCTTCCGCCCTTGGATTGTCTAGGCAGTTGCGGGCCAGTCCTTACTTCCTGCAAGCCTGCCACTTGACGTTGACTTGCTGGGTGAAGGCGACGGTTGCATCGTCGTCGGTGATGGAGCCGTAGGCTTGGGGGTTCCTGGAGGTCAGGGCGATGCGGTTGTTGACGTTGAGGATGCCAGTCGCACCGCAGGGTGCCCAGATGAGCGAGGCGGTGGGGATGCTGTCCTGCTTGGTGTAGACCTGGCCGTCGAGCCAGATGCCGCCGCCGGCGATGGAGGTTTGGGTGGTTGTGGTGGAGGAGGCATCCTGGGAGAAGAAGTAGGTCGAGTAGAAGTTGCCGGTCACGCCCTCGTCGAGCTGGGCGTAGCCGTGGTAGGTGCTCTCGACGACGGCGAACTGGAAGCCTCCAGGGTACTTGAGGCTCAGATGGAGGGCGCAGTTCTTGGTACGCTCAGCGAGGGGCAGACCGGGGCCGATGTAGGTCTGGAAGCGGTCGAAGCCGAAGGTGATGACGGTGCGGTCTGGGGAGATGATGGTCGAGACGGAGCCCTGGGGACACCCGCTTCCTGAGAAGCTGGCGTTGACGATCTGGATGTCCTTGGGGTCAGGGGTGTCGGAAATGCCAGTTGGGCCCAGAGGGCTGGCAGCGGCAAGAACCGGGAGAAGGATGGCGAAGATGTTCTTCATGATGAGAAAGTAGCGAAAGCGATACGCAGAAGCGATATGTGAGAATTTGAGGGCGGGTGGAGATGTTGCCCGTGAGTTTGATAATGATGATGGCGTAACCTCTCTTCGCCGACGATCTCTGCCGTATTTATACTCAACTTTCTCTTCACGATAATTATAATCTGTTGTAAATCACGTTTTTCCAGATCCTCTATCGCGGCGGAACCATATTCCTGGACTCACCTGCGCCCCTGATGATCCGATTCGGCGAGGAGAGGTTGGATGGCACTACGGAGCCCAGCCGCTGCATCTGATGCAGAGAATCTCATGTTCACAAATTAATATCGATATTCAAAAAAGCTCATCACGCTGTTGCTTGTGGCTCGTGACCTAAGTAGTTGGCACGGAACTCCTCGCTTGGCTTAGGGCCGACATGTAGGTTGCTGCAGCTAATCTACGGTTGAAATGGGCAAATGAAGAAATATTGAAGAGCATTTCAGCTCTCATAATACTCAGAGCGATTAGTAAAATACGAAACCCGAGTTTGGGGGGCACATGGGCGCATTATCTTCCATTTTATACAAAGTAGGTAAAGTGCCTGTCAGTGGTATTCGTGCGTGTAACAAAGGCGGACAGAAGATATCAGATCGGACAAGTTGTTATATTCATAAGACCTCCAAGATCTTGTTCGGACTCGATGTGTTTAAGCTAGTCTTTCCGCCCTGAAATACGTGACCCAGGCTTTACGAGCCTGATGGAAGGACGACGTCCTGGAACCAGACTAGCTGCCGAATGTTCCGTTTGCTGCGAGCTCAGAACTGTTGAACGAGGAGTTCGTCCGAGAGAGCATAGTAGGACACATCCATCATAAACGCACATCAGCCGTCGTGTTATGAACCCGCGACCATGGGTATCGTGATATGTTTTGAGGCATCCCGGGCAATTGTGTCCGGAATGTCTGAAAAGGGAGCACGGAAGTGGTTGCTGTTCTCGAGTCGTCCCAGAAAGCTGTCAACCAAGTTTTAAACTGCATCAGACCAGCAAGTGTCACATCGTTTCAATCTATTCATGGAGGCTGAGTGATATACGGATATTACATGTGTGGGTTCACTCTCCAGCCGCCTCAAGCGAGTCTGCACAAAGTGTGGCACTGGGACCGAACGAATGGTTGACCCCGACAACGGATGGCTAGTTGCCCCATGCAGGAGAAACCAAAGTGGATGGACCCTGATTATCCGGTCTGAGCCGAGATTTTGGTTCTCATCATTTGCCGTTGCCGGTTAATACTCCTATCTAACCGTAAGTCTATCGTCTGTACACGACCGAGACTATCGGCGACCTCTTAGCATTGAGAAAGAACAACAAGAGGGCCTCGAAATTCAAGATTTAGAGATTATTATCTAGAAGTTCCTGGAGAGATGAGAAAAAGTAGAAGGCCGTCAAAGTTACTTTACAATGGCCGCCCAAAGGGTCACTGACATTCTGCAGTGAGCTTATCCCAGTGGCTGTGGCTCACCGGCTGAATAGCGAGCGCCGAAGAGACATGCGGTCTAGATCCAAACCATCGAGCCTCGCTTATGCGTTTGATATACTTGGACATTCATCACATCATGCAAGACGAGCTAGCTTTTACGGAATTAATATCAAACCATATTCTGTGATATTGGACGTCTATTAATAAAGCTTGACACGAATCCAGGAGTCAGAGGCAATATACGACAACACCCGAGTGCGTCTCAACCATGGAATCGATCAAGCTTTCCATATAAGCGGAATCATTCCGGGATGGCAAGCGAGATGAAGGTGGCCTAGCCATGATTTCAGGCTTCACCACGAGTACAGTGTAATCGTCTCGCGATGTTACTCAGAGGTATATCTCGAATAACATCGCGTTATGCAGTGGATGGCCCAGACCATCTGTTAAGCTGCGGATCAAGACTCACGAGGTTTACCCCTTTCTACTTGTCGAACGACGATCGGCGGTGAGAGGGTTCGGTACGTTTGAAGTATCTTGGATTTTCTTTCTAAATCATTCTTTCTCCCGTAGTAAACTCCGGCTAGATCTAAACCACGTGGCACCACATGTCTCAATTTTGTCACATTTTTGGCTTTTTCGTTATCGTTCATGCAATAGCACTCATGCAGCCTCAGCCTGCTTGAGGAGGCCCTCGAGGTTGATGCTCTTGGGTCGCTCAATAGGCAGACCGAGTGCGCGATCCCAGATGAGTTGTGCCAGAGGTCCCAGGCCACGAGAGACGCCGAAAGTGGCGGTGTAGTACAGCGTCTCGTGGAAGCCGTAGTGGTGGAACAGAACACCAGAGCTAGAGTCGACGTTGGGGTAAGGGTTCTTTGTCTTTCCATGCTTCTTCAGAACCTCGGGGGCAATGCTGCTGTTCTTCTGAACTAGCTGGAATACAGGGTCCTGAGCAATCTCAGGGCGGGCCGCGGCATAGTCCATCAGCGCCTCGAAACGAGGGTCGGGCTTGCGGAGAACCGCGTGGCCGTATCCGGGCACAACTCTGCCGGAGTTGAGGGTGGACCAGAGGTAATCTGTGACGTCCTTATCGGTGTAGGACTTGGGGATGTTGTCCTTCATCTGCAGGATCCATCTGAGGACCTCCTGGGCAGCGAGTCTGTTGCGAACATGGTTAGTCTCTGGCACTCGGCATGGGCAAATGTAGTGGAAGACCTACCCGTGAAGAGGTCCGGCAAGACCTTGAAGGCCTGCGCTGTAGCTGAGGAAGACATCGCTGAGCGCGCTGCCAACCAGGTGGGTGGTGTGAGCAGAGACGTTGCCTCCCTCGTGGTCGCCGTGAAGTGCCAAGTAGAGTCTCAGGAGATCTTGGAAGTTCTCGTTCTTCTTGCCACCCTTTCCGAGCATGGCAGCGAAGTTGTAAGACCAATCCTGCTCGAGGTCGATCTCGGCGGGAAGAGCACCACCGCCGCGGTAAGAGTTCTGGTAGATCTTGGCGGCAATGGTGGGCAACTTGGCCAGCAGGGAGATGGAGTCGTCGAATGTGGGCTCCCAGTAATCGGCCTTGTTGAGGCCCTGCTCGTAGGCCTTGGCAAATTTTGAGGTGTAGTTGAGGGCGGAGACTGCGATGGCGAACTGGGTCATGGGGTGCAGGTCCTTGGGGAAATCGTCGAGCATCTTATTCACGAAGGCGGGAAGCTGTCCCTGCTCGGCCAACTGGCGGGAGAAGTTGCGGACCTGGTTGGTAGAAGGGACCTGTCCTGTGAGGAGCAGCCAGAACATGGCCTCGGGAAGCATTTCAGTGCCCGTCTTGCCCTTGGGGAGCTCCTTCTGACAGTCCTTGATGGTCCTGCCGTGGAAGCGAATGCCTTCGTTGGCGTCCAAGACGGAACCCTCCCAGACCATGGCCTTGAGGCCGCGCATGCCGCCGAGGGTGTTCTCGATCTTGACCTCACCAATAACCTTGTCCGAGTGTGCCTTGACCTTCTTCAGGAGCTCCCGCTTGGCCGGGATGACCTGCTTCAGGGTAGTCTTGAGATCCGGCTCGGACGAGGAGGAGTACTGGCGGGCATTGAGGGCGGAGCGAGCTGCCAGAGGCTTGTTGTCGTTAGCAGGGAAGACAGGTACAAATCTAAAGACATTCAACGGGAGTTTGGGACGTACTCGCAGGGCCCCCAGAGCCCTGGTGCTTCTTGTGACGTTCATGGTGATGTTTGACCGGAGATGCTCACAGGGAGAGGTAGGTGGGATGGAGGAGGGGTAGATAGCCGGCGAGGTGTCTGATAGGCAAGTGTAATGATACTAGGCAGCTGCTTGCGATGCCGGCCCGTTGCTTGAAGCTGGGGAAGTCAATCAATGGGGAAGATTGCTTGAGAAGCACCACGAGGGGAGGAGGGACACGGAGTAAATGCTGGAGGAAGGGAAGAAAAAAGAGGCCAAGGTGCACGAGGAGCATCACTTTGCCGTGCTTCCCTGCATCCTACTTCTCCTTAGGCCGAGACTGAGCTGGGCAGGAGAGTTAGCCCGAGGTTGGAGGAGCCTGGGCCACCAGCACTGACCTCCAGCATTTAGGTAAGTACCTACGTGCATGATCTGTAGTGTATAGAGGTACATAGACATGCGTAGTGTACCTAGATACCTAGTGAACGAGCGCCAGCCCGTGGCGCTCTCATATCCTGCTTATTGCCTACTAGCCAGGTACATCATTCAACGCCTAGAATGACGGCGGCCGCCGTGTACTTCGATACCTCGCCATATCCTTATTGGGGAATGGGGATCAGAAACACTGAACCGGACTCGGTGGGGGGGATACCTAGCTAGGTACACCTATCCCACGGTCTTAAAGGTTAGCGTGTTACCTCCGGGGCCTGAATATATGGCAAGCCCCGCAAGAACTACGCTAACCTTTAAGACCGTGGTATAGGTGTACGTAGGTGGTGTACGGGGGCGGGACCCCCCAGCTTTTCCCACCTGCCTCCTCCACGATTAGCGGGTAGCGGGCTTTGCGGGATGAGCTCAGCGGGCCCGGCTGCTAGCAAATCATGCGCTGTGAGTGGCCGGGGAGTGCAAGTCCTCCACTTTTGTCCCCTCGTTCCTTCACAAGTTGTTGTGTCACTGAGGGGAAGGAGCTGGACCGAGGCAAGCCGAGCTCTGAATACAGTGGAGCCCCGGCAAACGGCAGCGGGCGAACGGTCTTGTCAATTGGCCAATCCCGCACTGGCAACCCGCCTTCTTTGCCGTCGCTTACCAAGGCCTAAACTGCTCGCTGCGCTCTTGTTCGGCTAACTGTCAACGCCGCAGGCAGTGTGCTGTTATTTCCAGCAAGAACAAGCAGGACTCAAGCTGGTGTTCGCCTTGCCTTATGTAAGATACCCTACCTGTCCCTCTGTCCCGAGCGCCGAACCGGTGCCTTTCGGATTTGCCTTCTGCGCGAACGGCTCCGGCGATACGACGCTAACGTCTTTGCCGTCAGTTGCTGTCTGGCCAGGTTTTCTCTTCGAATCTGCCGTCAAAACGAAGCTTCTCTTCTCGACGTCCAACGAATCCCAAGCAGTCCTGCCCATCGTCGAAAACCCTCGAACTCGGCCACCATGATGCGAAGAGCTGCGGCCCGAGCAGTCTCTCGAAGGGCTCCCCTCCCCAGACCGACGACGACTCCAACCATCGCCATCCGCTGCCTTGCTACAACCCAAAGAATGGCCCAAGCTCCCGGGAACCCCTTCTCCGCCGCACCGCCTAGCGATGCCTTCCAGCTGCTGCCCGAGTCACAGAAAGCGGGTGCTGCAGAAGACGAGCTGTACGAGGCCCAGCTGAAGGAAGTCGAGGCATGGTGGAGGTCGCCAAGATACGAGGGCATCAAGCGCCCCTACAGCGCTGCCGATGTCGTCTCCAAGCGTGGATCGCAACAGCAGTCCTATCCCAGCTCCGTCATGGCAAGGAAACTCTTCAACCTCGTCCAGGAGAGATTGGCCGAGGGCAAGCCCATCCATACAAGTAAGTCACCCGAGCGACGGTCGCCACGAACAGGACAAGACACTGACAACTCTTGTGCATAGTGGGTGCCATCGATCCCGTACAAATGACTCAACAAGCGCCGCATCAGGAGGTCCTCTACATCTCCGGCTGGGCCTGCTCCTCCCTCCTCACCTCTACCAACGAGGTTTCTCCCGACTTCGGCGACTACCCATACAACACCGTTCCGAACCAGGTCCAGCGTCTCGCCAAGGCCCAGTCGATGCACGATCGTAAACAATGGGATACCAGACGGAAGCTCTCGCCGGAGCAGCGCACCAAGACGCCCTACGTCGATTACCTGCGGCCCATCGTCGCCGACGGTGACACTGGCCACGGCGGTCTCTCGGCCGTCCTCAAGCTCGCTAAGCTCTTCGCCGAGAACGGTGCGGCGGCGGTGCACTTCGAGGACCAGCTGCACGGCGGCAAGAAGTGTGGTCACCTGGCCGGAAAGGTGCTTGTGCCCACAGGGGAGCACATCAACCGCTTGAACGCAGCTCGCTTCCAGTGGGACGTCATGGGTTGCGAGAACCTCGTTCTTGCCCGCACCGACTCGGAGAGCGGCAAGCTCATCAGCAGCGCCATCGACGTGCGCGACCACGAGTTCATCCTCGGTGTCGCCGACCCCAACCTCGAGCCCCTGGCTGAGACCATCCAGGCAATGGAGGCTAAAGGTGCGGCAGGTGCCGAGATCGACGCCTTCGAGGCCAACTGGGTCAAGGGTACCAAGTTGGTGACGTTCGACGAGGCTGCGGTTGCCCACATGCAAAAGGAGGGTGTCTCGCAGGACAAGATTGACTCGTACCTCGAAACCGTGCGAGCGCAGCGCGACCTCGGCATCAGCCAGCGCCGCAAGCTGGCAAACGAGCGCACAAAGACGCCCGTCTTCTTCTCGTGGGACGTCCCGCGCACCCGCGAAGGCTTTTACCACTTCCGCGCCGGCATGGAGGCGGCGACGAAGCGCGCGATCGCGTTCGCGCCGTACGCCGACCTCCTGTGGGTCGAGACGGGCGACCCGAACGTCGAGGTGGCGTCCAAGCTGGCCCGAGCGGTCCGCAAGGTGTACCCGAAGAAGGGCCTGGTCTACAACTTGAGCCCGTCGTTCAACTGGATGGCGCACGGATTCACGGACGAGACACTGAAGAGCTTCATCTGGGACATCGCGAAGGAAGGCTTCGTGCTGCAGCTCATCTCGCTGGCTGGGCTGCACTCCAACGCGACCATCACGAACGAGCTGGCGAAGGAGTTCAAGACGGACGGCATGCTGGCCTACGTGAACCTCGTGCAGAGGCGCGAGAAGGAGGGCGGCTGCGATGTCTTGACGCACCAGAAGTGGAGTGGCGCGAGCTACATTGACGGCATCCTGGGGGCCATCCAGAGCGGCAGCTCAAGCAGTAAGAGCATGGGCGAGGGCAACACCGAGAGCCAGTTTCACTGAGGGAAGAAGAGGCTGCTGGTTGGTACCCGGTACCCTGACCACAGAAAAAGAAAGCATTGGGCGGCGTTGAGGATCTATCTTGTGTAGCCATTTGAGTGATTTGAATGTAAATCAATTGGATATATTCGCACGCTGAAAGCATGTCACACCAGTCTCGGCGCGCCCCTTGACTGCATCGCTATCTCGCATCGGAAAACAAGCCGCGACAACAAAAAGACCATGTCAAGAAAAAAAGGAATTGTTGTCTATTTCAAGAGGGATATTCATCATCATGACCGTCGCAACCATGTTCCTTGGCACCCCCCGACCGCCAAAAGCTTCTTTGATCCAGTTTACACCCAAAACTCCAAAATGCCCCTGTATGATGTTACGAGAAATCGGGAAGCGCGCTTCGCTCGTTCGTTTCGATCCGTCCTCCTTTTATCCTTTACTCGAGGGTCGTGCGGCTGGCGTTGTTCACGGGGGCGGCGAGCGCGGGGCCCTCGGGGGTGACGTAGGCCTTGGTCATGCCGCCGTCGACGACCATGTCGTGGCCGTTGACGAAGCTGGCCTCGTCGGAGGCGAGGAAGAGGACGGCCTGGGCCTGCTCGATGGCCTCGCCGAAGCGGCCGGTGGGGAAGTGGACCTCGCGGCGCATGCGCTTCGGGACGTCGTCGCCGAGCCAGTCCTGGAGGAGGGGAGTGTTGAGGGGGGCGGGGCAGAGCGAGTTGAAGCGGTAGCCCTCGCGGGCGTGGACCATGGCGAGCTCGCGGGTGAGGGCGAGGACGGCGCCCTTGGAGGCGGTGTAGGCGAGCTGGGGGGTGGCGGCGCCGACGAGGGCGACGACGGAGGCGGTGTTGATGATGGAGCCCTTCTTCTTGCCGGCCCGGCGGAGGGCCAGGACGGCGTGCTTGCTGCCGTACCAGACGCCCTTGACGTTGATGTTCTGGGTCAGGTCCCAGATCTCCTCGGGGGTGTTGACGGCGTCGTCGTCGCGGGCGTGCATGATGCCGGCGTTGTTGAACATGACGTCCAGGCCGCCCCAGGCGTCGACGGACTCGACGAGGGCCTTGACCTGGTCCTCCTTGGAGACATCGCAGAGCTGTATAGTGGGGGCGCAGTGCGCTTCAAGTTAGCCACATCATGTTCCTTCTCTTCTCCGCGGGGTGGCTGATGTGCATGAAAAAGTGTAAATCAATCTCGTGATGGCTTCGTGGGGCCGTCGGGGTATGTGGGCGTCGGCGTGGGTATGTGGATGGGTGTCACGAGAACAGACAAAGATTGTGGAAGTGAATGGAATGAATGGCGGGGCAATGGCGGGGTAATTATTTTTTTTTGGGCAAGGTCGCGGTGAGTGTGTGCGACTCGTGTTGGAGGCGTCGCAACTTGCGGTGCAGTGAAGGAAGAAGTGATGGAGGAGCGGTGCGATGCGGTGTGGTGGTGTCGGGTATGTGTGTGTATGTTATGCTGTGCAACGTGGCGGCGGTCGAGTAGGCGGGTTATCGGAGGGGCGGGAATGGAATCTTCCAACGATGCTTATTCGCAAACGTGTGCGGGCGCCGTGCGATTACGCGCCGAGACGAGATTTGTTGGAGTTTGGTGCGGTGCAATGCAGCGGCAGTATGGTGGTGCAGGCGCAGAATAGAGACACATAGACGACAGACGTACCTTGGTATCGACTCTAGCCGCAGGGACGAGCTGGATCACCTTGGCCTTGGCCTTCTCCAGCGCGGGAGCAGAGATGTCGGCCATCATGACGCTGGCGCCCTCCTTTGCGAACAGAATGCTGGTCTCGAGGCCAATGCCGCTGGGAAACGCCTCAACGTCAGCTTATCGCATCTTACGTGTTGTGTTGGTGGTGGTGGTGGTGGTGGTGGTGTTGGTTTTGGTGATAGTGTCTTTGCATCGCGATATCGCCCAGCCGTTGGTTGCGCTTCGTCCAACTGCGCCGCCTCAAGATAAGGCGGTTCGGCGTCTGGGGAGGGATATTTCCTGCTTACCCGGCAGCACCGGTGACGACGGCATTCTTGCCAGCCAGTCTTCCTCCAATTTCGGTAGGAACGGAGCCCATTTTGACAGTTTCGTTTGGTAGGTTGTTGGGAGAGCGTCTGGTTGCGATGTTACACAACCGATATGATAGGATGCGTAGGGGGGAGAAGGGCGAGTTGGGTTCGCTAGAACGTCAGGTCTTAATCGTTTGAAAGACTTTTGGGCCGAGTTGTCTCGAGTGATGGAGAGAAGGAAGAGAAAGATTTCAGTCAAAACAGTCGGGATGCGGCGAGGGATTGCTGTTTAAACCACGTCGGCCAGCAGACCCAGGAACCAGAACCAGAACCAGGACCAGGACGGGGTTGGATTAGCAGAATGGATCCCGAGAAGGGGGCGGCGGCCACGAACTAAACGGGTACTCAACAATACACCACACCGCGACTACGGAGTATGCCACCTACTACCATGGATAGTACACTACGGATACGCCAGGTGAATAGAGATGAGTCAAGGAAATCCGGGGTCCAGGCCCCCTTTCTCCTTTCTGCCACGCCGGCCACCGTCCATTCCATGGCTTACGATAAGTCACCACAAGACTGATAGATAATACCCAACCTAATAATACCAACACCACCACGTATCCGTACCTAGGCCACTAGGTAGCCCGCAGGCGCAAGGCGTAGTCGACACAACACACACAGAGATATACACGGAGTAGGCACTGGATACAAGGGCACGGGAGCGCGGATACTTATCGGGGGGTGGCAGTCCTAGCTCACGATTAGTTGCGTCGAGGTGTTCGCCTCGTCTGCTTGAGACTGCTGTGGCATCCATCCAAAGGCAAGTACCTAGTGTAGATCCGACAACGGCCCATGGAGAGATCACCACACCGCGAGCCTGCCTGCGTGGCTGACGTGTGGCCTCCTCGCAGTGGAAACTGGAAAGTATGAGACTCGGTTTTCGACCCGACCCCAGACGCTGTTCGTAGTGTACACTAGTAGTACTACTATAGGCCCAACTTCCAAATCCGCAGAGATCGAGATTGCGGACTCCAGTCGCTCGGAAATGCAGGCTATTCGTCAATGAGGGCGTAGGTGGTAATGGATGGATAGTGATATGCCAAAGACGGAACACGAGAATGTGTCGGTAGACGGCCGCAACGCTGGGCAGCTCCGATATCGCCTTATCTCTTATCAGTGGGTCCAGGGCGGCGCCGCGGCGCAGCGGCATGACGGGATGTGAGGTCAGGAACCAACCCCTCCGTCGCTGATAGAGGGGAGGGGTGGAGGGACGGTAGGGGAGGGGAGAGGCGGGTGGAACACAGTGAGAGCGCCCGGAAGGGAGGGGAAGTGGATGAGTGAGTGAGAGAAAGTGAGAAAGGGTATCCCTGAGACGACGGAACCTCGTAACTCTGAAATCCTCGGTATCTTTTTTTTTTTTTTTGTCTTCTCTCCTCATCCCTCAGTTTTCTTATCATATCGTCTTTTTAGAACAAGGGACTGTGTCGCTCCGTAGAGCAAATGCCCGTTTAGGTAATCGAGTTGAGAGACCCAAGAGTCAAGATAAAAGTAAAAACCCTAGGTGCATCTGGATGCGCATAAGCTAAGCCTGCGCCAGGCCAGTTACGGCAAGGTGATAGACTCCGGGGGCTGGAAGCAAGAAGACTGGTATCCGTACCTATCTCGGTACTCAGTAACACGCTAGGAGTGACCCCAGATGTGACCTCCCAGGGGGGATGTTTTAGGTCATGGTAGCGGGGGAAAACGAACAATACTAGGGAGGAAGAAAGAAAAAAAAAAAGGGCAAGGGAAAAAGGCACAGACTC
The DNA here is from genome assembly GCA_027406025.1 of Colletotrichum musae. Taxonomy (NCBI): domain Eukaryota; kingdom Fungi; phylum Ascomycota; class Sordariomycetes; order Glomerellales; family Glomerellaceae; genus Colletotrichum; species Colletotrichum musae. Next base: position 6,401,446 of record JANVYC010000003.1, read on the forward strand.
GTCCCGGAGTGATCAAACACGTCGCCACCCGAGTCTGGTGCGAGTGCGTCCGTCGCAGCCGGCAAGCATGAAAGAAAAGACGGGCGAGGAATAGGATGGATGGCGAGGGGAGGATGGCATGGAGGCGGTTTGGCGGTCTGCTGGTCGAGCCCCCTTTGCCCCTCCACCCCTCTCAGTTCTCATCGTCATGTGGGCGGCTTGGCTACCAACGGCGACTTCGAGACGTCCATGTGGTGTTTGGCCCGCCCGACGGACCGGGCAATCCATTACCATTCACAAACACGCGATTCGTGGATCGTCGGCGCTGTGAAGCTGAGCTGCGCTGCCCTACTGCCGAAAGGCGCCGCGCATGATGTCCTGGTGATGCCAGCGGCGGTGAGCCGAGGCCGCAGGGAGATGAAGATGGACACGATGGACACACGATGGACACCAAGGACATCGTGACTCGAGTAATGTCGCTGCAGCGGTCCAAGGGCAGTTAAACTGAAAAGGGCATTATTAGCACATATTACGCATGACATGGTGAGTGATGAGTATTATGTTTCTCTCTCTGTATCTGTGACTGTCTGTATCTGTATTTGTATCCGTATCGACAAGCAATCTCGGTCTTGCGTGGAGGCTGTGGACTGTGGAGCGAGAAAAGGGTCCTCCCCATCGCCATCCCGTTGTCGGCATTCTTTGGTGTGGAGGATCGGGCCACCAGACCGACCACCAGACCAAGGAGATCCGTATGGTCTGGTCTGGTCTGGCCTGGCCTTTCGGGGATGTTCCCGCAAAGTCAATCTGGGCCGCCGACCGAGCCGTACTCTGCCGCGTTCGTTCGTGTGCATAGGCCGGGCGTGGTGTATCGTGAAGTTGAGGGGATCGTATCGTATCGCGAACCTAGGATGTTGGAACTTGGATGACTCGGGCAGCGTCCGGACTGCACGGCACGGAAGAGGACGTGGAGGCGAAGAGAGAAGTCGGAGCGGAGAGGACGGGAGTGGAAGCTTTGGAAGGAGAAGTGGCCGGCCGTTGCAAGAAATAGCAACAGCGAGCTGTTGAAGGCCTCCAACTGCTGGATCCTCCCGTTGCCCATTATTGGCCGGTAGAATCGATTGGATCACACACGGTTCAGAAGCCCAGCCCAGCCCAGCCAGCCCAGTCTAGCCCAGTCAGTCGAGGGCATTTGCATCCCATTTCAGTAGGTATGCTTTCTTCACCAGCGGCGGGTGGCTGTTGCCTCTCCTCTCTACCTAGAGTGCCTACCTAGGTACCTACAGTGTAGTAGCAGCAGCATGCCTGCTGAGGTACCTGTACGCTGTTCCGGGCTGAAGCTGCTCGCTCCTGCCCGGAAAGCGCCGATTCAGGTCGGGTGGGGTTCTTCTCAGCTGTGCTGCAGCTGCACTGCTGGTGGGGCATGACCTGGTCTGTGCGAGCCTGCCGTCAAGTGAATGACGCATGTCCCCCGTCTCGTCCCCCAACTGAAGCGGTGCACCTGCCCCAGAACGCCCTTCCCCGCTCTATGCCGAGGGAGGGGGAAGGAACGACTCAAGATTCCAATGGATGGTAAATTCCTGCTTGGAAGCTGCCCCAGTGACCACCTTCCGCCTGTTCGTGGCCGCTGCCCATTTAGCTACCTAGCGCCGTTAAGGTCTCTGGTAGTGCCTTCCTGTTCTCCAAGCACGCTTGTTGACAACACCAACAACAATTGGAGGATATGACAGCTGCGGCAGCTGCATCGTCAGCTGGTCCTTCCGTTCTAAACCGCCCCCGAGCGACAGCCACTCCCGGGCCGATGTAATTCTCACCCCGAGCCAAGCCGCAGTGCCCCATTGGCTGTTGTGGCTTCTTATCGGTGACGCACCCACACCCGCCCTTGCTGTTGCTACTGCACGCACGGGGGGAACCTTGGAACTTGGAACCGAGTTGCTGCGGAACACCCAAGTCAAGTCTTCCTCCACGCCCGGAATTTGTTCCAAGACCCACGATCAGTTGTCCGGTTCGGCCTCGCCTCAGCGTCCTACCTACCTACCTAAGTGTATCGTGTCCCGTTCACTTCTGCCTCGGCCTCGTCTCTCCTCACCTCACTGCCTGTGCGAACCAGACACACACCTCCTCTTGCATTCCCATATCATCCCGAACCATCCCCCGCAGCTTAGACTCCTGGTCTCGCGCACGCAGACAAGAGGCAGAGAGAAAGAGACCGAAAGAGACCTTGAGCGACCCCTCCGGATCTTGCAAAACCCCCTCGAGAGCCTTCGTCCCATCCGCCATCGTCCAAAGTCAATTGACAGCACAGTCCAGCAAGGCTCAGCTCCCACCATGTCGCCCTCCAACGACATCACCGTCGAGTCGCTCCCCGAGCTTCTCAAAAATGACAACAAGGTGAAGCTGGCCGGCATCGACGTCGACGGCATGCTCCGCGGCAAGCTCGTCTCCAAGAGCAAGTTTCTGTCCATCGCGAAGTCTGGGTTCGGCTTCTGTTCCGTCATCTTTGGCTGGGACATGCACGACATGACGTACATCCGGGAGCTCAAGATCAGCAATGCTGAGAATGGCTATCACGATCTCATTGCCATCCCCGATCTGTCCAGCTTCCGCCGCATCCCCTGGGAGGACAACGTGCCCTTCTTCCTTGTCAGCTTCTTCGATCCCGACACGGAACAGCCTATTTGCGCCTGTCCCCGTGGACTGCTGAAGACGGCCCTGGACAAGCTCCAGGCCAAGGGCTACGGTGCCATGGCCGGAGGTGAGTTTTGCTTGAGCGCTTCCCCGCGTCCCGATTGTTGACGAGTATGCTGACGAATACGCTCCTCGTCTTCGCAGCCGAATACGAGTTCTACCAGTTCAAGACCCCGAGCCGCTCCGAGACCTCGACTTCCACCGCCGGATATCTCCAAGAGAACCCTCCCCAGGCTCTGCCGTCCCTGACCGAGGGCATGTTCGGATACAGCTTGACCAGGACGGTGCACAACAAGGAATACTTCTACGACGTCTTCGAGAGCTGCGAACAGTTCAGGTGTAACATCGAGGGATGGCACACCGAGAGTGGCCCCGGTGTCTTCGAGGCCGCCCTCGAGTTTGGCGAGATCCAGCAGATGGCGGACAGGGCTAGCTTGTTCAAGTAGGTAAGCGCCATCATCCAGACGTGACAAGGCTAACCGCGTGCGACGCCAGATACGTCGTCAAGTCTGTTGCGACCAAGTACGGCATCACCCCGTGCTTCATGGCCAAGCCGAAACAAGGCCTGCCCGGAAACAGTGGTCATATGCACGTGTCCATCGTCGACAAGGCTGGCAAGAATCTCTTTGCCAGAGAGACCAAGGACGAGAACCCCCCCTACCCGGATGTTGCTGGACTCTCTGACCTGGGCCGACACTTCCTGGCCGGTCTTCTTGAGGGTCTCCCGGACATCATGCCGCTACTGGCTCCCACCATCAACTCGTACAAGCGCCTGGTCGAGAACTTCTGGGCTCCAGTGACGGTTTCTTGGGGCTTGGAGCACCGAGCCGCATCCATTCGTCTCATTGCGCCCCCGACTGCGAAGCCCGGCGCGACTCGCTTCGAGGTTCGTGTTCCCGGGGCCGACACCAACCCTCATTTCGTCCTGGCAGCGATTCTTGCGCTCGGTTGGAGGGGTGTCGAGAAGAAGCTCGAGATCCCATGCCCGCCGCTGGGCAAAGGCGAAGAGATTGGGGGCCAGACCGACAAGGGCACTAGGCTCGCCAAGAGCCTGCGTGAGGCGAACGACCGCTTTACCCGCAAGGAGAGCATAGCAAGAGAAGTGTTTGGCGACGACTTCGTCGACCACTATGGAGGAACAAGGGATCATGAGATTCGCCTCTGGGAGGAGGCTGTGACGGATTGGTGCGTACTACCCCGAGTGCCCTCCCCTGATGAGCTGAGATGCCATGTTTTGATGCAATGGACTAACGTTGTTTCCTACAGGGAGGTGAAGCGGTACATCGAAACGGTATAAATGTCCGTGGTTTGGCGGAGCTTTTTCTTTCCTTGCCAGGATTATCATTTTGGATATTTCACATCACATCGGATCAGCCCGGCAAAAACGTCAAGCCACGCGACTATGGAGCTTGCTGGTTGCCCATTGGCTCCATCACGCCTTGTCCTGGCTGACGTGGGCGGGGAGATGTGTTGGCGTTCCCCACTGCACCTCGGCTCCCCTCGCGTATCCCTACCAAAGTACCTTGGCCTTCGCACATGCCACCCTATCTAGATACCCTCTTCAAATGCCGACGTGTCGATGCAAGCAGCGGCACCTGCGGCATTTTAGACGCTTCGTTTCTGCCCAAGCAACGAGGACACATGAGACTCCAAGTATGATTGGTAGCTTCGGATGCGGCTTCTGTGACGGGCAAATGTGATGTTGCAGGCCCCATTTCGAGCGAGCGAACCGTTGATGAATCCAAGGTGTTCAGCCGCCCAAAAGTGTGTGACAAGACCCGTCCTCGCCTGTAGTGGGATGGCGCAGGACGGTTGGCAAGTGCCTGCGTAAGTGCGTAAGCAACAGATGCAAACCCGGCAGGAACTGCTTTACTAGCTCGAGACCCCGACTGTGCCCTCATGCTGCCGGCCCGGGAAGACCAGCCGCGTGTCAAATTGACCATCTAACAACGACGATGGAAGGGCGGTCAGTTCTGTTAGCAGTTTCACGGAAGGAAAGGAGACAACCGGCTGTAGGATTCCAGTATATGGTCTTGTATTTGGCGACTGCACAAAACTACAAAACTTCTATTGTCGATAGAATGTAGATAGGTATACACATCTAACAGGTGAATGGAGTACTAGTCTCGATTACAGTACCCGGGGGACAGAACCCCGCGCACCTGTTGCAGAGCTGACCACCCCCGTTGAGTCCTTGGCCGCGGCCGCCAAGGCAGGGCCCGCAGCGCCCTTCGACGAAGTCGGGGTATCGACAGTCGATGCAATCCTCGCGCTGGGGAGCGGGAGCGGGTGTCGCGAGGACACTAGAGGCAACGAGGGTGATGGCGGTGATGGCGGTAATGAACTTCATTGTTGACTTGACTGGAGCGATCGACGACTCGAGAAGTTGAAAGAAAGTTGAGTGGAAGTTGATGAAAGCTGGGTATGAGAGTCAGTGATTTAATTCGGAATCGAATTGATTTGTGTAAGTGACTCTTACTTTAATGAGAGAGATGTTGAGAGACTTCCTCGGTTTGAATGAAAGGATGGTTGATATCGAAAGAAGATCTAAGTCACTTAGAAGTTGGAGGATATACCTAGGATTTATAGACCTGTCATCCAGTGTGTCTAATCCCTAGATCATCATTCTCAATAGCTGGTTCCAGATAGACAATCTAAAATATAGTAGCGAGTTCGTCTTACTTCCCCATGTGATGTGTCCAGTCTCCGGATGGTAAACTCTATTCTGGGTTATGTGTCAGAGATCATGATCCCCCCTTGTCCCCCTCTAGTTAAAAAAAGAATTGACAGGAAGGAGAGATGAACGATTGGCAGCCATAAGGTTCAGGCGCCCCGTCGCTAATCCAGCGGCAATTGAGCCAGGAGTGGCAAGACGGGGCGCCGGCGGACAAATAGCCCGAAGTTACACCCACTCCTCCGGTCAATGCTTCGCCTGGATGCCGGGGCGCCGTCGGACTAGTAGCCCGAAGCTCCACACACTCCTCCGGTGCTTCGTTTCGGTGCTGGGGCCCCGTGGCTCGGTTCGGGGACAGCCGCCTCGTGCTGAGACATCTTCTGGGAGACATCCTACCATCTACACCTCTGCAAGCATTGCAAAGGTTAGCGTACTACACGGTGGGGCCAGGCGATTAGGTAAGCCCCACCAGGTAACACGCTAACCTTTGCAATGCTTGCAGAGGTGTAGGTAGTATGGCCATGTCGCAGCACTGCTTGTGAACTCTCTATCGAGTGCGTGTCGCACGATTTATCTCGGCGCCCCACAGCGTCTTTCTTGAGGGATCGAAAATATCAAGGGCGTGATCGACGACTCCGGTCCAGTACGATTTTCAGGTTTAAGAGGTACTTCGAGAAAATTTGGGAATGGCCTGTGCGGGCTGCATATAGAAGTCCGGTACTATAAAAGCACCTCTCAAGGAGCTTTTACAGTACCGGACTTTTGGCAGAAATTTGTATAGGAATAAAGTTAAGTTAACTGGATTTTTGGTCACGTGGTCTGTGCGCTTGGAGAAATTTGGAGAAGTACATTCGCCGGTCCGGTACGGAGTTGGCCGCCCTGTGCAGCCCACTCTTTTTATTCCAAAAAGGGTAGGAGGCACTGTTAACTACTTTTTCAACCTGAAAATCGTACCGGACCGGAGTCGTCGATCACGCCCCAAGCACAGTTACGAACGTCAGGCGAGGGACATGATGAATTGTAAGCTCTGCCCACCGAGACGCTATCGAGGCTGAGAACGCTACTACTAGATGAGAAAGCGGGCAAAACATGAAGAAGATATGTGATATTCTTTTGACGACGATCAGAATCCTTCTCGGGGTCGACTATGGCCAGCCCACGTAGGGTTATTCTCGTCAGAAGGTTACCACCAGCGTGGAAGGTTGCCTTAGGTGGTTGCGCTGACTCTCAAGCTACGCATGCCACTGAGTCCTTCCCCCAATGTACTTGGAGAAAGGCTCGTAGCTGGAATACAGCCGCCTTCTGTTACTTTTCCTGGGATGCTTTATCTACTTCCTTAGCTCTAAGTGTGAATTAGGTAGATCTACGACTCCAGCCTCTTGGTCCTGGCTGTGTCCGGAGCAGCCAGCCGCACCGCCATTATCGGCACCATAGTGTCTTCGATGTTGGCGAGCGAGCTGATCGAAGGCGATATGGATGAAGAGGCTGCCCCCTCGGCCGTTCACGTAAAGTGGGTTAAGCGCGGCCTTGGGCGCCGTCAATGATGCCGCCGTTGGCACCCTCACTGCTGCTGAGCGCATGCAGCACTGTACATGCGGATGATGTGACGGAACGCGCAGCACTGGAGGCTGTTGGTTGTTCAGGGTCGAAAGCAGTGAAGTACGATCTTTGATTGGCATCAGGCCTGAGTTGCCCGGAAAGCCGCCGGTGTCAGGCGGACCCTGAAAAACGTGAAGAGAGGGGAAGAGGGAGACAGCGGCTCAATCGTGTGCATATTGGTTCCCGCTTCGCAAGCAATGCTACTGCGAGCTACGCCTCGACGGCCGGCAGCCCCGACGCACGTAGTACGTGGATTGTTCCGCTAACTCCCCGCCCATGGAAGAAACGGCCATGATCCGTTCGTGTTGAGTGTAACATCAGTTAGCGAAAGCGACACCCAACTTGAATTCGGACGCCGACGGGCGATGGCCAGGTAGGATTGAGTTGAAGAAATGGATGGACATCGTCCTCGTCCAGTCAGTAGTCCATGCGGTAATTTCCCCGAAGATTAGCAACACGTGGTGAAATAAATGCGCCTGTCAAAGCTATGGGGACCCCTGTCTGTCAAAACGTCACAGCAAGCAAGTGCAGAAGGCCAGGCAAGTTGGCTAGAATCACAGCCAGGCCACCGATCATTGATGATGAAACCTCGCTGGCTGCTGCTGCTGCTGCTGGGGCAAGTGAGACTATTGAATGAACGCCTCACCGCTTCGTCTTGGGCAAGACTCCCCCATTTTTCATCTCCTCAAACCCCATTCTCGAAGCCAGCGCCGAGCTTCTACAGCAAGGTTATGGATCGCATGGGTATCGTATCGTTATATCACCGCCAGGTCTTGTAGCGTGGCACCCTGGGCGGTTCGAGCTCCCAAGGTAGGCAAGTCCCGTCGCCCTCGTGGCTCCTTTTTCCCTTTCCCGGCCGCCCTACTTACATCGTCGTAACCTCGCAACAATTAAGAAGAGTTTACTTATCAGATTTTGCGTATATTACGTATATTAACGTTGTGTGTTATTCTACAGCCTACAGCGCTATTAACGCGTTTTTTGCCTTAATAGTATTATAGGCCTTTAAGCCCCTAAACGCAGCTATAGCTTTTAGAGCTAGTAAAACGTTATTTTAGAGTAACTATTAGTTTTTTTAAATACTAAAATCTACTTATATATTATAATATACTAGTAGCTCTAAACTATATAATTTAATATACTTCCCTAGTAAGGGCTTTATAAAGGCCTTATTAAATTTATTTATAAATAAAATTATATACTAACTATACTTTAACTACTTTATAGTTACTTTTATATAACTTACTTTTTTAGAACTATAATCCCTTTAAAGTCTTTATTTTAAGTAGTATGATAGGGCGGTACAACGGGCGCTTAAGGAGGTGTACGTAAGTAGTAGCTATAGCCTAAAAAGGAGGCCTACGCAGCTATAGAAAGGGGAGGAATTATTATTATTAGTACCTAGTAATTACACCCTACGTTTTTTAGTATTTCTATAGTAATTTCTTAATTAATTTTAACTATCTTTTCTATTTAAATCTACTTATATAAAGGCGGATTTATTTTATATTTTTACGTATTTTTCTAATATTTCTTTAAAGAAATATAAATCTTATAAAGTTACTAATAGGTAGGCTTTATAGTAAGGGTTATATAGGTTAGTTTAATATTACAGCCCACGCACCTACACCTATTTTAATAGTACTTAAAGGTAGATTCTCTACTTTATAGTACCTTTATAGTATTATAAATAGTAAATACTTTTATACTATTTAAATAAACTAACTATAAGTATAAGAAATATAATATAATATTATCCTAATTAATAATAAAACTAATAACTATAAATAAATAATAACTAGAACTTATATAAACCTATTTAAAAATAATAAAAAATAAAAGCTATATTTAAAGTTACTTCTTAATATAGAAATACGTTTAACTTTAAATAAGAATAACTTAAACTTAAGAATAAAAAAAAAATAGTTAAACCGTTTCCTTATATATAAAACTTATAATAAAATAATAACTAAAATACTAATAAAGTATATAATAAAATAAATACTAATAATTTAGTTAATTTAAACTAATAAACTTAAGTATATTTATATTAGTATACTAGAAAAAGTATTTAACTAATATAATAATAAACTACTAAAATAGTAAGTTATTTATAGTAGTAAACTATTAAGTAGTAAGTTACTAAGAAGATTTAAGATTAATTTATAGAATATAAAAAAGGCTAATAAAGAGTATAGGTAGTTAAAAAAGTTAAAGGCTAGGTAGAATAAGATTTAAATATAAAAAGTTAAAAAGAAAAAAAAAGGAAAAGTTAAGTTTAAATAAAAAAAAGAAAAAATAGAAATAATAAAATTAATAATAGGAGAGGTTAAAAAAAAAAAAGAAAAATCTTTATACTTACTTACTACCCGTTTTTATACTAATAATATTAATATAAGTTATACTATATATATTTAAAAAATACTAAAAATAATAATATATAATAACTTTAATAATAAATTAAATCTACTTAATTAATAAAATATCTACTTTTAATAATAATAAAAATAAAAAACCTACTAGTACCTTTAATTAGATTATTGTTTTAAATACGTTTTTAACTATATAAAATTAAGCTACTACTACTTTTATTAATTTAGAGTTTAACTTTAGTTTACTAAGTTTACTAAAAGCCTTTAACTCTTAAACTCTTAAATTAAAGGGTAAAGAAAAGGCCGTTCTACTGCCTTTTAACCCGTCCTTTAACTAATTAACTAAAATACAAAAGGTCCTTACCCCTATTATACCTAAAAATACTAGTTTTTTTAAAGTTTAAAATAAGTATATACTTAATTAAATATTTAAACTTATTATAGTAATAATATAAAAAATAAATAAAAAAGCTAGTTACTTTAAATATAGTATTTTAATAACTCTATTTATAGTTTTTACTACTAAGTTTAATAAAACTAATATTATAAGCTTTTTAAAAAAGTTTAAAGTTACTACTAAACTCTATAGTTAAAATAGATTTACTATAGTTAAGGATATTTATTTAGAGTTTTGCTATTGGGGCGGATACTTTTAGCTATTAGGGCGGATATCTGTAACTACTTCTTTTTATTAATAGTAACCTATAAAATTTAAGTATATTAATTATACTATAGTTACTATAGTAATTTAGGTACTATATTTAAGACTTTATAACTATTAGAATTAAGTTGTTATGACTAATAATAATTAAGTTGTTATAACTGTATATTTAAGCCCTTGCGACTGACGATAATTAAGCCGTTATAACTGTGTATTTAAGCCTTTACGATTAACGATAATTGAGCCGTTGCGACTGTGTAATTGAGCCTTTGTGACTGACGATAGTTAATAGTTATGGATATCCGCTTTAATAGCTAAAAGTATCCGCCCTAATAGTAAAACTCTTTATTTATACTATAAACTTATATATAAGTTAACTATTAAAGGGATTACTTAGACTACTAACTATAACTAAAAAGATATAAAGTAAGTCCTTAAGAATAAGTATTTAACTACTAACTCTTTAACTTTTAAAAATTTTAGTAAAAAGGCCTAAAAGTTTATATATAAAAACTTTTTAAAAAAGAATAACTTTACTATAGTTAGTTAGTTAATAACTATAATTTACTTAATTTACTAAAAGGCTAAAAAGTATAAAGCTACTTCTTTTTAAAATATAAACTTAACTTATATCTTAATTTACTAAATTTATAAGTTAATTATAAAAAGAGTAGCTAAGTATTTTAATATAACTATAATAAACTTAAAAATAAAGAAGTTTAATACTATCCTTACGGCCTTAATAAGTTATTATAAGGAAGAGTTTAAGGAGGAGTAAATTAAAAAAGACTTAACTTTTTTATTTTAGTATATACTTAAGGTTTTAAGTAAGTCTATAAACCCTTTTCTAGTGCATATAACTTTAGTACTATTTATTATAAAAAGGCCTATAAAAAGACTAATACTACCCTTAATAATAAAATAAGAAATATAATAAAGGGTATAGAAAAGTTAAATATTAACTATATTAACTTATTTTAAAAAGATATTATTAAAATTATTTAATAAAAGATATAGTTTAAAAAATAACTAATATAATAAACCTAGTAACTTACTATAGTTTTTATAAACTAAAATACTTACTATAACCCTATAAAAAACTCTAATAATTAAGTTATTAAGTATACTTAAATTAAAAAAAAAAGAAGTAGTAGTTATAGTAAATACTAAAAGTATAGTAAATATAACTTATTACTAAAACTTACTTAGTACTAAAGAATAAACCTAGAGTTCTTTAAGTTATACCTTTACTACTATAGTAAGTATAAAATCGTAGACTACTTAATAGTACGAGAATTTATTTAAAAGAAAATTACGTACTATAAATTTAACTTTTAGTATATTAATACTCTATATAAAACAAAAATTAAAAATAGTATTATTAATAAAAAAGATTTTAGAATTAACTTAGTAATAAAATAATTTATATATTTTTTAACTTAAACTTAATTAACTAAAAAGCTATTATAAAAAGGGTAGTAGCTATAGGAGTTAAGTACTAGCTTAATATTATAAGTTTAGTAATAGTTAAAAGAACTTTAATAAAGTAATAAAAAGAAGTAAAAGAAAAGTTTAATTCTTAGTTAAAAGCTAGGTAAAAGGACATTAATATTATATTTAAATTAAACTATACTTATAAAGTTACTTAGTATAGAATTAACTATATAAATAAAGAAGTATACTTAATAAATACTATTTTTACTATTAACTACTACTACTAATTAAAGTAAAAGTATTAACTTTACTTTATAATAAAGCTATAGTACAAAAAATTCTATATAAACCTAATTAATAACTATTTTTAAAAAGTATTTATTTTACTAATAGAGTAAAAAAGGTAAATAATAATAAAAATAATATTTAAAAAACTCTTAATACCTATATACTTAATACTCTACTACTTTAACTAAAAAAAACTATAACTTCTTTAACACCTTAGTAGACCTAATATACTATTTATTAAAGTACTAAAAGTATAGTAATTATATAAAAAGTACTATTTAAAAAGCTTAATAGCTGTGTTTTTATTTTTAAGGACTTTTTTAAAAGGGCCTAACTAGACTATATAGAGGCCTATTATTAATACTTTAAAGCTAAAGTTACTAACTTTAAAGCGCGTAAATAAAATAACTCCTTTACTTATATAAATAAAGAGTTAATTAAAGTCTTTAGTTAAATAACTAAATTTAAAACTATTATAAAAAAACTAATTATAGTTTAAAATTAAAAGTATAATATATAAGTATAAACTTTATAAATATATACTTTTAAATAAATTTATAATAATAACTTAGTTATTAATATTATTATTTTAAATAAAAAGTCAATATTTAACTTTACTAAAGCTTTAGTAAAGTAGTTTTTATTAGTTAAATCTTTTAAAGTCTATATAGTACTTTTATATAGCTTTATATAATAAATATTAGACCTTTAAAGGTAATTTAATAACCCTTAAGTAAAAGTAATAAACTTTATAATACTATACTACTAAATAAAAGCTTAGTTAGAATTTAAATTAAACTTACTAATTCTTAGTTTAATTAACTATAGTATATTAATTAACTTAATTATAAAAGAGTATATAAAATAAAAAGATATTTTAAGTAATATAAAGGAAACTAAAATAAAGCTATTTAGTATTAATACTAATGTTAAATAAATAAACTTTATTAAAATAATTCTAATAACTATTTACTTTAAAAAAATAAGTATTAATTAAGTAGAATTCTTTATAGTATTAAAGGGTATATTTATAAAGCTATTAGTACTTAATATACTATTCCTTAATTATACCTAATTTACTTTATAATACTTAAAAAATAAAATAGTAAAAAGGTTTTTAAAAATAAAGAGTAATAGTAGTAAGGGCTTAATAAATATACTAATTTACTTATTTACTAAAAATACTATTAGTTATAAAAACTAAGTTACTATTTTAAATTAGTAGTCTAAGGACTACTATTTTAATAAAATAATAAAAAACTAAATACTATTTTAAGTATTCCTAAACTAGAGATAGACTAAGTAGACCCGGGAAGTATTAAAAAGCTAAAAAAAAAAAAAGTTAAGTTTAATATAACTCCTAAGAGTATTTAGTTTTATTATTACTTTAGTACTTACTATATAAATAATACTTTACTACTAAAAATTATAACTAACTTTAATAAGAACGAGTATATAGTTTATATATTTAATAAAGGGGATATTAACTTTATTACTATTTTAAATACTACTATATATAAAGTAATAATACTAAAGTTTATTAAAATTTATTATACTATTTCAAAAGTAAAAGGCTATTAGGCTTTATACTTAAAATATAGTAGTAACTACTTAGTATTATACTAAAAGTAAATAAACTAAAAGAAGTAGAAGTATATAAGGGAACGCGTAAAAAAGAAAAAGAAATTAGTGTATAAGTAGGGTCTAGATATTTTAGCTACTATTAATATTATACTAAGCTTTATTAAACTAAAAGTATTAAAAAAAAAAAGATTTAATTTATATAACTAAAGGAAAACCTTAAAGGGCGTATATACTATATATAAGGGTAAAAACAAAAAGATCTACTTAGTAAATAATACCCTTTTTAATAAAACTATTTTAAAAAGTAACTTTAAGTAAAAGATTAAAGTATAAACTACTACTAAAAAAAAGATTAAAAAAGACCCTAGTAACCCTTATATAAACTTAATTATACTAAAGTTCTTTAATATTAAGTATAAGTTATACTTAATAAAAAACTATTTTAAGAAAATTCTTAATACCTTTAAGTACTTTAACTATAAAAAAAAGAAGCTAATTACTAAAGTACTATATAGGTATAAAAAAGCTCTAACTTAGGATTTTACCTATTATAGTAAAATCCTTATATTTATTATACTTTTTTAAAAAATCAAAATAGTAAAGTATAAAGTATAGTAAAAAAAGTTAATTCTAATCCTAAAAGTATTAAAGCCCTTAGTAGTTAAAATCCTTAAAACTTATATTAAAAATAAAATTCTTAAGTTTAGCTATAGTCTATACTATAATAAGTTCTTCTTAATAGTAAAGAAGAATAATAAAATATAGTTAATTAATTTAATAATAAAAATAAATAGTATAATAATTTAAAATACTATATTACCCCCCTTTATAAATAAGTTTTTAAAAGATTTTACTATATATAAGCTACTTTTTTTACTAAATATCTTCTTAAAATTTAATTAAATACTACTAAACAAAAAAAGCTAGAACTTAATAACTTTTATAATACTTATAAATTTATTTAAGTACTATATAATCTCTATAAAAAGTACTAACTCTATAGTATAATTTATATATATTATAACTTATATCCTTTATAACTTTATTCCCTACTATTATAAGGCCTTTATTAATAATATTACTATTAAAGGCTTAACTTTAATATATAATAATAAAGAATTAAATAAACTTTTAAGTGTTTATAAGTATATTTTAAAGTATATTTAGAATATTAATAAAGTCTTAATTAATATTAAACTTACTAAGTATACTATTATAGTAGTTAAGTTTTAATAAACTTAAGAGTTAGTAGTAGTTATAAAATATATTTATAAAACTAATAAATAATAGCTAAATAATACTAAAATTATTAAAGTTTAAGAATAAAAAAAGTATTAAAATATTAGTAACATTTATTTATTCCTAAAAATTACTACCTTTTATTAGGTAAAAATTAAAAACTTTTTATATATAGTAAAGTTTTTTTATAACTTATTAAAAAAGGAAGTTCGTTTTATATAAAGTAAGTTTAAGTAAAAAGCTATAAACTAATTAAAAAATAAGTTAACTAATATACCCGTTATAATTTTAATTAATTATAAACTTAAAAATAAAAAGATTTACTTTATAGTTAATATTAATAGTTTAGAATAAAGAGCTATACTTAGTTAATATATTAATAATAAGTATATAGTTATTTAATTTAAAAGTAAAGTTTAAAAGGAAGTAAAGTTTAACTATAATACTAAAAAAAAGAAGTTATAAAGAATACTAAAAGCTTTTAAAAAAGTAAAGAACTACTTATATAGTTATTACTTTTTTTTAAAAATAAATATAAAAACCCTTATTACTTAACTAAATAGTACTACTTTTAACTTTTTTAGTACATTAATTATTAAATAAATTACTTAAATTTATATATTTAACTTTAAAGTTAAGTATATTTTTAGTATAATAAATAGTACAACTAATAAGTTATTATAAAAACCCCTAAGTAAATTTAATAAATAAAAGGTTAATACTAAGTCTAAAATTAATAATTAAATTAATAAATAGATTTTTTTTATAAACGTTTTATTTTATTCTTTTTTTAACTATACTTAAATATATAGGAATATACAGAGAATAAAAGAAATCCTAGTAGTAAACTCTAACTACCCCTTTTATAAAAACATTAAAGACTTATTATATATCCTAAAGGACTTACTAAACTCTATATAGACTTATTTAATAAAGTTTAAGTAAATTATATACTATTTATCTATACTATAAAAACTACTAAGAATTAAGTTTAATTAATATAAAAAGTTTTAAATAATAGCTCTAGGGTATATAATTTATAATAAGTTACTTTTTATATACCTATTTATATATAAACTAACCCTAAAAAGAGTAGTTAATAACTTTATAAACTAAACTAAATTAGTTTTAAAAGCCTATATTAAGAGTAGCTACTAAAGTTAAAAAGCTATTTACTTTTAACTCTAAAACTAATATATTTAACTTAAAATAAATAAAAAAGTTTAATAAGTTATTAAAATATACCCTAACTATTAAAAGTACTATAAATAATAATAAAATAATAAGTATACCTTTTTTTAACCTAAAATACTTTTATTTATTTATATTACTATTAATATTAAAAGAATTAATAAATTCTATATTATAAAAGTAAAATACTTATTTATAAACTAACTAAAAACTTAAGTACTAAAATAAACTACCTCTATAGTTATAGTAAAATTTATTTAAAAAAAAGTAGTTTATTAATATAAATTATATAGTAAGATTATTATAAATAGTGGCCCTAAAAACAAAAATGTTATAATTACGTTTAATAAAAAGTATAAATACTAAAGGATTATTATATTAGTATATAACACAAAAATAAATAAAACTATTAAAATAGAGTATTAATTAATAGCCTATACTTTAGTAATATAGTTTTAAGGACTAGGAAAAAGTTAAAATATTTATAAATAGTTTTTAACCGTTCTATTTATAGCTTATACTACTATTAATATTATAACTAAATTTACCCTGTTTTACTTTAATAAAAAATATAAAGCCGTTATACTAATTAAAACCCTAATACCTACTTAGTAGGTTCTTAATTAGGGTAAAATCTATACTTAAAAAAAGAAAACTTAAATATATATCCGCGCATTTACTTAACTAAATAAAAATAAAGAAAAGGTAAAAAAAATAGTAGTAGACTAATACTATTAAATAGTAGACTATTATAATACTTACTATACTAATACTATTTAAAAAAGCTATTTAAAAGTAAAAAATCTTATTTTAATTTATAATATTAAAAACTCTATTAATAAATCCTTTATTACTAAACTTAATTACTATTAAAACGGGCCTTTTAAAATTTATTCTAAAGTTATAAAAACACCTTCCTATTAACTTAAAACTCTTACTAAAAAACCTATTATAAATATAATATATAGAAGAAACTAACTTTAAAAGTTTAAATAAGTACTAAAAGGATACTAAGAATCTATTAACTTTTACTTAAGTAGATATAAAATTAAAATAAACTTAAAATTAATATATTCTATATATAAAGAACTAATAGTAGAAGATAATAAGCTTAATATAGATAAAGAAGTTAAAGAACCTATAGTTCTTGGTAAAACTAATACTAATAGTAATAATAAAGCCCCTTAAATAATATAAATAATATTAATATAGTTAAAAAAACACTTAGTAGATTTAAAAATAGTAATAAAGAAGATAAAATATAACTAAAAGGTAGTAGTAAAGTTACTAAAAATATTAAAAAAAAGAGTAGTTAAGTATTAAAAAATAAATAAAAAAAGAATATTAAAAGAGGAAGAAGAATAAATAAAATGGTTAGTATAATAATATACTCTTTTTTTTAATAATATAAAGTAGTTAATTTATTCTATAAGTAAAAGAAAATAGTTTAAAAGAGTAATGTTTTTAGATATAGGGGACGGGGGACAAAATAAGTTTAAGTCTATATAGCTAATTTACTTTTTAACTCTAAATACATTAAAATAAATAAACAATAAAAAAAACAAAACTAAAAACAACACAAATATCTTAAAAATCCTCACCTCTATAACTACTATTAATAATAATACACTTAAAGCATAAAGAACTACCTATATACTTCTATATCTATAAAGAACTAATACTAACTAGTTTACTTTTAAATTAATTTAATAAGGGTAAAAAGGGGGATTATATATAGAAAATAAAAAGGAATATATACAGTTAGTTTTAGAAATATACTTAAAAAAAGTAGGTTTAGACTAAAGTAAAACTAAATAACTAAATATAAATTTCTTACTATAATAACTTAATAACTTTTTTATATATTTTTTATTTAAGTCTATATAAATATACTAAAAAAAAGCCTTTTATTTATTTCTTTTTTTCTTTACTAGTTATAATAAGTCGTTTTTTTAAAATAATTATAATATAAAAAGCTTTAAACTATTTAATAACTATAGTAACTCCATTTAAAAACTATTATAGCTCTATATTTACTCTATAAAAGTTCTATTTAGTAGTTTTCTAACGTTTAACTATAGTTTAGTAAACGTATTTTATTCTGTTTTAATTTCTTAGATTTTTTTTATACTTAAATTATTTAGTAGTATTAAAAATATCTAAAAATTAGAATAATTAAACTAAATATTAAAAATAAAAAAGAAGGAAAAAAAAGATTTTATTTATATAAGTAAAGTATTTACTAAGTAAACCTGTTTTATATTTAATAAAGGAAAAGTATTTAAAACTATATTTATTTTTATTTAGTTTTAATAAAATACTCTTTATTCCCTTTATTAATTATTATTTATTTATTTCTTACCCCCCTTACCTACTCTTTTACTTAATATTTAACTAAAAGTAAAGTTCTTTTTATACTTAGTTTTAATAAGCTTTAAGTATTTTTAATAAAAAGCTAATATATTAGACTTATTTATTTATTAAAAGTTAAGCTACTTATAAGGGTGTTCTTTAAAATAAAAGTAAGGATACTAGATATTATACTTAATAACTTAATAAAGATAAAAGCAACTTTAAAAAGTATATAAATTAAACTATTTAATATTAATAACTAGAGTTTTTTAAAAACTTTAAAAAATAACTAAAACTAGTATAATACCCTTAAACTCTTTACTTCTTTATTAACTATAGTTTATTATTTAGCTATATTTATAGTACTTATAAACGTTTTTAAAGTAATAAAAGTACTTATTAGTTTTTATATAATAAAAGTAGTTTATATAAGCCCTACTTAAAAGTAAAATATACTTAAAGTAAAGTATATAAATAAAAAACTTAGTTATAAAGTTTTAAGTAGTATAAGTATACTTTTTATAGTAATTATATAAAATAGCGTTATAGTTACTAAAGCCTTAAATAAAAAAGCTTTAAACTATATCTTTATAAGTAAAAACCTTTTATAACTAAATACCTTCTACTTATATATAAACTTAGTAAATAAATACTTAGTAGTAGAGTTTAATAAACCCGTTTATTTAATACTAAAGCTTCCTTATCTTAGTACTACTTTTAAAAATAGTTTATTAAAAATAGAATTACTAACTATTAGTATTATTAAATTTATAATTAATAGTAATATTAAGTATAAATACTACTTTAATATACTTTTATTAAGGAATATTAATTTAAAATTATATTAAAAAAGTAATAGTTTAAAAAAGAGTTTATTAAATTTAAAAAGAGAAAGAATAATAGATTTAGTATACTTATTATTAATTACTTATAAGTTTAAGTAATATATAGTTAGGAGTTTTTGTGTAAGATAAAAAGTAGGAAATAGTTTTTATTAGTAATAACTTAAATTTAGTACTTTAAAAGAAAAAAGTAGGTATAAAAGAAGTCTATAACTTTATTAAAGATTAAATAGTTATAGTAAAATATATTAATAAAGAAAAAGATAAAGTTAGTAGATTTAAATAGTTAAAAAAAAGGATATAGTTATTAGAGAAAATTAAGATAGGTTAGTAATAAATTAATATTAAAAAAGAAGTTATAGGGATAAAAAGAAAAGGGTTCTTTAAAAAAGGGTTTAAATAGTAAATAACTAACTTAAAATTAAATAAAAGTAGTAATTTAGAGTCTTTACTATAAAAAGGTATTTAGACTTAAAATCCTAAGGTAGAAAAGAAAGGAATATTTATTACTCCTTCCCCTTTTTAAAAGAGTTCTTTAAGTATTCTTAAAGATTTAATAACTTTAAGATCCTTTATAAAAAAAACCTATTTACTCTATACCTACTAAGTATAAAGGCCTACTTATAGTATAAATCTAGAGTTTATTTAAACTATAGTACCCTTTTAAAACCCTTAAATTATAACTTTTTTATTAATATTAACTATATTTATATTTACCTAAGCCTTAGATATATATAAAAATAAATATATAATTATATTTATGTATTATTATTACTTTTACTTTTTATTATTCTTTTTTTTTATTCTTCCTTCTATTAGAATCCTATACTTCTTCTATACTACTAGTATACCTTTTTTTTTTTACTATATAATAGCTTCTACTAACCTTCCTTTTATTTACTTTTTTTATTTTTAAAATAATAAGTAGATTAGAAGTTTTACTTTAAAACTTTTAAAGGTAAAAGAATATAAGATAAAGTACTTTAAAATGCCTTTTAAAAGAAAAGCCCTTAAGTTAAGTAATAGTATTTATTTTATAAATAGAAAAAAAAGAACTTTACTAATAGTATTTTTAATAGTTAATTTACTAAGGGACTGTAGTAGCTAGAGCTGCGCCTTTTATAAAATAATAAAAAAAGTATAATACTTTTTTAAATAAATATAAAAGCTTTAAAAATACTAAAAATTTTAAAAAGTTACTTATAACTTACTATTAAAGCTACTAAAAAAGAATAAATATACTTAATACATACGCGACTTTAACGAATCTCTATAACTTTATAAGCGCGCTTATTTATAATAAGGGACTAATAAGATATATAATAATAATAGTAATAAAGTACTTAATAAAAAAAAAAGGAACTAAATAAAAACTAACTATAATAATTTTTAATAACTTTAATAGTTTAGTAAGTAACTTAGTAGTATACTAGTAAATTATAGTAAAAATAAAAACTATACGTTTTATATTTTTAGTACTATAAATACTAAATAACTAAAAATTTACTTAGTTAAGTTTATTTATTAACTAAAAAGACGTAATATATAAGTTCTATAATAACTAGTAAGTATTAAAATAAGTAAAGTATTAATTAATAAAGATATTTATAGTTCTTTATATTATATATAATAAAAAAAGTAAGTAGGCTATAGAGTATCTTAAATACAGTTTCTTAATTAATAACTACTTAATAAAAACGCTTCTATACGCCTTAAGCGTTATTTTACTAAACTAACTATAACGTTATTATTATTTAAAAACTTTAAGTTTAAAACTAATAACTTACTTTAACTTATAAAGTAACTAAATTAAGTATATTTATATAGAATTTACCCCTTACTAAATACCTCTTTAATATACTTAAATAATAAATAAAAACTATAGTTAGTTTTTTATAAAAAAAAGCCTATAGTTAAAGATTTATAACTTTATATTAATTCTAGTTTTAAACTAAGTTAAGAAATATATAACTCTACTTTATAAGTTCTTTAATTTACCTAAAGAATACTCTAATTAAATCTATAAGTAACGTACTATTATAAGTTAAAGTAAAACTATAACCCTAAAAGGATTAAGGGAACTAACGCTTATACAGTCTTAAAAGCCGACCCCTATTTAATTAAAATAATAAACTCTAATAAAACCTAAATAGATCTAAAATACTAAAGCTAAACTATTAACGTTTTTTAAGTCTACTTAAGGTACTTTATACTTTAGGAATATCTAGAATCTAAACTACTAAGTATACTTAATTTAAAATATTAAAAATAAAGGTAAATAAAAACCACGGAATTTTATATAATACATAAAGAAAAGACTAAATACGCCTACTAAGTTATTATATACCTTCTTTAGTTATACTAAGGGAAAATACTTTTACTTAGTTAATAGTATAATTAATACGTAATTCTACTATAGTCCTAGTAACTTAAACCTAAGCGACCCTTTTTTAGTTTTAATTTAAAAATAGTACTTTAATATACTAACTTACTATAATAACTTTATTAAGTAGTATAAAAAGGGTTTAGAGTTTAATATACTTTTTAAGAAAAATACTATTTAAGAGTACTTTTAACTAACTTTATTATATAACATAACTAAAATAATATAATAGTAGAAGTAGTTAGAAATAGGTAAATTACTAGTAGTACTTAACTTATATATATATAAATTACTAATAAGAGTTTAGTAGGTTTTTAACTACGTAGTAGCGTAGTATACGTTTAAAAAAGTCTAGAAGTACTTTAGTTTTTAAAAATAAATAGTAACTAAGATTTTAAATAAATAAAGACTTTAAAACACAGATATAGTTATTTTTTTATTTAATAAAACTATAGCTACTTTTTAAATTTAACTATTAATTAAACTACTAACTAAACTTACTATTATAACTCTTACTAATTTATAACCAAAAATAAAGAATTTATAGAATTAATTTATAATTTCTACTACTAGTATAAGTTAATAAAAGTAAATAAAAAAATAATACATCTACTTAACTATAACTCTTAAGTTATTAATACTATTTAATAAAATAATAACTTTACTTATAGACTTTAAGTTATTAAATAAAACTAGGTTTTTATTTATAAAGGGCTTTTATACTTAATTAACTCTATACTTTATATATATAACTACTTAAATCCTACTAATTACCCCTTCTTTAACTACTAAATATCTATAATTATATTTTTATTTTATATATATAAAAGTATCTATAGTAACCTACCCTTATATATAATTATATCCTACTTTAACTAGTTTTATTATAATTATAAAACTAAAGATACTTAATAAAACGCTATACTAACTATAGTTCTACTTAAATAAACTAAATCTCCTTTTTTTATTTAATATTTTCTTAATAATTCTTTAAATTTTAAAGTTAATAATACTATTAACTTTAACCTTTTTAATCCTTCTTTTAATTTATTAAAAAACTTAAACCTAAATAATAACTTCTACTATAATAAAAATTATAGCCTCTTTTATATAAAAACTATATTACTTATTAAATCTATAGAGTCTAATAACTAGTATATAGTACTAATAACTCTAAAATATAACTTATTAAAAACTATTAATACACTACTTATAAACTATTATTAATACTTAATTAATAAACCTATAGTTAACTATATTACTAATATCCTTATTATAAATTAAGTTAATTAATAAGTTAACTATTAGAGTTAAATTAAATAAACTACTCTAAAGGGTACTTATATATATAACTTTATAAAGTATAAAAAATAAAAGGAATAGTTTAAGTTAAAGTAGTTTTTAAACTAAAATATAGTAAATAAAGCTTAAAAAAAACTAAAGTAAAGTCTAAAGTAGTATAGATTATATAAAAAGCCTACTTAAGTTAACTAGGATTTAGTCCCTCCTTTATAAAGACTTTATAAGTACCCTATATAATTAAATAAATTACTTTTTTTTTAGTAAAACTTAAGGGAGATATAAGGGCACGTTTATAATAGAGTAGTATAATAGGTACTTAAGGAAGTATATATAAGTAGTAGCTATAGCCTAAAAAAAAGGCCTGTATAGCTATAAAAAAGAAAGAAATTATTATTATTAGTACTTAGTAATTACACCCTACGTTTTTTAGTATTTCTATAGTAATTTCTTAATTAATTTTAACTATCTTTTCTATTTAGATCTATTTATACAAAAGTAGATTTATTCTATATTTTTATATATTTTTTTAATATTTCCTTAAAGAAATATAAACTTTATAAAGTCACTAATAAGTAGACTTTATAGTAAGGGTTGTGTAGGTTAGTTCGATATCGCGGCCCACGCACCCGCGCCCATCTCAGTAGTTTTATTATTTTTATTAAACCTTTATTTCTATAATAAAAAGAGTAATACTATTTTTAAAATACTTAAAAACTTTAATCCCTTTACCTTATTTATTATTAATAAAGTTAAAGCCTTTTAACTACTCTTTTTAGAGTTTAGTATTATAAAGTACTTAAAGTTACTCTATTTAATTTACTATATTAAACTACTTAAAGAAAATTTTAAAGTAGGTACTAGTAAGTAGCTTTAAAAAGCCGTTTACTATAAACTATACTATAAATTAGTATGTAACTTTAATATAGCCTTTTTAAGCCTTTTAATATAACTAGTAGTTATAAATATTAATATAGTAAAGCTTTATATATAGTTAAACTATTTTTTTATTAATAAAACGGATTATTTATTAATTATTATATTAAATATATATACTTAGCGTTAGTACTATAGGGGCGGCTTTATTACTAAAAGTCTTTTTATTAAAGTTAATATAAAGAGTAGTTATTAAACGGCTTATAAAAATAGCCTTTTTAACTACTTAAAAAAGGGTAAAGAGCTTAACTTTAGTTATAAACGTAGTTATAGTATTTTACTTATTAATTTACTAATTAATAAAGCTACTAAAGAACTTAATAGTAAATACTTAAAAGCTTTTATAGTTTAGTATATTATTAGTAAAACTAGTATTTAAAGTAATTACTAAACTATTATTAAGGCCGCCTTTTTTATAACTAAATTTAAGGTAAAAAGCGTACTTTATAGTAAAGTATTTAATAGCTTATTTAGTCTTTTTAAAGTACTTAAAGCTAGGGTTATAGTTAAAGTATATAAGATAGCTTATAGCAAGGACTATATTTAGTTAAGTTATTATAGTACTATATATAATTAATTTAATATTACTTTAGTATATATTAGTATTTATATATAAAGTAGTACCTTTATAAGGGAGTAGTTTAAGTAATTAAATTAAAGAAGTATATAGTTATTTAGTTTATAGGCCTTACCTTTTTAAGTACTTAATAACTTTATTAATATATATAAATTATAAAAACTAAAGGCGCTTTATAGTATAGTTATAGATAACTTTAATCCTTAGGAACTATTATAAATCTTTACTACTCTTAAAAAAGTAACGTTTTTAAAGCTTTTTTATAAATAAAAGGGCCTTTTTATAGTATTTAAAAGAAAAGTATAAAATATAGTTATTAATATAGAAAAAGAAAATAATATAGCTATTTATTTAATAGTAATTCTTACCTACTACGCGCTCTAGCCTAAGCTCTTTTAGACTAGCTTTTAAATAGTGTTACTATAAAAGTAAAGAGTAGTATAGGCTATAAAGTACTTTATTAAACTTAAAGATATACCTAGGCTTTTAATACTTAAAGGGTATTTATATATAAATATTCTTATTAAGTAGAACTTTAATAAATGTATTTATAGTATTGTATTATAAAAGCTTTAAGTTAAAGCGGTTTATAATAGCTATAAGTATTTAAAATAATATACTAGTAAGTATAGAAGTATAGGTATTTTGTTTATTTTTTAACTACTAGTTACTATATATAATAAAGTGTACTTTAATTTTAAAAAGTCTTTTGTATTTATTTAATTTATACGTATAGACTTAATAGTATTTTAGAATTTAAGAGTCTTTAGTAGTACTTTTAAGAACCTCTTTTTAAGAGTTAATTTTATAGTAGTTTTATAAATAGTTTACTTTAGCTACTTTAATTAAAGTAGTATAGGGGTAGGTTAATACTTCTATATAAGATATAGGTAGGGGTTAGAGTTTTTACTAATAGGTATTAAGCGCGGGAGCTTTAGTCTATAGCTAACTTATCCCTCTCTATAGCTAAATCTTACTATTAAAGTATTTAATATTTACGTTTTAAAATACCTTTATAGTATATTAAATACTAGGGGTCCCCTTTAATAAGTTGTAAGTAACTAAGTAACTAACTTAGAAGTAGCTTTACTATAGAGTATTTTGAAATAGTAATAGAGTACTAACTAAAAAAGTAGCTTTATAAGACGTTTATTTATATTAAAGTATATAGACTACTAAAGCGACTTAGTTTATAGGCTTAACTATAAATATAGACTAGTAAAAGCTTATAAAGAAAAGTTTTTTATTTATTAACTTAGTTATAACTTACCTCCCTAGGCATTAGTTTTTTTTAATTAATACTTAAAAGAATAAAATAGGTGAGTTAGGAGGGGTAAGTAGAAGTTTAAAGTAAGTAGAGGAGTATCTATAGTTACGGGGTTTATTATTCTTAAGGGTAGTATTACTTAAGTTAAGTTTATTAAAAATATTATTAGAGGAGTATATAAAAGAGGATACTTTATTATCTTTTTTACTTAGTAGTAATAGGTAGAGCTATACTTAAAAGTTAGTTTTACTAGCTGCTATAAAGCTTTTTTAAACCTATTTAGTAACGGCGCGTAGGTTAAGGTTATTATAGTTACTAGTAAGTAAATTTAAGTTACTATTATAAAACGCCTTTTTATTAAATATTATATTATACGTAGTAATAATCTTTTTATTTATAGGGTTTTAAATTTAATACTAGTTAGTAAATGTATATTTAATAAAAAAGCTTATAAAAGTATAGTCTTTAAAGTAGTTAAAGTGCTTCTTTTTAAACTAAGCTATAGCTATAAGGGTATATACTTTATAACTATAGAACCTTAAGTATATAAAACTAGGTTTTATAGTTTTATTATTTTAAAGTTATTTATAAAGTACTTTATATAGGGTCTTTTAACTAAAAGCTATTTAAAGTATATAGTTATAGAAGTAAGTTACTACTTTATAAATATTAAGCTATACTTTATAGAGTAGTTTACTACCTTTATATATTGTTTAACCCTTTATTTTAATAATAGCTTTAATATACTTAATACTACTATTTTAATTCTAAGTATATAGGGCTAATAACTTAACGCGCTTACTTTATTTTTAGAGGTTATTTATAAAATAGTAGTATTTTTTAATTTTACTATTATACTTAAAAACTTATATATTAATGTTATACTAAACCTTTAAAAGTAAAATAAACTTCTTAAAAACTTTAATAAATATCTTTATATTATAGTTATATAAATAGTAATTCTAGAAATATTAAGAAACACAGTTAGTAAATACTAGTACTAAAGTAAACCTACTATAGCCCTTAGTATACAGGTAAAAGTTAAATATAATATACTTATTAAAGCGCGTGTATATATTACTCTTATATAGTTTGTAGTTAATAATCTATTTTACTTTACTAATACTATAAGTATTATACTTAAAAAGAGTTTTTTTAAATACTTTTTAACTTATAAGGGTAATAGTAATTTAAATACTATAAGTTAAAAAGTTAAGGTAGCGAAGTGGCTTAGGGCCTAGGTAGCTAAGCTACTAGTATTATATTTCTTTAAAGCTTTTTAAAAATTATTATTAATATAGAGAGTATTTATACTATTAATAAAGAGTATAAGTATACTAAGTAGTTTATATAAAGGCCTTATAGAATAGTACTTTATTTAAAAACTTATTAAACTTTAATACTTTCTAGTTATATATAGTTTTAATATAGCTAAAAGGACTATAGTTAAATTTTTATAGTATAAAAGGCTACTTAAAGTATTTATTCTACTAGTATCTGTGTTTATAAAGTTACTTATAAGAAATAAAGTTAGTTACTATAAATATATATAAAGTAACGTTATAAAAGTATAAACTAAACTTTATACTATTAGTTAATGTAATATATATACTTATATTTTTATATTTATTAACTATAAAGGGCTTAAATTTAGTTTAAAAGAAGTTCTTTATACTTATAGTTTATAGGTTTTTAAAGTACTTTACGTTTTTAAATATATAAATAAACGTACTAGAGTTAAAGAAGTAGGAGTTTTTAAAAGGGTATAGTATAAGAACTTTACTTTAAGTAGCTTAAAAAGCTATTAGTAAATACTTAAACTCTTTATATAGTAGCTATATAGTTATTAACTTTAAATCTCTTTAATATACTTAATTAATTAATTATTATTTATAAAGTTTCTCTTTACTTATTTATAGTAGTAGTTAAGTAGCTTTTACTTAGTATATACGTACTTTAAAAAGGTATAGAAGTAATTTTTAAAGTAGTAGTATATTATATAAATAGGGTAGAAGGGAGTTAATAGAGTAAAGAAAGCTAGAAATACTAACGAGACCTTACTTTATAATTTCTTTAAGTTAGTATTATTATATTCGTTATTAAAGTACTTTAAAAAGTCGTAAAGAGCTACTTTATTAATAGTAAAGGCGCTTTAAGTACTTTTTTTGTGTTTATAGTCTTTAGTATTTATTTAATTATAGTAGTTATTTTAGTAATAGCTTTATTAAAACTATAGTTATCCTAACTATTATTTATTATTATATAGTAGCTTTTAATTTAAAATTAAAGTAGTAAGTAGTTAAAGAAGTAAAGTAATTTATAAATTTATAAATTGTTTTTATAAACTACTTTAAGCTTAATAGTATAGTTTTTATATATATTATTAATTTATGTTATAAACTACTTAACTATAGTAGCTTTTATTATAAATTATTTATTATAAAGTATAGTAAAGTAGTTAATATAAAACTAGTTAGTACGTTAATAATATATACTTTTTATAAGTTTAAAGTATTTATAAAGGTTTTAAATTTAAATAACTAGCCCTAAAGTACTTAAGTAGTACTAGATTTTAAGTTTTTTAATAATAGTACTTTATATTTAAAAAATAATAGTATTTTTAACTTTTTTTTACTTTTAGTATATTACTTTTATTATATAGTAAAGGGATAAAGAGTTAATATAGTACTTAAGGGCTTTTTTAAAAAAGTTAGTTATTATTTTAATATAATAGTAATTTATAACTTTAAATAAGAGTAAAAGGTTTTTATTTAAAAGTACTTAAAGTAGAATATTTATAATAAACTTATTTACTTTAAATTCTATAGTTTAAGAGTAAAGGGCTTTTAATTTAAAGTTATAGTAAATAATAGACTTTAAATAGTTATTAAAACGTAGTTTTTAGAGTAGAGTATTATTAATAAAGGGCTTTAGAGATATAGAGGTTAAGTTAAAAGCTTTTTATGTATTAAGGGTATTTATAAGTACTTAAAAGTTATAAAGTTATAGATACTAAGTAACTAGGCTATTAAGGATAGTTTTTTAAGGGGTTAAAAGGATATTTATAGTAATTTTTATATTTAGTAAAGTAGTTTAAAAATAATTAATTATATATAGTAGAGGGAGTAGTAAAATAAAACTTTTAATTATTAAATTTTATATATATTATATATATTAATATTATATATTATTTTATAGTTTATAGTACTATTAATACGTTTTTTACTTTAATAGTATTATAGGCTTTTAAGTTTTTAAACGTAGTTACGGCCTTTAAAGCTAGTAAAACGTTATTTTAAAGTAGTTATTAGTCTCTTTAAACGCTAAAATCTACTTATATATTATAACGTACTAGTAGCTTTAAGCTATATAATCTAATATTACTTAAAGTAATATAGTGCTAGGTTAAAAAAACGGTAATCTAGAAAACCTCTACTAAAAATCCACTAAACTTAATAATTTATAATATAAATAACTAAGTACTTAGTTTAGTTAGTAAAATACAGTTTTAAGATTTCTATAGATAAATAACTATATTAGTATATATATAAGTATAAGTTATTTTTATTAAGTATACGTGGATTTATCTAGTAAAATATAAAGTAGAAAGTTGGAAAAAAACGAACCTATCTACTAAATACCCTGTAATGCCCCCTATAAGTAGATTTTAAACTTAACTTTTAAAAAGCTAAAGTTTCGATTTTTATAGAATTATTAAAAGTTAATAAAGTACTTCTATAACTTATATATATAAAGAAAAGCTAGTAAAAGAGCAAGTATAGAAAGTTTTATATTTTTCTACTTATTGAATCTTTTTAAAATTCTACTTATATAAAAAAGTACTACTTTTTTTTCTAAAGGTACTTATTCTTAAGTAAATTTAAAACTACATATAAATAATATTTTTTTAAAAGTACTATACTATTCTTACTAATACTAATTATATACTTAAGAAGTTTTATATATTTTAATTAAGTGGGGCTGGTTTTATGCTTAAGTAAAGTTTTGAAAAGTAGGTTTTCAAAGTGGAAAATCCGCTTGATTTTCACGATTACCGTTTTTTTTTGACTCCCCACTGTAGGTGCCTTGGCAGACTGCAAGCGCCGCACCATCGACACTAACACTGACGCTAACAACGACGAACGACAGCGAATTGCGATGATATTACTCCTGACCGCGACCGTTGCCAGTGGCCGGCGGCCATTGCGGTGGCCTACACTATCGCTTCGGGCCGGGCATGCTGCAGGGAACCATCGATCTCTGCTGTGGGACTCGTGGGCGAAACGGCAGGGGCTTTTACTCCTCGACCTTTAGTGAGCCCCGGAACAACACTAGAGCGTTCTGAAGAATGGGCTTGCCGACCAAGGTTGCATCCCGGCAGGGTGTGAATATTCTAGGCTAGTAGATTGCGTGGTATTGGACCGACCATTGGCAGACGTCGAGTTTTGGCGGCCGCGGGGCACGTCGGGATTTGCAGACGTACGATGCAGTCTTTGAGCTGCAGTCGGTGTCGTGGAGTCTCCGAATACGGGCCGTTTCCCTTTTTCCTGTCCAAGGCAAGAGGAAGTGGTCGGAACAAAGTGCCAGCCAGTGATGTGTTGCTCTGTTAAGACCCCTGGGGTGAGGCGACGGGAGTGGAATGAATTGATTTTTTTGAGATGGAGGGGAGGATGGGATCTAACTCATAGTCACGACAACCAGGAGGGACGGATGAGCATGGTTAGTTGTGATATCTGGAAGGTAGGTGAGATCATAGCATACGTACGCAAACGGGCACGAAGCTTTGGGGATATATATGCCCGTCCGTAGGGTGGTAGCGACGGCAGCAGCAGCGGCAGTGGCATGGTAAATCGTTGCTCTGTCGGGATTTGGTCTGTTGCCGGGACCTTATTTCTGTTGGAGTTGAGTTGAGGCGAAAGTTCCTTGCCCTGTCGATCATGCCTACTTCCTACGGAGTAGGTATACCTAATTTGATGTTCAATACCCGTAAGAGTAGTGTACTTTTCTCATGTACTTTCCTAGGCACTAAAGCGACTAGGGCTGGAGAGGTAGTGTATTTACGGTAGAAAATATCGAGTTTACGACCACATCACATCACCTGAAGCTCTATCGAACCGTACGTAGTCTATCCCGGTCCTGCACGGTCTCAGTGCCCCGTGATACATCCCACATGCCTGCCACTGCTGCTGTCTTTCCTCCCTCCTTATTCCTTGCTTCCCCTGCAGCTCAACGTTGCGGTGAAATGGGCGAGCCATCTGTGATGCTTGACCCTGTGTATGTAGGTTTTCAATACCTCCTCTGAAATGCGTGTAATACGTATTAGTTTGCCATGCAGTGTATGTACAGATACTCTACCTACAATATCAATACGCGCTTACACTAACATCTTGATGTATACAAGGTGCTTCATACGCGAATAATAGGTCTTGGCTACCTTGCCTCAGCATACCGGTACCTCCCCTGTCTTGGGTTACAGCGTAGATGCTCTCCTGCAAGCTGCACTCGAGTGCCATGTCGACACCCTACCGGCCCCGTTGTTTCTCTTCTAAGGCCACACTTAGGTAGGTACCACTAACACCCCCGTCCCCTCACTCTCTCCATCTGCATGCGCATCTCGTTCGGGGAATCTTCGAACAATTTTTTTTCCCTTCTCTTCCTTCGCACCCCTACATGTCAATCAATATCCATTCACCATCCACCATCCCACTGATTTTCATGTGCCCCGGGCGGCGCACACGTCCCCCGTCCCCGTACCATGTCTCCATGGCCCTACAGGCTACCCATGAAGTACACTAACTACTTACATGGCCTCCATGATGCCCGTGGGCGATGCCCGTTGCCCGCCGCTCTTGTTGGGGACAAGTGCCCTGACCAGGTAGGATCCGAGTGTGATTTGATGGCGACAGGTCCCAGCAAGTATCCATGGATTTGCACTGGAAAATAGTCCATTGTAAAGTTGCAGTCCGAAGTCCAGCGACAGGACTGGACAGGTTAGGGGACCAGTAGATGTCGAGACGAGAGGTCCTCGCTATTCATCCAGTCTGCGCAGAAGCCGATTCTTCATCGAGCCCTATCCCTCATTTTTTTGTGCCACTTCTTCTACCCCTTCATCCCCTCCCCCCTCCCTTTTATTAGACATTTGGCTATCCGTTCTTCGTTAGCCTTTCTTTTCCCTTGTCGTCTGGCTCTATACATCGCGTACGCGGCTCCAGTTTCTTTGTCTGCGTGGGCTGCCTAACCCTTTCTTTATCTGACGACGACATTGAAACGAGCTTGCCCTTGTCTCTCCCCCTCTCTCTTCCCTCCTCGACTGACAACCGCCTCTCAGCACCAATCTGCAGGAGAAAGGTTCTCTTAGACCAATTTGACATACCTTGCCGTACGTCGGGTAGTGTCCCTGTGTACCCCGCGGCCGACAGATAGACACAACACACTTGTTGAGGGTCTCTCATCCCTCTTGACTCCCTTCATTCCGCATTTCGTCCTTTTCGGGCAAATCATCAAGCCATTCCACGTGCGTCTGTCGTACGCCAAGACCCACGAGCACTATTTCGGGAAGTACAAGACCGCTTAGTGCGCCGCATCGACTTCCCGAGATCAGAACATAGAGCGAACGAGGAGAGACACATTTGAGGTAATCAACGCCAAGAGAAACACCGACGCTGCATTCCACGAGCCTGTACCTACACCGCACGACACTGCTGTACCAATTCTTACCCTGACCAGAAAACCAAGGCTTCTCGGGACTAAGACAGCTGCGCCCACAGCTCACGCACTCGCACAAACACACACGCACGCTCCTCATCGCCGGGAACACTTCCCATGGGCGAAGACGTGGATGCTGCGGCCGCAGACCATGGCGTCGGCGATAGCGTCGGAGGCAGGGCCGACCGCACCGGCACAGACTCCAAGAATCGGCCGAGACACTCCCGGCAAAATGTCGCTACGCAGGCCCGAGTTGCAGCCCGCGACGCTGATGCCGACGCCGACGCCGACGTTGACGACGATGATGATTCCGACGCCGGATCAGATTACAGCTCCGTCTCCGTAGACGAGCTACCACCTATCCGCGCGTACGGTCATACCTACCACGGCTCTGGCCGGCTGCTTATGCCCAACGACGAGTCTGAGCGCGCCCGTCTTGAGATCCAGCACCAGCTCTTCAAGCTCTGTCTCGAGGGCCGCCTAACGGCGACGAATCTGCCCAGGGACCGGCCGCTCAACATCCTCGACATCGGCTCGGGAACCGGCAACTGGGCCGTCGAGATGGCCCAGCAGTATCCCCTGGCACGCATCATGGGCGTCGACATGTCCGCCGCCCTGCTGCCGACCAGCGTGCCGCCCAACGTGGTTTTCGAGGTTGAGGACGCGACCGATCCCTGGGCGCGAGAGCCGAACAGCCTCGACTTCGTCCACATGCGCAATCTCGTCGGCGGCGGCGTCCCCGACTGGAAGGCCCTGTTCGAGCAGGCATTCGAGCACCTCAAGCCGGGCGGGCTGGTTGAGTTCTCCGAGGTGCGGACGCGGTACTTCAACCTCATCGACAGCAGCGGAGACGAGCCCTCGGCGCCCAGCGAGGAGAATGAAGAGGGAGTGCGCATGACGGCGTGCCACGAGTTTGAGATCCGGCTTGTGGAAATGTCCAAGATTGCGGGCGTCGACTTCGACCCTATCCCCAAGATCCCGGCCATCCTCTCGGAGGTCGGCTTCGAGAAGGTGGGCCGCTGGTCAGACTTGGTGCCCATACAGGCCGTTGGTCATGACGAGAAGATGGTCAGGAAAGGCGCGCAGTTTGCTCAGATGCTTGAATACGGTAAGTCTGCCCCTCATCGTGCCGCTTTCCACTCGACGGCGACTGATGACTACTTCCAGGACTTGAGAACTACTCACTGGCGGTATTTGCCAAGGGAGGATGGGATGAGGATGATACCCGGGCCCTCTTGCAGAGAGTCCACAAGGAGTCGCGTGATACGGTGAACGAGGCGTACGGGAAGGTGTAAGTTCCCCCCCAAGACCCAACAACCTCGTGAAGCATGTGACACATGGTGCTGACGCTTGGATTTGCTAGGTCTTTTGTGACGGCCAGGAAGCCGTTGCAGTAATGACAACTCGGTTTAGGAGTTTGCTTGAAGAAATCTATAGAAAGCAGTTATCGTCGCATGACGAGTCCCATAACACAATGCACTTAATAGGCGCTTCTATGGATGCCACCGCCAAACTGCCGCAAGATAATAGCACAGTAGTCCTTGTGGCCCTCGAGTATCTCGTATAGATCGCTTCATCACAAGTGACCCTCGCGCCGACACGAGAGGCCACCATTAGATTTCTATCCCTCTTGTCTCCCGCACACGCCGCAACTTTGGTCCATTGAGCATTTGCCGACGTGGTCTCCGTCGATCTCTCCATCGGGCTTTCCTCGGCGCCAACCGCCGTGGTCAGGTCCTTGCCTCGGTCTCTTTCCTTGATTTTAGTTCGATTGTATGCTTAAAGATCGCCCGAGCCCAAAACAAATGTGCCGAGCATCAACCCGCTCGCAGAAACTTCCGAAAAGCCTTGATCCCTGGAGCGTTTCACCCCCTCTCTCTCGATGCCTGCCGCCGCTGCATGGTCCGGCGGAGTAGTTTAAATGGCACCCTGTAGATGTCTGTTTAGTTGTCACTTGGTTCCCGTTTTTTTTTTTTTTCTTTTTTTTCGGCCAGCTAGCAAAAGCTTACACGGCAGTACTTGGTACACTAGTTAAAGTACACTATGATAGTACCTATCTTATACTACACTAATATAAACTTCAATATTTAAAATTAACTTTAACATCAAAGTTCTAAGGCTTAAAAAATTGACTAATAAACTATAATAACTTTAAAAATAGCCTCAGGGCTTAGGGCTCATTATAAAGTACTTAAAACTACAGTACAGTAACTCTAAACTAATAAGAAACTTACCTAAACATCATCACCAAAACCAAACAAAAAAAAACACATCTAATTATAAATAATAATAATAACAGCGGCATATTTAGAATATAATAATATATTTAGATACTTATAAATAATTACAATAATAGCCACAGCCCTTAGGCTATATTCTATAGTAGTCCTAATAACTAAGCACTAATAATCAAATCTCACAACTTTAAACACTTATAAAGCACCTCTTATACCGTAACACAATACATAAACGACCTTAAGGTTATTAGCCTTACTATATTAGCTATAAGACTTTAAATAGCAGATTCAACACTTTAGCTGGATATAATCTAGTTAATAAATATAAACACATTTTTAGTAAAAGTCTATAAAAACTATTACAACGGAGAGAATAACGACAAAGCTGTATTAAACACAATCTAATAACTAAAGTAACTAGAATACTTTAAAATACTATAAAAGATATACTGCGTTATTACCTCGATTGTTTAAATAAAGGAGGATATAAAGGGGTCTTAAAAGTACAGACACTATAGGAAAAAGGGGGTAGAAATTCCAAGAAAAGTAACCAGGAGTACCTGATTAATATACGGTTATGTAATATACAATGGTTTAGTTGTCACTTTCCCCTCCTCCCCTCCTCCCCTCCTCCCCGAGGAAAAGCCTTGGTCGCACCTCGTGCACAGAAAATCAACGTATGCATGCAACCCCTCGCCGGCGTGGTCCCCGAGCTGTGTGCAGAGTCATGGCAGGATTTGATAGGTGTGATCCTAGGAACAGAGTTGCGTTGTCGGCTACTCCCCTACGAACGACGTGGGCCTTGAGTGTCGATCCCGTTAACCTACATTAGTGACGGGATCTCCGACATAGATGGCTGACGGCTATCGGGAGATAGTTTCCATGCTTGGAAGGAGGGGCTGGCTTGAGACCCCGCCTCGAGGTTTTTTTCTCTTCCTTTTTCGCCTTTTTGATTAATACCTAGCTGCGTGGCCAAGGAGGGGAGAGTCATGTCAATTCTTGACGGACCCTTTGGCGTCGCTTGCCCGATGGCACCATCGGATGAATGTCCGCCGACGACGGCTTGAACCCCGAGGCACTTCTCTTCGAACCGCCCACGGCTGGCAATTCTGGTTGTGCTGATGGCCCAGGCCATCGACGGAATTTCACTACGTTGGGACACGGCACAGAACTCACCAGAACATGCCTCCTAACTACCAGGGAACATATTACCGCCTATCATGTCACACACACTCGCCTGGGAGACGCACGTAATCATCAGGGTCATAATATTACACAAGTATCCTACCGCGTGCCGTTGATCTGGGGAGGGGCGGTGGCGGCGCTCTCGGTGAGGACGTAGTCTCGCACGGCACCCTTCCAGTCGCTGATCCTCACGTCCTTGATCCGGACCACGATGACTCGCACCTCCTCGCCAGCGACGAAGCAGCCCCTTCCGCCGTCCTCTGCCTGCACGCTCGGGTTGAACGTCTGGCCCTCGTCGAAGGTGTTGTTCTCGAGGTGCGCGTCGCGGTAGAACTTTTCCTCGTCCGAGCCGTTGTCGACCAGCCGAGCGGTGCCGTTGATCGTGGCGCTGATGCTGGACACGGCGGCAGTGTTGAGATTGAGGAGAAGCGAGGCGAGGCTGGAGCGGTGCTCGGGGCCGGGGCTGCCGCCGGAGGGGCGGCGTCCGGAAGTCGGCGGTCTGTGGGAAGACCCTGCGCGAGACACGTTAGCTTGGGATTGGCCATGGATGCTTGCTTTTCTAAGTTCCATACAGTCGTGTACCAACAGAGAGACGTTGGGGTTCGAAAGGAGGTTGTGCGTCTTTCTGGAGGCGGGGTTTGTTGTCATGACAATGACGGGACCGGCGGAAAAGTTGGACGAGGGAAGGTAGGTGTAGTTCATGAGCGAGACGTTGGGGATGTTATCGGTACATGTTGCGAGATGAAGCTATTGAGACGAGTGTTTGTTAGCCTGCAGATCGACAGAGCCACATGCAGGAGCTTCGAGCTTGTTGCCGGAGGGGGAGGGGCAGTTGGGAGCTTACGAATCGCGCGTTCTCGAGGCATTGAACAACCTCTTGGGGCAGCGTGGCCGTGACCTGCTTGTTGGTGTCGCCGGCCGAAGCCTCGTAGTTAAGCGGTACTTGCTGGTCCATTTTTGCGAGTGGTTGTTGGTGGAGCGGGAGGTGTTGGATCGTGAGCTCAAATTCTCCAAGCGAAGCTGAAGCTATCTCTGGATCGGCCGGCTGGGCAAGATGGGCAGACAGGCCCGAGACGCGCTGACTAATGCGGGGCAGAAACGACTAGTGTAGGTAGCGCCCGTTCTGCACAGGTTCCGTTGCACTCAATTCTGACGGCAATGACGTCGACCGTTTTCCTCCTTCATATCTTATCAGATAACAGTATCAGATAAGAGTAGCTTGTGCACGGTGCACCACCGGGCTTGGCTCCTCCAGGCTTCGGTCCCTCCCTTAGCTCAGATTCTATCCGTAGTGTAGGGTCGCCTTTCAGCGGCTTTCAGCGCCTACGGCTATTGTCGGCACCCCGGATGCAAGCGCTACGAACCGTAGCACCTCGGTCTGCCGCTATGGCTATGGCTGGCTGGACAGGAAGTCTTGTGCCGTCGACTACCTTTTCTTCTCTTTCTCATTCATTGACTTCGGGGCATCTCGTTTTTTTGCGTCTGAAGAGACTCAATTGACTGTCAAAAAGAGAATACAGTCTCTCTAGGGCCTCAAACCGACCACCATGCGCTCCATCAAGGCCCAGCACCGGCTCGTCCGCCCCCTCCCTCGCCTGCTCTCTTCGGCCGCTGGGCAATCTATCCCGGCATCGAGCCAAATCACCCCAATTACCTCCCTTCTGATCGCCAACCGCGGCGAGATCGCATTACGAATTCACAAGACCGCTGACAGACTCGGTATCCGGACGACGACTCTGTACACGGATCCCGATTCCTCCAGCCAGCATGCCGCGTGTTCCCCGCATTCTCTCGCCCTGGGCGAGCCGAGAGCCTACCTCGACGGCGAGCGCATCATCTCCCTGGCCAAGAAGCACGGCATTCAAGCCCTGCATCCGGGCTACGGCTTCCTGTCCGAGAACTCCAAGTTCGCCGAGCGATGCGAGCAGGAGGGCATCGTCTTCGTTGGACCCCCTGCACAGGCTATGGCCGACATGGGTGACAAGGCCCGGAGCAAGGAGATCATGACTGCCGCTGGTGTGCCGTGCGTCCCCGGATACCACGGCTCCGAACAAGGGGAGGAACAACTGCTGCAGCATGCCAAGAATATCAAGTTCCCCGTTTTGCTGAAGAGCGTCAAGGGCGGTGGTGGCAAGGGCATGCGCATCGTCATGACCGAGGGCGAGTTCTCCGCCCAGTTGCGCAGTGCCAGGGCCGAGGCAAGAGCATCTTTTGGAGAGGGCGGCGAGGTCATGTTGGTCGAGAAGTACATCGTGCGTCCGCGCCATGTCGAAGTCCAGGTCTTCGCCGACAAGCTGGGCAACTGTGTCGCCCTGGGAGAACGTGATTGCAGTATTCAGAGGAGACATCAGAAGATTCTCGAAGAGTCGCCAGCCCCCGACTTGGACGACGAGACGCGTCTTGATCTATGGGAGAAGGCCAGGAAAGCAGCTCTCGCAGTCAACTATGTCGGTGCTGGTACGGTCGAGTTCATCTTGGATCGTGACACTGGCGACTTCTACTTTATGGAGATGAACACCCGTCTGCAGGTCGAGCACCCTGTCAGCGAGATGGTCACTGGAACGGATCTCGTCGAGTGGCAGTTCCGTGTTGCGGCCGGCGAGAAGCTGCCCATGACGCAGGACGAGATTATGGAGAATATCAAGCAGCACGGCGCAGCCATCGAAGCCCGTATCTATGCCGAGAACCCGGAGAAGGGCTTCATGCCCGACTCGGGCAAGCTGATTCACCTCACAACCCCGCAGACGAACGAGGACATTCGAATCGATGCCGGTTTCGTTCAGGGCGACACGGTCTCGGAAGCTTACGATGGCATGATCGCCAAGCTCATCGTCCGAGGCAAGGACAGAGAGACTGCCATTCGCCGCATGGAGCTTGCACTCCGAGACTATGAGGTAGTTGGTCTCAGCACCAACATCGAGTTCCTCAAACGGCTATGCCGGTCACCGGCTTTCATCGAGGGCGATGTCGAGACGGGCTTCATCGAGAAGTGGAAGACCGAGCTCTTCAAGTCGAGGCCAATTCAGAGCGAAGTGTTCGTGCAGGCCGCGCTAAGCTCGCTCTCCACTCAACTGGGTTCCGGCGGACTTCACGGGTCTAGCCTTGGGTTCGGCGAAGCTAGCACGCTGGCCGAAAGGAAATTTGCCTTCAAGGTGCTGGACTCATACAGCGAGAAGGAAGGAGAGATTGTCGAGGTCGACGTTACGCAAACGGGCCATCAGCTATTCAGCGCACGAGTTCAAAGAAAGGGTCAAGAGGCGCCAGAGGTCTTTGAAAATCTTGCCAGCAAAGCCCTGCCGAGCTCCTCGTCCACAAATTCCTTGACAACATACTTCCCTTCCGAGCGGGTCAAGTCCACTGTCGTTCAGAATGTTCAGAGCGAGCAGGACACCAAGATCATTGTGTTCCAGCACGGCGTGAAGACGGAGCTTTCCCTCTTGCCACCAAGCTGGTTCGAGAAGGCGCTCGGCCTGAAGGAGGCGACAGCGTCGGTGGTGGCTCCTATGCCGTGTAAGATTCTGAAGAACGAGGTCGAGGAGGGCCAAACCGTGGCCAAGGGAGCCCCGCTGGTTGTGTAGGTTCTCCTTTTGCGCGACATGCTACGATCGTTGAAGCTGACAAAAGGAATAGGATTGAGTCGATGAAGATGGAGACGGTCATCCGGTCACCTCAAGACGGAGTTATCAAGAAGTTGGCTCATAAGGAGGGAGTAAGTCATCTTCTCAGACGTTTCCAGTGTCGAAGTTGCTCACAAGTCACCAGGATATCTGCAAAGCTGGCACTGTATTGGTTCTATTCGAGGAGGATGCTGCCAAGGATGAGGCATCATAAACGGAGGCATAATAGTGGCGTGGGAAAACAAGGAAGCATCTGTAGATCTCTTTTGAGCGATAACGACGAAAACTTTGGCTATGTACTATGTTTGCATCTTGATCAACATTTCGTGAACATTTGGTGTTAACCAAATTTCCAATTGGGGTCTTCCATCTCATCGAATCCTTTCTCGCTAGGCTGATGAGCATCATTCCCCACTATCAAAACCCTTGCCCTCTCTCTCAGCGTAACAGTATCAAGAAATCTCATCCTTATCTCATGTGATCGCAGTCGCTAGCAATCCACCATTACGCTGGTGCCGGCAAGACCACCGAGTAGGAACGTCCCCAGCCAGACACCGGCCAAAACTGACAGGAAATATCCCACATTCATCGTCATAACCGCGATCATTCTGCAAAATCGTCAGCTCTAACGTCTCGCATGTCAGGGCATTGCCTTGTCAAGGCTGTTTTGCTCACAGAAGATATCCGATGCCCCCAATAATGACTTCGTATGTTGCCCTTGCAGCAGCAGCACCTGCTCGCCATCCTCGCCACCGCCCGACAAAGTCCCTACGCACTACCGCAGGTCCCATTCCTGGATCTACCTCTCCACCGAGCTGGTGAGCCGTGAGGCGTTGTTTATCTGAATCGTACGTGATATCGTTTTGCCAGAAGCGACTCTCTAGTATTGGTTTCAGGGCCAGCAGTAGGCGTAGGATGGAGGCGAGTGCGATGAGAAAGATACAGGTGCCGGCGTATGCCCCTTTACTGGATGGCATCCATGCGGTCGAGAACATCGGGGTCTGGAAAGATTCGAAGAAGGTCATCGCCATGTCGGACATGGACATGGACATGCCGGCCATATCGCCGGATGCCATACCGGTCGAAGTCGCCATGGCCATAGCCGTACTGGTCGCGTGGTGCATGTCCATGGTCGCTGTCAAACGATTCTGTACTTTGGCTGTTCTACTTCGAGATGGAAGGAGCTGAGGAAAGAAGTTTGTTCGTCGAGCAGACTTCCTCGTTGAAGCAGCGTTGGCCTCGAGTATAGGGGAGATCAAGGGTTTTGTTCCAGTCCCACCAGCGACCACCTCGCAGACTCGAAGATGGCGTCTCACTTGCCCTCTGAAAGAATGATCCTTGAATACATAGTGGATCTGAATATGTTATGAGCAAGTTTCTTGGCGCTAGTACGGGAAACATGATACGGCATCTCACTTCCGTGAGCCGGGGTGACCACGGGACAGTGGGGTGGAGGTGTCGGCCGATTTGGGTTGGGAATGTAACACCCGGCTTTGCAGTACCGGAAACCAACCTCGAAATGCGCTCAAACTCGCTCAACACCCTGATAGTTAGTTTTCTCGAAGGATTCCAGGCCCCGTAGTTCGAAACGCCCTCACTTACACACGCGTAATCAAACCTGGACCCTCGCGCTGCGACGCGATTACTAGTTGGATTTTGAGCATTTACCCTTTTCGTAATCGGCAGTACATGACTGGTTCGAGTCGGCCCCGGCAGGTTGTCTCTCTGATCCTTAAGCCGCACATTTTGCTGTATTTGTCTATGTCGTTTGTTCTCCCGAGATCATTTGGGTTTTGTTACTGCATACTCCCTGTGTCGTTCGACACCCTCGACCATCATGTCTCTGCCATGGCTTGACCAGCCGGTCATGTTGCACTCGAGCCGCGACCCAGGCATGTGCTCCATGACGCCCGAGCAGTGCGCCTACAAGACTCGGTATTGGGTGTTCTGGTACGAAGCTGACCATCGGTACGGATTGCCTACGACTGCATTCTTCCTCACAGCCATCATGTTGGCCGCTCTGTGTCACTCCTCAACGGTCTATGCCCCCGGATTACTTCGACGCAACTCTCTCTGGTTGCGTCTCGTTTCCATGGGCCGTTTCATCTCGTACAAGAGTTGGCGGTTCGGAGGCTGGAACAGTCAGTCGTTGGCTGCCTACGGGCTTGGCGTAGTCGGGGCCATCTTCTTTCTCGGTTGGTAACAACAAGATCTTGGATAAGGCGAAGCACATACTGACTGGAGACTTAAGCCATGACACTCGGGCCTCAGCCGTATTATTGGCCCAACACGAGAGAGGTCAGCTTCGGAAATTCCCCACCTATTGCGACACGGGCTGGGTACATGGCACTGGCATGCATGCCTTTCCTTT
Organism: Colletotrichum musae; assembly: GCA_027406025.1. Lineage (NCBI taxonomy): Eukaryota > Fungi > Ascomycota > Sordariomycetes > Glomerellales > Glomerellaceae > Colletotrichum > Colletotrichum musae. The sequence continues at coordinate 6,442,923 of JANVYC010000003.1, forward strand.
TGTGAGTCCTACGAGATGCATATAGCGGAGAGTATTGAGAGCTGATGTGCAATACAGCGTTCTTGGAGCAAAGGCGAACCCCATCTCGACTCTGACTGGAATCTCTCATGAGAAGCTCAACATTTGGCACAGTTGGGTTGCCTGGGCTATGTTTGTTCTCGCCCTTGTGCACACGTTTCCTTTCATCGTCTTCCACAAGTGGAAGGGAGACTTGGTCAAGTCCTGGAACGACGGTGGAACATGGGTCACCGGCGTCATCGCTCTGCTGGCACAGGCCTGGTTGACTTTCATGTCGATACGCTGGATACGGTTGGTTTCTCCTTCATCGGACCCTCGTATCACTTGAAATTCCTTGCTGATGATTGAAATACGCCAGTGATCGGTATTACGAGTTCTTTAAAGCTACGCATTTCATCGCCGCCGCCGTTTTCTTCGTCTTTTTCTTCATACACTGCGACTTTCGCCTCACTTCTTGGGACTACTTCATTGCCACTGCCGTTCTTTACGCCCTCTGCTGGTTTTATTCGCTATCCAAGACGTACATGGAGCATGGCGTCAAGAAGGCAACGCTGAGCCTTGGTACTCCGAGTTCTTTAATGGTGGTCATCGAAACCAATGGCCGATGGTCTCCGGGCCAGCACGTCTACCTACGACTTTTGACGTGTGGCCTACACGCCTTAACAGCCCATCCCTTCACCATATCGTCAGTGCCACAAAGAGGAAGACGGAACGAAATGGTGTTTTACGTCCAGCCACGTGGAGGGTTGACCGGCCGCTTGGCGAAGATCGCCGAGAAACAACCGGGAGCAACTGTCTCGGTTCTCATTGACGGACCCTACGGCGGCGTGACCGGTCGCTGGTTTCAAGGCTTTGACAGAGTCCTGGTTGTGGCCGGTGGCGCCGGTGCGGGATACTCTTTGCCCATGATAGAGCACGTCTTGCAGTCGGCCACCACCACGAGTTCGAACACGGAGCTCCTGGTTGTGGTAGCCTCCCGTGACCCAGGCTTCCGTGAATGGTATTCCCGGGCTCTGAAGAAACTTTCCAAAAGACAGGATATAGTGGAGGAGACGAAGCGCGTGTCAATCTCAGTACAGATTCACGAGACTATGTTTTCGGAGAAAGGCCGCATCGAATCACCAGTCAACGAGAACAGCAAGGAAGTCTCGAAACAACCAACATTAGTAACGAACAAGTCTAAAACGGCTTTGGTAAACTTCATAAGCACGCAGACAACAACTGGGCGGCCTGACCTCCGATCAATTGCCCAAGCGGTCGTTGACAGACCGGGGACAGTAGGAATGGTAGTTTGCGGCCCTTCATCTATGGTGTTTGACTTGAAGCAATGTGCTGCTACAGCACAGAAAGATATCATTGCGGGGAAGTGCAAGGCGAATGAGGTTTGGTTTTACGATGAAAGCTTCACGTAGGTTCTTAGTGATTCATCATTCTGTGGCTGAAGCGCATACTAACTTGGTGTCACAGGTTCTGATGTGCGGCGTACTACGCTGCAGGAAATTTGATTTCGTACGGGGAGGGAAGGAGGGATGATTACAACTGGTCCGACATGCAAATAGTAGAGGAATGAACCTGGTTGTCGTGTTGCCAACCCGGCCTTCATCCAGGTGCAGCTGCTGGATGTCACGTTGTAGGATCCTGTGATACTGGGCGAGCCTGCATCAGCCATGATCCTGCCTCAAGCAAAAACAACAGGGAGGGAGGACATGGTGGGATGCGCTCATCGGCCGCCTCACGCCAAGCTGACCACCACTTATGCTGCTTCGCCTGCCTCCTGATTTATCCAACCCTCCACAACATAGGTATTCGGAATGGCGAATTTGATCTATGTACTGCCTGGGGCCTAGTTCCGACTGAGGGGCAAGGCTCCAGATGATCGTCCCTCAAGACGTCTTCTCCATTTCCTCTTTGTCGGTGCTGATTCACTGCTGACCGGACATCGCGTGCCAAATCCCCTCCTGTCTCCTTGCTGAAACTCGTTTTCCAAAACATCGAATTCTCATTAATCGCCCCGTCCGACATTATGGTCGCCAGCCAAGCTTCTCGGTCTTTGCCGACTACGACCACGTTGCATGATTCCATCGAACGACCTAAATCATCACCGCATCAAGATAAAAAGGAAGATTGCCATGACGGTGCCGAAGCCCAAAACGCAATCGACTCTTGGCTCTCCGCAGCAGAGGAACTCGACCCTGGGCGCCGTTCTGCTTTTCTGGAAGGTGCAGATGCATCCAGTTTCGAAGACTACGCCTCAGGTCTATGTGACTAGGGCTTTCGAGAATACCTCCATGGAATGTCAACAAAGTGTCCAGAATCACCCAAAGAATGAATCCGATCTATCAACTCTCCAACTCGATTACTCCCATACTAAGCAGCGCCAGCCAGGTCAGTCCCATGCCGGCAGCCCTCGTCCTTGGCGAAATGACTTGCATTTTTTCTCTGACCGTCCGTGTTGAAGATTTTGAATCCAAGGTCATCGAGACTCTAGAGTGGATGTACGACGAGATGGATCTCTTAAAGAAATACAACCACGGAAGCCGTCTTGACGATGACCCTGCCGTGAGAGCCAACGAGATCAAGCTGGCAACCAGTATTCTGCGATTTTGCGTCGGCGTCGACAAGCTTTACTACCGTGGCGGAAGAAAGACGAGGGGAAGCATCCGATTCATGTTCAAGACAACTTACAAAAACTTTGAAGACAGATTCGGAGACGTCAAAAACGATTATCAACCGCACCGGAGTACTCTCCAAAAACGCAGGGAATTGGTCAACCACCCACCGTATTGTGGAAGAAGTGAATACGAAGATCAGCGACAGGGGAAATCAAATGAGGGGGAGTGGCGATCGATTCCAAGTCATTGGCATATGCCAGCTGGGAGGAAAAGTGAACTAAGGACACAATGACGTGGGATTTGAACATGATCCTAGCCTGGCGGTTTGTCCTTATGCTAGAGATAATTCGCAATCTGGACTGGCCCAACACAATTGACGGCGAAATCCCGGAAGTGGGCAAGGCGGGCATGCCGCCTAACACGAACAAAGAGCTGAATGAGAGCTACAAGATGTTCAACCCCTGTTACGAGCATCCGAGAAGTGCCTGCAATGGCCACGATTTCGTTGAAAATGGTGCCGCGTGAGCAGCTGTCCCTCAGTGCCCAGGGCAACCTCGCCAACGAAGACCGTCTGAAGCCCGAATTCTTCCGCGCGCTCATCAGAGAACATGAGGATTATGGTATATTGTCTCACGACGATGACCGTGAAGCCACGGAGCCTCAGTTTGGAATCCATCAGACGTCGTCGGGAATCAGGAGATGGCAGCCTCTAACGATGAAAAAGAGTGTCCTGAAAAACTGAGATCGATTCGAAGAGAGCTGCTGGAGGCTGCTTCCGCGTCGTCAGCGAAGTAAACAGAGTTCGAGAGGGTCCAGAAAGTTAGACAGGAAGTGTCGCCGCTGGTGACTCCGAAAGTGACGTGTTCGAGGTGGCTGGAAGCTTGCACATGCTATGCTAGGTGCTGAGTACACGCCGTTGGTTGAAGAAGGAAAGGAAACGTTGCTACGCTATGAAGAGAGAAGATGCCGGAATGCATTTATTGGATTTCTCTACCAAAAAGCTTAATAGACCCCAAAGACCCATGGATGCTAGGGTGTCGCCTAGTCAACACTTCCAGTAGACTCCATTCGTCGGAACTTGCTTGCGTCATCGTCATCAACCGTCGTGAAGTCTCGAAATAGGGCAATATCTTCAAATCTGTCGGCCAGGTTCTCGACTCTCGCTGCCTCTGGATCTGTCATTGCTAGGTCGAGGTCAATCATGAACGTGGCTCGCACGTCTCCCGAAGCATAGCTGCCATCCACGTCTTTGATCTGTTTGAGTAGACGTCGAGCTTCGTGCCCGGATATGTCTCCGTCTCGAAGCGTCATAGTCAGCAGACCCCTGGAGATTACCTCGGCGATGCGGTACGATTTCCGAAGGCCTTCATACGCATATATGCAAGCGAGGAAATAGAACCGCCACTGCGAATCGTGTGTCTCGTGGAGGACGGCGTTCGCAACGTATATCAAGGCAGTCTGCCAGAGAAGCGTGTAGGCCGAAGAATCGTAACGACAGCGGTATTCGACGACAAGCTGCTTCAGCTGATTGACCGAGGCGTTGAAAGCAGCGTCAGGGGTAGATTGAGGTGCAGCGAAGGTCTTGAGACGGTACTGTTTGCCTCTTGGCCGGCGCACGAAAGGTCTGAAGATATCGAGGACGGCGGCGTGGAACCAGATACTGAAGTACAGGGATCAGTGGGGATTTCAGAGGAATGGAAGGGGACACGAGGAACACCGGGTAAGCGACGTACTGAAAGACTACCACGTGATGGGGACAACCCGCCCTGAGCACCTGTTCAGATGGCATAGTCTCCATCCAAGCGAGGAGTTCTCGATACTTGAACTCGGCAAACTCGATCGAGACATGATCGGGGAGGGGGGTCGGCTGGTTCTGATAATATGCCAATGTAACACCGTGGATGATGCGCCAGAACTGGCACAATATTGGAAACGTTTTGCCCATGTATGCTGACGATTTGTTTGATGTGCCAGAGCTCGAGCTTAGCGTCTCGCCGATGGAGTCAGAAGGGCCTTCGCCTGGTATGGGGTAGGCGGGCGGATGAATGGGATATTCGAGACCAGGCTGCTGGTAAAACAGGGTAGTCAAGCTTTGATAAGTCAGCTCGCTGGGAGTCTCAACGGAAGTTGGGAACACTTACACTGCCCAGTTGAATATTCCCCAAGCGGTATACGAATTCGCCCGTCGTGATTCTGCTGACATGTGCCGCAGATCTGGAGCAATCTTGTCAGAATCCACCCCGAACAGCGACAGTTTGGTGCCGATACGGAGGGCCGCCGATAGATATTTAAGAACAAAGTGGTCTCTTCCGTGGCCAAGGTATGCCAAACTTAGTAGTTGGGCACTGGCGGCCGTGAGAAGGGTATTGCATTCCCTTTCCTGAATCCAAAGTCGTTCCGCCTCTGTACAGAAGAGCTGAGCCAAATCGCTGGCCTTTTCGTCAAGGGCTTTGAACATTTGCTATGGAGATTGACGAGCATTTGTCAGCTTCGACCTGATGTAATGAGGATAATGGGGGAGTTCTGGTGTGAGGAGGGAGACTGTTAGGTACTTACACATCCCCAGTACATGAGAGAAGTGACCAACAACTTAGAGCAGTAATTGTGTCTGTGACAGACTAGATCGGATACGAAGAGGTCGGGATCAAAGACGCCTAAAAGCGGATGATCGGTCGTCAGGTATAACGAAATAACACTCGCGGCATAAGCGTCCGTGATTGTTACGTCTGTCCAATAGCTGATACGTAGTTGATTTAAGCGCGAGTCGCACAGGTCTGAAGAAGAACCATGAGTTTGTCTCTTGCCGGCGGATTCATCTCTCGGCAACCGGTCCCCGAAAGGAGAGAGTATGTGGGCGGGTGGCAAAGTGGCCGTGCTACCAGTGAGGGACGAAGTCGGCGCCTGACCATCCAACTCGACATTTTGCGATCTGTCCGGGGGTATTGGTATCGAGCGTGGCAAGGGGGACTGGGGGCTTGGGTTTCGGCAGGACATACATACTGGTCATCGAGGGACCTTGAGCGATGCAAGGTGCTCGTTTTAAAGAGACTTTGGTGTTCCAATGCGGTCAAGGGCGATTGTCTCAAAGCATTGTAGGCGGTAGGATTGGAGACCATCAACTCGAACTCGAGGGTAGAGCTGGTAGGCCGCAGGGCGCGAGCGACATCGTGATCGGAGGGCCTCAACATGCCATCCATACCGCCCTTGACAGCGGAAAGAATGGATTCGAAGTCGCCGTTCGCCCTCAACAGGCGCAGCATCTGATAGGCCTGAGACTCGGGAGCAGAGCGCAACAGGTCGAGGACTTCCCGAGAGCCATCCGGGGACTGTGTCGAACGGGGTGCGTCTCGCTTTTCAACGTACTCGCAGTCGGTTGATCGTTTACGGCAGGCAGCGCAGAAAGGGCGTAGGCCATCACACTTGGTTCGCGGGGGAAGAGGAAGTCAGCTACATGTAGATAGCACGGGGTAGGTAGAATAGAGTATAGAGTATAGGTAGGATAGAGTAGATACATGGTATCCCAGGGCGCATTTACAATGATCAAGATGGGCTCACTCGTGTTTTTCTGCGGCGGCAGGCATTGCAGGCAATCTCGGTGCCCACGCGCTTCCTCTTGGAATCGACATTGTTTGTATCGAACGGAGAGGGTTCGAATCCGTCCTCGGCCGGGAGCAGGGGAGCTAGTCTCTTGGACATAGTCGGGGGGATAATGGCAGACAAATCAAGAGATGGAATATAAGAAGAATGGTTGGCTGGAAAGACGACTGGTTACTTGTTCTTGTTGATATTATAGAATAATAATGGACCGTGTCAGGAGAAAAATGCTTGGGATTCTATGGGGGAGGGGATTGCAGTATTGGTAACTACCTACAGTGTATCCGTACGGTGAGGCGACAGGCGGACGAAGCGCTGATTGGTTCGGTCAAACATCCGCTCACGTGACGTGGTGTCGTCACAGTCGCCAAGGACTCAGGCCGGGTACACTAGGTACCTAAGTTGTGCGTGCTCCTTGGTCGAGACGAGACACTGGACAAAAATCTCTCCAATGAAGTAGCCGCATTCATCTCGGATCTCGATGCGCGGCCCTAGACCTGCTGTGGTTGGAGCAAGATGGCTGGGCAGCAGCCCGCTCCGATAAGCAGACTTTTCCTCACAACCAGATTCTACGGCAAGAGGAAGATGGACGGAGTAGTACCTAATTGCTAAAAAGAAAGTAACCTACCTAAGCAGGTACGGTACAGTGAGTGCTTGGTCACATTCAGTGCCTCAACCACCTGGTACGTGCTCATCATGGCGGGGGGGGGGGGGGGGGGGGGGGGATTGGGGGGGCTTCAAGGCTCAAGCGCCCCCTTAACCTCCCTGCTTGCAGCTAACCGGGCTAGGTACTACGACGGGTCGACCGGTGAAACGCCTCCATTTCTGATGCCGCTGACAGCCTACCTAGGCAGACCAGAGTGCATACAGGGACATCATCAGGGAAACAATACAGCTCAAGTTGAACCAACACTTTATACCTAACCCCCAGGCTCGGTACGGATACCCGTCGGCTATTTTGTCCCAGCTAGGTGAATCTCCACCGAGAGGTAATAGAGAAAGGCTATTACCTATGTACCTACCTAGTATCCGTATAACACCTGGTAGCGAAGCACGTAGAATAATGTCTACCCTACTACATTAGTGTATATCGCGACCTTCATATTAGCTGAGGCGCAACCAGTAGTCATGCGCACCACAGCGTCATTCCTTGATGCGCAGGACGGCCACGAAAGAGTCCCCTCCCCTGTTCAAGGATGTGCGGGGAGATGTTCTCTCTCAAAACACAACGGGCTCTGTCAATCAACCTCGGGAGCCCGGCAGATACCTAATTCATAGCTCCCTCCAATACAAGGGGCAAAGAAGGGGCGATGACAGACGCGCCCGCTGGGAAACCCCGCTCAGTTCGTGAGGCGCATGCACAATACTACGGTACAGAAGCACAGCACTGAACTTTCCCATCCCACGGTGGGGTAATCCCTGATGGACAATAACACAACTTGCGGCGCAGGAACGAGTCTCTTGACAGCGTAGTATTCTCGCCCCTGACTCCGCCTCGGTGATCATGCTTCCTACACAGTAGTATTGCTTTCGGACAATATCAATCATTACTTGCGGCGGTTAGCGCCCATCGTCTGGCGCATTCGAGTTTGAACTTCACATTCGAACATGTCCCTTCTCGTTCTTTATTGGCCCGTCTTAAAGAAGCTCGAATCTGTCAGCAGACCGGATATCTTCGGTATCTCAGGACCTGATTCGGGATGTCCCTACGGATCTGGATGAAGTCAGCTCAAGTCACCACTGATGCATAAACTTCAATGTTGATCTGGACGCTGAGTGTACCGACTTAACTCCAACTCACCATTTGGGTGAAGATGGTCTAGGATTCCACGGATACGTACAATATCAGTTAAGTCGGGAACACCGTCAAGGCTTTGGAGAGAAAGCCTTTGGCTCCTTAATGCTATGCCAGCTGCTTTCTCGTTGCTAGGCTATGTAACCTCACCGGCTCCCACGGGAAGTCTAGTGGAGAATTTCATTTCTTGGCAAGCCGCCGCAAGTGATTTGCTTGGCAGATGCTTGTGAGCCTCAACCACTCGTCACGCCTGACAGCGCTGCATCGACCATCTAATCCGTCCTATTCTGAAATGCATCCGTCCTATTTTTAGACTTATGAACGGCTTTAGGACGTGATGGCGAGACCCAATTAGTCCCATGATAACCCGTCTTCTGGAAGCAAACTGAGGCGTTAGTGGTTAAGGCGGCGTCTACTGCTTCCGCTAGGGTACTTAAAGACAGTATTTTCGCAGTGAAGTTATCCAAAATCAAGGGGCATTAAGCGTCTTAAGGCTGGAGGTGACAAGAATCTGTCCCACAAGGGACCCTCGCACTCCGAGAATGGCCCCTTGGGACCCCTTTCAGAACGGTGTATTACTATTGACATCACTAGACAACCACGCCAGCTGAAAATGTACCCCGCCTTGTTTGGAATACTTCCCGTCTACCTAGCATGTTTCTTCAGAGGCGTGGCTGTGTGGAGGTGAATGGGTTGTGTTGTCTTGCTGTTTGCCCGGGACTCCCTGTTTCATCTGAAGCTTGAACCACTCAAGCCTTCCTCCGAGTCAGATCCGTCCCTAATATCACAACGGTTTATACACGTCGGCTACCCCCGTGCCGGGTTTGCTCAAACAATTTACGTGTTGTGAATATTGATCTTTGTTCTCGATGCTAAGAGCCGACGTTGAGCCATCACCCATGCGCGGGTAGTATCGACAGCGGAGCACCCCTGAGGTGAGTATGTCGAATGGAACGAGTGCCGAGAATCTCTAACACCCCGTGGAGGCTTCCTAGGATCTACGAAAATCTGGAGGGGGTAAGCCGTTGATCTCCCGTTGTACATAGTGACCATTGATCCATGCCCCGGCAGCAGCATATGCGTCGTGAGTGTGCTGTAATGCTGCGGCCCAGTTAATTAAGAACCCAGAGAATCATATGAAGCCTCGTTCAAGTTATTCTTAGTCTTTCAGGTATGAGCGACTTTGGCGGGTTGGGATTGTCCATGTCAACAGTTCGCCGCAGTTGGCCTCAGCGAACCCCTCTAAAGTCCAATGCATGAGATCAGTCATCCCAATGCGTCGCCCTCCTGGGAGCTGTTCCCGGCTTCTATCAGGCTAGTCATCGAGTCTGATCGCGCGGCGAGAAAACCGCGTTGTGCCACGGGCATCAGATAAAAGGATCGTTCGTCGTGTCACCCCTAGACGGTATAGTTCGCTCGACACTCTGACTCTGGTTAAGACAGACAGCACAGGTTGCAATTTTCTTTACTCGTTTGATGGTTTCCGATATCTTCACTTCGTTCCAACACCGCCATAGCTACAACAAGTGATTGATCATGAAGTTCATCGAAAAGGCAAAGTCTGACTTTCAGACTGACAGCACAATCAACACGGTCAGGAAGAAAGTTCAAGCTGCCCTACCCAGGGTTCCGTCCGCAATTGGACAATACCTGATCCAAAAGGTTCCAATCGTCCAGTGGCTCCCCCAATACGACCCAAAATGGCTCCTCTCGGATTTCATCGCAGGAATGACCATAGGTGTCATGATGATTCCCCAGGCGTTGGCCTACGCCAAAATCGCCACGATTCCGGGAGAGTTTGGTCTTTACTCTGCCTGGATTCCAGCTGCTGTTTATGTGTTTATGGGCACGTCGAAAGGTATGTTTGCCGGAATATCCGTAGCCGCTGTCAAAGCTTACACGTCTTCTACTCAGACCTTTCTACCGGGCCGACATCCATCATGGGACTTCTAACCGCAGAAATCATCCTCGACCTCAAGGCGGAAGGGTTCGCTCCAGAAGATATCTCGTCTGCCGTCGCTCTGATGGTCGGCATTTACTCTTTGATCGTTGGGCTCCTAAAACTTGGATTCATTTTGGAGTACATTTCAGTTCCTGTGTTGTCGGGCTTTCTCTCAGCTGCCGCCATCACAATTCTCCTCGGCCAAGTTGGCTCCCTTGTTGGACTGAGTGACGTGCCCTCCGGCACGTCCAGCATCATCAGCAACGTGCTCAGTCGGATTCCTGAGATGGAACCGCTCACCATTGCCATCGGCTTCAGCGGCATCTTGATGCTATACATCCTGGAGTTCGTTGGCAAGAAGTGGGGAAAGAAGAGCCCGGTCATCAAGTTTATCTGCAGCAGTCGCGCTGTCATCCTCCTGGTCATTTACACGACGATCAGCTTTCTGGTCAACAAGGACAAGAAGACCCCGCTCTGGGCAATCAGCAAAGTCAAGGCCAACGGCCTCCGGGCCCCGAAGATCCCAGCAACAGACTTGGTGTCCAAAGTTGCCATGCGGGCGATCGCGCCTCTTGTCGCCTCTGCCCTGGAGCATCTGGCCATAGGCAAGGCTTTCGGTCGCAAGAACAACTACGTTATAGATGAGAGCCAGGAGCTTTGCTATCTCGGCGTGACTAACACCGTCAATAGCTTGTTTGGGGCTATGAGCGTCGGCGGTGCCATGTCACGCACAGCTGTCAACTCGGAGTGTGGAGTCAAGAGCCCGTTGAGCGGCGCCTTCACTGCTGGTTTCATCATCCTCACGCTCTACAAACTGTCTGGCGCCTTGTTCTGGATCCCAAAGGCTACACTATCTGCCATTATTGTAAGTAGCGCAATACGTCTGAAAAAGTTTGAAACTAACGAGAACCTTGATAGATCATGGCCGTTATTCACATCATCGGCCCGGCCTCCCTCTTCTACCGTTACTGGCGCATCTCCTTCCCAGACTTCGTCGCCTCGATGCTCTCCTTCTGGGTGACGCTATTCGTCTCCACCGAGATGGGCATCGCCTTCGCCGTCATCTTCAGCGTTGGCTATACCCTCGTTCGGTCGGCATTTCCCAAGATCAAGACCTTTTCTGCTACCAGCAGCCGAAGCCGGACGGTACCTCGAGCCCAGTTAGCTGCTCCCCAGGCGACCGAGGATACGTTTGTGCCCGACGATGCGATGCTGGTTTCCTTTACGGACTCCATATTCTTCCCCAACGCCGGCCGCGTCAAGAAATCGGTTCTTGAGTCCGTCAAAGTTCAATTTGAGCCCCAGCAAGCGGTCCAGGCCAAATCGCCTGGTCGTTCGTGGAGTGTCGCATCGGCCAAGCGCATCGAGATGTTGAGGAAACGGGGCAACGTCGAGCCTTCGGAAAAACCGATGAATGTCATGGTCTGGGACCTCACTCACGTGCCTTTCATTGACGTTACCGGAGTGCAGTTGCTCGCCGAGCTGAAGGAGGAGGTCAAACAGCACGTGGGAAAGCAAATGGACCTGCGACTCGTGGGCATGAACAACAAGGCTCGGCGCAGGTTCGCCAGGGCGGGATGGAAGATTGTCGAAGAACGGGAGGTTGATGATGGGATGTCAGGGGACGCTGATGTGGTTTATGAAAGGCTAGAAACGGCGCTGTGGGACAGGGGTTACTCTTACGAGACAGAGAAGGCCAGCGTGCAGGAGAGGGAGTACAGTCCCAATGAGGGGCCTCAACGCTGAGAACGAAGATTCCGGATTTCCAGAAGATCCAGAAGAACTATCATGGTGTTCCAAGAAGAGGGTTCAGGTACATCCGAGCTTGACGTTCAGATTATCTTTCGGTATTTTGGCTTGGTTTTCGGGCGTATGAATTGGATTTTGCGATGGTTTTGTGTTGTCAGGGAGGCCCCGGTGGCCCAACTCCCGTCAGAGTAGAGCATAGTCAAAAGAAAACAAACAAGTATTTAAGAAGCATCGAATGATTGCGCCATTACTTTTTAAACGAGGGAACTTAGATTTCACACCTCCAGACTGGTAATCCACACTTCCACGGTAGATATAAACGGCGGGCAAGAACCATCGGTGTGTGGACAAGAATGGCGAGGCATACAACAGCGAAAATAGCGGATAAAAGCAGAGTAGTGTAGGCTTAAGGGATGTGAGATACCCAGCCGGGAGTTCAGAATACCACCAAGTCACCCCTTTTAGCTGTGGGCAAAAAAGCGGGCGTGAGAATGATTGACCGTTGGGGCATTCGAAGTAGGGATGGAGGGAGGGGAGGGGGGAAACAAGAGTCTATGTGCGCATCGCTTTTGTGTATCGACATATCTAAAATTAAATATTATTACACAGCTGCCCCCATGGCTTCTAGCTCCTGGCGTCTCATCATTCTTTTCCCCAGCTTTTCTTGAAGAGTCCGAACGGCCGTGGCTCTCGCGGTGCGAGGAGTTTCTGGCGATGGCGGACGCTGGTCGTCGGCCACTTGCTCGGGGGGTTGATTCCGTCGGCCTAGTCTTTCTTGCAAGTTCCTGACTGCCGCTGCCCTCACAGTTCTTGGCGTTCCGAGTGTGCTGGGTGTGCTCGGGGATGAAGGGACTTGTTGTTGTTGCTGCTCCATTGAGGACGGCATGGTTATCTCTCCTGCCTGTTGCTGCTTGATACCTCGCAGCCTCTTCGCAACTTTCAACTGCATCCTTGCGGCCGCCGAAGTCCGCGGTCGGGAGAAATTGTGCACATCGGACCTGACGGTCGAAGTTGGACTTAACGGTCGTTGCTCGACAGTTACTATTGACGGATGCTGACTCGACGGGCGGTACGTTTGTGAGAGCGCTCGGCTGTCAGTTCTGTACGTGAGTCGCCGTACGTCGTTTCCATTCGATAACCGACGTCGCCGACGCCCTTCGTTAGGCAAAACATCGCTGTCTGGTCGGATGCTGTTCGTGTTTGCCGCCATCCGAGTCGCAAAACTTGCCATGTATGGGACCGAGGGAGGCTGATCTCGAGTCGTGTACTGAGACCTCGAGTACCTCGAGACCCTTGACGTTCTCGAAGTGTGCGAGCTGGATGGCCTACTATTCTGTGGCATTCTTAAGTGATATCCTGCTTCCCAGTCTCCGTCTCTCGTTGATGGTCTTCGTCCCATTATCCTATGTTCTTCTTCCATCGTCATGAGAGGTGATGGGGGCCTTCTGGTGGGCAGCTCGCGGAAGCTTCCGTTCAGAGGTGGTGATTGCATGCCGATAGCTGTCCATCTTCGCAAGTCATATTTTCTCTGTTGCTCAAGTAGAGCCTGACTTCGTGGAGAGTATTCGACTTGGCTGGGCATAGCTGGAAGCACTACATCATTCGACGGCGCAGACGCACTCGTCGATATGTCAGATGCTGCATGTCGTAGACTGACGCGCTCTCTCCAAGATCCTAGGTCCTCAAATGTCACAGCTCCGGTGACTCTCGGTGTTCCTTCTCTCGTCGGGGGCTTCCAGGCGAACGCCGCTTGGAACGTTGGCGAATCTGGGAGCTGTGGAAAATGACGGTCGCTGAAGACCGTATTCAAGGCGGTTGGCATCGACATGCTCCTCGCGTGGCGTCTGTCGCAACTTCGTTATCACATCCGCCCCATGCAGGATGATCGACAGCGGGGAGAGGCTTACAGTGTTTTGAGTTGCTGCGTTTCATGGGGATTCTTCTTCGTCAGAGTCTTCCGCTTTCGCTTTTCTTGCTTCTTGCCTTTCACCTTCTCCTTTCCACCAGAGGTTGATTTGCGATCCTTGACGTCAGCAGAATAGACGAGTTCAACCAGGCCAGGCTCCATGTCATTTTCGTCGGGGGACGCGAGTGGATCTTCCCCGCGAACGAACCATGACTGCGACAATCCGATGGTTGCAAAAGGTCGATCTGCCATCTCAATGACGGCCAGCACCGCAGCCAAGGAGAATCTTGTCTAATGTCAGAATCTTTGGTGCGAAGCTTTTGAAGAAGGAACTTACAAGGATGAAATGCTGATTATCACGTTCAGCCACGGTAGGTTCTCCCGGATTCCCTTGGACGGATCTAGGCCGACGTTCACGGCCACGAATATCGCAAACGTGATGGCCGCAACCCAAACGGGAAGCCCCAGGCGGGCAAGCAAAAAGCCGAGGCCGGCAACATACTTGCCGTAGACTTCAGGCGATCCGTAGTTCTTGATATAGGCTGTTCTTGCTGCAACGATGTGTGTGAAGACGTAGATGAGGCTCATGCAGGAAGCAACGAAGAAAACCGCTCGACTGAGAGGGTCGAGAACCTCTTTCGACTCGAGGTTGCGAAACAAGACGACCGCTGACAGGGCTATTCCAGCTCCGGCGGAGAGAAACAAGAGTGTTACCGACAAGAGCGAGAGGACGGGATACAGTCGTGCTGCTTTTTGCGGAGGATTGGCACTTGGCGAGAGCTTCGTCGGCGGCGGCACGGTTGGCGTCGCGTCTTCATGTTTCCGGCTCATTAGTAACTAGGTAGGTTCCATTCAACCTGAACAGTCGGTTCCCGGGACTCGAAGGTAATGCCACGATCTTTGGGAGCATGGAGTCTGCGTGGTGTCGGTCAATTCCTAGGCATGCGTTTGTAATTACGGCTGACCAGCAGGCTCGGAAAACGCAGGTCGGCCCTCGACTCAACTCCACCCAATATACGCCGATGACATCCAGCCTTTGTATGATCGCTATGGGCTCCGGCAGTGCGCGTTCTGGCCGAAGTACGGCGAGCATTCGTCGCGGGGCGGGCGCGAGAGGTTTTGTTTCCACGCGGTTACGGTCTCTGCCCAGACACTCGTCCGGGCTTCTCGTGCAAGCATGACGTGTCCCCCCTCACCAAGACACGAGGATCGCTGGCGCAATCCGATGTTGCTGAGGTTCCATCCTCCGGCAATCTGGCCGACGCATGGATGGCGGCTGAGTTTCTTTGTGTGTGATCGGTTCTTCATCTCATGTCGAGGACCGGCATGTGAAACGGGTGCGGCGACCGGGGCGGCCCAAACTCTGCCTCAGCGAATCGGCCGCGCTTGGATGGGATGCCGTTTCGGGCCTGCAATTCGAACTCTGTGGAAGATGATTTGATCATTCAGGGCTTCTGGGGTTTTCGCCTCATCAATCTCACGGACGAGCCTGCGGCCTTCGGGGCAGCCGCTGCTGAGACGAACGTGTTGTTCATGACACTGGCCATTCTTAGGTTTCGTTTGCGACTCAACAGTGACAGTTTTTTTCTTTTATCAAATGGCTTTGATGTTTGAAGCTCAGGAAACTGCGACATGGAGAGGACAGAAACCCCGCAAACGGTTGGGCAAGCGTATCAGACCCAGCCTTCGTTCATAAGATCATCGGAGGCTGTCGACCTGCAGCGGACTCTCGAAGCCGAGCCATCAAGCATCATATGGGTCCCTTCACATGGCAAGAACGTTCCTTCCAGAAGACAGTAAGTCTCAATTGCAGATGAAGTCGGAATATAGGGATGGCAGTTGCCTTACCTCCTTTCTAGCTGGCTGGTGCTGGGGTTTCATTCTTGACGGGTCTTGCCCACGCAGTTGCTGTGTCATGCACGTGTCAGAACCCGCTCAAGTGCCGAGGACGGACAGCCAACGTCGGATGGTTGGCGCACATTCTTGAAAGCGCCGTGGAGGGATCGTAGCTTGAGTTTTCGGTGTCACTGCTTTAATACCCCTTGCCGGATCCGATAGATTGTCCCTTGTCACATTCTGTTGCCCAGTTGATTATACCGCCAGCCGGCGACTTTCTGCTTCTTCATTATTGCCAAAATTGATTACCCAGTCGAGCTCAATGATATCATGCTGCGTGAGTTGAGTCTGACATCAACTGTTGACCAAAGATGCCAAATCACTTCTCTATAAAAGGTGAATCCAGAAACGACCTTTGCGATCCTCATTCTCAATGGTCCTCCAAGGGCATTCAGCGCATAGCGAAGGGCTGAACCGGCTGGCTAGCAACGCAAGCTTCCGAGTTTGAGCGGCAAGCGCAGCATAAAGTGCCCCGACTCAGTGGGCTTTGGCAGGCGCCCAGCCCGAATGTTGGTCTGCAAGGACTGGTGGAGCAGCTTCGGTTCCCCGAGCGTGGCGTCTCTCTTCCTACGCTGAGCCACAAAGTCATGTTCCGAAACGCCGTCTCTCAGGTGCTTGTTCTGTGCCCTGTGTTCACGAACGGTCATCCATGGCACGGGTTCCTGACGACCCTCCGGCGGGTAGTCGTGGCCTGTCCATATTTTGACCTGGTCTGGCAGACTCAGAAGTTTGCGCCCCGAACGATACAGATCACTGGCGCTACCACCTGGGAAATCGCAACGCGCGGTGCCTATGTCCACGTGGAAGAGGGAATCACCGCAGAAGACGTTGTCTGAAGATGATATCAGCTAACTTCAAGGTGGCAGATGGCCAACGGTGCAGTGCGTGGTCCTACCTCCGATTTTGTATCCAAGGTGGTCGGGCGTGTGGCCAGGGAGATGGACAGCGCTGGCCTGGAGTTTGCCAATGTGAAAGGTTTCGTCGTCGTCGAAAAGCTTGTCAAAGATGCCGTTGCGTTCGTCCTCAGCCACGCCGTATCTTTGACCGAAGAAGGTCTGCACCTGATCGATGCGTCGTCCGATACCGATGGATGGCTTTTGCCCTTGATCATCCTCGAGCCGTTTCTGGAGATACGAGGCGGCGGTAAGATGGTCAGCGTGAGCGTGCGTCTCGAGTATCCTGCCAACTCGGTATCCTTGTTGCTTCACGACACAGAGTAGTTCGTCAGCAGACTTCGTAGCTATGAGCTGAGTCTCCCGGTCATAGTCCAGAACGGGGTCAATGATGACGGCCTCCAATGTCGAAGGGTCGGCAACGATATACTGCCAAGTACCGGTCCTCGTCTCGAAGACGTCGTGGATGACGGGCTGGGTTTGTGTGGAAGTCCTGATGCTGCATGTCGCGGAAGACAGCGGCCTAGCCCAAGCAGGTGACCGGCTTGAGACGGATCTGGGGTAGCCAGTAGCAACGCTGTGAATTGGTGGACATCTGGATGGGCTAGTTCGTGTTGCAACCAGACGAGTTGAGGTCGAAATGCGAAAATGCGGGACTTGCTGAGGTAGAGTTGTTGACCGAGTATGAGAGGGAGCGGCTGCTTCCCAACTAGGAATATTGCGGGGGTGTATCCGGAATGACTTCATAATTAACCACGGTCGAGAATGCCCTGCTGTAAGAGTAGTTGATGCACTGAAGAGCCAAGCTCGGGAGGACATGACGGTTAGTGATCAGCAAGGAGGTTGGTACGAATTAATAATAGGACTTGTTGATAAGGTTGGCAGACCGGACACTAAATAAGCATCTACATAGGTACTTTACCTAGCCAGCCATCGGATGCAGACGATAGCCGCCATTCCCACAAAACGTCCCGGCGTCCGGCGCACCGGTGGTGCCGGTCGGCGATCCACACCTCAGCTCGGGGACCACATCGCCGACCAGCCGGGGCTACCGGGGCAAGAATGGCGGTTTGATCAGGGCATTTATAGTGTTGCGTGGGGTGACTTCCGGCATGAGCAGCGGCTATCGGTTGTCGGTACCGCTCGCGAATTGGATGGTTCTATTCGTCAATTCCATAAGCGCTAACCGGGAGATACTTAGGTAGGTACTTAGGTACCTAGGTAGGTAAGGACGACCTGTGGACCTAATGCAATGGAATCGACTCCAGGTGGTTCCAGCGTCCTCAGGCGTCAATTACAGTGGAGAGCACCCGATGAGATGCCCCACGGTGCCCCCCGCCGGTTCGGCGTTAGGTGTCTTTTTCAAAGTAACTCTCTATTTGTCGTTGACGCTAACCCGTCACTCCCCATATTTTTTTTCAGCCGCCTCTCTCAAATTCATCGTCAATTCCTGGTCGGTCGCATTGACTTTGCCTTCTCACTTGGATCTACGTACTCTCGGTCGCAACATCTCTTCTCGTTTCCCACTTTGAGCGCTCAAGATGTTCTCTCCTCGCGTGTCTTCGGTCGCCCGTCATGCCCGCCGGGCAGGCGCTGCCGCCCACAATGCCCAACGGATCCGGACTTTCGCGACGGCGTCCCCCGATCTCCCGAAGGCAAAGGCATCGGCATCGGCATCGGCTTCCCCCGAAGTCCCCAAGACACCTCCCAAGGCCACCCCCAAGGCCGCTCCCCAGGCACCGGCATCTTCCGACCTCCCGAAGGCCACCCCTGTAGTCTCCGTTGCCCGGAGCCACAAGGTCATCGTTGTCGGCGGTGGCAGCGCCGGCCTGGCCATTAGCCACCAGCTCCTGCGCACCGGCAAGTTCTCCCAGGACGACGTCACCGTCATCGACCCTGCTACCTGGCACCACTACCAGCCCGGTTGGACTCTTGTCGGCGGCGGACTTAAGAACAAGGAAGAGCTCAAGAGGCCTCTCGACAGCTTGATCGACCCCAAGCTTAAGTTCTACCAGCAGAGCGTCACCACCTTCGCCCCCGAGGAGAACACCATCAAGCTCGGAAACGGCGACAAGCTTGGCTACGAACACCTTGTCGTCGCCCCCGGAATCAAGATTGATTACGGCAGCATCAAGGGTCTTCCCGAGGCCCTGGCCGACCCCAACTCCCTCGTCTCCACCATTTACGGATATGAGACCTGCGACAAGGTCTTCCGTACCTTCGAGAAGCTCGAGAAGGGCAATGCCATCTTCACCCAGCCCGCCGGAGCCATCAAGTGCGCCGGTGCTCCCCAGAAGGTCATGTGGCTCGCCTTGGACTACTGGAAGCGCGCCGGTCTGTACAACCCGACCTCCACATCGCCTATCAAGATCAGCTTCGCCACCGGTATCCCCGCCATGTTCGGTGTCCCCAAGTACAGCGCCAAGCTTGAGGAGCTGAGGAAGGAGAGGGGCGTCGAGGGTCTGTTCCAGCACGACCTGGTTGCTGTCGACGGCAACAATGCCGTTTTCGCTCGCCCTGACGGAAAGGAGCAGGTCACCAGGAAGTTCGATCTTTTGCACGTCGTCCCCAAGATGGGCCCTCATGCCTTTGTCAAGAACAGCCCCTTGGCCGACGCTGCCGGCTTCGTCGATGTTGACCAGGCCACCACCCGCCACACCAAGTACCACAACGTCTGGTCTTCTGGCGACGCCTCCAGCCTGCCTACCTCCAAGACCGCTGCCGCCGTTACGTCCCAGGCCCCCATCCTTGTGAACAACATCCTGCTGGCCATGGAGGGCAAGGAGCCCGAACCCAAGTACGATGGTTACACCTCGTGCCCCCTCACCACCGAGTACGGAAAGGTTCTTCTCGCCGAGTTCAAGTACGCCGGAGTCCCCAAGGAGACCTTTGGCGACTTGATTGGCTTCGACCAGGCCGTTCCCCGTCGTGCCTTCTACCACCTGAAGAAGGACTTCTTCCCCTGGGTCTACTACAACTCCATGGTGAAGGGCACTTGGGCCGGTCCTCACGGTTGGATGAACTGAGGGAACCTCGGACTAGGTAGCGGATGCATGTGTGCACGGTGTACCAAACTTGTACCAGTAGATACTGCAGCATTCAGGTGTGGACAATAGTCGATCAGGCGCGTAAAAGGATTTGATACAAAATGAAACACACAGGACGTCTCTACAGAAGTACTTACAACTTGGCAATGCAAAAGAATAAGACACAAAGCAGGTCTCCGGGCTCGAATATCCTTAATTGCGGGGCTTACCTCGGTTGCAAGCCGGTGCGGCCGGTCGTGAGACCACCGCTGCGTCTGGATGCCCCGCACGACGGCCGAGGTAGGGTGACGACATCCGTCTGACGATTCCCCCGTATCCGTTTACAGGCTGCTCATATGTTCACTTGTCCCCTTTACCAGGCTCCTTACCATCATCTTTTACACAGTACAGTGTAGCACACTGAAATAAGCTCCGAAGCAGCATACCACTTTATTCCCTCCACGTATCGATTCCTCTACCACTAGCTGACGCTATGGAGTTTCCTTTGAAGGAGCCAAAGGGTCGTGAACTTCTCGGAGGCGACATTCTTGCGCAGTCTCTAGCCCACCTAGGGGCAACGACCGCTTTCGGAATCCACGGTATCTTTGTCACGAAAGGTCTGTTCACGTCTTGAAATCTGCTGACCCAGTCCAGGTGGCCACCTCGACAGTTTTCTCATCGCTGCCGTGGAGGCCGACATCAAGCTCATAGACGTTCGACACGAAACCGTCGCCGTGCAGGCCGCCGAGGGCTGGGCAAAGGTCAAAGGCAACAAGACACCTGGCCTGTGTTTCATCACGGCCAACTCTGGCTTCTGCAACGGCTTCCCGGGCCTCGGAAGCGCGTATGCGGACCGATCTCCCGTCTTCTGCGTCACGAGCTCACAGCCCCTCCGGGACGCCGAGACCAACGCGCTCCAGGGCTTCCATGATCAAGTCGTGCTGGCCAAGCCGGTGACCAAGTTTGCTCACCGGGTTACGGCTGTGAGCGAGATACCCAGGATTGTCAGTCTGGCATGGAGGACGGCTACGGCTGGAGCACCCGGGCCGGTGCTGGTGGACTTTCCTATTGATATCCTCTTCACCCCCGTTCGGCGTGATACCATATCGTGGGGGTCTGTCATGGCCCCGGCTGTGGCGCCTCCCGGTCCAGACCCAAGGGCTGTTGCCGAAGCGGCGGCCCTGTGGAAGGAAGCCAAGCGTCCGATCATCATTGTGTCGACCGGGGCGGCGGGTGCTGTTGGACAGGTGACGCAACTTGCCGAGAAAACTAATACCCCGATCTTCCACTCTCCGAAGTTCTCGACGACGATTGATCGTTCACATCGCTTGTTTGGCGGATCGGCTACGCAACTGCCTTACCTGCGTCTCAAAAGTGGCCAGGCGCCGGATTTTGTACTTCTCTTGGGAGCTAGAACCGGATTCATCATTGGGGGACGAGGCGGGGCGATTGTCCCACACGAGAATGAAGCAAAAGTGGTGCAGGTTGACCTAGACGGCGGTGAGATCGGACGGTCCAGGAAGATTGACGTAAGGCAAATCATACCCTATCTCGGATCTTTCTTCTGTGCTAACATGAGCGGTCGTATAGATCGGCATCGTCTCAGACGTTGGCCTTGCAGCCAGGGCGCTATGCGACGAAGTCTCGAAGGCGCCGTTCAGGGCGTCGACCAAGTGGGTGGAACCGGTTACAGATCTGAAGCGGCAAGGCATAGTCTCGGCTGCAAATGCGAGCGAACCGGTCATCTGGAAGGTCAACAACAGGTTGCATCCGTATCATGGAGTGAGAACTCTATTCAAATCGCTCCCGGAGGGCAGCATTGTCTGCATTGACGGCGGCGAGGCGGGTGGATGGGCTCTCCAATGCCTTAATGAGGCGAGAGCAAGTCTTACCATGATGACGACGGGTTATCTGGGGTTCTTGGGAAACGGATTCGGATACTCACTTGGTAAGTTTTGCGGAAGGGCGGGTTTGGTTATTTTGTCGTTGGTGTTGCTAATCATCCGCCCACTGGGCCAGGTGCGGCTGTGGCGTCCCCGGACAAGTTGATTGTGAACATCCACGGTGATGGAAGCGCCGGCTTCCACATCGGTGACCTCGACACGTTCGCAAAGTTCAGCCTCAACATCATGACGGTTGTGGTCAATAATTCCGTGTGGGGCATGTCGCAAGCAGGGCAGAACATCATGTATGGAGAGACGACGCCGCAGCGGCCTTGCGTGGCGATGAACCCAAATGTCAAGTATGAAGTCGTCGCGCAAGGTTTTGGATGCTCAAGCGCCGTTGTTGATGTCCAGGAAAACGACAACGACGAGGGAGAAAAGACCCTGGGGACATTGAAGGAGGCCGTGAGTATCCTCACGGAATCTCAGGGACCCTCACTCCTCAACCTGAGGGTTTCAGATATGCCTTATCAAGCTACAACCAAGTCCATGGTGAGTCAAGGCCCAGAATTGATCTGCCGCAGTAGGCAAAACAACTTTCTTGAGACTCATCGCGGCATACAGGTTGGTAAGAATGACGACCCCAATACGATCGTCATCCCGTACTATGAGAATATTCCTAGACCACACTATCGATAGGTGAAGAGAAAGAAACATGCTGATATACTGCGAGGAAAGGACTATGGATCGCTAGTTCCGGCTAATGAATGTCATGAATTTGTCACAATATGGACTTTATCCATTTTCAAGAGCCTAAATGTCCAAAGTCTGATGTGAAAAGAACACCATTTCAACCCAGTGTCTTCGGTCTGTGAGGTCGCGGACGTCGCCTGGCCATAGGCCACCTGAAATCCTAGCATTGCGTTTGCATTTATTGGCATCACCGTTTGCTGAGAATCTGTTAGTTACGTAGCTTTGAGATCCATAGCTTCAAGACTATCCGTCGACTTACTTGAACGCCACTCCTGCATCGTTGGAACTAATGCCACTTTGAACGAAGTCGTTCGACCACTGCTTGTTGTACCTATGGGTAGACGACTCCTGATGAGCGAGGAGAACGTTTTGACCGCCGAGCTCCCGAGGATTTGAATGAAAAGACTCACTGATTGCAGATGTAACAAGGGTTGTAAGCTCCACCGGTGAACTGTAGCTTTCGGTAAAGAAAGACTGCCGCGCATTGGCCTATACGCCGGGGGTAAGTACAATTTGAATCTTTACTTCCTGTTGCTAGAACCAAAACAACTTACCTGTGCACTTGCCTAGACACCACTGCTCGATGTTATCCGTGATACCCTCGCTCGCACTGTCTGATGCAGCGTCATAAAAGGCGCTGGCCACACCGTCCTGCTCGAAGACCTTTGTGAACCCCTGAGGATTGTCGCTCCAAGTGGGCTTGGGGGGCGGGGAAGGCTGTACTGATGTCGATGTCGAGGGTGGTGCCGATGATGGCGCGGCGGATGTCGGCACGATGCTCGCCGTCGAAGCAGGAGGCGCCGCGGTCGCAATGCTAGAGGGCGCGGCTGAAGTTACCGGACAACTTCCCCCGGACTGACCAACTTGACGTTTGCCATTGGCAGTTCCAGAGCAAGCTAGTCCTCGGGGATCAATGCCATTCCAAATGACTGCTGGCTCGCCTTCAACTCTGGAGTATGCCATGGCCTGGACCATCTCCTTGACGTTAGCAGCCACTTTCCCTGGGACTTGAAGCCGGTCTCTGTGCTCGTCCTGCGAGAGCCAAACGGCGATAACACCAGCAACTGCTGGGGTGGCTTTTTAGATGTGTCAGAATGCCATCCAAATGCCGCGTCTTTCTAACATGAAATGAGCCGAGCGAACATACCAAATGATGTGCCGTAGAGCTCCTGAGACCCGCTAGATCTGCCGGAGGCACAGTCGACGAATCCAGGGGCAGATACAGTCAACTGGCTTCCAGTGCCCTGAGAAAAGAAAGCCCGATAGCCATCATTCTCTACTGCGCCTACAACGATGATGTCGGTATCGGGCCCGAAGAGGGCAGGGTACTCAGTTACGTCGTCAACGCCAGATTGCTGCAACAGTTTCAGTACTGATCACAGATGTGTTTGAAAGCTGCAAGGGCCATACCGCGTCATTTCCAGAAGCTGTTACGATAACAATATCTTCCGCCATCAAGGCCACGAGAAGAAGCTTGTAGGCAGTTGTTGTGGATGACAGCTTGTCTGGGATGCCTAGCGAGCGAGACAGTCAGCAAGTGCACAAGTTATCGAGGCCGAGTACGTCGCCTTACGCGATCCAAGCGACATGTTGACAACTGCCTTTCCTTCGAGTTTCTTCTGGAAAACATCATTGCTGATTTCCACCAAGGCTGTGAAGATGGCAGAGATCGACAGGTCGCTAGGCAACTTTACCGCGATCATGTCGGCGTCCTTCGCTGTGCCGTATGCGGGACCGCCGGCCTTGGAAGCGACACACGAGCCATGATTCAGAAAGTCGGTTTCTTCTTGGGTAGCTCCAGGGGCGTACATAAAACTCTTCTTCCCTGACATTCCAGTCCATTCCTACGGCGGGTCTGCGTTAGCATGATCGTTGGTATAGCTCTCAAATCTGAGGTTACATGCCGTGTTCTGCGCGTTTGCGCCAGTGTCGATGACGTAGATTGTCACGCCCTTGCCTGCTTCAGCAGGATACCCGTAGCCAGGCAAGTCGGCAAGACTGGCACCCGCCGGCTGTGAGATGACCTTGAGCTCGTCCAAGGCATTGGGTTGCAATCTGATGTCTGGTGGATTTGGCAGGCTCGTTTTCGGCGACCCGGGAGGGCCGGTTGCCGATGCGTGGCGCGTCGCCGACGTAGGCGGAGCTGAAGAGTTTGGAGGCTGTTCATCTTCCAGTTTCTCATCTGGAGTGACGCCAGCAACCTTGAATTTCAGTGAGATGGGAGTTACCAGGGGAAATCAAAGATAAAACTGACACCTGGCTGCTTGCTGATTGCATCTGCCTGGGTAGAGCTTATGGCAGCCTTGAAGAACACGACGAGGCCGGTGCGGTCACTGGTAACTTCCGACAGGGAGTTGGGCGTAGCTTCCTGCGCGAGGGTGCTGTTTATGAGTTGAATTTCTTCTTTTGTCGAGTTTTGGGAAGCGAGGATGATGTACTGGGTGGGTGATGCTGTTGAAGAAGACGTGGTAGACGGAGTGGATTCTGCCGAAGATGTGGGTGTTGGTGAGAAGGGGGCGGATGTCGAAGCCGTCTGCGAGGCCGGATCCGAGGTTCTCGGGTTCTGGGATGGATTCGGGGATGAGACCGTCTCGATCTCCGGTGTATCCCCGTTGGCCCCGCCGCTTATGATTGCCACGATGGTACCTGCGGCCAGGGTGTGGGCGGTGCCACCGACCATCAGAGTTGCGCCTCCTGCGCCAGCGATGTAGGTCGCGCCGATAACAACGACAACGGTCTCGCCACCCGAAATTGTTGAGGTTGCTGGCTGCGGACTGGAAGCTCCAATAGTTGTAGGGCCAGATGTGATACGCGTAGAAGATCTTGGGTCAGGAGTTATCGGCGCTTGCGTGGACGACGCCGATCTCGTTGTATTTGATAGGGGTTGCTGTCTGGCGACAAGATGGCGATAGTTGTGAGCATACTCAGTCCACTCAGTGTGGTAAGGGTGTGAGAAGGCCCTCCCCGCCATTGATAGGATCGTGAGACATCTAAGCAGATTATTGAAATACATATCGAACGAAATCAGGCGCCTAATGAATGTATAAAAGAAATGAAGGCGGCGATAGGCAATGATGTAGGCAAGGAGCTGGAGCCATCACTATGTGTCATCAAATAACACAGGAGATGGCTTCACTTAAAAGCCTAGCAGTTCCGACTTATCAACCATTAAGTATATTCAAAATTCCGATATGATAACATAAGAAACGGCAGTCGAGAGTTGGGTTCTGCTTTAGCCGAAATCCCTCCCCGCGGATCTTTCAACAAAGAGCTCACGACACGTTCTATCTCTAGAAGGTTGGTGATCATCATATTTTCGTAGTCGGCGGGGCTTAGTAGTGATTTACTGTCTATTCTTGGCTCTCAACTCAGCTCCTTCTGTTTCGCTCATCAACCTCATACCTGACGGGAACTTTATAGCATGCTACTGATTCGCATAGATTAAGTGCAAGCTAACAGTATTAGTTCCAGCACCGCCCCAATGTCCGAGCCATGACTCGTCAAGACGACGGTGCCATTCACAAGACGCCTAGTAGGGCTGACGTAACTAGTTCGGCTTATGTTCGTCTTAACATAAGCCCGGGTTTACCCTGTCTGGCCTGCAGTTCGATCACCATTTACGGAAGAATTATCTATTAATCGACATTCCAGCCATAGGGAGATGATTGTCTATTCTCTCGTTCTGGACACATGTCCTCACAAGCTGTGGTCTTTCTATACCTTCGGCCGGCCTAGGATCACCGTGCTGTTCTGCTCATCCGAAATGCTAAGGTGGACACTGCCCCTCGAAGTCAACCCCACCATCAATCCACCCCCGGCACGGTGGACCGACATTACCAACAACAAGTCCGTTGTCCGGGGTCCCCTATGTGAGCAATGTCAAATCGCAAAGTCATATCGTCCGGGTGCCCTAATGCCAGCTTGTTACAATTCTCTAAGCATCATTCCACCCCGGTTGGCAGCGACAAGCTCGAACACAGCCCTGAAACGGCTATCTCCACGGTGAAATGGGGGTCGTGAGACGAAGATTCGCACCCCGCGTTCTTGAAAAGGCTTCCAGAGCGTGCCGAAGGAAAGGCCAAACTCGCGACTCATGAGGTTCATGTCGTGCAACCACCCCGGAATGGGAATGTTGCCCCCATTGTGACGGTGTATGAGGTCCACACCCGGCGACGTTAGGACGATGTATTCGAGGCTCTTGAGTGATGCCAGCGACTGCCCCAAGGACTCTTCTGGCTGTGTTAGATTGAAACGAAGAGAAAGAGCCTTCCGAAAGTGCACTGGATTCATTTCAAGATGCCGTATGAAGTTGGAAAGTGGCATCGGGATACGCCGGGGTATGGTGAGTATGGGGCGATTCTGCCCCCTGATGAATAGTAGTTCGTGACCTTCTTGGAATATGTCAAGGTCGTAGAGGACAAGTGCCTGTATTGGCGATTCGTTGGGCCTCGCGTCGCCAGGCAAGATGTCAACCCGCATGAAGGTCTTTTCCACAAGTCTGCGGCACAACTTGTTGGCCTGTAGTGGGCCTCGGACCAATAATAGGCGCAACCTCATCTCCGCTCGGTTGGGGTGTCTACACACACCACGGCGACAAAAGTCGCCTCGAAAGTCGTCCCTTACGTACCATCGAACGCTGTGGGCCGAGTTCCGAGCGTCTTCCACTACCGTTGACATGATGAGGAGGATAATTTCAGTCGGAAAGCATCGTGGGGTAATCTTTCCCGGAATGGCATTGAGTCGCATAACTTCCTTGTCGAAAAGGCGGGCGGATCTCCGCAACATCATCGGTCGATCCATGCTTTGATATCAATGACCGATCTCATGGGACTCTCTATCTGTAGCAGTGGTTAGATCCATTTCTTTCCCAGGGCACTGTAACGAGACAAACTAGACAAAGGTGACGAGTGAAGGTTTGTCGGGATGTCCGGCGTGTCCGCTTCACTTGGAAGCCTGAAGGGAGCTGGGTCGAGGGTGCTAGTTCGCCAGCAGTTTTGCTCCTGTCATGACAAAAAGATTTCAAGTATGGAGAAACTTTTCGAGAATGCCTCTGTGCGAGATTAACACTTGCTGGAGTTTGGTCCATCTTCATGTGGGTTTCATACCTAGACAAAGACATGCTGAATCGATTCGGGGCGCATGCTCTAGAACCTGATTCTGTAGTCTTAGAAACTTGACGTTTCTATTTATCAGATAATTGACTGGAAGAGCCACGCCTCATTCTACAAAATGAATCTCGACGTTTCTACATCTAGGCAAGAACAAAATCTGGGTGGTGCCTTGAAGGTTCTATTAATCTTCTAAAAGAACTACATTCGTCTCCAATCTTCGCAGAAGAGGAGATGCACCTAGCTTACTTTCATTTCCATATTTGCCACCAGGTATTACTTCTTACTTAAGTCAATTACACTAAGTGCTTTCATTACCGTCGTAATAGTACTTGTACTATCTTTACCTTTCGTGGAGTTTTCATTAGCACATAAACGCCAATAGCGGCTATGTTAACCCTTGGCTTAATTGAAGTACCTTGGCAACAACTGGCTAGACCAGGGTTTTTAGCTAGTATGGTTACGGAGTAATCCTCCTATGGCAAAGGGGATCGGGCAACTCCAGTCACGATCCACCTGATAAAATCTTTTCCAGTAATACACGTATAAAAAGGCCACTCTAATTCAACTAGATCGCATAACTTTCGTCAATACATACACAGCTTTCAGTTACCCCTACGTTCATTACATTTCCTTAAGTCCATATTCCTCTTCTACTTGCTGTAAGTTTATCCACAGTCACTCGTTTAATAGAAGCCCACTTCATTTTAGTTCACTTCATTTCAGCTGAAGTTAGCGCCAATCCAATTGCAAGTATGGCGGCCAGGGAGTGGCACAACAGCTTGATGGACTGCTGCAGTCCATGCGGCACATGTGTCATGGCCGCATGTTTGCCGTGCATCGGTAGGCATGTACATCCTCTCTTTCAGTTCGTGAAGACTAACTGCCTGACTCTAGTTTTTGGAAAAACGTCCGCGAGAATGGAACGTCCAGGACAGCCTTCCTACTCTGGCTTGAACAGTGATTGCTGTATCTCCACCGGGCTGGGTTTCATAGGTCTTAGTTGGGTGTAAGTATTATCTATCAGTTATATGCTCCTCGTCCAATTTCAAGGTTCTTTCCAGGACATCTATCTGCAACCCACAGAGGAATGAACTTGGGATTTTACAAACGTGGAGCCCAGTTACATTGCTATCAAGCGCACCGGAATCCGCGAGAAGTTCGGCGTCGACGGGAGTCAGGTCGGTGATTGGTGCACGGCCATTTGGTGCCCCTGCTGTGCTGTATTGCAGCAGGACAAGGAGGTGGTTTCCCGGACAGGGTATGCTCCAGTCACAGATGGCTACAAGACGCTGGGCGGCATGCAAATGGAGGACCGGTAATCGTGTTCGTTCTGGGAGATCATCCCAGAGACACAAAACTATCCAACCAACAAGATCTATAGAGCGCGCACACTCAGAATAGATTTACAATAGTCTCCCTGTGTAAATAACAAAGAAGTGAAGCAATCTTTAAGATTATTGCTGGTAGTGATAGAGTTCGCTTCATTCTATCGGTCGAACGCGCCACTCCTTAGGTACGGCTGCCTTTTTCATCCACGGTAGTTATGCCTCGACAGCCTAGATAGTAGATTTTTCGTAAGAAAAGAGAAGTATCCAAATTTCAACAGAAACATTCGTAACTCCTGGTGTGTTTCATTTATGTTGCGGATGAGACTTCTGTGCACTTCCTGTTGTTTTGTCCCGCTCTGCCTACAGTAAGATATAAGCCCCGTCATTCATTCCATTGATGTCATTGTCTACGACTCATCACTAGCTTTCATTTCACCCGGAGCGGTGCAAAGTCTCGCTTCAGCCCTGTGACCAACCCCGCTTCGGCAGGGTGCGTAGAGAAGTTGAACCCTTCCAAGTTCCAGCCGTTGCGTCCCATAGTACACTATACTTCGGAATTCAACAGTCTAAATACATTTCGCTCTTCTCGGCATTATCAACCATGACGGACCGATGGGTAATGCGTTGGTCCACGTTAATATCAAGAATGACTTGACTCAGACGCCGTAAGTCGGCTCCGTAGATACCAACCAACTTCCAAGTTACCTTGTACTTAACGTCGTCTCGAATTCCGCTCCTTGGTCCCGGATTGCTTCGTTGAGCGACTCGTAGCCCTGACTGCGTGATATGAGAACTCCTCTCAGACTTGGAAATCTGCAAGAGCTTGTCGTTGAGGCTATGTCTGAAGAGATAGTCATCGAGCAGTTTGGCGTGGATGCGCCGCACTTTGGACACCGGCTCCCAACTCGTGTCGTGACTAGAGTCTGAGTAGCCCACCCACTGCACTCTCAGGCGCTTGCGAAGCACGTCATGTCCGACGATAGCAAAGGCATTGAAATGATCAACTCCAATGGTCTGCTCGCGGGGTTTACCAAATGTCCCCCAGTAACCGTAAAGCTTCAACGGGTTTGCGCGCTGAACGTCGGCCTCGGAGATGACCCGGCGAGATTCATCAACAGGACGTATCGTGACAAGTCTGACCGAATGATCATTTTCATCGACGACATGGCCGATGATTCTGTCGTTTTCATCATACTCTGTGCTGGGCCAGGCCCTGGGGTCAACGCTGTCCATAGCGGCGAGAAAGAAAGGTGCCGAGAGCATACCTGCATCTGGGGGTAGAACTGGATTTGAAGAGAAATCGGGGTTGACGATGTCACTGTCCCCTGGATTGGCAGTTCCGTTGGTGGTTTTCATCCGCCTTGTGGAAGTTTTGGTCACCCTCTGTTGGTCGCTTGACCGGCGGGAGTTTGTCGTCACGCGAGGACGATGACGAGGTCTTTGGAGGGTTGCTCGGGCCATAATGGATTGGAAGCAGAAGAACAGATGCCTATTGAATACAGCGACAAGTTCAGTCAAGCGAACGCGTGCCTCTATACAGCAGAACCATTGGGAAGTTGTGAGCCGCGTGAGTTGGGACACGATATGACGCGTTGTTTTCACACAGCCGTACATGGCATGCTTGCTACCTTGTCTGACGGATTACTCATCCTCGTGGCCTCTCCTGATAGGCGGAGAGAACGAACCACTTGTGTTTCCGTTGATCTGACCCCGTTAGACGGAGGCGGGGTTCGGTTGACGGCTGATGTCGACTGATGAGGTCCGCCCCAGATGAGGTAAAAGGACCAGCCGGAGGGTAAGCAAAGCAGCTTCTCCGTGAGGCAATAGCCAATCATTCCTATTGGTCGGCACCTTTGAAGCATTTCCTGAAATCCAGCACAGCAACAACACTAGGGATGTATCTACAGAAATAGATGGGTCCCAAACTTTTTGCACCGGTAATGTATACTACGAAGATTGTTTCCCTTCACATATGTCTTCCTGTCAATAATCACGGGAAGGGTGTCTAAGACCTGCCGCGATGTCGCAAGATCAATCGAGATTGCAGTGGACCATGCATTGAAGTTGGGATCCCAAGCGCACCCTCCAGTACTCGACCGGTACCTGAAATATAATACACGCAAGAAACGGGCAGACGGAGGGGCCGCTATTCCGCGACATACCCTGCCAGAAACTTAGGGTCTTTTAGTTTGCGACGACCAATGGGTAGAAACCAGTGAGACTGATGATGGGGTTGTCGTAAAATTCATTTCCAACTGCCCATGGCCTACGCATTACGCGCCGCTGCACCGGCAAACTTCCTGGTCAAATGGCCGACCGATGATCCAGGCACAACCAACACATGCCACTTTGATATTGGTGCAAAGATGTCGAGCTTTCCGCTACCTACGTTCTGTAACTATGCTTTCATTGCAAAACAAAAGATGGGCGAGACATGACTCTGGGAACGACCAGTATCCAAATGAAATCTTCTATGTAGAGTTCATGGGCTATGCTGCTTGCCTAGCGTGTGAAAGAGCAAACAAACAGCCTGGCCTTTGTAGATGTATTAATCATTGTACAGCACCATCCCAGTCTAGAAAGGATGAAACGTCGAATACTGTAGATCGGGGCGTCAAAACAATACTGGAATACCTCGCCTCTCCGAGGTTGGGTATGAGATTCCTTCTGCCGCTGTCTCCCAGGACTGGGCCGGGGACTCTGAGTTTGAGCCCAGCTCTTTTCTCGTAAAATAGGCAGAATGTGCCGATTGGAGCATT
This sequence comes from Colletotrichum musae, assembly GCA_027406025.1. Classification (NCBI taxonomy): domain Eukaryota; kingdom Fungi; phylum Ascomycota; class Sordariomycetes; order Glomerellales; family Glomerellaceae; genus Colletotrichum; species Colletotrichum musae. Next base: position 6,474,188 of record JANVYC010000003.1, read on the forward strand.
TTCTTGGGGGATCCTTGCCATTGAGGCTGCGTCAACAAGACTAGATTTATGTTAGGAGGAGGAGGCGGTTAGGCTGGTGATCCGTGGTCCGAGATGTTTTCGAGGCACTTTGCTTCCGCAAGGCAAATCCAGTTCATTGCAACCACGTCGAGTATAAATTCTCAGTGTTCCTCGTCATGTTATGACTTGTTCTCGCTCTTCTCGTCATCATCTGCTTCCTCAATGCCCAAGCCACAGTCCTCCAAAGGCCAGAGCAGGCCGACATGCATGTTCCCGTGGCTTCACGAACAAGTTTCAGCTGCTGTTGAGGACATCCTGCCATCAATATGGTTCAATAGAGCACATCGCGACGAGAATTGCAACAAAGAATACTCTACCAACATCATGGGAAACTTTCAATGCCTCAACGACCGCTGCTCTAAAGATCGGTGGACCAGCAAGACGGTCGCGATCTTGATCAGGGGATACTCCAACAACGGATATAACGCCGTCGTCTTCAACCAGCGCTGCAAATCTTGCAATTCCCTCGGCAAGCTCACAATCGACACGGATTCCTACGTCGAACGAGTTGCATACCGGCTTAAAAAATGGGCAGGAATCGCAATGGAAACACGGTACCACAACGAGAAGAATGGTCCACCTCACGAACGGGAGCTGTGTGAGGGATGTAAGCGAGGATATTGCCAGAAGCAGTTTCGGTCGGGGGAGCATAGATATGATAGATTTTGATTAACTTTGGAGCCTGCCGGCTTTTTCATCACTGCTCTATGATCGTGGTATCCTCGTAGTATCCGTTTTGTGTTTGGGCTAGTATTGAATGCGGGAGGCCGACCAGCCTAATTTGCAGGAGGCCGTATACTAAGTATGTAGGTTTCAGTCAGAGAAACAAGTACTCTCCTTGTCATCACTATCCCACAACTTTCGAACCAATAACGAGGCAATATGGGGGGCCTATGAAATCCATGTGCCGCAAAGGTCTCAGTGGAAGCGATCAATAAACTTCACAACCTTCCGCCCACCGGGACTTAGCTCAAAGTCTTCCAAGCGTCGCACGAAGACAAGCTGAAAACGGTCTTCATTCGCAGCGCATAGGCTGAAAGACTTGCCGACCTGTCTTTTCAACTCATCCAGGGAAACACAATCTTCGTCCTGGCGCCTGTCAGGCCGCAGCAGTCGCAATTGGAGCAAGGCTTCCTCGGATCCCGCAGCCTTCTCCAATATCAACTGCCACTGGAGAATACCGAGTCGGACATCATTCAAGAAGGCGGCAAGGCTGCGAAACTCGTAGTACTCACCGCCCCACTCGAAGCTGAATCGCCGATCCCGTCCATAGAGCCGAAGGATAAATAGGTGCTTCTGATCCTGTGCTGGAAGGCCGACTTCCGACCCCGTGGGCAGCTTGTGGAGTGAGCCGATATCACCAGTGATGTATCGCACAAGAGGGTTGCGTAGTCGGGTCAAAGACGTTTGCGCGATCATGCCAGGTTTACCATCCGGGACAACAGTGAAAAGATGGCTGGGATCATTTTCTGGGATAGAGGTCGGCACAATCTCAATCCTTGTAATCCGGTCGTCAACGATGAAATCCTGGTATTCCCCGAGGGCAGATAAATGGTCCTTGGCGTTGTCATCTCCTGAGAATCGTAGACAGCTGGCCGCGTAAGGTCCACCCTCAGCACTCCCTAGCAGAGAGCATATCTGAACATGAGGGCCGAGGACAGCCAAGATATGTGCCCTCTGCCCCTTCGCCATGCGTTTTGATGTAAATAACTTTGTTGATCTCGAAGGTCGCCTGCTCCTCTTGCGAGAGGGTAGTGGCATAATGCACGTTAGCGACAACTTGTGAAGAGTCCCCGCTCAAAACGTTGGCTCTGTATTGCTTGACAAGTTGAATGACGGCGCCATGGGACATGTGATGTCTAGCCGCAAGAACAGTCGCCCCGGCGTTTTCCAAAAGCTTCAGCATGAGATCTAGCGATCTGCGGAATGTTTCTGAAGTTAGCCAACACATTCACTGCAGTCCGTCAATGCAAATACCGACCTGTATATGTCTCCACCAGAATGTACTGTTACCACGCAGTCCATTTCATTGGCGAGGCCGATGATCCGTAGGACTCGACCAAAAAGTGCTCTGTGTCTTCGGTTCTCGTGGACATCGGTTGCAAAGAACACACGTCCGTACCCAGATCCTCCTTCAGTCGTGCTTATGTACACGCTGCGACGAAAGGTATTCTGTGGGCTCGGGTCTTCAACGACGCGCTGAATGACGGGGTAGCTAGATAGCCTGTGAGATAAGTCCGCGACGAGTTGAAGTGCACCACTTACAGGTCTTTCTTCCACAGCAACGCCTGAGCCTTCAAAGCGGCCTCGCTGGTCTTTTTCTTCGCCCGGTTAAGTGCAGTCTGGATCGTGTCGGGATTAGGCGGATACAAAATGTCAGGGTTATAGAATCATACCCATTGGAGAAGCTGGGGACGTGTCCCGTCTTTGGAAGACAAGCCGATAAGAGGCGGCGTTTTTTGTTCTACTGCAGGGTTTTCTTTTCCGTACCGTGGTCCATGACAGAGCAGCCCCGACCTAGGGGCCTCCAAGGTCTCCGCGCTGAACTCCAGTTCAAGCTCTGTGTGACTGTGGACCCTTGCGAACGCACAGTGGAGTTCGCCACACAACATCGCCATATTTGATAGGGCGTTTTGGGGGCGTTGACGTGATGCTGCATATTCCCTAGTAGCGGTGAGGCCTTGGAGGCTTGGACACTCCTATCACACGATACGGGAACCAAACCGGGGCCAACTTCACCCCCCGCACAAAGCACAGCCAGAACACGTTGCTCTTGACAACTTGCGGTACACTACAGTTTTCCACTTTCATCGGGAACGGGAACCATTATGACGAATATTCAGAACGACAGCACCTACCAGATCTTTCTCCGGGATCTCAAGGCCGGAGTCCCGCACGAAGATGCCACCCCGGCCGCTGTGCGACTCTGGCTCCTCCGACTGCTCCAGAACCGCAAGGTCGACCTCGCGGCAGGGCCCAATGCGTTTGCCTGCTCGTGGAGCGGGGCGGAACTGCACACGCTGCATCCGAATCATTTTTTTGGATTCTTTACTTCCCATGGGGTCAATTCGCAGTCGGCCCACATGATTGTCGGAGATATCATGGAGTGTCTCGAGGTATGCCTTCTGGATGGCCTCTGTTGTCTGTGGAGATAATGACTGTCGCGCAGGATTATCGCACTCGGCGCTCCGTCAGCCTAGCAGCTGGTCAATCATGGCCGCCGGCGGAGGAGACAGAACCAGATTCAATCAAGATCACAGTGGGCGACGAGATGACGCCACTTCTCGGAGAAAGTGAGCTGCCGGAAGCGACAGGGCCCTGGTGGACTAAAACACGCTACATCATCGCCGGGTCTATCATGTTACTAGTATTAGGATCTGCCATTTTGGCATGGTGGACACTTGAGTAACATTGAATTCTTCCAAGTAAGAAATAAAGTTCTAGAAGTGCGTGAGAGGGAGGGAATTAAGATGTTTTGTTTCTATTCCAAAGTTTCTTATGCTGTAATTATCCCAGAAGGATATCTACCACTTCAATACTTAAAAACAAATGAAGCATATAGATAAATTAATTCTAACTATAACGTAGTCAAAGTGGCATTCTACGGGTTACAAATTTAGGGAACAAGTCACGCAGCGTGGTTCTTACTCTGTCTCAGGCTGCCTGGTTAACATCGACATGAATCATATCTCTTACTCTGGCCATCCGGGAGAAAGCAGCCGAAACCCTGCTTGCTCGCAAAGGTTCCCTAGCCACGCCCAGCTACCACGCTAACCTAAAGTGATTCCAATAGAGTCACACGACAGGTGAAGAAGCAAACATTCAAGCAAACAAGTGAGATAAACAGGCGAGAGATGAAGAAAACAGATGCCTTAGGTGTCAATATTGACCGTCACTTCCCAAGATTCCCCCTTTCCCCAACTTCAACGTCCCCGTTGGAACCAGCTACCATCATGTCGGCATGCGCAGTCGTGCCTTTCACGAACCCGCTTTATTGGCCCACTGGCATTCGTTCCAGCTTGACAGAGTGCTTTTCTTTCCGTTGGCTCTACCCTTTTAACAACCTTGCCAGATAATGGCTCTATGCTGTGCTGTGTGCCGGTCGAACGACGGTGTCGGCCCTAGCAGCGCAGGCGCGGATGAGGCCGGGCGGGAAATCGAAGCATCTTTGCTTGTCTTTCTGCGCCAAAACATGCCGCAGCCATCAAGCTGGAAGTACAGCCTGCGTAGCCTTGACTTTGCGAGGCCGTTGAAAGAGCACGAAGAGATATTGCTTCGCTGGTGTGAGTCTTTCACTCTCCGCACGAAACGAGTTATAGACCATTGCTCATCTGACACGGCTGGATATCCAGTTATGGAGAAGCATGTCCTACGGGAGATGTCCGATTACTCCACTCTGCAGATCATGAACATCCCGGACGCACACTGGTTCTGGCACTCGATCCGTATGTACTGGGTGCGATCAGCATTCACCGACTGCGGCATGTTGTCGAGCATCTTCCTCATCACCTGCCGTTACATTGCGAAGGTCTATCGCGAACCTAGCTTGATGTACTACATCTTGAAGTACAAAAGCGACTGCCTTGGGCATCTTCGCATCGCTGTCAAGTCGGAGATCCAACGCGGCGTCAGTAACTTGACCATCACAAAAACACTACTCCTGGCTCTGGATGAGGTGAGCGATAGATACCCTTGGCAGCCGCTATTGGTTGGATCACTACGGCAATGCCACGCCCCGCCATGTTGGTGCCCCAAGTCGGTGCTAACAGTTGACGATGACAGACCTTTGCTAAGTCGTATGGGGAAGAAGCTACCGGATGCCATTCCCAGAGTGCGGCGGAAATGCTTCGTATCAGGGGTCACTCAGTCCCGGGCTCTTCGGTTGGTACAAGCTTGGATGGCGAAGGCGGCAGATTTGGAAACGCAGTCATCTCCTTCAACATGAAACCCTCGGTTGGTATGAAATCTGAATTCCTGGGCACTGTGCGTTGGGGTGCATCCTCTGCAGAGATCGAAACAGCTACGCGAAGGGGCTACATATACCACGCCTTCAACCTCGACATCTAAGCCAGACAAGCCGACGGCCCGTCTGGGCGCATTCTCGAGTCATGGATGGTTTGCGGACACCCGACTCCATTGGCAATCTGGGCTTGAATGTCACCCGCCTTTTGGTCGTCCTTTGCCGCAGACGGAGGGCTTATGATTTAGAAGATAGCGAGTCTTAGGGCCGTGTAAGAGTGCTGCTGTGGCGACATTGGTATGTTTCCTTTGCTTCTTGGGTGGTTCGGCGCGTTTTATGCGGTAATCTCATGATTGGTTGATATCACTACCATTGCTACACTCATTTTCCCTAGGAAGCTCGATAACTGCACAATAGATTTCCCGAACGATGTCCACTTCGCAAAATGCTGTTGGAATCATTGCCTGTGAGATCTTGCATATTCGCGGAGATATTTAATAGTCGAGCCCCTGGAGACGCTGCAGAGAAGAGTGACCGGAATACAGCCAAAAATGCATGTTGTGGAACTTGTGTTATTGCGTAATCTGCGAGGTAGGGGTAAAAGACAATTTAATGTCTATGGAGAGATGCCCTTGGCGATGTATAGAGGGAGTCTAGAGATGCAGTATGTGACTCCCCTTTAGGAAATAGAGACTTTATTCCAACGGAGGCTCTAGCATCTTCACTTAGCTTGTCGCGATGGACCTCTTGCTGTTCTATCTTATTCAGGTCCCGAACCTATAGTAAGAACTTGGACATATCGAATGAATCTGTATAATGTCCCCTCCGAAACTGTCAATTTGGTTTAACCTAGTGCCTATTGCTCAGCATCCGCCCCCCAATTTGAAATGTTCTTTCCTCTTCTCTTGTCTTTAATGTTCCGATGCTATTGGCGCCCACGATTGAGTACCCTGGCGGTTTCTGTCTATTTTAAAAAAAGGTTGGAGTCCAGAGAGCACACCGCAAGCCTCATAACGTGAATCAAGGCCCGGATACTGCGTCTGATGGGGTCACCTGGCTGCCTGGCCGTGCCGCGTGGTTGTATGGGTGAGAGGACAGCGTCAACGCCAGGGAAATTAAACAGTTAGGCAAAAACTGCAACGGCGGGAACTTGAACACTAGTCACCCTTACTTAAACAGGCGTCTGCTCCTAGGTATTGAACCATAAAAGAATCCCGTCGCATCGTCGAGGCCGCGCTACCTATCAATGTCAACATACTGAAATATCCGAACCACTCCATAAATGTCTTCATCAAACTCCGTTCCCGAGTCGGGTCCCACAGTCTGGCCGTCGCCGCAGTTACCGATCCAGGTCATGGAACCCCCACCGAGACACTACTTGTCCAAAGCTGGGAGGCGCCTCTACTAGACTCTCCAGGGGACCCTCGAGTCGTCAATCTCTGTGTTGCCAAAAAATCTCAACCCAGATGCTCCACGCGAGGCATATTTCTATCAAACACTTGCCAAAACTCTCTGGCACCCAGTTTCACACGCGGCGATAACGGAACAGCCAGTAGCGTCAATAATTGTCGAGGAGGAGCACTTGAGTGACTGGCAGAACCAGTGGTACACACTGAATCAGGAGGGGTTTGACGAAAACACACAACCACAGCCGGAGGATTTTCCACCCGAATTTCAGCCGTTGATGGTGACGGCATCCGCTGCCGACGGCTTCGTCACGGTGCACGACTTCGTGTCGGCCGTCCACCCTTGGTTGATGGGTCTGCGGGAGCAAGTTATTCGCGCCAGGAACGTCGAGGATGAAGATTACGAACCGGACCCCGATGAGAAATTGGTGGTTGCAGCGAGCTCTCCAGAGAGTTTTTCTGTGGAGGACGAAGAAGAGGAGCTTGCCACGCTTCGGTGGTTGTTCCAAGGGACCCAGCAGCAGCCGCAACAGCACACCGGCTGATGTGAATTGCGGATCGTAGAAGGACATTAGTTTCATGAGAATCTCTTAATGCGATTACCCTCGATTCTGACAAGTCCGCCAAAGCCGCGTCAAGTATTTCAACTAGTCGGTTTCCCATTTTCTAATGTACCTACTTTTGCCAAGCTGCTAGGAGCTATCTACAATTACAAATGCCGCCTTAGTCCGACAGCTGGAAAGGCTCATCTCCAGGCTCGTCGTATTGGGTAGTCAGATGCGGCCGCTCCTGCTCAATCTCTGGCTGAATGTGAACGGGATCCAGGGCACGACTTTTCGACTTGGCATTTCGGCTCTTCCCTGGGGGTTTGCTGTTATCAGAGCGGTACGTTATCCCTTGCTCCCCGTCATCATTGTCCTCGCTCTCCTGGTGCCGCACTACCTCACGGCTGGGGCTTTCGATAAGAACGCCGGCATCATCTGCCTCGTCCTCTGCCTCTTCGTCAATCCTCTCCGTAATCCGCTCCTTAGTCTGCTCCTCACCCTGCCGAGTAGCCAGCTCCATAACCAGGTTCTCGAAGTGCTCATCATCACGCTCTTCAGCTTGCTCTACGATCGGCTCTTTGGTGAAGCCTGCCATCTGCTTGTCAGACGGGCTCTCCTGCTGCCCATCCACCTGGCCCCCGAGCGATTTGCAAACGAGCATTGTCGGCCGAGGCTCGTCAGCTAACGAGGAGGGACTCCGCATTTCCTCTCGCGCTCCCTCGGAATAAGTATCCGAAGGCGCCACAAATTCTGGACTGGAGTTGGCCAGGCCAGTAAATCCAGTGGAAAACCTTGCTCGACGTGGCGGGCGCAGGGGTGGAGTTTGAAACAGTCGAAGAGGGCTAGAGTCCCGGGTTTCGGAAGTGTCCACGTCTGCCTCTCTTGGACGTTTAAGACTACGAGGGGGTCGCCGGGGTGGTGTTGACAAGAGGCCGAGGCCGGAGGGCGTCCGGGGAGTTTCTTCAGCGGCGCCATCGCTGTGAGGAAAGATTGGGCGCTGTGGGGTGGAAGGTCCCATGTTGTGATCGGACATATTGACGACAAACTGGTTCTTTGGCGCCGGTCTTTGCTTCAGGTTGACGGCAAGCTGCCGCTAGGTTTCGGGAGAGAAGGTCAATCAGGGTTGCAGGGGCAGACCGCGAACGCGTCGTGTCATGGTGGCTTCCGAGGCACGTGCCACTGCACGTGATGATCAAAATGGGTGTTCGGTTAATCAAATCATCAATGTCATGAGAATCACCCACGTCACCAGACCAGTCATCTTCGTCTTTTACGTATGTGTTGTGAACAGCTTCGTGTGAAAGAAAACAATTAGAGACAGTTGATTAACCAAAAGTTATCACCGGTATGGACAGATTAGCTGCAATACGGCCTTCTGATCCCATGACCGAGAAGTGGAAAGTGTAACCAATGATGGTAACCGCCACAAATTCGCTTCCAGACATGCATCTCATCCTGATTACTTCGCACACAATCTTGAGTCCGAACTTAACGCCATTGACACTGAGGCTGTCACTGAGCGTGAGCTTAGTATAGGCCAACAAGGATGTCACCGCGGACCCTAGCCGTGAGATGAACCTCGGCCTCAAGGTCAAGCTTGATACCGACCATGAGGCCGGCATCCTTGAGCTTTCCGTTGTCGTCAACGGGACCCTTGAGGAGGTTGCCTATCACGGGAAGTTAGTGAACGATATTTGCCGGACAAGACGAAAAAACCTACCGACGGGTCCGTTGCCGTGGCCGGAGAGACCGGGCATGGGGAGAGATTTGCCGGAGTTCTCGTAAGGCTTGTTGGTGTTAGTGGTGTTGAAGGAGTTGTTGGCGAGGGAGTTGTTGGGGTTGATGGAGTTGCTGGGGTTGATGGGATTAGTGGAAAGGCTGGATGCTGTCGAGCTGGTCGAGGGCGCAGGGTTCTTGGTACTGGGGACGACGATCAATTGGAATGGGTTCAAGGGCATGGACCTCGCCGTACTTACGGGGAAGACATTGTAACGGTGGATGGTTTGAGGCTGTTTGAAGCGGGGTGCTGTGAGTTCGTAGGTGAAGAATGATGGCAAGCTGGGGTTTACAGCTGGCTATGTGGCAAAGCCTTGGACGAAAGACCGCGGCGAAGATAGGTGGAAATGTTGCAGGATGAGACAGTAGTCTTGAGGGTGCTGGTCTGAAAAAGAGATCCGGCTAGAAAGGCAGGAATCGAGGCATTCTTATGCTTTTCCAAAGCCCTCTAGACGTGGAAATGTGTTGTAGGTAGCTCAAGCTAGCAACAATGGCACCTCCCTTCATCCGAACCCGTCAGACGCCTCTGCCGCTGACTCTTCTAGGTTAACTGGGATGATGGTTCCGTTTCCGGTTGTCGTATAACCATGTGGTGGAGATGTATGCAACGGAGAGACAACTCATCATACTGCCCGACGGGTATTCACCGCAGCTCCCAAGAAAAGAAACTTCGCGTATACGCGCGCGGGATGATGCCTGTTTCACCAACCTGCAAGTTACCTAAGCCATCGGAAAAGGCCCGAGGAAGCATCCAGGGGCGGATCCGGCAAATATTGGCATAAAGCTAGACACAGTCAGGCTCATCAGTGCCAGCTGCAGCGTCTTCTTCTTGCCGAATATCGCCGCATAGTCAGCAGTCACACGTCGCATAATGGTCACCGCATTTCTAGTCGCCTTCTCGGCCGTCTTTGGGGCGGCGGAGGCCATTCGACACACGCAGTCCCAGGCAAAAAGGAAAGAGCACCGAAGCCGCAAGAACAACTTGCTGATCCGCTGCCGTAAGTCGACGCGGCACTTCTCGGAGCTACATGGGAAGCATGTGGTCCTGTCCGGGGACAAGGTATGCGTCGACAACTATCTTTCACAGACTCACCCTTAAGCTTCTGCCCCCTCTACTGATGAGTTCTGGTCGCCGACTGACAACATCTTGATTTTCCCGTAGCTCTTTGTGGACACCGGTTCAGACCCGGACTCGGCATTCGGCCATCCGTTCACGGGATACTACCTGCCGTACCCGGACAGCCAATATTCGGGGCTTGTGTCGACCATCTGCGAGGAGCCGCCCATCATGAACTGGATCTACGTAGATCGCGACACGTACGAGGTTAAATTCGGGACACGCCCATATGCGCAACCCAACCTGACGGGACCATTCGACTGCACTCGACAAGACAAGCGCCTGACCTTTGCCGGGTGGGAAGGTTTCCACGTCGTCCAAAGAGGCGCGTTTTGGGGTTTGTACTTCGACGTCGACCAAGACGGACTGAAGTCCAAGCTCGGGGATGGTGCTATTGCTCTCGAAGTGGATCTCCTACGAGTTGAGATGCCCGTGAAACCGGTGAAGGAGGAGGAGAAGGATGAGGAACAACCTCAACCAGCACATCCCACCAAAGAGGGCCAAGAAAATGGTGTCACCGCGGAAAAGGGGGAAGTGGAGCTTGAATCTCCGGAGGTTGATTGAGGTTACGGATTAGTATTGAGGAAACATAGGTTCACATAGTGGTGGATAGGCAGCAGAGGGAGATGGCTTGGCGACTCAGGCCATGCAGGGTGTCGTCCTCCCGAAAGGGAGAATGTCCAGGACGCCGAAGAAACTTAAATGTATGTTACCCTTGAATTGGATATCCTGTCGCTTTTCTCTAGCAGAGCTTGCGAAGTGTGGTCCATCGGACGATTCGTATCTACTATCGGCGTAGTTCCCGATCATCGAAGGGTCCAGCCGCCGCAACCCCGGATTCCATGCGCCTGGCCTCGTCGGATGTCCTCCCACACTGAAGTTGACTTGCAGAGCTTTACTCGCGGATCAGCGCATATTCAAAAATCCACTTTCCGGCACACATGGAGGCGCACAAGGGGCTTGTAGATCTCCCGCTACCTGTTCAAATCCACCCCCACGAGCTGAAGTCGGATGAGGCCAGTCCTGATCCCTGTGGCCTGGGATCAGGGGTCTTGCCCTACTAAGTCAATCGACTTATGAGCCAGGCAGATGGGATCTTCAAAGCAAGAACCTCCTCCGCCCTGTTATGTGATCCTCCCCATTTCCGACTTCGTTTGGCCATCTGCCAAGCTGAGCGAAAACTTTGATTGCCGAGGAAAGATGCTACCTTCTATGTTACTGCGTGAGACAGGATGGCGTGAGCGCTGCTGTGGCACTATGTTTCACCTGGCATCGAGTCGGTCGATGGCTGTGCGCCAAAGAAGACAGAAAAAGCAATGCTGGGTTGCGAGTCTTGTACACACAAGTCCGCCGTACGACGGTGCGCAGTTGCCCAAGGACTGAATGGAATTTCGCTGCAGACGTCCAGTAGTCAGGCCACATGAGGTTTGACATTGTGCTGCCTGGGCGAAGACGGCTAATCATTGTCGCCCGCTGTGACGGGGAAAACAGCCCACTCTTGCCACGACAATTGATGTCACTGTCACAGGATCTCAATGCAGTTTTGCCTGAGCTGAAAGAGAATCTGGACTTGAAAACCGCTGGATACGGCATTGAGGCATTTATTTCAAAGTAGTCCTGCAGTTCTTGGCTGCTGGCCGGATGACACCGGCAGGCCAGAAGTGCTGGCTGATCCGCTCTCCAACATCAGCCTCATCAGTAGCACACCAAGCCGGCAGGGTGACCCTAGCTTTCCGCGTTGACCCTTACCGTCCTCAAAGGCTTCACGTACATGTTAATGAAATTCAAGTATCAGGGGCGAGACCTCACCCGGGCCGGTTAAATGTCGAAAATCGAAAAGACCCAAGCACCCGAGACGTTGAAACGTGGAGATCGGGTCTCCTGCGACCATCCAAGTGCTGGGCGGGATCGATTCACAAGGACTTCAGGGAGTTCATACTAGAAACTTCCATCTTCAGCAAACATTTTATCAATGGCCATTTCCTTATTCACTTCATAATCTATGTATCTGGTGAGAGATCAGTACCGGTCCTATCCCGGCCCGGTCCGGTTTAAAGGTCCCCCCCGCCCCACCACTAGCTAGCTGGCAGTGGGGCCGCTACGGAGCGGCTACGGGCCCGTAAGACCACACCACCGATTCACTTGTCGGAATTACCTGCAGGAAGGAAGCCTGATGTACTCCGTATATGCATCCATAGAAACGCACGTAAAAGTATCCTCGAAGCCGACGGCGCCGGGTTCTTCGCAATATGCTAACTATCGATGGTCAGTTACACCCCTCTCTCATTCAGGTATGTCGGCAACAGACCCCGGCAACTCCCACCAACCGCCGCCAGTCGGGCTGCAACCGCCAACACCAGATGCAGGCCAAGGTTTCCCAGCCTCCTCGCAGCGCATCGGGCCACGAAGAGATGCATACAATTGACGCCGACATCTTCCGATGCCCCGCTAATTGATCCTGCAGCCTGCCGTCGTCCTTCAATGCCCCAAGACCCCGCTACCTGTGCCGCTCTGTCTAAGGCTCATCCCGGTCTGGCGATGGTGGTCTGATTACCCACTTTCTGTACATATTACATGTCCGGCTCGGTTGAGGGGATCATCTCAGCCTACATCAGCACAGAGGACTTCGATTCTTCCGTCAACAACTTTAATAACTCAACCGGTGCAAAGCAATGATGGTAATTAGCTGTGTTTAATCTGATATTCAGAGGTCTAAACTCTATCTCTGGCAAGCAATCGCGACTTGACGTGGGATAGTCCCTAACAAGAAACAAAGATTTTGTCTATATACATATAATATACTTTAGTACCCCTAACCGGGATCCCGGCAGCCGCTAGATACTAGATATTTAGGTACTAAGTTAAATAAATAATAATTTGTCGCTTCTTACTGTTTATCTATATTAACAGTTTAATTTTATAACCGCGCGAAATTTATCTTAGATTTCTGAATTATTTGCTTTTACTGACGCATACATATAAAGGGGAAGTTAAGAGGTAAAGTAGTAAGATATACTTTAACATATAGCTAAGGCGAGTTAGTACCTCTATAAGAATTAATGTATAGCTACGATCTAGGCATCTAAGGGTAATAGATATTTAACTTCTCATAGGAGTTTATATCCGCTATCTAAGTCTAGACCAGGACAGTCTTTACACCCACCGTAATAATAGCAACTAACGACAAAAAAAGTTACATTCGGACTTAATGTTCCCTACAGCTGCAAGATTCCACAGCAAAAACTGGGACAAGAGAATATTAAGTTAATAAAGATAGCATTAGGAATTAATGTCACGTCTGGTGCTCACACCGTCCGTCGACTCCCATGTTTGCTCTCATCTAAATAGACACCGCCTAAGTCTTCACATATCTTCGCAGTATTGCCCCTCCGGACTGGATAGCGACATCTTTGGTAGCAGATCTTTGCTCCTCAGTACGCCCTCCATTCCGCCTAGCTGTCACATCAAGACCCCATGCACTCATCAGGGCATGTCGAAAGGGCGGGCGGAGGGAAAGCCGCTCGGAAGTCGACTTTAACTTGTCACTCCGGTCGTTGGATTATTCCAGGAGAGAGCACGGGGGCAAAGAGGCTTAGACAAGACGAGTACTCCAAACTACTTGGAAACTCGCCCCCGTCTTCCAGCTCCAATATTGTCTTTGACTGCACTTGACAATCACATCCTAGACTTTCCTCCCACGATTACCATGATAGATCCCGTGCCTCAGTGTAGGGAGAAGGCCATCTGCGGCGGATTAAACAACGTCCGTAACGGCCTGCAAATTAGCATGCGGTTGGTGATCGGTAGAGGAATGGGGGTTACATTCTGGTGCATGGTACGAGGACGAATCGGTTCTGGACGGAGGCCTTCTGGACCAAACAAGGAACTGACTAACACAGAAAAGACGCAGTTGGCAGAGACCATCTGGGGCGCAACCGATACCGACGCTATTTGCCTGGACGTATTTTGGGATATCGAGATGCTGGATGAGACAACGTCTGAGCGGTGTTCTCGCTTCCAAATCAAATGCAAATATCAGTTTCAAACTGTTCTTTTAAACTGCAAGACACTCGTGTTAGGAGAAGAGCTTTCCAAGCCGGAGGGCTGAATGGCGGAAACTACATTGGCACCTACCTGGCCGCTGAATATGAGCGGCCAAACTCTTGGGGCATCCGAGAGACAAATGGAAATGCACGCCGCTAAATTTCGCAAGACAAACGCCGAGGTTGAACAACTGGTGAAGACGGGCTACATCAGAGGAAGTGACTGTTGTTATTCATAACTTCCGAGACGTAATAAGCCCCGAGTATAAGGTCACTGGCAACTGAATACCATTCGCAGACCGACTCAATACATTGAGGACCTGCTATTCAATCAGAAAGCGACAGTGCACAATTCTGTTCTCACCAAGAGGCGTAACGTTCAGAGTAGTATTATATACCTCCCTCTAGGTAATGACGTGACACGCCGGGGAGGCTATAAGGTGGGATCTAATGAGTAGTGATACTGAATTCTTATGTCAAGAATCATCCGCTTTATGGTGAATGAAATAATGAAGAACTTGATGTCTCGATGGTTGACTCCTATATGGTTCAGCTTATTCATACTAGGGATTAGTACTTCTTAGTTCTTACTGTACTTTGAGAAACTTAGGCTGTGGGGACACTGGCAACGGAATCCAGCACTGGCAATTGTGCGTTCATTGTAACAAACCAACAGGCCGCCCACATCGCCTCACCGGCATCTGTTTTCGGCTGGTAATGCACACAATCCATCACCACCGGTCTTCCTATCCAATAAGACCACAGTAGCCAAGATTACATGCATGCAGACACATCAGGCTATTCAAGTACGAGGCAGGGCAGACGATAGGTCGATACAGCATCCATAAACGTCCGCCACTGCATCCTGGCATAGGGTGCGGGGTTACAAAAACATAAAAGGTCGCCAATGGGCAGGCACACCCAGGCCAGATGCGACTGATAGCTTCTTCCTCGGACCCCAGAGGCTTTCGTTTCTATCAACACTAGAGCTCCCAGGCCAGGATGCGCTATGAAGCCTTACCGAAAGTCATAGGGCTGTTCGTGGCTCTCTCAACGTTACAAAATGTAGTGGTGGGCAGCGTTGCGACCAGGAGACACCTTGATGCCGTCGCGGAGGCATATGACTACATCATTGTGGGTGGAGGTACAAGTGGCCTTGTGTTGGCCAACAGACTGAGTGAAAATCCCAAAAGTAAGAACTCAGAACTTCGTGAAAGTGTGCTTTATTACTTCAACCATCCCAGAAACCATCTTGGTAGTTGAGTACGGCGATTTTCCGGACAATATCAACGTCACCGTTCCGTTCTTCACCACGTATGACCAATCAGATCTCCTATACGACATCACATCTGTTCCACAGGCCCATCTTGGAAACCGTAGCTCGCGTCTGCGTCTGGGCGCCACGGTTGGCGGAAGCTCCACCGTTAACGGAATGGCTTGGGACCGCGGCTCGGTTGCTGACTACGACGCTTGGGAGGCCCTCGGGAATCCAGGCTGGGGGTGGGAGACATTCTTGAAGTATTTTCGTAGGTCTTCAGTATTCGAACCGCCTGCTGCAGAATACGTCGAAAGGTACGGCTACGAATGGAACGTGGATGCTTACGGGGATGGACCTGTCAAGGTCGGATTTCCGTCATGGCAGTGGCCCGCAACCGGTATGCTTCAGACCGGGTTCACTTGGATGCTAGCAGCTGACAATTACAGATCTCCAGGCGCGCGCTTGGTCCAAGGATATCAAAGTCCCTAAGTTGAAAGACGGGGCGGCCGGCGATAATGTAGGCATCGCCTGGCTACCCCAGAACTCCGGCGGTAAGGAAGCGGAGAGGTCGTCCGCTGAGACGGCATACTTCAAGCCGGCCAGCGAACGCAAGAACTTGCACCTGATCGTACGACATTACGGTGGAAACATCAGGTTCGAGGGAAGATCTACCGCTGGTATCGATGTCATCAGCCGGGAAGGATCCGAGAAGCGGTTCGTTCGATCGAAGAATGTGATCCTGGCTGCAGGAGCTGTAAACACGCCGCGGATTCTTCAGCTCTCGGGGATTGGCCCGCAGGATCTCTTAAGTGGACTTGGGATTGAGATTGTTGTTGATTCTCCTGGTGTAGGGGCCAACTTTCAGGACCACCCGGCTGTGTTCATGGTATATGATTGTGGGTTCGACTGTCAAGGTCAAGACCGAAAGAGCGTTACTAATTACAAGTTGCAGTTACCAACGACACTGCCGTCAACCCGTCACTAATGACCAACGACGCCTTTTACAGCCGATCGTGGGCCGAGTATCAAGACCGTAAAACAGGACCACACACGCACGGCTGGGGAAACAGAGTCGTGTTTGCATCACTGCAGAACCTCGACGATGACTACAAGGCCCTTGCCTCATCGCTCGAGTCGCAAGATCCTCTTCAACACCTCCCAGACATCTACAAAAGAAGTCCAGCACTTATCGCTGGCTACAAAAAGCAGTTGTCTGTTCTTCGAGACCAATTTCTCAACTCAAAAGCAGGCATAGTGGAGTTTACCTTTGGCGGCGCCCAGAATGTTCCAGTGGCACTTCAAAAGCCTCTTTCGCGCGGCACCATTACCATCAACTCCACAAATCCCGACCCTTCCATCGCCCCCCTTGTCGACTTCAACGCCCTCTCCAATCCTATCGACGCTGTCATTCTCACCCGCGCAGTAGCAAAGGCCCGCCAGTTTATGTCAACACCAAGTGTAAGCTCACTGATGGCCGTGGAAGTCATGCCAGGGGTCGGGGCAGCGAGCGACGCCGATATCGAGGAGGTCATGCGGCGCCAGTGGCTGTCTCCAAGCTTCGATCACCCTGTAGGGACAGCGGCCATGATGCCTCGAGAGTGGGGCGGTGTTGTTGATGAAAATCTGAGGGTGTATGGCGTCGAAGGACTTTGGGTTGTCGATGCAAGTGTCATGCCTGTCTTGCCTGCAGCTCATACCCAGGCAGCGGTTTATGCTGTGGCAGAGCACGCAGCAGATATCATCAAAGCTGGAGAAGTATGACTACATGAATGTCTGGGATGGTTTGCTGTTGGTGGAGTTAAAGAAACGGAGGAGAGAGAAAACAAGGAGGACACTGCCTCAGATGCAAAGAAATAGACCGAGGCGTTCTTGCATAGTGTTCCACGATGAGTAGATATGCTTTTATTGGTGACGGAGGCGTCGCTGGTGTTGTTAGTAGTTGTTATTGAATAGCAGGCCGGACTCTGTTAGATAACCCATGACCCCCGGGCAGTTTCCGGCGCCAGCGGCCTGAACAGAGTTATGACCAAAGTCTCCACGTGGCCATTGCCCGTATCCCTACTCTTGGTCCCGGCGTTGCCGTAGTCAAAGCAAAAGCAAGCATTGTGGCGAGTGCCGTCTAAGACTATGTACATGCCTTCCGCCTGGTCACCCCTGACGATTCCGGCCACCGCGATGTCATGGTAGCTCGTACCGGGCGAGAATGAGACTGTACGCTTTTTGGCCGTTCAGATTGACTGATGCCCCGATGGCACGAACAACATCACCGCAGCCGCTTGATTCTGGGCCGCTGAACCCGCCGTGCGGGGCTTGAGTAAGATAGTTGCCACAGCAAGTTAACCGATTGCGACGTAGAGCTCCACAGTTCGGTGAACTCCCGAATCACAACTCTGACTGCTGAGTCCTGACGCACTTCGTCCACACACTCAGACTCAAACATCACTAAGCCGGAATTCAACAGGGGTTCATCAGGTTCTGACGAGTCATGCACCGCGCCCGTAACCCACAGATACCAATGCTTGTTTGGCACGGGACATTTGCTCGCCCGGCACTTATAGCGGATCAATGAGCTTCCAAATTCCCTGATTGGTTGTTGGACACCTCTTCTGCTTGACAACTAAGGCGGCATTGCCACCAAGTTCCCCCAAACCCCACGAGCGATCTTGATTATTTTTATTTTTATTTCTTTTTCTGCGCACAACCAACACAAACGAGCCGCTCAAACGGGCAACAGGTCTGACCGCGCCGCGACCGCCACCAACCACATCCTTCGTCGCTTTTTGAAGTTGTGGGGTTCACTCGTGAATTCAATCGACACTGAGTCGGTTCAATCATCACTGCTTCCAGCAGCGACCCGTTATCGTTCCGCCGCGTCCCGTCCCGTCCCGCCCGTCCGCGTCTCCTCTCGCCTACCCACTCCTCCGCAGACATCGACGCCATGTCGCGGGCGGGGAAGGGCCCCGGGGCCGCAGAAGACGGAACTGATTTCTTGTTTGTCGCGCCAGTCACGCATATCAGCCAGATCAAGAAACCAAGAAACCAACAGGTGCGCTCTCACGCCGCCAAGAACCCGACTGCTCGCCGACAGCGAGTCACACAATACCAGCGCAATCATTCTCCCTATCATACGCACCAGATCCAAATCCGAGCTCAGCCACGGCAAGACAGCATAGACCCCTTTGATACTTTTGTTTCCCCTTTGGCGCGAAACGAAGACAAGCTCATCAAGGTTTGTAAGTGACCCGACCGCAACAGAATTGGTTGGTTACGCATTTACACAACGCTGTCTAACCCCGAATCCGTGCCCCAGTCTTGCAGCATGCCGCGTTACGAAACGTCTTCTTTGTCCCGACTCTCGATGTCGTCGACGTCAACGACGAAAAGAAGTTCTGGAACACCATCACTTCGTCATATGTTACGACTTCCAAGTACGATAAGGGGATGCTGGCTACCACTCTGCTGGTTGCTTGTCGGTATATGGCTGAATGCATGCCTAACTGGAAAGAAAGATTCACGGCAAAGGCGCTGCAGTACAAGAACGAGTGCATGCGTCAGCTCAGCCATAGCGAAGTACCAGGTGACCCCTCGTTGCAGATCATCAAACTGCTAGCCATTGCATCGGAGGAGGTGAGGAAGTCCGAAGACCTTTTAGCGCTCGCCCGCGCCTTGCTGACTCTGAAGCCGTGGAATGCAGGCATGCTTTGGGAATGCAACACTGGAAAGAGAGTATCTTCGATCTGCTGCTACAATCTTCGGAACTGCGGCTGGCCTGCCGGAAAAAACATGCGCAGAGGAGGTGTCCGTATCGTTTGTGCAAGGCTCCGACAGGAAGCCCTTCGGCACGGTGCGCTGGAGAAACCCCCCGAGGGAACCAGTTTTGCCAACTCTCTTGACGAGGCTAGAGGTTGTTTGGGATCTGCAAACGCATCACATGATATCGAATTACTCATATACAGAGAGGAAAGGGAAGGACGCAGCGCAGCGCATGGCTTAATAAAACACAACACCTAAACGTGATAAGTTGTCTTCTCCCTACCCTACAAAGTAACCTAATTACGGCATCTCAGACCTTTCCGTTCTCTCATTAATAGCAGGCATCTCATACACGATCCTCGAACCGTCCGATAGTTCCGAGTGCGCTCCGTAAGGCCCTTGAGGCTGATAGCCTCCCTGATTACCATATGCCCCTTGATGATAGTAGGGCGACCCATGAGGCCTCGGTGAACCCATGGGACCGGGAGATGCGGTGCTCATACTCATATCAGACACCGGTCGCTGGATGCCCGCTCCGTCTGAGTTGGTCGAGGGCGAGTTCGGGTACATTATGTTCTGCTTGTTGTAGTAGTACGGGTCCGGCGATGTGGTTTCCGGCATATGAAGAGCGGGTGGTGGTGGCTGATTTGATCCATCCTGCTGAGGCTGCGGCTTGGCTTGGCGACGGCGGCGCCACATGAAAAATATGGCCGCAAGGATAGCAGCAATGCCGACGACAGAGCCAACGGCGATTCCTGCGATGGCTCCTCCTCCCAATCCCGCCCCCCCTGCTTCTGGCTCGCTCGTCGCGGTGGAGGTGCTTGAGGTGCTAGCATCCGATGCTCGGGTAGGGATTCTCGTGGCTTCCGGCTTTCCCTCCGTGCCGGTGGCCGTGGGAGGCACACTGCCGCTATCGGGGATCTTGCTGGATGCATACATGGCTAAAGGAGTGGAGCCCATGTCTTTGCAACGATTGTTGAGGGGTGGGAGACGTTGTATCGTAAAAGGCCACTCGGACTGTACGGCTTGGACGGTGTTGGATTCGTCGGATGGACAGTTCTTGCCGCATGTATCGGGATGGTTACAAGCCCAGTATCGTGTTGGGCTGTCGTTGTCGTCGTCGTCGCATTGAACAAGACCAACCCATGGTGACTTTCCTACTAGTTGTCAGAATCCAAAAGGATGTCTCCAAGAGGGGGTGGGCAGCAAACCTAAGTCGAGGCGACATTTTTTGGGGCAGTTGTCATCCTGGTACGTCGGGTCGTTGCACCCGTACTGATAGACGTTTCCAGTTGTGTAGTTGAAGCAAGCCTTCTCCAAGCAGGTGTCACCAGCGAAGCAGCACCAACTGGCCCGACCAGAGCCTGCCGCAGTCTCATTGAGACACGGAAGAAGATCTGGGGGCGCGACAGCATCTTTGGTGTAGTAGCACTGGCTCCAGTCCGCCTGTGTCGCGGCGACAGACACCAAAGAAAGAACAATCGTGGGCAGTTTTGGAAGCATTGTGTGTCGATGACCCGACCTGGCAGGCACACGAGACCGGATCCACGTATTGACTTTGGAAACCAAGTGGCCGAGTTGGCTTCGAGAGCGAACCTAGGCAAGGAAGTGATGGAGAGGGGGACAGAGGAAAAGGAAAAGGGAAAGAAGGGAAGAGCACAGGTCAGGGTTGAGGGTGATGATTGCGCCTCTTTGTGCCCCCAAAGATCCCTTTCGTACCCATGTTCTGGTTCGGCGGGCTGACATTTGATCCTTCGTTGGGTGCTCCCATCTCGCCATTTTCCATGACCAACACGGCGCACTAACATGCAAGTTTGCTTACACTCCCAACAGCCAAGACACAGCCTGCTTCATACCCACTACCACCCTGGTTCCAATGAACATAGACTATGTGGAAAGACCCTGTCGTATTACATAGAGAACGGCTGCTGTTGGTCGCAGGATCTGACATAGCCCCAGCCGTTCAACCACACCATCGCGGAAGTGCTGGCCGCCAAGGAGATGCCGGGGAGTAAGATTGACAACAGAATAAGGGATTGGTTAGTATAGAAGGAACGGTTGCTCGTATCTGCGTCGAGGTGGCTCGTTTCTTCTCAGCTTGAACGCTACAAATCCCACCAGGTAGATCTAAGTCAAATGAAATGCTGTGGTACCGTACCCGCGAAGCAGTGGACCTCAAGCACCCACTCCTTCTCGTCTTTCTAAACAGGACGGGCAAGTCGTAATAGGTTGCAGGGGGAAGCTACTGGGAAGAAAAGCCATTAAGCGGCAGTGGTCAGAGCGACCTTAGCGTAGCCCGACACGGCTGGGAGGAAGGGCAGTCTGAGGCTCGGATCCGAACGGATGTCAAACCCAGTTGAGCCAGCCCCAGGGCCTGTAAAGCTCGGTCGCTTTCATCAACTTTCTCTACTTTGTTTCAATACTCGTTTGGTATGTTACATCCTCCCCAGAGCGCGCATCTGCGTCTGTATACACGAGGCGTCCCAGGGCCCTGATATTAAGAGGAAGCGCCAGTATTAAGACTTAAGATCGAACTGGCTCTTCTCAATGTTCAACGAACAGTGGGCGATGGTTAATATCCCCCCCTCCCGAGTTAAGGCGAACCTTAGCAAGGCAGCGGCGTCCCAATAATTCATCAGCCTTACTACAGGCTGTGTTGAGGTGCAGCATAGCTGGTCATTTTTACCCGGCCTCCAAGGCCCAGACGTTGGCCGTTCTCCCGCTTCAGTCCGAGATGTAAATTACCTCTGGCTGCGTCCTCCTCGAGAAAGTAAAAGACTAGAGAGGTAAACACTAACGACTACCTAGCCTGAAGGCGGCTCTATCCCTCACGAACACAACGAGTCTCGCTTCAGCAGTATCGATCAATAACCCCACCCCAATAACCATGGCCTCGCCCAGACCCTCCGGGGAAGAGACCTTCCAATCTCCCCTCCCCACCGGTCCCGCCGTCTTCATCCCCCTGAGCGAAGAGGAAGCCTCGGCGCTTGCCAGCAGGAAGCTTCCCTCGCTCAATTACCGACCGCCCCCGCTATCGACCTGGTACCTCGTCTGCATGATGGGCCTCTTCCTCGTCTTCTTCGGTGGCCTGGTCGCCCTCATGGTGATCGGCCACCGGCAGCCTCACTGGCTGCACTTCGGGTCAACCAGGAGCTACAACCTGTGGTTCTACACGCCGGGTCTCGCCGGCTTCGTGACCACCGTCCTCTGGCGCAGCACCATGCAGTGGTTCAACCGCATCATCCCCTACGCCCGCATGGCCAGCCTCGACCTGCATCGCGAGCCCGGCCGCGATGGGAGCCACTACCACTTGCACAGCGCCGACCTCAATGGCGCACCCCCGGGGCTCATGTGAACCCGGGAATGCTCCTGTTCCTGTGGGGACTATCTCAGCTTCGTCGTCAACTTTGCCAATTTTTCATCTTCATCCTCACCCCCCTCAAGTCCACACTCTTCCGTCTCGTCGAGGACGACAGCGGCTGGACTATCCACGTCTCGCGCCACGTTTGCGCCGGCGGCACCTTCATCTTCGCCTGGTTGTTTATCGTGACCCTCTGCGTCCTCGTCTTCTTCACCAACCACCGTACGGGGCTTCGCTGGAGCCCTACTACGCTGGCCACACAGATATCGCTCCTCCAGAGGTCCAACGTCTTTCACCAGGTCAGCGGCGTCGACATGACGAGGTTCGACTCGCTTCCCCGTGCGGTCCGGGACTGGTACAACCTCGGCTGGGTTCTTCGCCTCGGGTACTGGGGGGAACAGAGGACCAACCTGGTCACGTACGGCGTGCGCTTCATGTCTACCGACCCAGAGATCCCTCTGCCCGACAACGATACGAAGAGGTCTGGTCGGAGATCTCACCAAGACCATGACACCACCGTCTTCCACCCGGGTGACTCAGGCGCCACTGACGACCATGAACTAGGAACCCTCTCCCTTCGCGACTCACAGGACCGAAACGTCACTGAAACGTTCGACCCATCACCACCGCGATCCATCCGAGTCAATCGCCCCAGCAGTCCTCACGATCACGTCCCCACAGGCTCGAGTGTCGAATATGAGTATCAAGAGGCTGACAGGCAAGACTTTCTACCCGAGAAACTGATGCGGGACGACAGAACACGCATTTTCAACCCCTTCCAAATGGATCCCTACATCTTCTTGGTAACCTTCATTGGCATCGGTTCACTCGTTACCGCCACCTTCTTCTGGGCCCGGGGCGACTTGGCCAAGTCATTCCAGCTTCAGATGCTGAAGGACAACTCCCCTGAAGACAATGCGCAGTCAAGCTTCAGCATGTCTTTTCGGGCAGAGCGGTGGCTCCTGCTATATATGCCGCTCGCCCTAATGTTCGGCTCATTCCACATGAGCTTTGTGAGTGCCGACATCTACCATCGAACCATGGCCCCGATCAGAAAGATGACGGGCCGGCTGGCGGACGAAGATCGCGCGCGCATGAGACCGTTCGACCCCGACCCCTACATCAATGGGGCTTCGGCTCGCGACAGCGTGCTCCTAGACTACCTTGCTCTCGACCCTATTAGCTGCGTAGTCAAGGCGGTGATGGAACGGGAGTATAGGATCGCAGTCGGTGTTGTGCTGGCCTCGGTCTCTAACATGCTCTATCTATTACTAGCTCAGCTGTTGCATTTCGACGACAAGGCCGGACAAGGCTACTCGGTGAGATTCAATCTCCGTGTGTTTTACGCCTTGTACATCATCCTCGTCATATACTGCGCGAGTATCTAGATTCTGTGGCCCCGAGGACCCATCCGGACATGTTAAGTGCTGTTCTCGCTGATGGGCACGGCAATACTCGTGCACTAGAGCCCAATACTGCTGTGCCCCGAGTTCTTTTGCGAGCCGCACTTCGCTCTCGAGGAGGCTCAATTCCAGGCGTAGATTCTACTCGCTAACTGTGTCCACGTGTATAGTGTGTATATGGGTATAGATAGTGAGACCTACGTCGGGGTAACTATAGACTATATTATAGAAGCCTGGCCTCTATATATAATATTAAACCCTAAAGTAATAAATATTATTAGTTAACTAAGGATTATAATAAAGCTTTAAATACGGATTATATAATATAGTATTTATTATAATATTATTTTTTATATAAATAATATATTTTAATTATAAGTACTTAAGAATAAAGTAATTAGTATATTAAACTAGTATAATAAAGGGGTTAAGGCTATAGAGTAGACTATATATAGGGACTAAGTAGATAAGTAGATAAGTATTACAACCTATTAGTTAGGAATGGTAGCAGACTTTACTTATAGAGGATTAGTAGTTAAAAGAATAATAAGAGACGTAATTAATATAGAATATAGAACGACTCTTTAAAAAAGGAAGAACTATAATATAAGTTATATATAAATAAAATAAGGTACTAAGTAGCTATAGTTAAAACTAAGTACTTAGTAGTAATTACTAAGTACTTATTAGTAATTACTAAGTACTTACTTAACTAGTATTATACTTACTACTATAGTATAAATAAAGGAATAGGACTTATATATAAGTAGGACTTAAGTACTTTAAGTCCTCTTTTTATAGTTTTTTAATTATTAACTTTATATTAATTTTTAAATACTTTTAACTCTTTAGTAGTAACTACTATAACTCTTTTATTAAATACTTAAACTAATTACTTAAGTACTTTAAATTTTTAGAATTTCTTTAGTACTATATAGTATTATTTATAGTATTAAGCTTTAGCTTTTATTAATATAAACCTTACTATTAAAAGACTAGTTATAATATTTTAATAACTTCTATTTAATAAATTAACTTTTAATACTAACTAAATAGTATTTTATAATATTTTTAGTTAAAATACTTAAAGTAACTCTTACTTTATTTAAATTCTTTAATAAATAAGTTTATAATTTTATTTAAGAGTTAAGAAAATAATATATAAAAAATAATAAAGATAAAATTAGTAATAATAACCTTAATAAGTAGTTTAAATAAGTATATTATAATATTAAATAACTTTAAAAAATATTTAATAAATACTTTAAATAAATAAAAAAACTTTAAAATACTATATAATAAACTAATAAATATACTTAAAAAGTTAAAAACTAAAATAAAACCCTTTATATTATTATTTATATTATTAAAATACTTATTTATAATAACTATAAAAAACTTAAATTAAACTTACTTATTACTTATAATAAAACTTTTAAATAACTTAAAGGATTTTTGATTTAAGTTAAAAACTATTAAAGCTTTTATTATAATAGGAGTTTTACTATCTGGGCGACCCCCTTTAGCTATTTAAGTAACCCCCTACTTTTTAGACTAATCAACTCTTTATATTACTCTAAGTACTACTCTAAGTACTACTCTATACTATACTCTATATAGTACTCTTTGTAGCGCTTTATGTAGTATTTTAAAAAGGGCTTAATTACTTAATTACTTAATTATTTAATTACTCTAGCTTTAGTAATAGCTTTAGTAAGGGCTTTAGTAACGGCTTTAATTAATATAAGCTTTAGTAATAGCTTTAGTAATAGTAACGGTTTTAATTAAAGTGGGCTTTAGTAAGGGCTTTAGTAAGGGCTTTAGCGATGGTAATAGTAACGGCTTTAATTAAGGTAGGCTTTAGTAAGGGCTTTAGTAAGGGCTTTAGTAATAGTAATAGCTTTAATTAAAGTAGGCTTTAGTAATAGCTTTAGTAATAGTAACGGCTTTAGTAATAGTATAGTTTAAATAGTTTAAAAAGTAGGGGGTCGCTTGGATAGTTAAAGGGGGTTGCTTAGATAGCAAAACTCTATAATAGTTTTAAAAATAATACTAAATAAGTTATTTATACTACTACGTTTTTTTAAAAACGCGCTCTTTAGTAAATTAAACTTTTTTAAAAATAGTTCTTTAAAGTTAAAACTTTAAATAACTATACTACTAAAGTTAAAAATATTTTTTTAACTTTTAATAAATTTAAATATACTTTTTAAATTCTATTTTAAAACCCTAACTAAAAATAATAAATAAAATACAACTTTACTATACTTAAAAAAACTAAATTTATAACTTACTATACTACTAAATTTTAATATATTAGTATATAACTAAACTTTATTAAGGAATTTAGAATTTTTATATTTTATTAAAGCTTAAAATTTATTAAAATTAACTACTCTAAAGACTTTTTTTAGTATATTAAACTTATAATTAAAATTAATAACTATTTATAAAAAGAATACTATAAAAAAGAAGAATAATAACTTAGTACTAATTTTAATAAAAAATACTAAAAACTACTATAATAATTTTAGTACTATAATTAAAAACTATAGCCTTAATAAAGTAACTAACTAAACTAGAATAATAACTAATAAAGTACTACTTATAAATATTATATAAGCCTTAGAATAATAACTAATAAAGTACTACTTATAGATATTATATAAGCCCTATAAACTTTAATACTACTAAATGATAAAAACTTAATAAAAAACGTACTTTTAAGTACTATAACTATAATAAACTAAAATATATAGTTAAAAACTACTATTAATTTAAAAAATAGTAATTATAACTAGTTTTAAAAAGTAAGTAACTTAATACTACTTTTAAAAAAAAGTATACTAAGTTTTTATAAATAGTATATTATAATAATAAGTATACTATTTATAGAAGTAGTAAGAAAAATATAGAATAGTACTTAAAAAATATAAATTATTTTAACTATAATACTACTTATATTAAAAAAATACTTATAGTAGTATATTAAGTACTTTATTAAAAACTAACTTAAAAAGCTATAGAGTAACTAAAAAATATAAACTTATAATAAGTAAATTATAACTTAGTAATACTTAATAATAAAGAAGTTAAGTATAATAATAAAGTTATTATTAAAAAACTTAATACTATAATTAAAGATCTTTATTATACTACTAATATAAAACTTAATGAAAACTATATAAAGTATATTTAAATACTACTTATAAAGAAAAATAAAAGAATAATAGTATGTACTAATTTACCCGTACTTAAATAGTTATATACTAATAATACTAAAAAATTAAAAAGAATTATAGTATATCCTAAAGTCTAGGAAATACTATATAAATTAAATATACTCTATAATTTAAATAAACTTTATAATATTACTTAATAATGTACTTAAAATAAAATTACTTAAAGGGCTTTATTTAATACTTAAGACTTAGGCTTTAAAAAAGAACTTTTAATATAAAAAAAAGAATAAAAGTATTTATTATACATCCCCCTAGATAATAACTAATAATAAATTTTATTCTATAAAATAAACTTTATTAAAAAAATAGAAAAATAATTACTTAAAGCTATATTAAAAAACTATAAGTAGTTAAATATACTATATAAATAATACTAGAATATCTTTTAAATATAGTACTTAAAAAATAAATACTAACTATACTTTATAAAAAAACTTAACTTATAATTCTTTTTTTTTAAAAAAAAAGAAGTACTATATAAGAATATTTACTTTATTTAGGAACTTTATATATAGAGTATTTAGGAATTTAGGAAACTTAAAAAATAGTTTTTAAGCTTAACTTAAACTTCCTAATATAATACTTATATAAAAAAGGTATAAACTAGTAAAAGTACTATATTAATTAGTACTAAGTTTACTATATTATTAAAGTATAAATATTTAAAAAAAAGTAACTTTAAAAAGAAAAAGGAACTAGTTTTATACTACTCGTTCTTAATATTAAGAATATACTTAAACTTAATAAAAGGTTTAGGTAAAAAGATAAAAAACACTACTTTAAAAGAAACTTAAACCCTTAACCTTTAGACTTAAGAAATAAAAAGTAAAAAGTAAACTACTATACTAAGCTACTACTACTATATTTTTAGTAGGAGTAACTAGCTTTTTAGTAGTTTAGATTAGTATAATTTATATATATATACTTAATAGGGCTAACCTAAGTAGCTAAATCTTAACTTATACTTAGTTAAGTACTAGTACTAGTATATAAAATACTAGTTTAATTAGTAATATAGTTAGTTTATTATAGTAGTTTCACTAGTAAACTAGTACCCTATTAGTAATAAACTAGGCTTATTATAGTAAGGACTTATTTTTTAGTTAGTATATAAAAAGGTATATAAAAAGGAAAAAAAAAAGTCTATATAAGTAGCTATTTATTCTTAGTACTTTAGAATAAAAGAAGTAAGTAATTATAATATAATATAGTTAACTACTACTATTTTACTTAATTAAATTATATAATTCTATAGTACTCTACTTTTTTTTTACTTTTACTTATCCTACTAAGCTTAAAGTAGCTTTAGTTTATAAAGGCTATTTTAAGTATAAACTTTACTTTTACTTCTTTACTTTTAGTAGTTATAAGTCTAGCTACTTAAACCTTATAACTAACGCTACTTTACTTAATTTAAATAAAGCCTTATTTATTAAAACTAGCCCTAACGGCTTAGTTAATTATAGTAATCCCTATATAACTTTATTTTAATATTAACTCTACTAACTAAATCCCTTTTAAACTAAAAATTAACTAATTCTTAACTTTTTTAAAAGCTTTTTAAAAATTACTTATACTATTAAAGGCTTTAAATCTTTTTATTATAACTAACTTTATACTATATATACAGAAGATAAAATATTTACCTTTTTTTATATATTTTTTTATTAAAACTCTTTATTTACAGATTCTATTTAATATAACTAACCCTCTTCTTTTAATTTTACTAACTCTATTAATAAAGCTACTTCTATAGTAGCTATTTAATTAACTTTTTAAACCTTAAAAACTTAATATTCCTTTTTATTCTTTAGATTTTTTTATTATTACTAGAGTTTTTTATACTCTAAAAAAGTTTTTTAAAGACTTTTAAGAATTTATTAATTTTAAATCAAGAAAAATGGTTCTTTTAAGACTTAAAACTCCTTTTTAAGTCTCTTAGTTACTACTTAGTATAACTATATACTAACTAAACTACTTTTTTTTTAGATTTTTATTTAAGTTAATAGAAATTCTATTTATTTAATAAATTTAAGTGTTTTTTAATTACTTTAAAATAAAAAAGTATATCCCTTATTTTATAAGTAGTATAAACTACTTAGTATAGTTTACTTATTTTAAAGTTTTATTTATTAATAAAAATATAAAAGTTCCTTTTAACTCTACTCCTTATAATAACTAACTCTTAAAAAACTTTAAAATATTAGTTTATATAAAACTATTAATTAAGAATAGTCCTTTTAAAGTTATAAAAAACTATAAAATAAACTTTAAAACTTAAAATAAACTAAAGGATCTATATAAACCTAAAAGCTTTACTTTTAAGTACTTAACTTATAAAAAGTTCTTTAATACTTCTTTAGAGAATTTCTTTACTATAGAGAATTACTTAAATAAAGTAAAAGAACTTATAGATACTTTAGCTTTAAAAACTATAGCTTTACTTAAATAAGTTACTATAACTTAAGTTTTAAATAACTTAAATAATAGTTATAAAGGTTTTATAATTAATATAACTTAAACTTTTAAAAAAGAATTCTAAATTTTTTACTATAAAGTTTCTATTTATAAATCTTATAAATAAAGTAAAAAAAAGGGAACTTTTAAAAATACTCTATTAGTTAAATAAAAGTTTTTAAAATTTAAAAAACTTTAAAAGAAGACTAAAGGGGTATACTATACTTACTATAAGTTTAAAAACTATAAAGTTAAGAATTATTCTTTTTTATACTTTAATAAAACTTTAAGAAACTAGAAAAAGAAATAAAAAGTTACTAAACCTAAACTTAATAAAGTTAAAAAGGCTTTAAAAAAGCTTAAAAGGCTTTAATAGTTAAAAAGGCTCTATTTATAGACTCTTTAAACTCTAAAAACTCTATTACTTTTAAAACTAAAACTAAAAAAGTTAATACTTTTTAACTAAACTTTATATATATAAATAATAAAGTTAAAGAAAATATAAAGTAAGAAAACGTAAGTTTAACTTTTAATAAACTTTATAATTACTCTACTAAATAGCTTATAAGTACTTTAATTTAAAGAATTATTAATAGTATAAAATATAGAAATTCTAAAGATAATAGTAATACTTTTTATTTAAATATAAAGGGTACTATTTATATTATAAATAATAAATCTTTATTTATTAAAACTTTTTTTATAAATAAAAAGGTTAATTAAAGAAAAGTAAACTTTATAACTATCTTTTTAATAAGTATAGTTATTATTAAATCTCCTTTATTAAATAAAGTCTTTATATTAAAAAACTACTATTATATACTTAAGTTAAGTATTAACTTACTTAGTTAAAAGTAACTTAAGTATTATAGTTAAGCTAAACTAGTAGTAAAAGCTTTAGGTTAAGCCTAGAATAGAGTTAAAAGGTAAATAAGTATTAATAATTTTATTATATATAGTTAGTTATTTTAAACTAAAGATATAATGAATTATAAAAGAAGAAGGAGTAACTAAAGAGTATAACTTAAACTATAATTACTTACTTTAGTATAAAAGTACTAAACTATTTAGTTTTATATTCTTTTTATAGTTTATATATATTTTACTTAAGTTATTATTTTTAGTAAACTTAAAAATATATTATTTACTATAGCTATTATTATTACTAATAACTATAATAAAAACATTTTAAGTATTTAGTATTAAATAACGTTTTAAGTAAAATATACTTTAAGTAGTAAATAATAGGAATAGTAAATAGTAAAACTAAGAAATTATACTTTAGGTATAATAAGTATATACTAAACCCCCGTTTAATAAAAAAAAGCACTACTTTAAACCTACGTTTAATTAAGTAAAGTACTATATTAAACCCCTATTTAATAAAAAAAAGTACTACGTCCTTTTTTTTTTTATACTAAACCCGTATTTAATAAAAAAAAGTACTATATCCTTTTTTTTTATACTAAACCCGCGTTTAATAAGAAAAAGTACTACGTCCTTTTTTTTTTATACTAAACCCCTATTTAATAAAAAAAAGCACTACTTTAAACCTATATTTAGTAAAGTAAAGTACTATATTAAACCCGTATTTAATAAAAAAAAACACTATATCCTTTTTCTTTTATACTAAACCCCTATTTAATAAAAAAAAGTACTACTTTAAATCTATATTTAATTAAATAAAATACTATATTAAACCCCTATTTAGTAAAAAAAAGTACTATATCCTTCTTTTTTATACTAAACCCGTATTTAATAAAAAAAAGCACTATCTTAAACCCGCGCTTAGTAAAGTAAAGTACTATATTAAACCTCTATTTAGTAAAAAAAAGTACTACTTTAAACTTATATTTAGTAAAGTAAAGTATTATATTAAACTCTTAACTATAAGTCCCTTAAAACGAGGTAATTAGTATAACGGGTTAGTGTAATAGGGGGGTTAGGGCTATAGAGTGGGCTGTGTATAGTAACTAGGTAGACGGGTGGGTGAGCTAGTGAGCTAAGTAGAGGACTAGGTTGTATACTAGCCTGTAGACTGGCTTAGAAGTTATTTATTTATCCTCTCTATACGTACGTTAAGATATAACTTAGTAAGGTAAGTAAGTAAACTAAGAGGAGGAAAAGTAAGGCTTTATAAAAGAGATAAATAAATAACTAGTTAGTAAAAAGTTCTATTTAAGTAAGTTAATTAAAGTAAGTAGGTTTAGTAAGTTAATTTAGGGTACTACTAAAAAAAGAACTTTAGAATAACTTAGTATAGTAGCTTAGCTCTATACTAAATAGGAGTAGTAATATAATATAAATAGCTATACTTAAGTACTTAGAGGTACTAAGTAGTAGAGTCTTTTTAATAAAAAACTATAGAATAAAGTAGTTTACTAGTAGCCTACTATTAAATAGATAAAAATAATAAAGTAACGTAATATACTATACTAGAGTATATAGAAGAACTAGTTAGTAGAGCCTTTTAATAGAGAACTATAGAACGAAGTGGTCTACTAGTAGCCTATTGTTAAGTAGGTAAAAATAGTAAAGTAATGTAATATACTATACTAGAGTATATAAAGGAACTAGTTAGTAGAGCCTTTTAATAAAGAACTATAGAATAAGGTGGTTAATTAGTAGTCTGCTGTTAAGTAGGTAAAAACAGTAAGGTAACGTGATATACTATATTAAAGTATATAAAGGAACTAGCTAGTAGAGCCTTTTAATAGAGAACTATAGAACGAGGTAGTTAACTAGTAGCTTATTATTAAGTAAGTAAAAATAGTAAGGTAATGTGATATACTATACTAAAGTATATAGAGGAACTAGCTAGTAGAGCTTTTTAATAAAGAACTATAGAACGAGGTAGTAAAAACGGATAGTAAAACCTACTACTACCTACTAATAAGCTAACACTCTAAGTACCTACGTTTAGGTAGGTAGGTCTAAGTAAGCTAGTATAGTCTATATTTAAAAGAAAAACCCTAGAATAAAGTAGTATATAAGGTTAGCTTTAGGTAAGTAAAAATAGTAAAGTAACGTAAGTAGCTAACCCTAAGTACTTAAAAAAGCAAGCTAGTATAAACCCTAGACTTAATAGCCTCCTATTAAACTAACTAGTATAATAGTTTAATTCGTTTAAGTAAAAACAGCCTACTAGTGCTATAAAGTATTCTAAGACCTATACCTTAAGGAAAGGTACTAAGTAGGGATGTCCTACTTAACTCTAATTATTTAAAGCTATAGGTATAAGTAACTTAGTATTCTACTTAAGAGTATAAAAAGAACCCTTTATAGTTAATTACTTTAAACTTATTAATATAACTAACCCTTTAGGTCCTTAGGTCCTAAGTAGCTTAGGCTATAGAAAAGATTAATACTCCGAGGTAGGGTACTAAAGAACCCTTCTTTAGGACCCTAGGTTACCTAGGTTAAGTAGGAGTTCTTTATTCTTTAAAGAGTACAGATATCCTACTTAACCTAGACTACTTAAAGCTATAAGTAAAAGTTATTTAATACTTTACTTCGGAATACAGAACCTCTACTTAACCTATACTACCTAGGGTTCTAAGTAAAAGCTATTTAATATTTTACTTAAGAGTATAGAAACCCTAAAACTAATTATACTAAGCCTATTAGTATATCTAACTACTATATTTTATAGTTATAGGTTATTTAAGCTGTATAAAAGAACCCTTTTTTAAGGGAGGGTACTAAAAGGGCTATTCTTAAAGTTTTAAGTAGTTAGGGCTAAGTTAAAGCTTTATTATTATATAGCTTTAACTTAATACTATTTACGTAGTATTGTAGTAGGGATAGGCTATTTACTACTTCTCCTTAAAGTAGTGCTTTTTTATAACTAACTATACTAAGCCTACTAACTTAGCTAACTAACTATAAGCTAGGCTATAACTAACTACTAGTAAGAGTCCTTAACTAGTACTTAGGGGGTATAAAGAGTATACTATTACTCTTTACTATAACTTATATTAAAGCCCTAGAACTCTAAAGTAAAGAGTTTTAGAATAAGTTATAAAGTATAATAATAAAAAGTATTTTAAATAAGTATACTATTATAAACCCTACTAACTAGATAAGGCCTAGCTGTATAAATCCGAATAAATAAAAGGAAAGCTATACCGCTGAAATAGAGTAAAGATATATAAGTTTAGGGTATATATAAAAGTAGTTATTAACTATATAGTAGGTAGCTAGGTTCGACCTAATTAAGTCCCTTAACTATACTATAAGGATTATAAGTAGCTATAGTACTATATAAATAAGTAGGTATTAAATATTTAAAATAAACTCTAGTTAGGTATTATACTATAGGTGCTAAGGGTGTACAGTAGTAAAACCGTTTTATAAAGCCACTCTAGCTATAAGGACTAATAAATATTAAACCGGAATAGAGTTTAAAGGACGGTAAGGTATACTACTAAAAGCCTATATAGGCCCATCCTAAGCCGACCCTTATAAAGAGATTTAAAAAGTTAAAAAAAGCCTAGAACTTTTTAATTTTAAATTAAATAAATAAAGTTAAAGTTATTTTACTAAGTAGATCTACTAACTTATAAACTAGGGCCTAATCTATTAGTTAGTGTTAAATTATTATAAAAGAAATGGGTTAGTAAGTAGATAAGTTATAAATTTTGGCCCCCTTTAAGTACTACCTAAACTTAAATAAATAAGGCCGGAGTATAATACTGTAAAGGGCTTTATGTTTAATACAGAACTAGCTTACTAGAGAGACACTATAGGGTATAAGGACTAGAAGAAAGACTATACAGGCAGTAAGGCCTAATAGTAAGCTCTTACTAATATAAAAACCCCCTATTTAATAGTCTACTCTAGGGCTAGCCTATTAACTATTAATAGTAACGTAAAAGTAGGTTAAGATAGTATTAAAGTTAACTGCTGTAGAGTCTACCCGGGATTGCTCTTGGGTTTTATTCCGGTATAAGTATTACCCTTCTACGGGTCTAGTTATTAGTTAGTATATTACCTAAACTGCTTATTAAGTATACAATAAGTAATATTTCTAGCTACTAGGCTATAATATAAAGGGCTGTGGCGTTTTACTATTTAATTTAAAAAATAGAATAAGTTTATCTAGGGTACTATACTAACGTCTCTATAGTTGGTTGTATTGCTATATAAACTATTTTTTAGCTGGGTAGTAAAAAGAAACTAAGACTAAGAGGTTTAGTTAGAATCCCTAGACTAATACTTAAAACTCTTAACTTAAAGTACTACTTATTAAACTAGTCCTTAGTAAATAAAAATATCTTTAGTAAATACTTTTATAAATAGTAATACCTAGGAGGTTTAAAACTCTTACTTTTCTTATTACTAGGCGTATCCTACTTTTAAATGTTTTTATAATAAGTCCCGTTATAATATTTATATTAACCCGTAGGTTTAAGTAGAGTGCTATAAGAAACTATATCCTAAGTGGATATAAACTACTAAATCCCGGGTTAGTATAACCTTTAGTACTAGTAGGTATAGTTATTAAGAAAAAAATATATAGGACTTACTTAAAAGACTAACTAAGCTAGGAAAGTATTTTAAAATTATTAATGTAATTTAGTATAAGTGTCTTATAGTAATAAAAGTATCCCTTTTTAGTACTGGGCTTAAGATTATTTATATAGTAGCTTTCTACTTAGAGGGACTACTAAAAACAATAGAGCGTAGAGGATAATAGCTTACTACTTAATACACCGTACCTACTAAGTAATAACCTAGATAAGTACTACTTTTATTTTATATATAAAGGGCTGTATAGTATTTTACTAACGTGTTTCTATCCTGGGCTAGATAGAGATTTAGTATTTTAGTAGCTTAAATTTAGTTTTAAGTTAGAATTTAGAATGTATATAGAAACTAGTTAGTAAGCTGGGTAACTAAATAGTTATACCCCTATAGTACCTATTTAATATTCTATTTAGCTATTTAACCTTTTTAAGGTTTTGTTAGTAATAGAAGCTTTTATTCTTAGTTAGTACGGCCCTTTAGTACCTATACTATAACGTTTAACTTAAAAGGAACTAGGCCCTTTATAACCCACTATAAGGTCCTATAACGCCGCGTATATTAGCTAGTGGTTCTTTACTCTTACTACTAAGCTATAAAGCTCTACTATTACTAGTAATTAGGCTTAGTGATATGGGTAAGAAGTCTGTTATAGCCTATAACCTTAGTACTAGTTTAGCGACTTAGGGAAGCCCTACTAAGGTTAAAAGTAGTAGCTATAGTAGCTAGTAAGAGTTATAATTACTAAAAAGAAAATATAAAAGGGGTTAAAAGACCCCTTCTGTAATATTATTTGTTTTAATTAAAGCTAAGGCTAGTAGTTAAGTAATAAAGTAAAGTTTATAAATAGTTAAAATAAGGGGGGCTAAAGTTTATAGAATTAATTAATTATTACTTATATACTTAGGCTCTACTAAAGAAGCGTTTTACTACTCCTAGAGTAAGGCCTAGCTACTTTTTAGTAGTTATTACTCTATAACCTAAAAGACTAATTATAGTAGCCTATACTATTTATAACGAATTTAAACTTATAAAATAGTATTTAACTTTAAAAGGTACTTACTTTTTACTTTAAGTAGTATCTACCTTTTACTCGACTTATACTAGTAAACTTAGGTAGAGTTGTTAAAATACAGTATATATAATTAAAATCTAGGGACTACTCCTCTACTTAAGTACACTAGAGTAAAGTGTTTCTTTAGACGTATAAAGTACCTATAAGATAAACCTATAAGTACTAATTATAAGTAAGATCTAGGAACTACTCCCCTGTATTAGTATACTAAAGTAGAGTGTTTCCCTTACCTAACTATTATACTATAACTTAATTATTACTTACTAAACTAAAGCCGCCCTTTTAGTAAAAGAGCCTTTAAGCTATAAGTAACTAGGGCCTACTAAAAAGTAAATATCGCCCCTATAACTCTAGTACTAATCTATAGGTATAAGTAATAGATTCTAAAAAAAAGCTTTAACTACTTTATAATAAAGTTACTACTAGAGTATCCTTTTTAATTTCTTTTTCTCTACTATAAAGTGTTCCTTTAGTAGGTACTACTACTTATCTATACTCCTAGAAAAGCTACTTAAATAGTAAACTAAAAACAGAATTACAGGCCTAAGGGCTATACTTAAGGGTACTATATACGTTCTAGGTCCATACTACTATTACTAATAAGTGAGTTAAATCCCACTAAGTATTATAACGCTTTAGTATACCTAAGTAATAATAATAAACTAGCCTAGTAGTATTGCCTACTTCTATAGTAGTATTACCTACTTCTTTTATTAGTACCTTAACTATAAAGTATAGCTACTATATAGGACTAAGATCCCTTACTAGAAACGGCTTTACTATTACTATAAAAGGCTCTCTACTAGTACCTCTACACTTTAACAGCTCTTTTAATTAATAAAAATATCCTTAGTAAATACCTTTACTAATTAGTCGCGCTTAGTAGTTAGGAGTTAATTACTTTTATTCTTTTTAGGCTTATTTAGCCTATAAGTATCTTAAAGAACCTACTAGTAGGTATATAAACTAACTAGACTTAAAAATAAGGACTCGGGTTAAAGCCTTTTCTATTAGTATACTATAGTTATTTAAGCCTCTAGGGTGTTACTGTTTAAGTCTTTTATTTTTTTTAAAATAAAGGCTCTATCTAGGTTACTAGTACTCCTTTATAAGTAGGGTTTACTAGCTTACTAGGAAGGGTATACTCTAAATAAGTATACTAAACTATACTAGGCCGGCGTTACTTTTAGCCCTAAGGGCTGTAATAGTTTTAATTCTTTTACTAAGTCGGTTAGTTACTTAATACTAAATATATCCGCTTGTTCTATCTTTTTTATAGTTACTTATAATTACTAGTAGAATTACTTAGTAAGTCGTTGTTTACCTATAAAGGGTACTTAGGGCTATAAGTAGTACTTAATAGAGTTAAACTACACTATTACTAAAGCCTTAGCTAGGGCGCTACTAAACATAACCGTAGTACCTTTAAGGCCCTAAAACTAACTTAACCTACTTTACTACTATACCTTTAGCCGTACTAAACCCCCCTAGAAGAGAGTTTAGTAATTAGTATACTTAAAAGGGGAGACTTACCCTAGTGCTTTAGTTATTTAGTATCTATAGCTAAGAGTTTATTCCCTATTACTTAGTATATAGTTAACTAGTAACTAGTTGTTTATAGAGTTTATTAGTTAAGTATTAAAAGTATAAAGCCTAAAATCCCTTTTTATTAACCCTAGTTTAGTAGTCCACTTTAGTAGCCTCTTTTATAAGAGTTAATAATAGTTAACCCTACTACTAAACTAAAGCTATAGGGACCTATAAAGTCGCTATAGTAGGTCTATACTATTATTTTTATAATATAGGACGTTTATTATAACTTTAAACTACTCTCCTTACCTACTAAAGGGCGGGGTTAATATAGCTTTAATAGGGGATACCCCTATAAATACTTATACTATTACCTAAGCCCCCTTACTATATAAGTACAGTTAATTAAAGTACTAGTGTACTTAGTACTGTTGTGTCCTCTATAGGGCCCTCTTTTAGTAGGTTAGAGCTTTTGTAGTTACTTTATAGTAGCCATTATTACTCCTCTCTATAGACCTCCTAATACCTTTTCTAATAAAATTCTATTATATAGTATTTTTACTTAATTTTTTATTTCTTAAAAAAAAGATTAGTATAGTAAAATAAAAAAATTAACTTATACTTACTAAACTACTAAAAGAGTCCATACTCCTATACTATTTTTATTACTTAAGTTATTTCGGGTTAAGGTTTAGAGAAATTTAAATATTTTTATTAAGTTATTTTCAATAAAACGTTTATTTAAACTATATATAAGTATTTTTATTAAAATATATTTTAATTTTTAAGTAAAGTATAATTATTTTTATTATTATTATAATAGTAAGTTTTATAATATAATAATATTAATTATTATATTTATAGTAGAGCTAAGTTAGTAGTAGGAGCTTTAGGTTAAGTTTAGAATAAGTTAGAAAGGTAAGTAAGTATAGATAATTCTATTATAAATAGTTAGTTATTTAAGCTTAAGATATAATTAATTATTAAAAAAAAAAGAGTAACTAAAAAGTATAACTTTTACTATAATCCTTTACTTTAGTATAAAAGTAGTATACTTTTAATTTTTATATACCTTTTATAGTCTATAGGTATTCTACTTAAGTTATTATACTATAGCTACTATAGTTTCTAATACTTATAATATAAATATTCTAAGTATATAGTATTAAATAACGTCTTAAGTAAAATATACTTTAGGTAATAGATAATAGGAATAGTAAATAGTAAAACCGCGATATTATACTTTAGGTATAGTAAGTAGAATAGTATAATTAACTCTTAATTTTAGGTAACTACTACTATTATAAAATATTAGTATACTAAGTCTAAAACTAAAAATACTCCTTTTAATTAAATAAGTCTATATACTATAGTAGTATATAATTGTACCCTTTATAGACTAAGTAGGTTTTTAAATAAGTTAGTACTTTTTACTAAAGTAAAAATAAAACCCTTAAAAGTAAATTTCTTTTTTAGTAAAAGATACTAAGGGTAATAAATAATAGAAATAGTAAATAATAAATATAGTAAATTTAGTATAGTATTTCTTATATTAAGTTAAGTAATATACTATATTAAACTTATATTTAGTAGAGGAAAGTACTAGGTCCCTTTTTTTATACTAAACCCGTATTTAATAAAAAAAGGTACTAAGTCCTTTTTTTTATACTAAATCTGTATTTAGTAGAAGAAGGTACTACGTTATTACAACTAGCCTTTTAATAGTAAAGTTTATATTAATAGAAGCTAAGGTTTAACACTAATAATAGTACTTATAGGTACTAAAGGGATCCTAAGGGTTAAGGCACTTAAGTAATTAATCTAAGTATCTAATAAAAGGGTCATAGTAGTTACTACTAAAAGGCTAAAAGTATCTAAAAATTAATACAAAGTTAATAACTAAAAAACTATAAAAAATAGGGCTTAAGAGTACTTAAGTCCTATTTATATATAAGTCCCGTTTTCTATAAATATATTTCTTTATCTTTAGGACTAATATTAGGTATATTAGTTTATTACTATAGACCGCCCTTAGTGTTATTAGTCCTACTCCAAAACTACTTATTATGTATTAGTCCTTTTTATTATTATATAACTTATATCCTAGTTCTTCTATTCTATAGAGTTATTATATTAATATAAGTTAATATACTTATTTAACTACTAAGCCCCCTATAGAGTTATTATTAAAAGTCTATTAACTAATGGGTTATAATATTAGTTCTTTTTTTAAAAAGTCTTATCCTTAAAACCTTATTATAAGTAGGTTATTAGTCCTAGGTTAGAAATCTATAATTATACTTCTTTATTTTTTATAATACTAATACTATATTAAGTTATATTTAAAAATTAAAATTATATTTAATTATAATTAAAAATTATAAAAAAGCCATACTTATTAAATATATAGAGTCTTAATTAATTAATAGTAATATACCTTATACTTACTATTTCTATATAAAAATTCTATATCGTTTTAGTAAAAAGTCTACTTATTATTAGACTTATATTACTATAAAGAAGCTCTATAATAGAGTTTTAGTAGTATCTACTTATGGGTGTTTTTTTTTTTTTTTTTTTTTTTTTTCTTATACTTATATTTCCTAGTACTAATTCTTTATACAGTATAGAAGTTAAATTCTTAATAAAAGGAGTAGAATAAAAAGGAGAAAAAGGCTAGTAAAGAGCTCTTAGTGCTTTATTATAAATTTACATACTTATAATCCTAGATAGTAGAAGTAGTAAGTTATTTAAGTTGTATTTATACAATTTAAAAGAAAGTTTATAAAAAACAAACTAAAGCCTTTAAGTAAAGTATATAAAAAGTTAATTAAAAAAATAGGGTCCTTTTTAATAGTAATTTATTATTAGTATTAAATACTTATAAAGAATTTATAGTAAGTAATTTTTAAGTAGTAGGTTTAAAAAACAAGCCACCTTAGTTAGTATTTAAGTTTAGTAATAACTTTACTAATTTAAATCTATTAGTTAATAGTGTATTAATAAAGAGTTTTTAGTTTTATTCTAAACTAAGTATTCCTAAGTAAAAAAACGTTTATTTTATTTTAAGTCCCTTAATTAGTTAAATTTTAAGTT
The DNA here is from genome assembly GCA_027406025.1 of Colletotrichum musae. NCBI lineage: Eukaryota > Fungi > Ascomycota > Sordariomycetes > Glomerellales > Glomerellaceae > Colletotrichum > Colletotrichum musae. The sequence continues at coordinate 6,514,796 of JANVYC010000003.1, forward strand.
AAAGTATAATAATACATAATTTATCTACTAGTATTTTTATAATTAATATATATTATCGTTCTTACTACTAAGTCTAGTATTCTTATAGTTTATTTTAAGCATTAGTAAGGTTTAATATAAGTTCCTATATATTATCCTTATATCTATAGTCTTTCTATTTAATTAAGTACTTAATCTCTATATTATCTTACTAATTAATATAATTAATAATTTATTTAATCTCATAGTTTTATTCTAAGTTAACTTTAATATAGTCTATAGTATATAATCCTTATAGTACTAGTTTAAGTAGGGATATATAAAAAACTAAGTAATATTTTATAGTATTTAGTAGTATAAGTTTAAAGTTAACTTTTAAGACTTTTTTAATAATTTTAAAAAGTCTAAGTTTTTTAAAGTTTAATTTATCGCTTAATTATTTTATTTTAATATTATATTAAATAAAGTATATACTATCTCCCTCTTTAAAAAATAGTCCCTTTATCCTTAAAGTATTAGTGTATTTATATATATATTATTTAATAAATTCTAAATCTTATTAGAGTTTTGTATAAATTTCTTTAATTTTATTAATCTAGACTTTAGCCTTTACTACTAAGGGTCCCGTTCTTAGTTCTCTATAAGTAGTTAGCTTATAAGTAGGTTATTAGTCCTAGGTTAGAAATCTATAATTATACTTCTTTATTTTTTATAATACTAATACTATATTAAGTTATATTTAAAAATTAAAATTATATTTAATTATAATTAAAAATTATAAAAAAGCTATACTTATTAAATACATAAAGTTTTAATTAATTAATAGTAATATACTTTATACTTACTATTTCTATATAAAAGTTCTATATCGTTTTAATAAAAAGTCTACTTGTTATTAGACTTATATTACTATAAAGAAGCTCTATAATAGAGTTTTAGTAGTATTTATTTATGGGTGTTTTTTTTTTTTTTTTTTTTTTTTTTCTTATACTTATATTTCCTAGTACTAATTCTTTGTATAGTATAAAAGTTAAATTCTTAATAAAAAGAGTAAAATAAAAAAGAAAAAAAGGCTAGTAAAGAGCTCCTAGTACTTTATTATAAATTTATATACTTATAATCCTAAATAGTAAAAGTAGTAAGTTATTTAAGTTATATTTATATAATTTAAAAAAAAGTTTATAAAAAATAAACTAAAGCCTTTAAGTAAAGTATATAAAAGGTTAATTAAAAAAATAGGGTTCTTTTTAATAGTAATTTATTATTAGTATTAAATACTTATAAAGAATTTATAGTAAGCAATTTTTAAGCAGTAGGTTTAAAAAATAAGCCACCTTAGTTAGTATTTAAGTTTAGTAATAACTTTACTAATCTAAATTTATTAGTTAATAGTGTATTAATAAAGGGTTCTTAGTTTTATTCTAAACTAAGTATTCCTAAGTAAAAAAACGTTTATTTTATTTTAAGTCCCTTAATTAGTTAAATTTTAAGTTAAAGTATAATAATATATAATTTATCTATTAGTATTTTTATAATTAATATATATTATCGTTCTTACTACTAGGTCCAGTATTCTTATAGTTTATTTTAGGTATTAGTAAGGTTTAATATAAGTTCCTATATATTATCCTTATATCCATAGTCTTTCTATTTAATTAAGTACTTAATCTCTATATTATCTTACTAATTAATATAATTAATAATTTATTTAATCTTATAGTCTTATTCTAAGTTAACTTTAATATAGTCTATAGTATATAATTCTTATAGTACTAGTTTAAGTAGGGATATATAAAAAACTAAGTAATATTTTATAGTATTTAGTAGTATAAGTTTAAAGTTGACTTTTAAAACTTTTTTAATAATTTTAAAAAGTCTAAGTTTTTTAAAGTTTAATTTATCGCTTAATTATTTTATTTTAATATTATATTAAATAAAGTATATACTATCTCCCTCTTTAAAGAATAGTCCCTTTATCCTTAAAGTATTAGTATATTTATATATATATTATTTAATAAATTCTAAATCTTATTAGAGTTTTGTATAAATTTCTTTAATTTTATTAATCTAGACTTTAGCCTTTACTACTAAGGGTCCCGTTCTTAGTTCTCTATAAGTAGTTAGTATAAATCTATAGTTAAAGTAAAAAAGTAAATTTTATATACTTTCTCCTATTATACTATTATAAGTAAATTAAACTATTAGTAATAGTATAACTTAATTGTTTTATTAATAGTTAATATAATATCTTAAGTATATTTCTAGAATTTAGTTAATTTTCTTTATTTATCTATTAGTCTAAGGGTAGAATATAGTAAATAGTTATAGTTTAAATCTAAACTATAAAATTAAAGATTTTTAAAACTTTAAAGTAAACTATATTCCTCTATTTAATACTATTTTTAATAGTAAACTATATTAACTAAAAATATACTTATTAAAAATATAAGTAAGTCCTTTAGCTATACTAACTTTAATCTATAAAATAAAATAAATATACTTAGTAAGTCTATCTATAATTACTAAAATACTATTAAACTATTTTCTAGTAAGTAATTCTTTTAATTATAGTAGTTTAATAATAAAATTAAGGGAAATTAATTACTATACTTTATTAAGTATAGGGAGTAGTTATAGTTCTTTATATAACTTATAATACATTAACTTATTTTTATTATAAATATCGTAGTATTTAATAACTTTTATAACTTATTCTTTAGTAACTTTATTACTATAATATTACTTAATCCTTTTTTAAGTTTTAGTAACTCCTTAATATCCGTATACTTTTATATTATAAATCGTTCTAATTTTTTTATTAATTATCTATTTAAGTATACTAGTACTAATTTATTTAATAATTATTAAAAAATAAATAACTAATATAAAGTTTTTATTTAAATCCTTTTTAAGGATTACTTAAGTTTTATCCAGAACTATTACTTTTAAGTCTAATTATTTACTAAAAGCATTTATTCTTCTATTTTTTAATCCTTTTCTATAAATAATATAAAAGTTAAATTCTAAAAAGAATTCTAACTATTTAATTTATCGTTTATTAAAGTTTTTAAATATAGTAAAGTATATAAAGTTTTTATAATTTATATATACTATAACTTTATAATTAGTTCCTAAAAAGTATAGTCTCTATTCTTTAAATACTTTAATAATTACTATAAGTTCTTTATTATAAATTTAGTAGTTAAATTCTAGTCTACTAAGTTTTTTTAAGTAAAAAGTATATAAATATAGTCGTTCTTTTTTATTATATTAACCGAGTTATTTACTAATAGCATAGTTTAAAGTATTAATTTTTACTTTAAATAGTAAGTTAGAGTTAAGTATTATAAATACGGGTTTACTAAGGACTTAGTTCTTAATTTTTTAGAATATATTTTTTTATTTATCTATTTAAACCTATTTAGTATCTTTTTTAATAAAGTTAATTAAGGCTTTAATATTTCCTAAATATCCTTTAAAAAATCATTAATAAAAATTAATAAATCTAAAAAAAGACTAAATATCCTTAACATTCTAAAGTATTAACTAGTCCTTAACTATAGTAATTTTTTTATTTAATATTTTAATAATTTTAAGTATAATAGTAAATCTAAAGTAGTTTACTTTTTATATATAAAATTCGCTTTTTTTTAGTTTAATAAAGAGTTTAACTTTTTAAAGCTTCTATAGTACTTAATATATATATTACTTATATTCTTTAAGGGTCTTTAAAAAAATAAAGATATTATTAAAGTATATAATTATAAAGATATTAAGTTTTTTTTATAAAATATAGTTAATTATATTTTAGAATATTATAGAAGTATTAGTAAGTCTAAAGGGTATTATAAAGTACTTAAAATATCCTTTATAAAAGTAGAATATAGTCTTTTACTCCTCCCCTTCTTTAATCCTAATTAAATTATAAGCTCCTTTAAAGTCTAAAGCTATAAACTAATTAACTCTATAAAGTAGGTTTTATAGTTCTAAAATAAGTAGTAGTAGGTATTAGTTTTTAATAGTAATATTATTAAGTTATTAGTAATTAATATAAAGTTATAGTTTACTATTCTTCTTTAATATAAATAGAATTAAGTATCCTATTAGTAATATTAATTCTTTAATATAGCCCTTAACTAAATATTTATTAATATATTTATTAAGTACTTTTATTTTTTATTAATTTAACTAGTAAACTTTATTAAATACTAGTATTTATCCCTCCTTAATAGGGATTTTATAGTTAAAGGCGCTATACTTTAATAGGTCTATTTCTAGTATCGGGGTAAACAGCTTCTTATATACTCTATATTCTTTTAAAATAAATAAAAGTTAATCTTTATCTATAATTAGTTCTTTTTATATTATAACAAAGTCCTTTATATATAACAGCTAAGTAACTACTTCTTTAACCTTTAAATAAGTAATATATTATAATATATATATTATTAGTATTTTATAGTAAAGTTTATTTAAAGCCGGTAGTTAGTTGTATTTTTTAGTAACTAAACTCTTTTTGTAGTTTTAATAGAAGTAGTAATCCTTTTATTCTATTTATAGGTTTTTATTATATAGCTATAATAGTTCTAAAATAATATCCTAGTATCCTATATTTATAATATTAAAGTAGTAGTATATCTTCTAGTTATAGTAGCTTAAAGTAAGGGGCACAGTCTTTTTATTAATAATACTTCTACTATACTATACTCCTTCTCCTTTTACATTATAAAGCATATAAGAGTTTTCTTTTTTATTCTATAGTAGTTATAAGTTATTCACAACTCGTAGTAATATAAAGTTACCTTAAGCGCCACTATTAATTAAAACTCTAACCCATATTCTATTTACTATTAAATTAAAGTAAAAGTATTTATTATTTTTACTTACTTTTGTAGCTAAGCTAATAAATCTTATTATAATTACTTATTATAATTCTACTATAGTAAGCGAGTTTAGTTTTTTAACTACTTAAGCCTCTATTTTATATATATCCTGTTATTATTAAAGTACTTAACTACTCTTCCTTTTTTAAAAGTATCTTTAATATTAAAAACTAGTAGTATAAAGCTAGTTTCTTTTTTTTTTAAAGCTACTTTTTTTTAAGGGTCCTTACTTTTATAATATAATAAACCTAGTACTAGTTAATATAGTAGTTTTACTAATTTATATTATTATTATATAAGTATTTTATTAAAAAGTTAGAGTTAGGTCTAAAGACTACTTCCTTAGTTCCTTTAAATTCTTAAATAATTTATATATAGAGTTTTTTTATAAAGTAGACGTTTTTGTATAGTACTTCTTTCTTTTATTAAAAAAAGAATTATAAGTTAAGTTTCTTTATAAAGTATATTTAATATTCGTCCTTAAGGTATTATAACTAAAAAACGTTATAATACTTCTTATATAGTATATTTAACTACTTATAGTTTCTTAGTATATACTCAAATAACTATCTTTCTATCTTTTTAATAAGGTCGGTTCTATAGAAAATAATATATTATTAATTATTATTTAAAAGGATATATAGTAAGTGTCTTTATACTTTCTTTTATATTAGAGGTTCTTTTTTAGAATTTAAGTCCTAAGTATTAAGTTAAACCCCTTAAGTAATCTCGTTTTAAGTACATTATTAAGTAACGTTATAAGGTTTGTTTAAATTATATAGTATATTAAACTCTTATTTAATTTTCTAAACTCTAGGATAAGCTATAATCCTTTCTACCCTTTTAGTATTTTCTGCATTTAGTTGTTTAAGTTCGGGTAGGTTAGTACAGACTAATATTCTCTTATTCTGTTAAATAAGTAATATTTAAATATATTCTATATAATCCTCTTTAGGTTTTATATTAATAGTATATTATAGTCCTTTAATTAACTTATTAAACTTTTAAATAATTTACTTATTTTTATACTTAACTTCCTTATTACTAAGTATCGTTAAGTTATAGTATACTTATTATAGACTTATACTATTAAGTTGTTTTTAAGCCTTTTATTTTAACTTTTAGTAAAGTACTTTATAAGTAACTATAAGTGTTCTTTTAAAAAAGTCAGTAATATTATAACTAAAGTAACTAGTATCCTTAAAGTACTATCCAGTATTCTCCTTACTACTTCTATAAATAGTATATTTATTACTATAATATACTATTTATAAGAGTTTAGTATAGTCTTCCTTAAAAATAGCATTAAGTTATTTACCTCTTAGTACTAATTACTATCGCTACTTCTTAAGTTAGTAGTAGTCTTTAACTATATATTTTAGTTTATTATAATTATAGTACTTAAAAGTACACCCCTTACTAGTTTTTTATTATTTAGTAGTACTAAAATCTATAAAGCCTGTATAGTATCTATAAATAGTACTCTACTAGTTATTATTTCGTCCTTATTAGTTATTCTACTAAAGCTACTATTTTTAGTTATAGTACTAGAATTATTAGAGTTACTATTAATACTTCTTACTAAAGTTAGTATTAAGTTATTATTTTCCTTTTTTATAGTATCTTTTTTAAAAATAGTTATTAATCTTAATTATAAGTTTAGTATATTAAAAAAAGTCCTTAAAGTAGTTAATTTTAATAAGTTTGTCCTTAACTTTATCCTTTAAACTTTAATAAAATATAAAAATTCTAAATTCTTTAATAAAGTTTAATTATATACTAATATATTAGAATTTAGTAGTATAGTAAGTTATAAACTTAGTTTATTAAAGCGTAGTAAAATCGCACTTAACTTATTTTTTTTAGTTAAAGTCTTAAAATAAAGTTTAAAGGGTATATTTAAATCCCTTAAAAGTTAAAAAGATATTCTTAATTTTAAAAGTATAGTTATTTAAAGTTTTAGCTTTAAAAAACTATTTTTAAAAAAGTTTAATTTACTAAAGAGTACGTTTATAAAGGAATATAGTAGTATAAATAACTTATTTAGTATTATTTCTAAAGCTATTATAGTAAAAACTTTAATAGTTCTTAACTTAAATTAAAAATCCTTTAAATTATTTAAGAGTTTTATTATAAGTAATAGGTACGTTTAACTTAAGCTTTTTATAACTATTATAAATAAGTATTTTAATAATATTAGTAGTAGTATAAAGAGTTTTATTTTAGTTTTTAACCTTTTAAGTACGTTTGTTACGGAAGGGTCCTGAGGGCAGGCTAATACGCTACTAAGAGGCTCTATTAACTATAATTTATACTTAAAAAAGGGAAGAAATTCTGTACCGTAGGCTACTACTGTAGAGCCCTAAAGGCTTAGAGATTTTAGTAGTTATATAATCCGTAATGACTTAGCTAGTGCCTAAGGTTATAGGGCCTTTAGTGCCTGTAGGTACTAAGGTTAGGGTAGCTAGGCTAGCGCTGTAATATTACCCCCCCCCTTTAGAAAAGGCGATACTGTTTGTAGTGTTTTTAAGTATAAAATAATTAAGTAAAACTATACTTTTTTGTCCCTAGACTTTTGATTTTTCTATAGAGTAGTTAGTAACCCCTAGTGTTGGATTGTTAGTGGAATTTAGTGTTAATTAGTGGTTAAATTAGTACTGTAGTGCCTAAACTTGTTAAGTTATAGTTAATAAAACTTTTGTTAGAAATAGGCTAATTAGAGGCTTTATATAGAATTTATATAGAAAACCTAATTAGTTAGATTATTTGGCCCCGTTCTGGGGCCGCGGCGATGGTGCTTTTAGGTGGTTTTAGTGGTTGCGACTGTAGCGTTGTTGTCTAGTGTAGTTGGCGCCTCCTTATTAGCTATAGTGGCTCATAGCCACGTTTCTAGGTATTGTAGGGGGCCTGTGGTGTTTGGGTATAGGTTGTAGAAGGCCCGGAGGGCCTCTAGGGCGTTTTAGAAGTTCTTAGTGTTGTACTAAATTGGGTCTTTATTATAGCCCGCTTAGTCTACTTAGTATTAGAGCTTGTGGTGCTATAGCTGGGATGCTAGGACCTTTTAAACTTTATACTCTAGCTTATTAGTATATTATACGGGCGGGGGCGGCTTTGTAATTTATTCTAGTAATAGATTATTAGCGGCCTTTTAGAGCTTACTAGGGTGGAAGACTGGGTGGTATTAGTGACTTTTAGGTAGGTCTAGTACTTAAGTGCTACTAGGGCCTGCCTTTATGATTTAGTATAAGCCGTTCTAAGGTATTATAAGTTTAGAAGGGTTATTCTAGTGCTATCCTTTTATAGAGACCTAGACGTAGTCTCTTATAGTAAGGTTATCTGGGTGGTACTAGTAGTCTGCGGCGCGCTTTTACTATACCTAGGCCTCTACTATCTTTTCCCTTATGACGTTTTAGGTGCTTTAGATCTGCTTTGCTATTTATTAAGCTTTTAGGCGGTTTAGCTTTTTTTAGGTACTATTAAATACTGTAGTGTGATGCTTCTAATTAAAGTTAAGGTGCGGGGGTCTTTTAAACTTAATTTTATATAGAAAGAGTTTAGTGGTTTTGCTAGGTAATACTACGTAGGCGAAATCTATAGTAGGGAGTATATTGCTTTAGTTATTTTAGTAATAGTTAATAAGGGGGTAGAGTTACTGTGTAATGTATTGGTTTAAAATTTTAGTTTATTTATTTGTCTAGGGGTGGTGTGCTGTAGATAGTTGTATTTTGATATTATAGATTTTATAAAGTTTTAATTAGAAGTTAAAGATGAACTAGGGGCCTTAGTTAAAAGTAATTATTTTTAAGAGGCTAAAAATTAGTAGTATCCTTTTATAAAATATTTTTACTAAGTCTCTAGCTATAACCTCTTTATAGTATAGTATTAAAATAGCTTACTTACTTAAGTAGTTAACTACTACTTAGACTACTATAAATCCCTTTTTATTAGGCGGTAGTATTATAAAATCTATAGAGATATGTTGCTAGGGCTAGTTAGGTACTAGAAGGGGCTAGAGCTCTTTTAGTACTTAGTCCCGGGGCTTATAAGTGTAGTAGTATATATAATAGTTAAGAATATAGTGCTTTATATCTACTATTAGCTGGGGCTAGTAGTACTTTTTCTTAATTATCTTTAGTATTTTATTTCAGCTAGGGTATATTAATAGTTTCTGCCCGTAGGCCTTCTATATTACCCGGGTACATAGAAACTCTTCCTTAAGTACTACTAACTTACTATCTATTATAAGTAGACTTATATTTCTTTATATTTTTTAATACTCTTTACCGGTAGTAGCTATTTTACGCAAAGTGCGGAGGGATTTAGTTACGGGGTCTTAGTTTAGGGTAAGGATTCGTTTAACTAATAGGTAACCCTAAAGCTTATTAGCGGGTTCTATAGCACTAATTATAGTAGTTTCCGTAGCTTTAGCGTTTTTTAGGAACTAGTAGAGCTTTATAGTAATTTTAAGAAATAGTAGATTTAGCGTTAAAAGGACCTGGGTACGGCTAGTGGCTTTAAGAGCTTTTTATATAGTAATATTTTTAGATTTATGTAAGAGGGCGTTAGTTAGTACGTTTTTTTAACTAGAGCGGTACTAGATTATGAAGTTAAAGTCCACTAGTAGGCCTAGCTACTGGGCTTACTAGGAGTTTAACTTACGCTTAGTTATAAAGTATAGAAGGGCTTAGTGGTTTATAATAACTTTAAAACGCTTATAGAGGGCTACTAGGTCCGCTCTCTATTCTTCTATTACCTATATAATAGCAAGTAACTCTTTATTATAAATAGGGTAGTTTATTTTAGTAGGCACTATTGTTTTAAAAAAGTAAGCTACGGGGTACTAGGTATTATTATTAAGTTGTAATTATAATATAGTGTTAGTGTAGATAGAGTTAAAGGCGTTTATTTTAAGTTAAATAGGTAATTTAAAGTACTAGTAGTAAAAAATAGAGGCTAATATTAGTAGGTCCTTTAGTTAGCTAAACACAGCCTTATAGTTATTATTAAAGTAAAAAGAGACTCCCTTAATTATAAAGTAGACTAGGGGTTTAGTAACTCTACTATAATCTTTAATAAACCGCTAATAAAAGTTATAAAACCCTAGGAAGGATTAGATACCTTTAACGGACATAGGGGCGTACTAGTTCTTTACTATACTAACCTTCTTAGGGTTGGAGTGTATACTATTTATAAAGATAATAAATCCTAGGTATTTTATAGTAGTAATACTAAACTTATACTTCTTAATATTAGTTTATAATCTAGTGTTCCTTAAGTGTGTTAGTACCTTTATAATATATTTCTGGTGTTAGAGGGGGTCTTTTAAAAATACTAGGATATTATTAAAGTACGCTATATAGAAATTATTTAGGTATTCTATTAAAACGTTATTTATATATTACTAGTACGTTATGGGTTTATTATAAAGGCCGAATAAAAGGACCTTATACTTATAAGCGCTATAGTGGGTCCTAAAGGTTGTTAAGTCTTTGTAGTTTAGGTATATTTAGATCTTATGGAAGACTTATTAAATATTAATTTTAGTAAAGATTTTTATATAGTTAATTTACGTTAGTGTTTTATTAATTAGTAGTAGGGGGTATTAGTCTTTTTTAGTGATTTCGTTTAGTTTGTGGAAATCAATATAGAAGTAAAGGCCCCCGTTAGCTTTATAAATAAATAGTATAGAAAAAGCCTACGGAGTATTACTAGGGGTAATAAATCCCTTATGTAAGTACTTTAAAAGGTATTTACAAGTTGCTTTTAGCTTAGGTAACAACTACTTATAGAGGGGGTAGTAGGTAAGTTTGTTACAACCCCCTTTTTTAAGCTTTATTTTATAATTATACTAGTAGTACGGTGATAGAGTATTACTAGCGGCCTTGTTAAATATATTAGTAAATTACTAGAATTTAGTAAAGAGCTTTTTTTTAATTAGGCACTTAGTTTTTTTTGTATTATTTTAGAGGGGGTTATTAGCTCTAGCTGTATTAACCTTCTTTAGTTTAATTAGTTAATTTAGGTTATTAAGGGTAATTAATCCTAGCTTAATATTAAAGTATTTTAAGTTTATCTTAAACTTAACAGTACTAATAAACACTAATTCTAGGTTCTACTATAGCTTCTAGGTCTTTTCTAGCATAAGCCAGCGTCTTTTAGGGCTCTAGACTAGCTTTAGTAGAGTTTTAACACTATAGAGTACGCGTTCTATCTTGCGTAGGCCCTTAGCATTATTAATTTTCTAAGTACTAGAGAACGTTATTAGTACTAGGTACTTTAAAATCCGCTAGAGCATTTAAAGCTTATGTTAAGTCTACTAAAACTTCTAGTTATAGGATATAGTGTTAGTTTTAAAGGCGGCCTGCTTTTTATTAGTATTTATTTAGTATTTTAAGTTAATTTTATTAGGCTTATAATACTCTACTGAGTTACGGATAATTATAAAAGGTAAATCTTAGACTAGCGGTAGATCCTTAGACTACTATAAGTGCTTATAGTGTACGTTTAGTAAAATATTATAGTATTTAAACTAAGCCCTATTTAGTATTAAGTTATAGTACTTAGTATTTAGCTATAAAAGGGGTATTTATAGTAGGACTTAGTGGTTAATTTATATATTAGTAGTCTATACTATATTAACGTTATCTAATTATTTACTATTAAATTCTACAGCTAAAATAGGGCACTATAACTTATATAAGGGGGCTTAGTAAAAATCCTATAAGGGGCTAGTTAGTAAGGTATTTATAAAGGTATATTTATTTACTTTAGTATTAAGGAGGGTGCGTATATGTAATCCGTATTTATTAAAAGTTAGTACTAACTTTATTTTTAGGGGTTGTTTTTTAATAATTCTTTTTAAGTTAATAAATATTAGGGCTAAGTATTGATTTTTGTATATTTTCTCCCCTAGTTAAGAGACTCCTTTTACTAGGGGCTTTAGTTTTTTACTATATTAGTGTCTTTAGTAGGGATCCGGGGCTCTGCGACTACTAGAGTAGCTTTTTTTTTAGTTACTTTAGAGTATAGGCACTTGTGGGTACTGTAGTTAGACTTGCTATAAGTAAAGTAGGCTCTAGTGTTTTTTAGGCGTTAGTATAAAGCTAAGGGAAGCTTAGTACGACTTTAAGTACTATAGGGGGTTGTAGAGCTATTGCGGGACGATATAGTAGTTGTGGGGGAGCTAAAGTAGTTAGTAGTTGTTTTACGGAACGGTTTTTTAGTGGCTTTATTAGTGTTATAAGGGTTTATAATGTTAGTGATAGTGATAACTATTTTAGTGTACTTCTAGAAGTTAAGAGAGGTATTAAAGTAAGTTATAGTATACTGGGTTTGTAAGGTAATAGGTAGTTTATAGTAGAACTTATAGTGCTATTAGTGCTTTAGGAACTTAGCCTTACGGGCAAGTTTTATAAACTTAGTACGCTATGTGTAAATGTTAGAAAAGGTGATTTTTATAGCTTTAATATTTTACTTAGTGTCTTTAACTTAGGTGTAGTTAGTAAAGATAGAGTTTAGCTCTTAAAGGAGCTTTATAGAGGTCTTTAGGTCCTGTCCTTTAACTATGGGCGAGATAAGGTTAAGGGCGTTACTTTTTAGGTAGCTAATAATATAATTTAGCTTCTGGGTATTAGTAACGTTACTTCTCTAGGACTATAAGTAAGTAGTGATGCGGTAATACTAGATGTTAAACGGGGGGTTCTTCTTATTTTTACTATTTTTAATACTTATATAGATGGGGATGCTGGGCTTTTTAGGGCTATAGTTTAGTTTAATAGTGAATAAGAAAGCTATAGAGGGCTAGTGTTTAGTTTTTAAGTACTTTAAATAATTAGTTAAGGTAGTAAGTGTATTGTTAATATTCGGCTCTAGTGGATCTCCTTACTAGGAGGGAGTGCTTTTTAAAGTGTTTTTTAGTTAAGTAATGTGCTACTAAAGAGCCTTGTTAGTAGTAAAGAAGAGCTTTTAGTTTTAAGTTATTTTAGCCTTTTCGGCTTAAAGGGCTTAGATATCCTTTTAGAGTTAATAATTGTTGGCTTTTAGCTAGAGGGCGTGGTTATAGACTTTACAGAAGTTCTTATATACTATAACGTACTAGGTATAGAGTAACTAGGCTTTTTGGCCCTAAGTACTGTAAGCCTTAACTTATATATTAACTTACTTAAAAAGCTTTTTTAGATCCTTTTAGTAGAGGCTATTAAAAGCGTCTTTGTTCTACGGGACTTGGTGGTTATTACTAAAGAGGGGGTTATTTATAAAGTGAATATTATACTTATAGAGGCTGTTAAAGTATATATAGATCTTGGTGTGGCGCTGCTCTGTTGTAGTGTTTAAGGCGAGAGTGTTAAAAGGCTGCTCTATAAGGGAGCGTCTAGTTTTAAAGAAGCCGATTGGGATAGGCTTAGTGCCCTTAGGGGGCGTGTATGTGGCGCGGTGGTTGCTTTGGTGCTTTAGAGGCTTAGTTATATTATTAGTATTAATGGTTACTCTATCCTTAGGGCTACGGCTGTGGGAGTAAGTTATTTTTGGTATAGTGGTTTAAAGGTGGTGGGGATAGAGGGGGTGTATTAATTGTAATTAGGGTGTGGGGAGGCGTGTGTTGGCTAACGCTTGGTGTTGCTTAGGTGTAGGGATTGCTAATTAACGATAGATTAGTTTAGTGATATTGTGCTACTTGTTACTAGGGAGAAAGAGTTAAGGGGAAGTGTAGATAGTATTATGGAAGGGTCCTGAGGGTAGGCTGATGCGCTACTAGAAGGCTTTATTAACTATAATTTATACTTGAAGAAGGGAAGAAATTCTGTGCTGTAGGCTACTGCTGTAGAGCTCTAAAGGTTTAGAGATTTTAGTAGTTACGTAACCTGTGATGACTTAGCTGGTACTTAAGGCTATAGGGCCTTTAGTGCTTGTGGGTACTAAGGTTAGAGTAGCTAGGCTAGTACTGTGATACGTTTATTAACTTATTAAATAACTTACTAAAGTTTTTTTATAGTACTAAAATTTTTATTAAATAGCTTTTAAAGCTACTTAATATTGTAATAAGTTTATTTAAACTACTTATTAATATTATTATTACTAAACTTATTTCTATTGTTTTTTATATATTATTCCCTTAGTTTTTAAATAAAGTTATAAACTTACTTACTAAAGGACTTAAATAAAGTAAAAGTCACTTTAAGTATTTTAACTAAAAACATTATAAAATACTATTTAATTAGTGTTAAAGGTTAACTTACTAAATAAAAACTATTAAAATATTATAACTAGCCTTTTAATAGTAAAGTTTATATTAATAAAAACTAAAGTTTAATACTAATAATAGTACTTATAAGTACTAAAGGGATTTTAAAAATTAAGGTACTTAAGTAATTAGTTTAAGTATTTAATAAAAGGGTTATAATAGTTACTACTAAAAAACTAAAAGTATTTAAAAATTAATATAAAGTTAATAACTAAAAAACTATAAAAAGTAAAACTTAAAAGTACTTAAGTCCTATTTATATATAAATCCTATTTTCTATAAATATATCTTTTTATTTCTAAGACTAATATTAAGTATATTAGTTTATTACTATAAACCGCCCTTAGTATTATTAGTCCTACTCTAGAACTACTTATTATATATTAGTCCTTTTTATTATTACGTAACTTATATCCTAGTTCTTCTGTTTTATAGAGTTATTATACTAATATAAGTTAATATACCTATTTAACTACTAAGCCCCTTATAGAGTCGTTATTAAAGGTTTATTAACTAATAGGTTGTAATATATATCCTTTTTTAGTACTAAACCCCTATTTAGTAAAAAAAAGTACTGTATTTTTTTTTAGTATTAAATTTATATTTAGTAGTAAAAAGTACTATTTTAAACTTATATTTAGTAAAGTAAAGTACTATATTAAACTTATATTTAATAAAAAAAGGTACTATGTTCTTTTTTAGTACTAAACCTATATTTAGTAGTAAAAAGTACTATTCTAAACCTATATTTAGTAAAGTAAAGTACTATATTAAATTTATATTTAATAAAAAAAGGTACTATATCCCTTTTTTTATACTAACTCTACGTTTAATAAAAGAAAGTACTAAGTCCTTTTTTTTATACTAAACCCACGTTTAGTAGAAAAAAGTACTATATCCTTTTTTTTATACTAAACTTATATTTAGTAAAGGAAGGTACTATATTCTTTTTTAGTACTAAACTCCTATTTAGTAAAAAAAAGTACTAAGTCCTTCCTTTTATACTAAACTTATATTTAGTAAAGAAAGGTACTATATCCTTTTTTTTATACTAAACTTATATTTAATAAAAAAAGGCACTATATTTTTTTTTAGTACTAAACCCCTATTTAATAAAAAAAGGTACTAGGTCCTTCTTTTTATACTAAATCTTTATTTAGTAAAAGAAGGTATTATGTTTTTTTTTAGTACTAAACCCCTATTTAGTAAAAAAAAGTACTAAGTCTTTTTTTTTATACTAAACCTATATTTAATAAAAAAAGGTACTAGGTTCTTTTTTTATACTAAACTTATATTTAATAAAAAAAAGTACTATATTCTTTTTTAATATTAAACTCTTATTTAGTAGAAAAAAGTACTAAGTCCTTTTTTTTATGCTAAACCCCTATTTAGTAAAGAAAGGTATTATATTTTTTTTTAGTACTAAACTCCTATTTAGTAAAAGAAGGTACTATGTTTTTTTTTAGTACTAAACTTATATTTAGTAGTAAAAGGTACTGCTTTAGACCCGTATTTAGTAAAGTAAAGTACTATATTAAACTTATATTTAGTAAAAAAAGGTATTATATTCCTTTTTTTATACTAGACTTAAATTTAGTAAAGGAAGGTACTAGGTCCTTTTTTTTATACTAAACTTATATTTAGTAGAGGAAGGTATTATATCTTTTTTTTTATATTAAACCTATATTTAGTAAAGAAAGGTACTATATTCTTTTTTAGTACTAAACCCCTATTTAGTAGAGGAAGGTACTGGGTCCTTTTTTTTATACTAAACCTATATTTAGTAAAGGAAAGTACTATATCTTTTTTTAGTACTAAACTCCTATTTAATAAAAAAAGGTACTGTATTTTTTTTTAGTACTAAACCTGTGTTTAATAGTAGAAAGTACTGTTTTAGACTTGTGTTTAGTAAAGTAAGGTACTGTATTAAACTCGCGTTTAGTAAAGGAAGGCACTATGTCCTTTTTTTTATACTAAACCTGTATTTAGTAAAAAAAGGTACTATATTCCTTTTTTTATACTAAACCTACGTTTAGTAAAAAAAAGTATTACTCTAAACCTGTATTTAGTAAAGTAAAGTACTGTATTAAACTTATATTTAGTAAAAAAAGGCACTACGTCCTTTTTTTTATACTAAACCTATATTTAGTTATTACAACTAGCCTTTTAATAGTAAAGTTTATATTAACAAAAGCTAAGGTTTAATACTAATAATAGTACTTATAGGTACTAAAGGGATCCTAAGGGTTAAAGTACTTAAGTAATTAGTCTAAGTATCTAATAAAAGGGTTATAGTAGTTACTACTAAAGGACTAAAAGTATCTAAAAATTAATACAAAGTTAATAATTAAAGAACTATAGAAAGTAAAACTTAAGGGTACTTTAAGTCTTATCTATATATAAGTCCCGTTCTTTATAAATATATCCCTTTATTCCTAAAACTAATATTAAATATATTAGTTTATTACTATAAACTACCTTTAGCATTATTAGTCCTACTCTAGAACCACTTATTATACATTAATCCTTTTTATCGTTATATAACTTATATCCTAGTTCTTCTATTCTATAGAGTTATTATACTAATATAAACTAACGTGCCTATTTAACTACTAAGCCTCTTATAGAGTTATTATTAAAGGTTTATTAACTAACGAGTTATAATATTAACTCCTTTTTTAAAAAGTCTTATTTTTAAGACTTTATTATAAATAGGTCGTTAGTCCTAAGTTAAGGATTTATAATTATACTCCCTTATTTCTTATAATACTAATACTATATTAAGTCGTATTTAAAAATTAAAATTACATTTAACTATAATTAAAAATTATAAAAGGGCTGTGCTTATTAAATATATAGAGTCTTAATTAATTAATAGTAATATACTTTATACTTACTATTTTTATATAAAGGTTTTATATTATTTTAATAAAAAGTCTATTCGTTATTAGACTTATATTACTATAAAGAAGCCCTATGACGGAGTCTTAGTAGCGTCTACTTGTAGGTGTTTTTTTTTTTTCTTTTTTTTTTTTTTTTTTTTTTTTCTTATACTTATATTTCTTAGTACTAATTCTTTATATAGTATAGAGGTTAAATTTTTAATAGAAGGAGTGGAATAAGAAGGAAGAAAGGGTTAGTAAAGAGTTTTTAGTACTTTATTATAAATTTACGCACTTATAATTCTAAATAGTAAAAGCGGCGAGTTATTTAAGTTATATTTATATAATTTAAAAGAAAGTTTATAAAAAGTAAACTAAGGCCTTTAAGTAAGGTATATAGGAGGTTAATTAAGAAAATAGAGTCCTTTTTAATAGTAATTTATTATTAGTATTAAATACTTATAAAGGGTTTATAGTAAGCGATCTTTAAATAGTAGGTTTAAAAAATAAGCCCCCTTAGTTAGTATTTAGGTTTAATAATAATTTTACTAACCTAGGTCTATTAGTTAATAGTATATTATTAAAGGGTTCTTAGTTTTATTTTAAGTTAAGCATTTTTAAGTAAAAAAACGTTTATTTTATTTTAAGTCCCTTAATTAATTAAATTTTAAGTTAAGGCTTAATAATACGTAATTTATCTACTAGTGTTTTCGTGATTATATATTATCGTTCTTACTACTAAGTCTAGTATTCTTATAGTTTATTTTATATATTAATAAAGTTTAATATAAGTTTCTATATATTGTTTTTATATTTATAGTCTTTTTATTTAATTAAGTACTTAATCTCTATATTATTTTATTAATTAATATAGTTAATAATTTATTTAATTTTATAGTTTTATTCTAAGTCGACTTTAATATAGTCTATAGTATATAATCCTTATAGTACTAATTTAAGTAGGGATATATAAAAAACTAAGTAACATTTTATAGTATCTAGTAGTATAAGTTTAAAGTTAACTTTTAAGACTTTCTTAATAATCTTAAAAAGTCTAAGTTTTTTAAAGTTTAACTTATTACTTAATTATTTTATTTTAATATTATATTAAATAAGGTATATACTATCTCCCTTTTTAAAGAATAGTCCCTTTATCCTTAAAGTATTAGTATATTTGTATATATATTATTTAATAAATTCTAAATTTTATTAGAGTTTTATATAAATTTCTTTAATTTTATTAATCTAGGCTTTAGTCTTTACTACTAAGGGTCCTATTTTTAGTTCTTTATAAATAGTTAGTATAAATCTATAGTTAAAGTAAAAAGGTAAGTTTTATGTACTTTTTTTTATTATACTATTATAAGTAAATTAAGCTATTAGTAATAGTGTGATTTAATTATTTTATTAATAGTTAATATAATATTTTAAGTATATTTCTAGAATCTAGTTAATTTTCTCTATTTATCCGTTAGTTTAAGAGTAAAATATAGTAAATAGTTATAGTTTAGATTTAAGTTACAAAATTAAAAATTTCTAAAACTTTAAAGTAAACTATATTCCTCTATTTAATACTATTTTTAATAGTAAACTATATTAATTAAAAATATACTTATTAAAAATATAAACAAGTTCTTTAAATATACTAGTTTTAATTTATAGAATAAAGTAGGTATACTTAGTAAGTCTATTTATAATTACTAGGATACTATTAAACTATTTTTTAGTAAGTAGTTCCTTTAATTATAGTAGTTTAATAATAAAATTAAGAAAAATTAATTACTATACTTTATTAAGTATAAAGAGTAGTTATAGTTCTTTATATAACTTATAATATACTAATCTACTTTTATTATAAATATCATAGTATTTAATAGCTTTTATAACTTATTCTTTAGTAACCTTATTACTATAATATTACTTAATCCTTTTCTAGGTTTTAGTAACTCTTTAGTATCTATATACCTTTATACTATAAATCGTTCTAATCTTTTTATTAGTGATTTATTTAAACGTACTAATATTAATTTATTTAGTAATTATTAAAAAGTAAATAGCTAGTATAAAGTTTCTATTTAAATCCTTTTTAAGAATTACTTAAGTCTTATTTAGGACCGTTACTTCTAAGTCTAATTATCTATTAAAAGCGTCTACTCTTCTATTTTCTAATCCTTTTCTATAAATAATACAAAAGTTAAATTTTAAAAAGAATTTTAACTATTTAATTTATTATTTATTAAAGTCTTTAGATATAGTAAAGTATATAAAATTCTTATAATCCGTATATACTATAACTTTATAGTTAGTTCTTAAAAAGTATAGTTTTTATTCCTTAAATACTTTAATAATTACTATAAGTTTTTTATTATAAATTTAGTAGTTAAATTTTAATTTACTAAGTTTTTTTAAATAAAAGGTATATAAATATAGTTATTCTTCTTTATTATATTAACTAAGTTATCTACTAATAGTATAGTTTAAAGTATTAGTTTTTACTTTAAATAGTAAATTAAAGTTAAGTATTATAAGTATAAGTTTACTAAAAACCTAGTCCTTAATCTTTTAAAATACATTTTTTTATTTATTTATTTAAACCTATTTAGTATCTTTTTTAGTAAAGTTAATTAAAACTCTAATATTCTTTAAATATTCTTTAAAGAATTATTAATAAAAGTTAATAAATTTAAAAAAAAACTAAATATTTTTAACGTTCTAAAGTATTAACTAGTCCTTAACTATAGCAATTTTTTTATTTAATATTTTAATAATTCTAGGTATAATAGTAAATTTAAAGTAGTTTACTTTTTATATATAGAATTCGCTTTTTTTTAATTTAATAAAGAGTTTAGTTTTTTAAAGTTTTTATAGTACTTAGTATACGTATTACTTATATTCTTTAAGGGTTTTTAAAAAAATAAGGATATTATTAAAGTATATAATTATAAAAATATTAAGTTTTTTTTATAAAACATAGTTAATTATATTTTAAAATATTATAGGGGCATTAGTAAGTCTAAAGAGTATTATAAAATACTTAAAATATCCTTTATAAAAGTAGAATATAGTCTTTTACTCCTCCCCTTTTTTAATTCTAATTAAGTTATAAACTCTTTTAAAATTAAGGGCTATAAACTAGTTAACTCTATAGAGTAAATTTTATAGTTTTAAAATAAATAGTAGTAGGTATTAGTTTTTTATAGTAATATTATTAAATTATTAGTAATTAATATAGAGTTATAGTTTATTATTTTTTTTTGTATAAATAGAATTAAGTATTTTATTAGTAATATTAATTCTTTAATATAGTTTTTAGTTAAATATTTATTAATATATTTATTAAGTACTTTTATTTTTTATTAGTTTAGCTAATAAACTCTATTAAATACTAGTATCTATCTCTTTTTAATAGGGATTTTATAATTAAAGGTACTGTACTTTAGTAAGTTTATTTTTAGTATTAAAGTAAATAGCTTTTTATATACTTTATATTTTTTTAGAATAAATAAAAGTTAATTATTATTATTAATTAAGTCTTTTTATATTATAGTAAGATCTTTTTTTTATAATAACTTAGTAACTACTTCTTTAACTTTTAAGTAAGTAATATATTATAATAGGTATATCGTTAGTGTATTATAGTGGGGTTTATTTAAAGCTAGTAGTTAACTGTATTCTTTAGTAACTAAACTTTCCTTTTAGTCTTAATAAAAGTAACTAGCTTTTTAATTTATTTATAGGTTCTTTTTTTATAACTATAGTATTTTTAGAATAATATTTTATTATTCTATATTTATAATATTAAAGTAGTAATATATCTTTTAGTTGTAGTAACTTAAAGTAAGGGGTACAGTTTCCCTATTAATAATACCTCTACTATACTATACTCCTTTTCCTTTTATATTATTAAGTAAATAAGGATCCTTTTTTTTATTTTATAGTAGTTATAAGTTATTTATAATTTATAGTAATATAAAGTTACTTTAAGTGCTACTATTAATTAAAACTTTAACCCGTATTCTATTTACTATAATATTAAAGTATAGGTATTTTTTATCTAAACTTATATTTATTATTAAGTAAATAAATCTTATTATAGTTACTTATTATAATCCTTTATTAATAAGCGAGTCTAGTTTTTTAACTACTTAAGCCTCTTTTCTATATATATTCTATCCCTATTAGGGTACTTAATTATTTCTCTTTTTTTAAAAGTATTCTTAATATTAAAAATAAGTAAAGTAAAATTAGTTCCTTTTTTTTTTTAAAGCTGTTTTTTCTTTAGGACTTTTACTTTTTTAATATAGTATACTTAGTATTAGTTAGTATAGTATTTTTACTATCCTATATTATTGTTATATAGGTATTATATAGGGAAGTTTAGGTTAGGTTTAAAGATTACCTTTTTAGGTTCCTTAAATTCTTAAATACTCTATATATAGAGTTCCTAAGTAAGATAAACGTTCTTATATAGTGCTTCTTTCTTTTATTAGAGAAAGAATTATAAGTTAAGTTTCTTTATAAAGTATATTTAATATTTGTCCTTAAGGTATTATAACTAAAAAACGTCGCAGTACTTTTTATATAGTATATTTAGCTACTTATAGTTTTTTAGTATATACTTAGATAACTATCTTTTTATCTTTTTAATAGAGTTAGTCCTATAGAAAATAACACATTATTAATTATCGTTTAGAGGGATATATAGTAAGTATCTTTATACTTTCTTCTATATTAAAGGTTCTTTTTTAAAATCTAAGTCCTAAATATTAAGTTAAGCCCCTTAAGTAATTTTATTTTAAGTACATTATTAAGTAATATTATAAAGTTTATTTAAGTTGTATAGTATATTAAACTCTTATTTAATTTTTTAGGCCCTAGGATAGGCTATAATCCTTTTTACTCTTTTAGTGTTTTTTATATTTAGTTATTTAAGTTCGGGTAAGTTAGTACGGACTAATATTCTTTTGTTCCTCTTTATAAGTAATATTTAAATATACTCTATATAGTCCTTATTAGGTTTTATATTAATAGTATAATAGAGGTCTTTAATTATAGTACTAAGTTTTCTAATAATTTGTTCATTATTATATTTAATTTCTTTATCACTAAGTACTATTAAGTTATAACTTACTTATTATAAATTTATATTATTAAGTTACTCTATAACTTTTTAAGTTAGTTTTTAGTAAGGCACTTAGTAGGCTATAATAAGTATCTTTTTAGTAATATTAGTAGTATTGTACCTAGAGCGTCTAGTGTCTTTAGGGTACTATTTAGTGTTTTCCTTACTACTTCTGTAAATAGTGTATTTATTACTATAACACATAGTCCATAAGAGTTAGGTATAATCTTCTTTAAAAGTAGCGTTTAGTTACTTACCTCCTAGTACTAGTTACTATTACTACTTTTTAAATTAGTAGTAGTTTTTAACTATATATTCTAGTTTATTATAATTATAGTACTTAAAAGCGCATCCTTTACTAGTTTTTTATTATTTAGCGGTACTAAGGTCTATAAAGCCTATATAGTACCTATAAGTAGTACTTTACTAGTTATTATTTCGTCCTTATTAGTTACTCTACTAAAGCTACTATCTCTAATTATAGTACTAGAATTATTATAGTTACTATTAATATTTTTTACTAAAATTAGTATTAAGTTATTATTCCCCTTTTTTATAGTACTTTTTTTAAAAATAGTTATTAATCTTAATTATAAGTTTAGTATACTAAAGGAAGTCTTTAAAGTAGTTAATCTTAATAAGTTTATCCTTAACTTCGTCTTTTAAGCCTTAGTAAAATATAAAAATTCTAAATTCCTTAGTAAAGTCTAGTTATATACTAATATATTAAAATTTAGTAGTATAGTAAGTTATAGACTTAGTTTACTAAAGTATAGTAAAATCGTACTTAGCTTATTACTTTTAGTTAGGGTCTTAAAATAGAGTTTAGAAAGTATATTTAAATCCTTTAAAAGTTAAAAAGATATTCCTAACCTTTAAAGTATAGTTATTTAAAGTTTCGGCTTTAAAGAACTATTTTTAAAAAAGTTTAATTTACTAAAGGGCGTACTTATAGAAGAACGTAGTAGTATAAATAACTTATTTAGTATTATTTTTAAAGCTATTATAGTAGAAGCTTTAATAGTTTTTAACTTAAATTAAAAATCCTTTAAGTTACTTAGGGGTTCTATTATAAGTAACGAGTAAATTTAGCTTAAGTTTTTTATAACTATTATAAATAAGTATCTTAATAATATTAGTAGTAGTATAGAAAGTTTTATTCTAAATTTTAACTTTTTAAGTATATTTATTAACTTATTAAACAACTTACTAAAGTTCTTCTATAGTACTAGAATTTTTGTTAAACAGCTTCTAAAACTACTTAATATTATAATAAGTCCGTTTAAACTACTTATTAGTATTATTATTACTAAACTTATTTCTATTATTTTTTATATATTATTCTCCTAGCTTCTAAATAAAGTTATAGACCTATTTACTAAAGGACTTAAATAAAGTAAGAGTTACTTTAAGTATTTTAACTAAAGATATTATAGAATACTATTTAATTAGTATTAAAAGTTAACTTACTAAATAAGAGCTATTAAAATATTATAGCTAGTTTTTTAATAGTAAAGTTTATATTAATAAAAGTTAAAGTTTAATACTAATAATAGTACTTATAAGTACTAAAGGGATTTTAAGGGTTAAAGTACTTAAGTAATTAGTTTAAGTATTTAATAAAAGGGTTATAGTAGTTACTACTAAAGGGCTAAAAGTATTTAAAGATTAATATAAAGTTAATAGCTAAAGAACTATAAAAAGTAGGACTTAAGGGTACTTTAAGTCTTATTTATATATAAGTCCTATTTCCTATAAATATATCCCTTTATTTTTAAAACTAATATTAAATATATTAGTTTATTACTATAGACCGCCCTTAGTATTATTAGTTCTACTCTAGGACTACTTATTATATATTGGTCCTTTTTATTGTTACGTAACTTATATCCTAGTTCTTCTGTTCTATAGGGTTGTTATACTAATATAGACTAACGTACCTATTTAACTACTAAGTCCCCTACGGAGTTATTGTTAGAGGTCTATTAACTAACGGGTCGTAATATTAGTAAAGAAAGGTACTACTTAAACCTACTACTATATTAAACCCTATATTTAAAAAAAAGTACTACTTTAAATATAAGTTAAAGGGAAAGAAGGTACTAACTTATAGCCCTAATATTTAAAATAACTTTTATAATTCCTTTAATTCTACTCTTATAAAGACTATAAATAATACTTTAAACTAATAATATAGTAGGTTAAATATAACTTTAAAAAAAGTATTATAAATTAAACATAAATTTATTAAAATAAAGGCACTACTTAATACTTTAATTACTCTAAAGTTATAAATTAATAATAAAAAAAATATAAAAAAAAATAAGTAACTTACTAACTAGTATTACTAACCTATAGTGCTTTTAAAGTTATACAGCGTTATCACGGTCTACTACTATGTCCTATAGTTGCGTCCGCGTACTATAGTCCACTACTATGTTCTATAGTTGTGTTTATATACTACTATACTAGTACTTTAATAAGGTAAATATAAAATTAATAGTTATTAGTTAGTAATAGAAAAAAGGCTAATAATATATAAAAAGCTATATAGGAATAGCTATAGTACTTTATTATTAATATAAATAAGTAAAAAAAAAAGATATAGGATAAATTATTATAAAAAAAAGAAAGTAAAGGCGTAGTAAAACGTAATAAGGCTAATTAATATGTACTAATTAGTTAGGGAAATAATTAGTTAATTTATTAAAACTACTAGCTATATATAAATATAGTAAATAAATAGTAGTTAATTACGTAAGCTAAAGTAAATATTAGGTACTATAAAGTATAAAATAGTAAAGCTAACTAAGTCTAGGACTAAAGTATAAGTCTATATACTTAAGCTAAAAGGCTAATAAAAACTATACTAATAAGTAAAAAGGTAGTAAGTTAGTTATAGATTCTAAAAAGGAGTTACCCTATATAATTTAATAAACTAAAACCCCCTTTAGACCTATTTAGAATTTAATACCATAAAAGGCTAATCCTTTATTATATAAAAAGAACAAGTTTATTTACTTATCTATTAAAAAAGTATATACCTTTTTTAAGGGACCCTACTATACTAGTAGTTTTATAAATAAGTAATAAAACATTATTTACTTATTTATAATAAAGTTATAACCTAAGTACTAACTACTCTCTATACTAAATAGTTTATTCTTTAAATAGTATCCTCTATCCTTTTTTAATAGTACTTTTATCCCTTTAAAATACATTATTACTATATAGTTATTATATAGAAGTAAATATTCCTATTTCTAAAACTATAGTTTAAGCTTTTTTATTAGCTATTTAAAGTAGTTATTATTCCTTTTTAAAATAACAGTCTTTAACTACTATAGTCTATAGTATACCTACTTCTGTAGACTAGTTATAAAAATAATAAAATGTACTAGCTAAAGTAGCTACTTAGAACTTAAAAATAAACTATTTAATTCTAAGTAGTATAATAGTAAATAAACTATAACCTAAATACCCTAGTAATATACTAATAGTAGTAAGTATAATAGTAAATACTATAGATAAAGCTATATAGTTACTTATTTCTAGTACTAACTTAATTATATTTTTTTAAAATAAGAAAAATAAGGATTTTTTTTGGGTCTAAGAAATATTTAAAAAGGTTAGTAGTACTCTTAGTAAGTTATTCCTCTTAATTAAAGTAGGGGCTAAAGTTATTAGTATTACTTTTAGTTTAATAAACGGGATTGTTACTAGGCTTAGTACTAGCTTTTTATAAGAGTCTTAGTAGTTATTAGTAATTAAATAGGCTATTAAAATAGGTATTACTAAAGACGCTAGTAAGTTTAGTAAGTTTATAAATAGAGACTAAATAGGCTCTATAGTAACTCTAATAGTAGATAGTAGTGGTACTTACAAAAGGGGAGCTGTACTACTACTTTAGTATACTTTACTTACTAAGGGCTTGCCTGTACTAACTTATAGTATTATAAAGCTAACTCTAAACTATAGTACTAGTACTTTAGAGTGGAACCTATAGTATTAAACTATTATTATTAATAGTAAGGGTATAAATACTATATTTACTATATAGTAAACTAATAACTAAGTTATAGTAATTAGTTAAAAAATAACTTAAGTTAGTATAAAGAGGGGGGTTTAATTTAATATTAATAAGGCCCTACTATTAAATATACTAAAGGCCTTTAGAATAATAAAAGTTACTAGTTGTATTTATATTAGTTTTATAGTTAGTTTAATATTTTTAGTTATAGTAAGTAGTAGGTAGACTAAAATAATAGTAGTAGTTATAATTATAGATAAAGAGTAGGAGTAAAGGGGGTAGGAGTTTAAGGAGGGGGAGCTTTTTAGGATATATTCTACTTTTATAAACTATATTAAAGGAACCTATAGGTTATTCTATACTAGTAGATAGGTACTAAGTAATTTACTAGTACTACTGGGATATTGTATTACTTAGTATAAGTTTTAAAAGTAGTAAAGGAAGATAGTTAGGATAATAATGAGTCTCTAGTTTGTTAATTAGGTATAAAGTGGTATAGTATAAATTTACTTTAGTTCTAGGCTTTTGTACTTTAGATAATTTAGTAAGAATTTGTATTTATAGCTATTTTAGTAGGTTTATAGTTTTTAATAGTTTAGTAGTAAACCTAGACTTAATAAATATTTATTAGTATAAAGTATAGTTTATATAATATTTATAGTTAAATTTATAAGTAGAAATAAGTATAGTTTTATAGTAAACTATATTTTTAGGTAAGAAGTTTAGTTTAAACTTAGGTTTAAGTAAAAGAAAAGTAGTAGATTGAATATATTTAAGTACTTAGTAGTTTAAATACGGGTTTAAGGAAAAACCCTTGTTTAGTAAAAGAAGGTACTACTTTAAATTTGTGTTTAGTAAAGTAAAGTTATATATTAAACTTGTATTTAGTAGAAGAAAGTACTACTTTAGACTTGTATTTAGTAAAGTAAGGTACTGTGTTAAATTTCTGTTTAGTAGAGGAAGGTACTACTTTAGATCTGTGTTTAGTATCCTTTTTTTTATACTAAACTTACGTTTAGTAGATAAAGGTACTACTTTAAATCCGCGTTTAGTAGAGGTAAGTACTGTGTCCTACTTTTATATTAAACTTTTAGTAGAGAAAAGTACTACTTTAGATCTACATTTAGTAGAGTTAGGTATTGTGTTTTGTTTTTGTACTGAACCTGCGTTTAGTAGTAGAAGGTACTATATTTTTTTATAGTGCTAAACTTATATTTAGTAGTAGAAGGTACTGCGTCCTTTTTTAGTACTAAACTTATGTTTAGTAGTAAAAGGCACTGTGTTCTTTTTTAGTATTAAACTTATGTTTAGTAGTAGAAGGTACTATATTTTTTTTTGGTACTAAACCCGCGTTTAGTAGAGGAAGGTATAGTGTTTTTTTTTTTGTGCTGAACCTGCGTTTAGTAGAGGTAGGTACTGTGTTTTTTTTTTTAATTTAAATATAGTTAAGGTTAAATATAGGTCTAAGGGAGAAAGTAGTATTTAAAAGGAAAAATATTTAGTATTAACTAAAATATAGCTTTATAAAGTAAGTATATTTAATTAAATAGGAATAATATAAGTAGGTGCTTAAGTATATTTTTTTTATTAGAGGACTATAAAATACTCTACTATACTTATAGTTTAATAATGTAATTTAAGTGCTTATGACTTAGAGTAGTTATTTATAATTAGAGTACTAAAGGGTAGTAGATATAAAATAAGTAAGAGGAAAGGTTTAAATACTATATTTTTTTTTTATTTACCTACTTAAAGAGGAACTAAGACTTAAGATATAAATAGTATACTTTTTTTAAATAAGTAAGTTATATTAAGTATTATAACTTTTTATTTAGTAGTTAAAGGTATATTTATATTTTAGGAAAGAAGGGTATATATTTAGTAGCCCTTATTTGTTTTTTTTAAAAAAAAATATCTTTTTTTTTTTATTCTTAACTTAGTTAATTAATAGAATCTTTTTTTTAATATAATAGCTATTTAGGTTTATAAAAAAGGGAATAGTAAATAACTAATATTTTAGTTATAGTAATATACTAAACCTTTAAAATATTAAGATTAAGTGAAAGAATATAATATATAGAAGTCTTTATATAGTAAATATAGTAGTAACTGCTTAAGTATACTTAGATAGATATAGGTTAGAGTCTAGATAAAAGCTAAGGTTTTAAGGTTAGATATAATAATAACTAATAATAGAGCTAGGAATAGATTTTAAAAAGACTTTTATAAAAGAAGTAGAAATATAAATTATACTCTAAAGCTTATTAGTTAAGTTAAAGGCTATAATTGTAGAAGAGGTTAATAAAAATAATCTATAGGCCCTTTTATAGTTTATATAATATAACTAAAAGTAGTATATAATTAGAACTAAAATTCTTTAAAAAGAAGTTTTTATTAAAGCTATAGTTAGTTTAATTATAAACTAAGAGTAGTTAAAGGTTACTATAAGAATAATTAAAACTATTTTTTTTAATAGTTATAAATATACTAATAAGTAGTAGGGTCTATAGAAGTATATTAACCTTTTAACTATTATAAAGTTTCTAAAGGGTTTAGACTTTAAGAGACTTATATATTTTAGTAAAGTAATAGTTAATAGAGTATTTAATAATTTATTTATATTTTTCTTAGTATAACAGCTATAAGTTAAGTTAATAAGTATTTAACTTAGAGTTTTAAAGGAGTATATTATATACTCCTAGGTATTAAGGGTTAGTAGTAGTATAATTAGTATTATAGTGAATTTAAAGTACCTTAAGGTGCTTATGTTTAGTTATACTAACTAGGTTAATAATACAAAACTTAAAATACTAGTTAAGGCTAAATAGCTTAAGCTTAAGATTATTAACTTTAGTAAAGTCTATAGAAGTAATAAGTATTTTACCCTACTACTTAGTACCCTTTTAAAGAAGTTAGTAGAGTCCTTAATTAAATATTTTGCGTTTAAGGTATAGATAGAGTTATTAATTTTTAAAATTATAGGTAGTAGAGGAGTATTTAGCTATTTAACGACTTTTATAATTATAGTATTTACTTAGTTTAATATTAAAGAACTTTAGTAAATTCTAAATTTTAATAGTTTTATAATTAACTTTATACTAGATATAGATATTAATATACTCTTTTATTTAAAGAACGTTATAGGACTTAAAACTCTAATAATTTTACTTTTTAATAAAGAGTAGTTTAATAATAGTAACTTAATATTAGACTAACTAGTAGATATAGTATTATATATAATACAAAAGATAAAGAAGCTTTACTATTTTAGATTTAATTTTATAAGAGTTAGCTTTTTAGACTTTAAAAACTTCTTTTTAGATATTATTATTAATAATTTAAAGTTACTAAGTTTAAATATTTTATTTAGTATTATAATAAATATAATTATAAAAAATAAGGCTGTTAAGTTTAAGTTTAACTACTTAGTAGCTGGCTTTTTAGTAGTAAATAAAGGCTATAGCCTTAAAAGACGTATTAAAAAGTAAAATATAGTTAATTAGAAGGTGGTTTAGGAGGTAATTATAGAGGTATTTTTAAACTTAATAGATATTAAGTTTAGAAGTAGGGATAGGTATTTATTAAGGGAGGTAGTTATAGATAGAGTTAGTATAGACGACTAGGATTTAGACTTAGACCTAGACTTAGACTTAGGCTTAGGCTTAGAATATTAAGGGTATAGATTTAGCTATAGTGGGTATATAGAGTAGGAAGAGTATAACTAGAAACTAATAAAATAAAGTTAATAAATAGATATATAATTAAAATAGTATATTATAGTAGTATAAAATATTATTTATAAAGTAATAATAGACTACTAATAATAAAGACGTAAACTAACTCTTAGTTAAGGTATTTAGGTACTTTACTTTAAAAGTTAATATGGCCTGCTAAGCCCTAGGTAATATACTTAACTACTGTTTTAATCTATAGGACCCCTATAGGCTGATTTTGTTTTCTTACTTAGTATATATATAACCTAAATTACTCTACTATTTATATCTTTTACCTTTGTTTATCCTTAAACCTTTATACTTTAGCCTTACTTACTAGTTAAAACTATAGTTTAATAAACTATAAGTTAGAGATAATAGGTTATAAGTAATAAAGGAGTTTAATATTTATTAAAAGTAGTACTTTACTTAAGCTATTAGTTAAAAAACCCTACTACTTGTTTAAAGATATATTATTAGCCTGTAAGTAAGTATAGCTATACTGTATTACTACTGCGCGCGTGCTTTTTAAGGTTTTTTTAATTAAATAGAGTATTAGAGATAACTGGCTGGTTAATACTAAATATGTTTGGTTTTTATAGGACGTGTTTTTTAGGGGCGCTTTTAATTATATAAT
Source organism: Colletotrichum musae (assembly GCA_027406025.1). Classification (NCBI taxonomy): domain Eukaryota; kingdom Fungi; phylum Ascomycota; class Sordariomycetes; order Glomerellales; family Glomerellaceae; genus Colletotrichum; species Colletotrichum musae. Next base: position 6,545,283 of record JANVYC010000003.1, read on the forward strand.
AAAAGAGAACTGCTTTTTTGTGCTAAGTATATGGAAGGAGGTAGAGAAGATGCTCTAGGTAGTTATAGTATTTAAACTTAGTGACTAACGAGATAATAATACTAGTAGTAAGAATAGCTATATTTTTAGTTTTAGTTATAACTAGTAGCTATTTTTAGTAGACTAGTACTTATTATTTTAAAACTAGTTATTAGTAAATAAAGGGTAGATAATAGAGGTTATGGTTAGGTAGTATTAGATTAAGGCTTTAAAAGAATATACTAGGACTATTAGAGTTAATAATAGTAAGCTTTAGTAGACTTGTAAAATTTATGACTGTAGTAGGTAAAGTTATAGAGACCCTTACTGGCTAGTACCTCTACTAACTATAACTGAGGAGTGGGCTTGTTATATGGTAGTAGGACTGCCTTTAGTATACTAAATACCCTTCCCCTTGACTTTAATATTAAGTTCTAGGTTAATTAATAGGAGTTTTTTATGTTTGATAGTTATGGATAGATTTAGTTTTAGGTTGTAGTAGTAGTTAATAACGATTTATGTTTATTTGAGGTTAAGGGTAAGGAATTAGAGAAGTAGTTGAAGATGGTTTTTAACTTTGGTGTTAAGGTTAAGTTTTCTCTATACTACTTTATTAAGATATAGAGGAACGAGGTTTAGGGGAAGTTTACTACTTTTTAGTACGCGATGTTTATTAGTTAGGAGATATTTAAGATTTTAATGTAGAACTAGATAATTAGTAATAGAATTGATAATATATATACTAAACTAGCTATAGCTATTAATAATATTTTAATAAACTATAGTTTTAGTTAGAAACTTTTAATATAATTATTTATACCCTTTTTAACTTTCTATACGATACTACTAAGCATATCTATATAGTTAACTAGGCTTATATAGCTACTACTCTTCTAAAAGGGTATAGTAATAAGTAAATCCACGACCTCTTTTCCCCCTTAGTAGATACCTCTATTTTAGTAAAGTAGTAGACTTAGTTTTTACTTTTTTTTAATTTTAATAAGTGTATAGAAATTACTAAAGCTATTTAAAAATATACTCCCTACCTTTACTTTTTAAACCTTACTTATATCTTTTAACTAATTAAGGAAGATAGTTATGTTTTGTTATTTATTATAAACTATGTTATACTATGGGCTAGTGTTAAACTAACTACTATTTTAGATACTAGGACTAATAATAAATAATAGATTTTAAAAGACCTTATCCCTATTCTTAAGTAAATAATATACTACTTTATTTTAAGTATAATACTTATAAGTAGGGGTATTAATAATAAACGGCCTATTAATATACCTTTTATCTTTTTTTAATAAAAGGTCCTTAATACTACTTTAAGATATATAGTTTAGTTTAAAAGCCCTAAGGGTAAAGTATTCCTAGAGTAGAGACTATAAACTACGAGCCCTATAGTTATATATACTAGCTACTTTTTATAGTAGGGGCCCTAGATAGACCTGTTTTAAGTTGTTTATAGTTTAGGAGTAGATTTATATTCTAAGTAAGGAGTAATAGTAGTAAATATAGCTACTACTAACAATAGTAATAACTACTAATAGGACTAAGAGATTCTAATTCTACTTAAACTTACTTTTATAGCCTTTACTACCTCTATTTTTAATTTCTTTACTACTCTTTTAACTATTATAAAGGATATTACTATTATTTATAAGTTAAATTCTAAAGGTACTTGCTTTGCTCTGAGCTTTTATATCTCTAAGCTATAGTAGTAGGAGTGGCTAGTAAATAGCTTACTATAGTAGGGACCCCTAGACCTAGGAGACAAACACGCATAGAATAACTAGGGCAGTAAGTAGTAAACTATAATTACCTATACTAGTCTAGTTTAGTAGAACTCTATACCGCCCCCCCCCTCCTACTAATTCTAACTAAATAATAATAAACTTTTTAGTCCTTTTATAAAAAGGAACTAAATAGCTAAAACTAAGTACAAAAAAAAGATACTACTAAAGTCTATATAAATAAAGTACTTTAGTATATTATATAAGTACTAGTTAGTTATTATTTACCCTTCTTTTTTTAAATAGTATTATCTTTTTATAGCTTAGTTAATATATAAAGTGGGTAAATTTATTAGTATTTTTTTTAGTTGTTTTTATTAGTTTATAAGTTTTAGTAAGTGTGACTAAATAGTTAATGTATTTTTTAGTATTACGATTTAGTATAGTAGTAATAAGGATTATAGTAGTATAGTGATATTAAAAAAAGATCTTCCTTACTTAGCTTTACTTATTCTTTTTTTATTTATACTTTGTAAGTTATTAATAAGGTTTTTAACTTTGCTGGTAGTTAACTTTAAGGCGTTTTAAAAATTTTGTTTTGTATTTTTAATTTTGTACTAATATAGTAAATACTATAAATATAGTTAAAATTATATTAAAATCCGTGTGTTTTGCTTTTATTATTAGGTTGTTAAGGTAAAGTAAAAAAAAGAAAAAAAAAGTAACTTAAGGAGGGGCGCCTACTTAAACGCGCGTTTAAAAGTCCTAGCCTAACTATTAGTATAATAAACTAAGAATAGTTCTTAGAACCTAGGTTAGTTATTCTAATTATAAAATAAATAAAGAAGGTTATATAGTTATACCTTAACTAAGTAAAAAAAAACCGCGTTTATATTCCTTTTATAGCCTTTACCTAAAGGCAGTAGTAGTTACTTAGTTTTAAGTATAAAGCTATATTTAGTATAGTCTTAGGACTAAGCTATAGCCCTAGAATGAAAATACTATAGTATATATATTAAATGATATAGTTAGCCCTTACTATAATATATATACTAAACAATATAGCTAGCCCCTTATAGTTAGGGGTATTTTAGTTTAAGTATAGTTATAAACTACTAATATAGTAGCTTATAACCCTAGTTTTAATAAACACAAGTAGTACTAAAAAATCTAATTAAAAATAAAAGTATCCTAAAATAGTTTTTATTTAACTTCTTTTTTATTATACTAGTAAAAATAGTAAAATAGTACTAAAGAAATAATAATAGTATAAATAAGCTACAACTCTAAAAGTACTACTTATAAATATTTAAAGAGAGAGAGTCGTTTTAAGAGTAAGTATACCTATACTTTATTACTATTGTATAGGTACTAACTAGGCTCTTTATAACTAAGTAGAGTATAGGAACAAACCGGCTAATTAATAAGAAGTATATATAGTAACTATATAATATATTCCTCTAGAGTAGCCTTAGCTATATAGTAAAAAAGAACTACTTTTTTATTTTATATACTTAAAAAGTAATTAAAAATATAATAGTTTAAAACGTAATTTAGAGTTTAGTTAAGGATAGTACTAGTTAAAATAGTACTACTTAAGCTATTAAAAGTAGGAGCAATAGTAATAGTATTCTAAGTAGGGGAACCTAGTTTAGCTAAGGACCCTTTTTTAAAAACTAGTATAGAATAAATTAAAGTTTAAAAATAAAGGTTATAGTAGGCTAGTACTGTATTAGGGTACTAAAGGCTTATATTAATTTTACTAAAGCCTCTTTTAACAAGCTTTAGTAGACTTATAAGATTTACAACTAAAGTAAGGCTCTACCCCTTTATAAACTAGCTTAATAGTAGCTAACTATAAGACGCACCTATAGCTACTAACCTTTATAAATATACTCCCTACTAACTTTAAACTAAAAATATAAACTAATAAATAAAAGCTCTTTATACTTAATAACTATAGTTAAGTTTAAACTTAAGTTATAGTAACTATAAATACTAACTTAAAACTCTTTTAGTTATAAAGTACTAAACTAAAAAAAGAACTTAAAACCGTCCTTAACTTTAATATAAATATAAAGTTCCCCCTCTATAGGTTTATAATAATTTAAAGAAATAATAAGTAGAGGTAAGCTACTATAGAATAGTATAATACTTTTATTAGTTAATAGACCTTTTAAATCTCTATTTAGAACTAAATAATGAATAATAGAATTAACTATATAAGCCCCCTTAAGACCTACCCTAAACCGGGAAGGTATATAAACTAACTACCTCTTTATAGTTTTAGTTAATAACCTTTTATACTATTACCTATACCCTTACCCACCTCCCCTATAAAGCCAATACACGTATTTATACTACTAACTAAGCCTACCTATTCTTTACTCTTCTAAAGGGCTATACTACTAAAAATATTAATAATTTATTTTATAAAATAATTAGTTTTAAAGTTATAAATAAAAAACAGTAGCGCCCTAAGTTCCTATCTTCCTTTAATAATAATTTATATAATAAAATATATAGTTTTATTTATCACTATAGTAAAGCCTTTTTATTCCTACCCCTAAACTATATTATATTTCTAATAAAGGATAATAACTAAGTACTATTAACTATTATAAGCCACATTATTACTTAAATAAATACTAAATTAATAGTCGCTCTAAACTCTAAAACTAATAATAAACCTTAGCTATAGAGGGACTTAAATACTTTTTTAAAAAATAAAGTAAATAAAATTATAAAAGAGTAGTAGGATATATATAGCTAAGCTATTAGTAATACTAAGCTAGAAAAATACCTACGACCTAATCTTTTATTTATTATACTATAATAAACTATATTAAATATTATAGTTAATAATATAGTATAGTTTAAAAGTATTAAGGATAAAAGGTCCCTAGGGCCCGTACTATAACAACTAATCCTAGTATAATATACCTATTACTTCTTATACTAGAGACCCTAAGTAGACATTCTCTATACTACCTAAAAGTTCCTAGGGGACACTTTATAGTCTAAGTAAAAGGTTATAGTAGAAACTAATAGAGTAGTAGTTAATAGTAATAGAGAAGTAGTTAATAGTAACTACAATAGTAGTAGTAAAAAGGGTAGTAGTTAAGAATAAGAGTTAAGTACCTTTACTAGCAAAGTCTATAAGTTACTCACCTCCCTTTTAGCCCTCTTATAAAGTACTAACCTATATAAAAAAATTAAATTAAAGTCTATTTACTTAGTTTTAACTACTTAGTTTACTAAGTAAAGATAAAAAGAACTATAGGAATAAAAGAGTAATAGTTTATTAAGGAAAATACTCCTTAAAAAAACTAAGTAGCTTTAGTATAAATAGGCCCCTAGTTAGTAAAATATAAATAAAATTAATTAATTAATAGAGTTAAATAAAGAAAACGTAAACCTACTCCTATTCCCTAGGCCCTAACTAATAAAAAAAAGAAGTACTACCCCCCTACTAAATAAAGAAGATATAGAGCCCTAGCTACTAAAAAAAAGAAACACTACCCCCTTACTAAACTATAATAATACTCTATTAAAAAGAGTCCCTAAATCTTAAAAATAATAACTATTAACTAAACCTAAAAAAAAAACAGTACTTTTTAAGTTATTATTTATAAAAAAGCCTAGGGTATTTTAAGTATTAACTATTAAACTAAAATATATTTACTATAGTCTATACTATATACTATATAGTTATAAATATTTTTACTTTTTTAAGTCTTTATATTACTTAGTATTCTAAAATAAACTATTTTAAGTAAACTAAAAAGTATAAAAGCTAAGTACTAGGATACTATAAACTCCTACCTACTTAAAGTAATATACTCTTCCCTTTTACTACCTATTTATATACTACTATCTAGAATTCTATAACTAAGTTAAATAAGTTATAAATACAGAGTTAGTTAAAGTTAAAATAAAAAAGTAAATAGAGTACTAGTATCTAGGCCTAACTTTAAAGTAATTAGGGCTAGTAGGTATTCTAGGTCTGTATTCTAGTTAGGGGGTATAAAGGGAGAGAAGTATAATAAGGAATAGGTAAAAAAAGGAAAAGCTTTAAAAAAAAAAAGAAAAAGGCTTTTTAAATAAAAGTATCTCCTACTAAGTAGCCTATAAACTAAATACAGTATTTAAGTAGTAAGTAGTAAACTATTATATAATATTATCCTTATTAGTACTTGACTTTAATTTATTTAATAAAAGTAATAAAAATAGCAATACTAGGGGTAAAGTTAGTTATAATACTAAAGAGGCGCTTTATTTAGAATAAGTACTTTAACTAGTATAAAGGCCTAGAGTTAGTTAACTTAAAATAGAAAAGGTTATAGAGTTAATATTCTACTAGAGCCAGTACTCTAAAAAATAAAAGTACTAATAAAGAAAAAAAAGCTAGTAAAGCGGTTTATAAGAACCTATTTATTAACTATAACTTTAGTAAGTTTAAAATACTAAATAAACTAAGTAATAGGCTATATTAGTACTGTCCCTTTACTAACTAGTTCTATAGTTAGTTACTTAATATTTAAAACTAAGAGTAGTGGCTTTAATAATAAAGAAGCCCTTAATATAATCTATAAAAACTATACAATAAACTATAGTAACCTAATATATAAATTAGGGCTAGTAGGCACAGAAGAAAATCTAGCCTTCTAACCTAAGTTTTACTTTAATATAATTAGTATTATAGGCCTTTTAATAAAGCCTATAACCCTTACAGAACAGCTTAACAATAATATTACCTTTTTCCTATAGTACTAGTTAGTTCCTTATAGCTTTAAATACACAGTCGCAAGTCTACTATTTAAGATCTAGTACTATACCTTTTATATTAAAGTAGCTAGCTCCCATAAGCTTTAGTTTATTATTATATACTTAATAAGTAGCTTAATTAACAAGCTTAAGCTATTAACCGGCTAGGAGTAGAGATATAGGGTTTAGTTTTACTAGTTAAGTATAATAAAGAGGCACTACGCAGAGCTAGTTATAGAGTACTTAAAAAAACTCTTCTTTAAAAAGGGACTTACTAGCTTAAACGTCGAGCCCTAGTAGTTCCTAAATAGCTTATAGTCCTAAACTATTAACTACTATATTTAAAGTATCTTTTAGAAGTACTTTATAAATAAGTAACTAGCCTTTATTAACTAGTATACCTATAATAAGTTCTAAACTAAAAACTAACTAGTATTTTATACTTATAACTATAATATAAACTAAAAAATCACAGTAAGAAATACACTTAATAATATACTTAAGGAAATATAGATCTAGAATAATAAAGAAGAAGAGCTATAAAAAGGAAATAGTAATATAAGTAATAGTAGAAGTAACTATAGTTCTAGTAACACAAGCTAATAGGGGGCGCCTAATAATAACTACTAGTTATAGAATAAAGTAGATATAGTTCTATAGTTTAAATACCCCCCTAGTCTTAAGTAGCTCCGTTCTACCCTATAGTATAAGTTTATTTTTAATAATATTAATTATATATTCTATACTGTTACTACTAATATTAATAGTAGTAAAGATAAAACACTTACTATAGATACTAAAATCTATAGCCTCTTAGCTAATAAGACTATAGTAGTAAAGTAATACCTATTTATAAGTAGCTTTACTTTTTTCTCCCTTACTTTTTACCTATAATATAGTAACTTTTCTTTACTAAAACCCCCCTAGTTCTTTAATAACGTTACTACTATTATAAAGTATAATATAAGCTACTAAAATAAGGGTATAAACGTTTTTTCCTTTAGCTTTTTCTAGAGGTATTTTGTTATTAAGTAGATAATTTGCCCCTAGGCCGATAACTTCTTTACGTTTAAGGGCCTTACTACTACTACCCTTATACTCTTACTAGCCGAGGCCCGGCGCAGCGTGCTAGTAAGGACCTAGTAGAATAAGCTACTAAAGTATATCCGCGGGGGGCGTACTCCGTATATACTAGTAGCTTTTAAGCCGTTTATTTATAAATAGGAGTGTATTAATATAGCTATTAATACTAGCTTTATTATATTTTAGATAGAGTAGGTTATTACTATTAATGTGTTATAGTTCCTTCTAAGGAAGCGCTATACTAATACTATAGTATAGCTTATTTTTAGGTTTATTATTCTTTTTATAAAGTAGTGGGCCTTGTACGCGTAAGTACTATACTACTTTAAGCTATTTATTTTTCCTAAAGTATTCTGCTTATTTATAATAATTTTTAAAAAGGCCCTTAACGAGATAGAGTAGTGCTTTTATATCTAGAGTAATAAGGGTATTAGTCTAGCCTTAACTAAAAGTATTACTACTCTTAACTACTTAAGCTACTTCTACTTTACTAGTAATTAGAGGGTTCTATTTACTTATACTTTTTAGTAACTATAAATAATAGAGTTACTTAAGTAAGTAGTATAGCTATTTATTTTAGATAAGGTTTTTAACTTTAGTTACCTAGATAGTAATATTAATATAAGGGTATAGCTATAGTAGACTAATAAGTACTTAGTCCTAATTTATATCCCGGCCCTTACCTTCTACTACAAACCCACTATTATTCTAACCTACTTTAACTAGTTCTGTTTTAGTAAAATAAGGGGTAAGTATATTAATAATATAGTTATAGTAATAAGTTTTATTAAGAGTATCTTCCGCGACCTGTAGGTGTATAAAATAGTTATCTTTATAGCCTATTAACTCTAGTACTACTTAAATAAAGGCCTTTAGACTAGAAATGTAATAGAGGAGCAGTGCTAGTACTTAGTATACTAAAATACTTTAGTAAATAAATAAAAAGTATTTAAAGACCCCTTTACTATAAAGTATATATCCTACTACTAAACTTAGTTAGTCTAAGTTAATACTTATATAGCTACTATAGTACTATTAAGTACTATAAAATACTCTTTTTAAACGTATTTAATACTACTATTAATAATAGACTAACTACCTAAGCTATATTTTACTTTACTAAGGTAGATATTACTACTAAGGCTTAGAACGACTATATATAGGAGGTATTTAACGTAACCTACTATGTAAATAATTCTTTAACTAGTAATAGTTTTGTACTCTATAATAGTACTTAAATAGCAATACTTATAAGTACTATAGAAGTTACGAGTTTTAATATTATTAGTAACTAAGACTAAGTAAGTATAATCCGGATAGTAATTACTACTATGGGTATTAAGTAGTTATTAGGGACTTATATAAAGAAGATTACTATATAGTATATTATACTTTTTATTAAGCGCCTATAGTTTTATTTAGTTTTTATAGTACTACGTAGTACCTAAAAAAGGGTAGCTATAAAAGCTAAAATTAAAATTATAAACTTAGTACCTAGGACCTAGTAGTATAAAATCTACTTTTACTATTTACTTTTTTTTAAAAGAATCCCTTTTATAATTAAGGAGGGTCTAGCTATACTAGAGAAAGAGTTTAAGAATAGTAATAAGAGTATTTAGGGATACTACGTTTTAGTTTACTTATACTTTATTATAAACCTATAGAACCCCCTTTTTTAACTAATACTTATACTTATAATTACTATCTCGTCTTTATTAGTAATACTAAATATTAAGGAAGGATATACTAGTTTTAGTACTACTACTAAGTAAAGAGACTCTACTTAAATAGTTATTACCTTTATTACCTAAATATCGTGGTTCTTAAGGCTAAAGGTTTTTAAAATAAAGAACTAAATAGGGGTTTATAGTATTATAGAAATAATAAAAAAGATTAATAAAGTTCTAAGTAGTTTTACTTTTTAATAGAGTTTAATTTATAACTTTAAAATATAAGGGCCTTAATAACTATATTCTACTTAAGATAAGTTAGATCTATACTATAAAAAAGCGGTTAATACTATAAAACTCTAAGTTTAATTTAGTACTTATAAATAAGCTAATAGTACTATATAAAGAACTAGTAGGTCTATAGTAGAATACTAGAAGGTTTATTAAACGGGTATTTTAAAGTAATAATAAAATATAGGTAAATAGGTATAATTTAATTACTATATTAGTTAATTAAACTTAGTAAAAAAGAAAAATATAAAAGTATTGTGTTTTTAAACTACGAAATTTAAAGTATAGAAATAGGTTTAAAGTAAAGAGACTATAGTTTTAATAAAGGCGTTAGTTTAAATACAGATTTAACCTATTATTTTAAACGCGGGTTTAATATACTAGCTTAAACGTAGGTTTAATAAATTAACTTATACATTAGTTTAATAAATTAGTTTAAATATAGGTTTAATAAATTAGCTTAAATGTGGGTTTAATAAATTAGCTTGAATGTGGGTTTAATGAATTATTTTAAATATAGGTTTAATAAATTAACTTAAACGTAGGTTTAATAAATTAGTTTAAACGTAGGTTTAATAAATTACTTTAGACGCGGATTTAATAAATTAGGACCTATTATTTAAGACGCGGGTTTAATGAATTTTTTATTATTTTAAACGTGGGTTTAATAAATTATTTTAAATATAAATTTAATAAACTAAGATAAATTATTTTGAACGCGGGTTTAATAAATTAGGACGAATGACTTTAAATATATATTTAATAAATTAGGATAAATTAGTTTAAACTTAAGTTTAATAAATTAGCTTAAATGTGGGTTTAATAAATTAGTTTAAACGCGGGTTTAATAAACTAGCTTAAATATGGGTTTAATGAATTAGTTTGAATGTAGGTTTAATAAATTAGTTTAAATATAGGTTTAATTGTTTTGAATGTATTAGTATTAGTATTATTAGTATTATTATTAGTATTATTAGTATTATTATTAGTATTATTAGTATTATTATTAGTATTATTAGTATTATTATTAATACTATTAGTACTGTTATTAGTATTATTAGTATTATTATTAGTTTTATTAGTATTATTAGTATTGTTACTATTATTAGTATTATTAATATTATTATAAGTATTATTATTAGTATTATTCTTAGTTTTATTACTAGTAAGTAATAGAGCTAGATAGTTAGTTAAATAAGTAAAAGTAACTAGTACTTTTAATATAATAATAATAAGTATAAGCTAGTAAACTAACTGTTTCCTTAACTCCTTAGCTAGTTTATAGTTAGTTAGGTAAGGAAAATATAGAACTAGGGTACTACTATAGTTTACTTTAAGTTAAGAAGTAGGTTTATTAAATATATATAAGAAAAAAGGAAAGTATAGAAATAAAAGGTGGTAGAAGAGTGGTTTAGACTAAACTATAATAGTGTTAAATAGAAGTTATAGTATGCTAGTTACTTAATAATATTAGTTCTTTAGGTAAAAATAAATACTTATTTAAAAAGTTAAGGATATTATTACTAATATAGTTTTTTTTTTTTTTTTATATAAGAGTAGTAATATATACCTATACTAATTTACTAGCTCTTTAGTAATAGTATTATTATACTAAGAATAGAAAAAGTAAAAAGTTACTATATATAATATAGTATAGAGTTTACTTTAGTTACTAAGTACTCTTTAGTTAGATATATAGTTTATATAAGTTAGTAAAAGTTAGGTAGATAAGTTTTAATTAGTTAATAACTTAGTTATATAATATATACTAAGTTTACTTTTTTTTTGTATATAGAAGATTATTTACTACTTAAAAATAAATAATATATTATACTAAGTTCTATTTTATTACTTAAAGCCCCTACTATTAGTACTACTACTTAAGTAGTTTATACTTTTAGTATTAGTTATATAGTATAGCTAATTATTTCTATTATAAAGCACATAATATAGCTCTACTTCTTTACTATTTACTACTTTATATAACTATACTTCCCTACTACTAGTTATATTAAATAGTTACTACTACTTATTATTAGTTATATAAAGTAACTTATTATACTTATTACTAATTAAACTAAGCTACTACTTTTTTAGTACTATTTATTTATAAATTAGAGTGTAGAAGTACTCTGTATTTTACTTTATTTAAAGTAGTACTACTTTTTAGTTAACCCTTTAATATTTAAACTACCCTACTACTACTATTACTAGTCCTTAGGGAAAACACACTACTACTACTACTAGCTGGGCTCTATTCTGTGTTCTTTATAGTACTATATACACGTAAGAGCTTTTTAATAAACTACCCCTTAAGACTAATAAAGTATAGGATAATACTATTAATAGGTATCTACTTTAACTATAGTTAATAGTATAGCTATATTAAATACTACTAATAGTTTAATTAACTTTAATAATAGACTAATAGTTATATACCTTTAGTTTAACGTCTTTATTAACTCTAAAACTTAGTAAGAATAGCTATAGTAATATACTTAAGGATTTATTAATAGTATTAATACTAAGTAGGGTACTTATACTTTAGTTTAGAACTTTATAAGGCTTAAAGGCCTTTATACTTTTTACGAGGTGTACTTTTACTATAATAGTGAATTCTATAAGGAGGAGCTTAGACCCTTTAGGATTAGGTTTAAGTTGTAGTTACTACGGAATAAGTTCCCTAAGGACTGTAAAGCTTGTTACTTTATATACCGCTAAAATAGTGCTCTACTTTTTACTTAGTATAAAGAATATAATTTAAAGGATTTTAGGGTATAACTACTACCCTATTCTTTTTACTACTTTAAAGTACTAACTTATATTCTAAAATAAAGGTACTATTATTTTAATAACTAGTAAGTTTAAGAGTTTACTATTTAGCTATAACTTAGTTAATAGTATAGCTCTAATACTATAGGTTACTTATATTAGTATTAATAAACCTTTTAATAACTAGATATTCTAAGATAATAACGCTACTAGGAACTGTTTACTAGATATTTATGTGTTCCTTAATACTAATAAGCTTTTTTAAGTCTACTAAGAATACTACTACTTAGAAAGTAAGACTTATATAGAATATATTAAATAATAGAATATTAGTATTAAGATCTAGCTACTACCTAGTGCTATACCCGCCTAAGTTAATAGTTACTATATAGTTACTATAGAATATAGCTTTTTACTTATTTATTAGTATAAAGAGAATAAGTTTAAACTAGATTATATAAAAGTATCTCTTTATTCTATTCTATACTAGAGTTTTATTATTAATTCTTAATATAGTTTGATAAAACCCTTGTGCTAATAACAGAAGAGTATATAGATAAGGTTATTATAGGTACTTTAGGTTAGTATAAGGCCTAGGTTATTAAAGAGATTAAGAAATGTATATTACTTTTATTTAGGTAGTAAATAGGACTTGGACTTATTAGTACTAGTAAAGAGTAAAAATAGTATATTACTTATTATTTTATTAATAGTTAGTAGTAAGAAACTAGAATAGAGACTTTTATTAGTAATAGGGTTATTATTAACTTTATATAAAAACTTTAGTTTTAAGTTTTTAAAGTAATTATAGTAGTAAAGGTGACTTTTTTAGAACGCTACTTATTAATAGGACTATATTAGTAAAAGACGTTAGTATTAAATATTAATAGTGTAGTTAAACTAGTTTAATAAACTAAAAGTACTTTAGTGCCTTTTATACTAGAATGCTTATTTTAATAGGGGCTATAGTTAGAAAGGAATAGTTTGTTAAAAATAGTTAAGAAGTGGATTTAAGAGGGAGAGTAGTTAATTAAATACGGGTTTAGTAAGTAGAGGAAAGGTTATATTATAGTTTAAAAAGTATATAGAAATAAGTTAGTTTATAGTTTAAATATAGGTTTAAAAGAAATATATACTAACCTAAGGCTAAGTCCCCTCTTAAATTAAATAAAACTTTTAAAAAAACTTAAACTAAATTTAGAATAAAGAACTTTTTTTTAATAATTTATACTTTAATAAATATAAGTAATAGATAAAAACTAATAAAAAGTTATAAAATTAATAAACTAAAAACCCTTTTATAAATAAATAAAAAGTAGGGTAATAAAAAAAAAGGTATAAAGGCTAAAATATACTAAATTAATAAGTAGGATAGGCTAAAAAAAGATATACTAAATAAGTAGAATTAAAAGTAAGTATAACTAAAAGGTAGTATAAGTTTAAAGGAAGTATTTAAATAAAGTAAAAAGATTCTATATTAATAAAAAGTAAGTAGGGTAAGTTAAAGGAGGTTTTAAAATAGAAAAAAAGAGTTTAAAAGAGTAGAATAAGTTAAGTTAAAATAAAAGAAAGTAGTTAAAAAGGAAGGTACTAAAAAGTAGAGTAAAGGAGAAGTAGGGTAACTTAAAAAGAGGTGTTTAAAGTAAAAAAAGGTAGTTAAGATAAATAGAAGTTAAAGTAAAAGAAAGATAGAGTAAGTTTAATTTAAAAGGAAGGAGTTAAAAAGGAAAGTACTAAAAGGTAGAGTAAAGGAGAAGTAAAGTAAGTTAAAAAGAAGTATTTAAAGTAAAAAAAGGTAGTTAAAATAAATAAATAGTAGAGTAAAAGAAAGGTAGAGTAAGTTAAAAGTATTTAGAGTAAAAGAGAAGAGTAGATAAATAGAAGGTAGAGTAAAAGAGAGTAGTTAAGATATAAAGGTAGTAGAGTAAGTTAAAAGGAAGTAAAGATAAATAGACGGTAGAGTAAAAGAAAGGTAGGGTAAGTTAAAAGTATTTAAAGTAAAAGGTAGGAATAAAAATAAATAAAAGATAGAGTAAAAGAAAGTAGTTAAAATATAAGGGTAGTAGGGTAAGTTAAAAGGAAGTATTTAAAGTAAAAGAAAGTAGTTAAAATAAATAGTACTATAAAGTAAATTAATAGAAAAGTAGAGTAAGTTTAAATATTATTTACTAACTATATTTCTCTTTAGTATAACTACTATTCTTTTTTCTTCTTTTATACCTACTCTTTAATCTTTATACTATAGCTTAGTAACCTAAGTCCTTTTATATACCTATTTTATTTATAATAGCTATATAACCTAGTTTTAAAAGTACCTATATTTAGTTAAAAAACGAGTTCTGTATTGTATTTCTTAATTTTAAAGGTATACTTAATAATACTAAGTATACTTTTAAAGAGTTTTATAATAGCCCTTTTAATACTACTAAAACTATAAATAAGGATAATATAAAGAGTCTTTATAAGGGAATAAATAGTATTTATTTCTACCTAGTAGTATACTTTATAGTTATAGAAATACTTATAAAACAGTCTAGGCAGCTACTCTACTACTAATTAACTATTATTATTATACCTATAGGAGCTATTATTTATTTAGCTTATTTTATAAACTACTTAGCTCGGCTTAATAATAAGGATAAGCATAATAACTTTTATTAGTTTAGTATAAATAAAGTTACTTTTTATTTATAGCTTAATAAGGGTATTACTAGGATTAGCGATAAATATAAGTATAACTATCTATACTAAAATATAGACTATTACTAGGTAAACCTTAATAGTAATATATCCCTTAGTGAGTTTCTTTTTACTAAAGATAGAGATAATATTAAGGTAAGGCCTTTACTTACTCCTTAACTTAATACTAAGGGGTACTAATTACTATATTATATAGACAGTAATGTAAGTCCTATTTGTTAGTAACGAGATATTTAAGTATAATACTATACTTAGTATAGTTAAGGAGGAGATTAAGAGTAAAGACGAGTTTATTTATTTACTTAGAGGCTTAGTTAGTATACTAGAAGAATGACTTAGATAGTAGAGTTTTAGGCTAGGAATGGAATTTTATATAAATTACTTTAATACTGTATACTGTATATATTGTTTGTTCTTTAAGTTATATTTTACTCTGTACTTTAATAAGTAGTAAACTACTTTTTTAAGTGTCCCTATTAATATAAGGTTTTAATACTCTATATATATAGTTACTAATATAATAGTCTGCTTGACTAGCTTAGTAGGTATGTATTTTTAGGCTACTTATAGTATTTCCTATAGACTATGCTTTAATTCTAGGAGGATTGTTTTAAACGCGGGTTTAATAAATTAGCTTGAACGCGGGTTTAATGAATTAGCTTAAATATAGGTTTAATGAATTTTTTTAAATGTAGATTTAATGAATTTAGATAAAGTATTTTAAACGTAAGTTAAACGAATTGTTTTAAACGCGGGTTTAATACATTAGGACGAATTATTTTGAATTTGGGTTTAATAAATTCTTTTAAATATGGGTTTAATAAATTATTTTAAATGTAGGTTTAATAAATTATTTTAAATGTGGGCTTAATAAAGTTATTTAAGTGTAGGTTTAATAAATTATTTTTAATGTGGGTTTGATGAATTATTTTAAATATGGGTTTAGTAAATTATTTTAAATGTAAGTTTAATAAATTATTTTAAATGTGTATTTAACGAATTAGCTTAAATACGGGTTTAATAAATTAGCTTAAATGCGGGTTTAATAAATTAGTTTAAACGCGGGTTTAATAAATTAGTTTAAATATAAGTTTAATAAATTATTTTACTAGGGATACTAATATTTAATTATATAGTATTTAGTTATATAGTGTTTAATTATATAGTAATATAATTACTTTATAACTTTTAATTATATAGTAACATTTTATTATACAATAATTGTATAGTATTTTATTCTATAGTAACGTTTAATTATATAATATTTAATTAAAAAGTAATATTTAATTATATAGTGACGTTTAATTATATAACGTTTAATTATATAGTAATATTTAATTATATAGCAACGTTTAATTATATAACGTTTAATTGCGTAGTAACGTTTAATTACACAGTAGCGTTTAGTTACACAGTAACGTTTAATTATACAACGTTTAATTCTACAGTATTTAATTATATAGTAGTATTAAATTATATAACGTTTAATTATATATAAGTTTATATAAGTAGGATATATAGGTAGTATAGAAAATTTAATTAGATTTATATAAATACTTTTTATAGGTTAGACTTATTTACTATTTAAAGAAAAATTTTATTTATTACTTAACTACTACTTAAAAATAAATATAATATACTTTAGAGGTATCTAACTTATTCTTTACTATAAATATATAAAGTATTACTACTAAGTCTATATACTATTAAAAGAAAGACTTACTACTTATTTAGTTATTAATACTAACTAACTTATTATTATTAGCCTTTTAGATACTATAATAGTTAAGGATAATACAGCTAAAGTAGAATAGGCTATTTTTATAGAAAGTAGCTACTATTAGTGTATTAATAGTATAGTCTATAAAGAAGGTAATATAGTTTATTAAAGTCTTTTTAGCTATAGTACTAGGGTTAATAAGCTTTTTTAGGGTAAAAGTAAAGTTTAAGTTTTTATTATATATAATAATATAATTTATTCTAAAGACTAGGTATATAAATAAGGAAATATAAATAGGCTTGTATTTTAGACGTTAGACTTAGGTTAGTTTAAGTTAGTGGATGTTATTTATAATCTTTTTATAGTAAAGGCGACTCTACTTATAGTTAGTAGTAAAGGTAGTAATATAATTAACTATAATAAATACTATCTCCCCCTTAGGTATAACGTATAGTAAAAACTTAATAAAGGTATAGTTAGGTATATTAGTAATATTACTATTATAGAAGTTAATAATAACTTTAACTTCAGTACTACTAGAAATAATAGTTCTATTCTTAACTAAACCCTTTACCTTTAGGTCTACTATAGCTATAAGCCTTTTTTATAAGTACTTATATAATATACTAATAATAATTAAGGGCTTTTAGTTTAGTTATTTATTAGTAGTATTAATATAAGTAGCCCCCTTTAGTACTAGTAAATAGGCGTTACTATTCTTAATTATACTAATATAGGTAGTAAAGGTATTAGTAGTAGTACTACTATATATAATATATATTAAGGATTACTATATATTAAAAATAGTATTTTTAAAGTTAAAGTTAGTATTAAGTGTAGTATAGAGTTTTATTAAAAGGCTAGTAATAACTAGCTCTTTTTTATACTAGGGCTAGGTAGTACTATTAGGGATAATAGTATAGGGTTAAGTAGTTATTATTAAAATTTATAAGTAAGCTATAGTTAGTATATACTAGAGTGGACTAGAAGTAAGTAGCTAGTATATATATACTTTTTAGGGGATAATGTTAGATATAGGTAGGCTAGGTAAGAGAAGAGGTTAAAGTTTAGGAAAGAGGTTAAGAAGTTTAAGTTAAGAGGGTGCTTACTGCTGTTTTTAAAAATGTATCTTAAGGGTATTTTTAAGTTATAATAGTGAGCTTAAGAACTAATACTATTAATATTTAAAAAAGGGTTAGAAGGAGTATTAAATAAGCTTTAGTTATTTTAAATACTATATAGTAGGTAGTAGAGGTTAAAATAGGTAGTTGTAATATAGTGTAGGTTACTTAGTAATATAGGTTAGGTAGAATATACTATTTAGAAAGGAGAGAGGGGGAGGGAGTAAATGCCTAAACGATATAGATAAAAAGGAGAGAGTAAAAAGAAGTAGATTAAGGATATAGAGGTAGATAGTAAGTAACTTACTTAATAAGGAAATAAAGTAAAGATTTATAGATCCGAGATAAGGCGTAAAGTAGGAGATACTACTTTATATAGAGACTTTAGAAGGTAAAAGGGGATTATATTTATAGTAAAGTACGGCCTAAGTAGCCTCTTTTACTACTATATATAAAAATAACTATAACTATGTTATTTTTTTTTTTTTTTTTGATTTTTAATTTACTAGTTATACAACTACTAACCCTTAAATACTTTTTTTAGTTTTTATTTTTATACTACTTAGCTGTTTTGTATTATTTAATCCTTTTTTTTTTAGTTTTTTAGTTTACTTATTTAAAAGCCTAGTATCAACTAGCTTGTTCTAGATCTTAATATATCTTTAACTTTTACCTATACTTAATATTACTTAAACTACTTACTTTTTATATTACGGATGTTTTTTATTTACTACTTAGTTATTTATATTACTAAGATTTAATAAGTTTAATCCTTTTTTACTATTTTTTACTCTTATTTACTAATTTTTCTTTTTTATACCTAACCCTTTACCCTTTTTCTACTTTTAGTAGTACTACTTTTATTTATACCTTCTCTACTACTTTCTTTATTTATACCTTTTTTACTACTTTTCTATCCCTTTATAGTACTAGTAGAGATTACTACTCTATATTGTGTATTTCTGAATAATAGTAACCTATGTAACTAAGTAGATAGGTAAGAAGCTTAGACGTTTTTATAAATATAAGCTTAATGGCTGTGGGTATTTTAAAGAGCCTATAATAAATACTAAAAGTAGTAACTAGTTTAGTAGCTACTTTACTATATAGTACTACTTTAAGCTACTTATAAATAGTAGATAAATTAAGTATAATTAGGACGCCTTACTAGTAAAAATAAAAGTACTTAGTTTAATTTTATATAAAGTTAGGTATTAATATTTTTTAAATATTTCTTTTGGTAATATAGGCCGATAGTATAATCCTTTTAATAGTATGATATTTGGTCTAATAAGTAGTATCCTTTTTTTTAACTAGACTATTTTTATTTAGTTATATTATTAAGGATAGTTTATAGTTAAATATAGTAGGTAGAAACTTAGACCTATTTACTATATATTATTTACTTTTATTTATTTACTATATATTATCTACTTTTATTTTTATAGTAGCTAAATAAAGAAAGTAGGAATATAGTTAATATTAATTAAACTTTTTTAATTTAACTATTAAAAACCTTTACTCTATCCTTACTACTTTAACTACTTTAACTACTTTAACTACTATAATAACTATAACTACTACTACTATACTAAATAATATAATAAATAACGTTATATTATACTATAAAGTAGTTATAGCTTTTAAGAACTTTATTATTCTAACTATTTTTATCTCTGCGCTTAAGGGCTGATTGATAACCTTTATAGTTAAATGCGAATAGGAGATTACTACTATTCTAGATAATTAGTACTACTAAATTGTTAAACGCGAGTCTCGGCTTTAGTTTAATTTATTCTAGGCTGTAAACGGTATAATTAATATGTTTGAACTTTTTTTTTACTTTACTTTTATTATTTAGGTCTTTAAAAGTTAGTTTAACTTTGTTAATGTTTTTAATAGTGCTTTTTATTGTAATATAATATTTTATAAAGATAAAATTAAGAACTTAAATACTATAGTTTAGTTGTAGCTACTTAAGACTAGTTGTTAGGTTAAAGATTAAGTGTTACTAAAAGTTAATTTGATTAAGGTTAGTGAAGATAAGTAGTGGCTGCTTAATAACTAGTGTTTTTGTTAGTTATGTAATAACTTAAAGGTAAGATATATAACTTATACTTAATATAAATAAATATTAATAATAAGTAAATAGGCCGGATTTTTATTTTTATTATTACTATATATAAGAACTTTAATTATAAGTTTTAAACCTATAAGGCTATTAAAGAGGCTGCTACTAAGGCTACTACTGCTAGGTAGGAAGTATTTAGACTAGTTTAAGGGTTAGCTAAGGAGGTGTGCTTTGTATACTAGGCGTAGGAGGCGCAGGAGGTATTTACTATTTTAACAAACTCTAGAATTAATAGTACTATTATATACTACTTCTCCTTTTACTACTACTTATTATAACTATACTTTTTTAATAAATAAGAACCTATACTATATTTATAGTTTAGAGGAGGAGTAGGAAGAAGGAAAGGGTAAGTAAATAAGTAGATATTAAGTTTATTTAGACTTTAATATATAAAGACTAACTAAATTTTTTGTGCTACTTATATATTCTACTTATATAGGTCCTTTTTTGTATATAATTAAAGTTATTATGTGTAATTAAAGTTATTATGTATAGTTAAAGTTATTATATTAAATTTATGTTTAGTAAAGTAAGGTACTGTATTAAATCTATATTTAAAAGATAAACTTATAAATTAAATGTTTAATAGAAGAAGGTACTATTTTAAATTTAGGTTTAGTAGAGTAAGGTTTTGTATTAAACTTGTGTTTAGTAAAGTAAGGTAATATGTTAAACTTATGTTTAGTAAAGTGAGGGAGTGTGTTAAACCTGCGTTTAGTAGATAAATTAGGAAATTAAATATAGTATTTAATAGAAAAAGGTACTCCTTTAAACTTGTGTTTAGTGAAGGAGGTACTATATTAAACCTGTATTGAGTAATAGAGGTACTATGTTAAATCTGTGTTTAGTTAAGTAAGGTACTGTATTAAACTTGTGTTTAGTAAAAGAAACTAGGAAAAACTAAATATAGTATTTAATAGAAGAAGGTACTATTTTAAACTTATATTTAGTAGACGTAAGGTACTATATTAAATTTATATTTAGTAGAGTGAAGTAATGTGTTAAACCTATGTTTAGTAAAGTAAGGTACTACTTTAAACTTGTGTTTAGTAGAGTAAGGTACTACTTTAAACTTATGTTTAGTAGAATAAGGTACTGTATTAAACCTGTGTTTAGTAGAAGAAACTAGAAAAAAATTAAATATAGTGTTTAATAGAAAAAGGTACTACTTTAAACCTATATTTAATAGAAAAAACTAGGGAAAATTAAACTAAGTATTTAATAGAAGAAGGTACTATTACTTTAAACTTATATTTAGTAAAAGCTAGGTACTACTTTAAACTTATGTTTAGTAGATAAAGTTAAGAAACTAAATATAGTGTTTAATAAAAGAAGGTACTTTATTAGACTCGTATTTAGAAGATAAAATTAAGAAATTAAATATTTAATAGAAGAAGGTACTGCTTTGAACCTGTGTTTAGTAAAGCGAGGTGCTATGTTAAACCTACGTTTAGTAGAAGGTACTGCTTTGGATATAGTATAGACTACTACGTGAAAACCTAGATTTCCCTATAGGAATTCCTATGGATTTTTTAGATATTTCTCTATATATAGTTGTGGATTTGTTCTAGATTTCTCTGTCTTTTTCCTTTTTTTTTTTACTTTTTTTTATATTATTGTAATATAACTAGTTTTTTAGTTACTTTAAAAAAGTCTGTAATTTATTGTGTAATAATTAATAGTATAATTTTATTATATAGTTTAGGGTCTTTAGCTTTAGTAAAGCTAACTATATAAAATATAGTGGGTATAATTCCTGTGTTGGTTTTCTATAACTAGGCCCCGATTTATTATATTCTTTATATTATAGCTATTTTTTAAGTTAGTTGCGATATAAGAATAGAAAGTATGGACTATTATTACTAAAAGATAGTGAGAAAGACTACTTAATGGAGTTAATAGTAAGTGTAGTTTATAGTATAGTTACGAGATTTATAAATTATAGCTATAACTTAAACTAAAACTGGCTTTATAGGAATTAGTTGTAATTGATTTTAGTTAAGTTAAGTTAGTTAATTATTTATAAAAGTTTTTTATAATTTTAATAACGACCTTAATTATAAGGATACTAAGTTTATTAAGTATTTTAGTAAGTACTTTACTAGAGAATAAGCCTTTTTTTTTTGTGATAAAGGGACGTTATATATAGTTGTTATGGATAGAATATATGATGCTTTTTGTGGTACTAACTTTTAGTATAACTATATAAATTTATTATTTAATAATAATAAGAGTACTTTAAGTATATTTATAGCTTATAGTAACGATGCTTAAAATAAAGAACTATATGAAATTTTAGAAAATAACTATAAGAATAATAAAAATAATAATATACTTAAAGTATATAATAATATTTACTATAAAAATAAATAATATAATAGAAATAATAGTCTCTACTATAAAAGTATAAAGGATGTATTAGAAAATGGAGATTTTAGTAATAGGTATTTTAATACTTATTAGTTAGAATTATAACTTAGTAATTAGTAATTTGTTGTATAGTGGTGGTAATATAAGGAATACTACTATAAGCCTCTGTAAATATAAGTGCTATAGGCGCTGCTGAGGCTAGATGATAGTATTATTATATACTAGTTAATTTACTATAGTGGGGAATATTTATATTTAAATAGAGTTTATAGGGCTATAGATTTTAGTTATCTTTATTTAACTAAGATCTATATTAATTTTTAACCCCTATTTAAACTAGCTTAGTAACTACGATTAAAACTATTATTATTATATAAGCTGGTACTAGTTAATAATTTCTTTAGTCTCTATTATAAGCTTTATTTATACTAGTGGGATATATATAGATTTATTTAGTGTGTATTTAAAAGTAATAATAAAGTATAGGTTAATAGGTAGGTGTACTTTTATTATAATAACGGATATTTAAAGTAGGAGTAAGTAGTTATTAAACTTTGCTATAGTTTAGATTAGTATTTTAAAAGTACTTATAATTTTTTAAATTCTTCTTTAACTAATATACTTTTACGCTTTAACTATAGTAAACTTAGAGTAGAATAAGAGTATTAAGTATAGGCTTAGAAGGTAGGTACTATAAATTAAACGTAGGTTTAATATTTAATAGAGTTACTAGATTAAACGTAAGTTTAGGGCTAGTTACTATAGTTTTAATGTGAGTTAGAGGTTAGGAATAGTAGGTAATTTAAATTTAGTTTAAAGGGTAATGCTACTATACTAAACGTTTTATAGTAGGAGTAGGAGTTAAGTTAAGATAAAAATAGAGGTGAGATTGATTATGGGTTTATTAAGTAATTAATTTGACTGAATGTGGGTTTAATAGTAGGTATATTATTTAAAAATATAATATAAAATATTATATATATAGTTAAACTTAGGCTTAAGAGTTACTATATAAGTATAAATATAGAGTTAATATTATACTTATTTATATAGGTTTAAAGTATTAAAATATAAATTTAATAGAACTTTAATACTAACTTTTATAAATTAACTATATATTTAATACTATTAAAATTAAATTTAATTTACTATTAGTACTATTTTTAGTAAATAAAAATATATTAAAAAAGTAAAGTTAGAGTTATACTAAGTTTAGATAATACCTATATACTATATTAAATGTAGGTTTAAGAGTTTTTATACTAGTTTGAATATAGATAGAATTATTTCTTTATTTAGTAGGCCTTATAGTTAACTACTAATAAGTCTCCTATACTAAGTTTTAATTATACTAAGTATATTATAGTTAACTTTAGTTTTTTTTATTAACTCTACTTTTAATATATATTACTTTATAGTAAGTTAATAACTTTTTTAAGAGTAAATAAACTATTTTAAACTATATTTATATCTTAGTTCTACTATACTAATACTATACTTAAGTCTTTTACTTTAGTATTTTAAATATTAAAATTAGTTTTTATTAAACTTACCCCCTTAATTAATTTTAAGAGATGTTTAAAGGTATAAACTAAGGCTTTAGTAGAATAGTTATTACTCCTAATAATATATAGAGTGTACTAGGGACTAAAGTTAGCTATATTAAAGTTATAATACTTTAAAAAGGGCTATTAGAATACTTATTTAAAATACTTTTTAAAGAAGTTAATATATAAGTTACTTAAGGAATAGCTATTAATATTCTTTATTATAAAAGTAATAGCTTTTATATTTAGTACTAGGGGATTTTAGTTTATATTTAATAGTTTAATTTTTTAGAAGAGGGTACTTAGAAATATTTTAGGGCCCTAAGTACTAAAATAGCCTTAGTAGTTGTTATTAGTTAAGAATTTATTACTATAGTACTTATTGTAAATAAGTTTATTAGTTATAATAAAGTTAATTTTAAAGTACTTACTTATTTTAGTATAAAAGGCTTTAATAATATTCTAGTATATACTACTAGTATTTATAAAGATAACTTTGTATTTAGTTATAAATAGCTTTTTTTTTTTAAAAATACTATATTTAATAATATTAATAAAGTTAGTTTAGGTAAACTTATAGGTATTATAAGTTCTATTAGAGGTATAAAGTAAGTTTAGAAGTTTAGTTAGGGTAGGTATAGTTATTATAAGAATAAAACTAGTAGTATTAGTAAAATATTATTTAAAAAGGAAAAGTAAGATATACTAAGTAGAGGTAGGAGTTATAGGTAGTAGTAGCTAAAGGGGTAGAGGTAGTTAAAAAGCTATTATAAAAAGTAAAAGTTAATATTGTGTAGTTAAAAGAAAAAAAAAGAATTTTAGGTACTAAGTAAAGGGAAATATTTATACTTTTAGAGGAAAAGAGGTAAGAAATAATTTAGAGGAATAGGTAAAAAGGGAAGGTAGTAGTATTTAAAGAGGAGAAAGTAACTAGAGTACTTTTAAATCTAGGTTTAAAAGAGTTTTTACTTTTAAGTATAGTAGGACTTTTAAACTTAGGTTTAGTAAGACTTTTAAACTTAGGTTTAATAAAGTAGATATAACTAAATTTAGGGTTAATTAAACTTTTAAAGTTTTTTATTTTATTTAGTAAAAAATAAAATATAGTTTTAATAGTATATTTATAAAATAAAATATAGGTTTAATAGTATATATTATAATAATATAAAGAAAGTAGAGGTATATTATATTAAATATAGGTTTAAGGGTTAGTATATAAGTTAGAATTATATAAACTATATAAACTAGTAATAATTTAGTAATAAATATTTATTAATTTTAATTAAATATAAGTTTAAGGGTTTATATAGTATTTTAAAAACTTTAAAAGGATATATACTTAATTAAGTATTAATTAAAGTAGGAATATTTAGGTTTTAAAATATTTTACTATTTAAACTCTTTTAATTACTATTAGTAACTAAAAAATAGTAATAGTTTAACTATAAGTATCCCTTAGTGAGGTAACTAGTGTAGTAGGCTAGTGCGATAGGGGGGATAGGGCCCTGTAGCGGCCCGTATATAGGGACTAAGTGGGTTAGGGGACAAGCTAGTAAGCTGGGCAAAGGACTAGGTAGTATACTAGCTAGTAGACTAGGCTAGGCTAAGTTAGCTATTTATCCTCTTACTCCTATATATATATAAAAAGAAAGTAAGGCTTTTATAAAGAGATAGAATAAGCTAGGTAGTAATAAGGGGAAAAGTAAGTATAATAAGTTAAGTAGTAAAAAACTAAAGTAAAGATTTATACTCTACTTAGGAACTAATAAATAAATAATTAACTAGTAAAAAGCTCTATTTAAGTTCTACTTTTATTTACTAGTTAATGTAGTAAGCTAGTTAATACTAGTAGGTTTAGTAAGTTAACCTAGAGTACTAATAAAAAAAAAACTTTAAAATAACTTAGTATAATAACTTAAGGCTACTAGATAGAAGTAGTAATGTAATATAAACTACTATACTTAGGTACTTAAAGGAATTAGTTAGTAAAAGCTAGCTAGCTAATAGTCCCCTACTTAACTAGTTAGTAAAAACAAGTAATAAAACCTACTACCTACTAGTAAGTTAATACTTTAAGTACTTATATTTAAATAGATAGGTCTAAGTAAACTAGTATAGTTTATATTTAAAAAAAAAACCCTAAAGTAAAGTGGTACTTAAGGCTAGTTTTAAATAGGGCTAAATAGTAAAGTAATATAAACAGCCATCCCTTAGCACCTAAAGGAGTAAGTTAGTATAAGCCCCTAATTTAATAGTCTCTTACTAAACTAGCTAGTATAATAGCCTAACCTATTTAAGCTAGAATAGCCTACTACTACTATAAAGTATTTTAAAACTTATACTCTAAAGAAAAGTACTAAATAGGGATCTCCTACCTAACCTAGGTCACCTAGAGCTGTAGGTACAGGTAACTTAGCCTCCTACTTAAAAGTATAAAAGGAACCCTCTATAGTTAATTATACTAAACCTATTAATATATTTAACCCTTTAGGTTCTTAGGTTCTAAGTAGCCTAGGTTATAAAAAAGATTAGTACTCTAAGGTAGAGTATTAAAAAACCCTTCCCTAGGACCCTAAGTCGCCTAGGTTAAGTAGGAGTTCTTTATTCTCTAAAGAGTATAGAGATCCTACTTAACCTAAACTACCTAAAGCTATAAGTAAAGGTTATCCAGTATCCTACTTTAGAATACAGAACCTCTACTTAACCTACGCTACCTAGAGTCCTAAGTAGAAGCTATATAGTATTTTACTTAAGAATATAGGGTCCTAAGTAGCCTAGACTGTAGAAAAGATTAGTACCTTAAAGTAGAGTACTAAATAGCCCTTTTCTAGGACCCTAAGTTGCTTAGGTTAAGTAGAAGTTCTTTACTCTTTAAAAAGTATAAATATTCTACTTAACCTAAACTACCTAAAGCTATAAGTAAAGGTTATCTAATACTTTACTTTAGAGTATAGAACTTCTACCTAACCTATACTACCCGGGGTCCTAAATAAAAACTATTTAGTATTTTACTTAAAAGTATAGAACTTTTAAAACTAATTATACTAAACTTACTAGTATAACTAACTACTATACTCTATAGTTATAAGTTATTTAAGCTATATAAAAAAACCCTCTTTTAAGAAAAGGTACTAAATAGCTTATCCCTAAAGCTTTAAGTAGCTAGGGCCGAGTTAAAGCCGTACTAATAAAGCTTTAACTTAACCTAAGTTAAAAAGTATTATAAAAATAAACTACTTACTCCCTTACTTTAAAGTAAAGCCCCTCTATAACTAACTATACTAAGTCTACCAACTTAACTAGTCCTACTTTTTATAACTTACATTAAAAACCCAGAACCTAAAAGTAAAAAGAGTACAAAAAGTATACTATTACTCCCTACTATAACTTATATTTAAACCCTAAAAGCTAAAAGTAAAGAGCTTTAAAATAGCGTCTAAAATACAATATTAAAAAGTATTTTAAACTAATATACTATAATAAACCCTACTAACTAAATAAAGCCCAGCTATATAAACCTAAATAAATAAAAAAAAAGCTACTCTACTAAAATAAAATAAAAATATAAAAAGTTAAAGTATATATAAAAGTAGTTATTAACTATATAGTAAATAACTAGGTCTAACCTAATTAGGTCCCTTAGCTATACTATAAAAATTATAAGTAGCTTTAGTACTATATAAATAAATAAGTACTAAATATTTAAAATAAGCTTTAACTAAGTATTATACTATAGGTACTAAAGGCGTATAATAGTAAAACTGTTTTGTAAAGCTACCCTAACTACAAAGACTAATAAATATTAAGTTAGAATAAAACCTAAAAAATAATAAAGTATACTACTAAAAGCCCTTATAAGCCTAACCTAAACTAACCCTTATAAAAGACTTAAAAAGTTAAAAAAGGCCTAGAAATCTTTAATTTTAAATTAAAAAGCTATAAAGTTAAAGTATCTTACTAAGTAAACCTATAAAGCTAGAGCCTAATTTATTAGCTAGTGTTAAGTTATTATAAAAGAAACGGGTTAATAAGTAAATAAGTTATAAATTTCGCCCCCTACTATTAACTAACCTTAAGTAAATAAGGTTAAAGTATTATAAAAAACTCTATATTTAGTTAAAGACTAACTTACTAAAGAAACACTATAAAGTAAAAGGGCTAAAAAAAGAACTATATAAGTAACAAGGCCTAGTAGTAAGCTCTTACTAAAGCAAAAACTCTACACCTAACCGTCTACTCTAAGACCGGCCTATAAAACATTAATAATAATACTAAAACAAACTAAAACAGTACTAAAACTAACTACTATAAAGCCTACCCGGAATTACTCCTAAGTTCTATTCTAGTATAAGTATTACCCTCTTATAGGTTTAGTTATTAACTAATACACTACCTAGACCACCTATTAAGCACATAATAAGTAGTACTCTTAAATACTAAGCTATAGTATAAGAGTAGTAGTATTTTACTATTTAATTTAAAAAATAAAATAAATCTATCTAAAGTACTATACTAATATCTCCGTAGTTAGTTATATTACTATATAAACTATCTCTTAACTAAGTAGTAAAAAAAAACTAAAATTAAAAAATCTAATTAAAATCTCTAAACTAATACTTAAAACCCCTAGCCTAAAGCACTACCTACTAAACCAGCCCTTAGTAAAT
This sequence comes from Colletotrichum musae, assembly GCA_027406025.1. Classification (NCBI taxonomy): domain Eukaryota; kingdom Fungi; phylum Ascomycota; class Sordariomycetes; order Glomerellales; family Glomerellaceae; genus Colletotrichum; species Colletotrichum musae. The sequence goes on from JANVYC010000003.1 coordinate 6,573,885, forward strand.
AAAAACATCTTTAATAAATACTTTTATAAATAGTAATACCTAAAAAGTTTAAAACTCTTACTTCTCTTATTACTAAGTGTATCCTACCCCTAAATATCCCTATAAAGAGCCCTATCGTAATACACATATTAACCCATAGACTTAAATAGAGTACTATAAAAAACTATATCCTAAGTAAACACAAACTATTTAATCCCGAACTAACTTAATCTTTAATACTAGTAAGTATAGTTACTAAAAAAAAAATACATAGAGCCTACCTAAAAAGCTAACTAAGCCAGAAAAGCATTTTAAAATTACTAATATAACTTAATATAAGTGTTTTATAGTAATAAAAGTATCCCTTTTTAGTATTAAGCTTAAAATTATCTATACAGTAGCTTCTTACCTAAAAGAACTACTAAAAATAATAAAGTACAGGGGATAATAACTTACTACTTAACACACTATACCTACTAAGTAATAACCTAAATAAGTACTACTTTTATTTTATATATAAAGGGCTATATAGTATTTTACTAATATATCTCTATTCTAAACTAAATAAAGATTTAGTATTCTAGTAGCTTAAATTTAGTTCTAAATTAAAATCTAAAACGTATATAAAAACTAATTAATAAACTAAGTAACTAAGTAGTTACTCCTCTATAGTACTTATTTAATATTTCACCTAGCTACTTAACCCCTCTAAGGTTTTATTAGTAATAAAAGCTCCTTTTTCTAACTAGTACAAACCTCTAGTACCTAAACTATAACGTTTAACTTAAAAGAGTTTAGGCCCTTATAACTTACTATAAAGTCCTACAATACTATATATATCAACCAGCAGTCCCTTACCCTTACTACTAAGCCACAAAGCCCTACTATTACTAGTAATTAAACTAGTAATATAGACAAAAAGCCTATTATAGCCTATAACTTTAGTACCGGTTTAGTAACTTAAAAAAGCCCTACTAAAGTTAAAAGTAGTAGCTATAGTAGCTAGTAAGAGTTATAATTACTAAAAAAAGAACGTAAAAGGAGTTAAAAAACCCCCTGTAATATTATTTATTTTAGTTAAAGTTAAAGCTAGTAACTAAGTAATAAAGTAAAGTTTATAAATAGTTTAAGTAAAAGGGGCCAAAGCCTATAGAATCAATCATTACCTATACACCTAGGCCTTACTAAAGAAGTATATTATCGCCACTAAAACAAAGCCTAGTTACTCCTTAGTAGTTATTACTCTATAACCTAAAAAACTAGTCGCAATAGCCTATACTACCTATAACAAATCTAAACTCATAAAACAGTATTTAACTTTAAAAAATACTTACCTCCTACTTAAAGTAGTTTTTAAGTCTTACTTAACTCGCACTAGTAAACTTAAGTAGAGTTATTAAAACACAACATACACAACTAAAATTTAAAAACTACTCCCCTACTTAAGTATACTAAAGTAAAGTATTTCCTTAAACACATAAAGAACCTATAAAATTAACCTATAAATACTAATTATAAATAAAATTTAAAAACCACTCCCCTATATTAGTATACTAGAGTAGGGTATTTCCCTTACCCAGCTATTATACTACAACTTAACTATTACTTACTAAACTAAAGCCACTCTCTAAATAAAAAAGCCCCTAGCTATAAGTAACTAGGGCCTACTAAAAAGTAAGTATTACTCCTATAACTCTAGTACTAACCTATAAGTATAAGTAACGCAGATTCTAAAGAAGAGCTCTAACTACTTTATAATAGAGTTACTACTAAAGTATCTTTTTTAATTTCTTTTTCTCTACTATAAAGCGTTTAATTAACAAGTACTACTACTAACCTAAACCCTAAAATAACTACCTAAGTAGTAACCTAAAGCTAGAATCGTAAGCCTAAAAGCTATACCTAAAAGCACTATATATATTCTAGGTCTATACTACTATTACTAGTAGGCGAATTAAATTCCACTAAATACTATAACGCTTTAACACACCTAAATAAGGACAATAAACTACCTAAGTAGTATCGCCTACTTTTATAGTAGTATCACCTACTTATTTTATTAGTACTTCAACTACAAAGCACAACTACTATACAGAACTAAGATCCTTCACTAAAAACAGCATTATCGTTACTATAAAAGGCTCCCTACTAGCACCTCTACACCTTAACAGCCCTTCTAGTTAATAAAAATATCCTTAGTAAATACCTTTACTAATTAGTTATACTTAGTAATTAAGAGTTAATTACCTCTATCCTCCCTAGACTCATTCTACTTATAAGTATCCTAAACAACCTACTAGTAAGTATATAAACTAACTAAACTTAAAAATAAAGATTTAAGTTAAAGCCTTTTCTATTAGTACACTATAGTCGTTTAAGCCTCTAAAGTATAACTATCTATATTTTCTATCTTTTTTAAAATAAAGGACCTATCTAAATCACTAGCACTCCCTATAAGTAGGGTATACTAATTTATTAAAAAAGGTACGCCCTAAATAAGCATACTAAACTATACTAAGCTAGTATTACTCCTAGCCCTAAGGGCCGTAACGGTCTAAATTCTCCTACTAAATCAGTTAATTACTTAATACTAAATATTTCTACTTATCCCGTTTTTTCTAAAGTCACTTATAATTACTAATAGAACCACTTAGTAAACCGTTATCTACCTAAAAAAAGTACTTAGAACTATAAGTAGTACCTAATAGAGTTAAACTATACTATTACTAAAGCCTATATTAAAGCACTACTAGCCTAAACCACAGCACCTACAAGGCCTAAAACCAGCCTATCCCGCTTTACTACTACGCCTCTAGCTACTCTAAACCCCCCTAAAAAAGAGCCTAGTAACTAGTATACTTAAAAAAAAAGACTTACCCTAGCACTTTAGCTATTTAGTATCTATAACTAAGAATTTATCCCCTATTACTTAGTATATAGCTAGCTAGTAGCTAGTTATTTATAAAGCCTATTAGTTAGGCGTTAAAGGTATAGAGTTTAAAATCCCTTTTTATTAACCCTAGTTTAGTAGTCTACCTTAGTAGTCTCCTCTATAGAGAGTAATAATAACTAACTGTACTACTAAACTAAAGCTACTAAGGCCTATAAAACTACTATAGCGGGTCTACACTATTATCTAAATAATATAAAACATTTATTATAGCTTTAAACTACTCCCTTTACTTACTAAGAAGTAGAGTTAATATACCTCTAATAGAGTTTTAATACCTCTATAAATACTTATACTATCGCCCTAGTCCCCTTACTATATAAGCACAGCTAATTAAAGTACTAGTATAGTTAGCGCCATTGTCTCCCCTAGTAGCCCTCTTTTAATAGGTCGGGGCTTTTATAGCTACTTTATAGTAGCCATTATTACCCCTCTCTATAAACCTCTTAATACTTTTCCTAACAAAATTCTATTGTATAGTATTTTTACTTAATTTTTTATTTTCTAAAAAAAAGATTAGTATAGTAAAATAAAAAAATTAACTTATACCTACTAAACTACTAAAAAAGTCTATACCCTAACCCCGTTTCTATAGTAAAAATAAGAAACCTTCTAAAGTAGTTTTTATATACCTATAGGCTATATAGGGAGTATCTAAGTACTACTTAGGGTAAAAATCCTAGTAACCCTTAGTAGGTAACGGACCTATACTAACCCTATTAGTAAGTAGTTAGTAAGTACTTACTCTATACTAGAAAGGCACTTTAGGGTAAGTTTCCCAGCCGTTACTTTAGGGTAAGTTTAGTAAGTAGTTAATAAATACTTACTCTAGGCCGGAATAGTACTTAAGGGTAAGTTTAAGTACTTTAAAGTAAATTTAAGGAGTAGTTAGTAAGTACTCGCCCTGGGCCAAAATAGTACTTAAGGGTAAGTTTAAGTACTTTAGAATAAATTTAAAGAGTAGTTAGTAAGTACTTACCTTAGGCCGGAATAGTACTTAAGAGTAAGTTTAAGTACTTTAAAGTAAGTTTTATACCTACTACTTTAGAGTAAGTTTATAGAGTAGTTAATAAGTACTTACCTTAAGCTAGAATAGTACTTAAGGGTAAGTTTAAGTACTTTAGAGTAAGTTTTATACCCGCTACTTTAGAGTAAGTTTAGGGAGTAGTTAGTACTTATACTAAGAATAGTACTTAAAAATAAGTTTAAAAAGTAGTTAGTTAGTTAGTACCCCGCGCTAAAAAAGTACTTAAAAGTATATTATTAGAATTATACTTACTCTATAATAATATATTAGTTAATAGTAAATAAAAAAATCTTTAATAAATAGTTAATAAGTACTTATTTAATTAAAACTTAGAATTAACTTTTAAATACCTTTTTAAAAACCCTAAATATATTATAATAAAGTAATATTTCTTACTTAACTATTTATATTTATTTAAAGTTATATTCATAGTTTCTAATTTTTACTTTACTAAAATAAAATAAAAAAGTAAAACTACCTTTTTATTAACCCTTACTAGTCATAAGCCTTAAAATAACTAACATTAAAACTTATATAATCTTAACTATGTTTTATCAATAATATTAAATAGCTAATTATAACCCTAGTTATACATTATATATATTAATAAATCTACTAACTTTACTCTTTTCTTTACTAAGTCTATAAAACCTACTCTAAAGTAAACTTTAAACTTATACTACACTATTTAAAAAAAGTCTAAAACCACTATAATAAGTACCTAAGTATATTTTATACCCTCTTTTACCCTATACTACTTAACTAGCGTTCACTAACTACCCCCCACTCAAAATACCTAGCTAAACCCCTAAACTCCACTTTTATATTACTAAGTCTACTAAACCTACCCTAAAGTAAACTTTAAACCTATACTACACTATTAGAAAGAGTCTAGAGCTGCTATAGTAAGTACCTAGGTATATTTTACACCCTCTTTTACCCTATACTACTTAGCCAGTATTTACTAACTACTCCCTACTCAAAATACCTAACTAAACCCCTAAACTTTACTTTTATATCACTAAGTCTACTAAACCTACCCTAAAGTAAACTTCAAACCTATACCATACTATTAGAAGTAGTCTAAAGCCACTATAGTAAATACCTAAGTATCTTTTATACTCTATTTTACCCCTAATAAGTCTCCCTTACTACTACAGGGCCTAGTTTTTTTATTATTCCTAAAAAAATATTATAAATTAATTTTTTTATTTTCCTATACAAATTTATTTTTTAAAAAATAAAAAATTAAAGAAAAATTAAGTACTACGGATTTCAGCCTAAAAAGGTATTAGTAAGTATATAAAAAAGAAAAGCAAACGCCTAAACAGCAGTACCAAGACCTAAATCCACCTATATTAGCTACTATAGTAATATATTATAAGTACACCTATAGCTACTATAAAACAAATTATACTATATCCTAAAGTAAAAAACTAAAAAAATAAGCTTAAAGAATAACGTCTATAGTAAAGAACCCTAAGTTTACTAAGTAACTAAGCCGTTACACTAAGCTAGTAAGCCTAGCTAGTAGAATAAAGTATAGGGAGCAGCCTAGCAAGCGTACTACAAACCCTAACTAAGCTACTATAGCTACAGTAAGTCCATACTATAGTTTTTAGTATAAATAGCCTCTAAAAATAAAAACCATACCCTATAACCCACCTAACTAATAGCACCAAAGCCCCCTATACCCTAACTAAACAGTATAAAGTACAATAAACAACTAGCTATTTAGTACCACTACGTACTAATATCGCCCAGCACTTATAACTAAAGGCAACCCTACGTCTAAAGCAGAGATACTAATAGTAATACACTCCCTAAACCCAACTACTTAAAAAAGTATAAAAAGAAACTAATACACTAAAAGTTATAATAACTCTATTAATCCTTACTCTAAAGTCCCTAAAGTATACTAAAAAGAGCCTAAAAGAATAACCGGGACTGTAACGCCTAGTAGTTAGTAAAGTAAGTTACTATACTTACTTACCGTTAAGTACTAAAGACCTTTATACCCTTAACTAAAAACGGGTATAAAAACTTTTAAAGTTTTAATAGTTATAAGTTAATTTTTTTATTTCCCTATATAAATCTTTTTTTTAAAAAATAAAAAATTAAAAAAAAATCTAGTATAGCGGATTCTAGTACTAAAAACTATTAATAGGCTATTAAAAAAAAAGCAGTCCTACTATAACCAACTCCCTAATAAAACCACCCCAGCAGTACTTAATAAGCACACTACTATAGTAATACAATAAAAATCGTTTTATATTATCTAAATTACTATATTATATATCCTTAGTAATTTCTTAAAGCCTCTATAGCCTTAGTTTAGGAAAAATTATAGTAGTAATTACCCCCCTTAAAAGAGGCCACTACAGTAGACTACTAACCTAGGGATACTAAGTAAATCTATAAAGCTCTAGGGTTCTATAAACTACCCTAAAGCACTTTATAAAAAGGCCTTATACTAACTTAAAAGAATTAAAAGGGAAAAACACTTAAGAATAGATACTAAATAACTAAAACCTTAGAGTTTAGTTTTCCCTAGTAATAAAAAACCTAAGTAGTAGTACTTAAATAAGTACATAGTAGTAGATATTAGGTAAGTAGGATATTACTAGGCCGTTAGGACCTACTCCCTTAGTTCTATACTATTTTATATAAGTGTAAAGCTTAACTTAATAACTACTGCCTTAGTAGTATCCTACTATAATAGTACGTATAAATATAGACTATTCTATTAATACATAAGTACTAATTAAATACAATAAGGGCTAGACCCTACTACTAAAAAAGTAATAACCTAACTAAAACCCAGCTAGCTACTAGGTCCCGTACTATAGCACTTAGCCCTAAAGGCTCTACAAATATTAAAACCCTTTATAAACTTACTAACTACGTTACTTTAATATAAACTACTTACTAGTAAACCACTAAACTTATTTTTAATAACGTTTTTTTTAAGTACCTAAAGCTCTATATAGTATAAAAATACATAGTATAAATAAAATAAAACCCTTTATAAATATACTTCTAACGTTACTTTAGCGCAATCTCCTTACTAGTAGACTACTAAACTTATTTTTAATAATATCTCTTTTAAGTACTAAAAGCTTTACGTAGTATAGAAATATATAGTATAAATAAAATAAACGTCCCGTATTTTTAAAACCCTTATATAGTATCCCCCTAGTAATCTTTTAAAGCCTTAATAGCCTTAGTTTAAGGGAGTTTATAGTAAGAGTTACCTTCTATAAAGGGGGCCACCTAAGTAGACTCTTAAACTAGGAATACTTAAATAGACTATAATCTAGCTAAATAGGCTCTTTAAAGTAATAGTAGTAAAAAGACTAGTAGTAAATACTAAATAACTAAAGTACTAAAGAAGAACCTACTTACTTAGCTACTAGTACTCCTCCCCCCTTACCTTTAACTCTATACTATAGAGAAGCGTAAAAGCACCAAAATTAAGTCCTCTACCCCTTAACTTACCCTTCCCTAAAGGAGTTTAAACTTAAAAAGGCAGTTCTAGTTCTTACTAAACCTTAGGGGACTACGGTTATCTATATATAAGCTAGTACCATTAAAGCCTAGCTATTAAGCTAAACCTTAGTATAGTCTTAAACCTAGTACTATATCTCATAAAAGCAGCTTAGGCTCTTTTATAAAGTTTATTAATATTAAGTTTATACTTAAATAAGTAACATTTAAAATTAAAAAAGGCTTATAGAGAGTAAAACTTACCTAAGCTAAATAGTTAGTAGTACTCTATTTATAAGTAATTTAAGCTTTTATATTAAGCTAGTTAAAGCAATAACTCTTTTAAAGAATACTAAGTCTAAAGCTAAAGGTACCTACTTAATATAGTAACTCTCTTTAATACTTAAAAACTCTATATTAACCTATATAAGCTAAGTAGGTATAGTAACTAGCGCAGAGCAGCGCCCTAGTTAACTAGTTACTCGCTTTTAATCTACGTACTACAATCCTCCTACTACTAAAAAACGCCTTAGTAAATAAAGTTATAAGCTAGGTAAATAAGGTTATTTAATAGAAAAACCTAAGTAAGTAAGGTATTAACTATAACTTAGTTAGTAATACTAAATATACCTACTAAAGTAGGCCCTAAAGAAGAATAAGTTACTATAGAGTACTAAGTAGCCCTAAGTACTAAATAGACTGGCCTAGAGTACACTTCTTACTTCTATACTATAGTAGTAAGTAGAAGCTACTATAGTTTACTATATAGTTTTAAGTTAAGTAGGCCGGCCTAGAGCGCGCTTTTACACTATAGTAGCTAAGAGTTATATATTATATAACTTAGTCTACCCTTAATAGTATTCTAAAAACTAATAAACTATAAAAGTAAAAGTATACTTTATATACTTCTATATATCCTTAACTAATAGCATACTAGGCCCCGGAATATACATAATTAGTAATTAACTTAATAAGCTCTTAAAGCTACTTACCTCTACTACCTTATATATAGAGTAAGAGGCTTTACTATAATAAACCTATTACTTATAGTAGACTTATAAGTAAAGAAACAAGTAGGGTCTAAGGTATTATAAAACTATAAATTAACTACTAACAGTTATATAAGTATAAGTTAAATAGAGTTCTAAATCACACTAGTATTAGAATATTATAAAGTTAAATACTACTTAAAGAATAAAAAAAAAAAAGGTTTAATATTTTTAAGTATTTTACTTATATAGTAGAGTAGAAGCTAAAGCTATAGTAAGGAACTATAAAAAACGGGTATAGTAAGTATAGTTTAAAGAATAGTTTATTATATACTACTTAGTCTAAACTATTACTACTACTACCTTTATTCCTATTATTACTATTACTATTTCTATTACTACTCCCTTTAGCTTCTTCTTCTTCCCTTCCCTCCCCCTCTCTAGTGCCCTTAGCTTCTTTTCTCCTAAAAGCTAACTTATCGTCGCTACTTTTTAATAAAAGATCCTTTAAGTCTAAGTCTTCCTTACTAGCCCTTAGTACTATACTAGCTACTTTTAACTTACTCTTATAATACTTTAATAAACCCTAACTGGACTAGGTCTTATAAATATCTAAACTAGGTTAACTACATTTTTTAAGTCTAAAGGCCTACTTAATTATATTTACCTATTTTACTATATAACTAAAGAGGAGTATAGTAAAGTAAGGATTATTATTAGTAATTCGCGTTTTATTAAAATTGTTTATAGTAAATAAGTTAAGTAGTTGTACTAGCTCTTTAATAACTTTAACCTTATACTAGTATACTAGTATAGTAAAAATAAACTAAAAAAACACTATAGCTTTTTTTATAAACCTCTTAGCTTTAGTACTACTAAACAAACTATAAACCTAAAGTAAATATATTAACTATTAAATAACTAACTAACTAAATACTAGTAGTTTATAAATATTATAGTAGCTACTACTATAGTATTATACAAAGTAATATACTTCTATAAAAGGATATTACTCTTTCTTTATAGTTCTTCTTTTTTTTTATTCTTTTTACTCCTTATCTTCTTTACTCCTAGGTTACTAATATTAGGGTTAGAGTTAGTAAACTACTAAAAAACGACCCTAATACAGAACCTAATCTTTTATAAAGTATACTAAAACCGCCACAGCCCTTACTACTTTATATTATAAATATAAACCCTTATAGTAAAGTACTTAGTAAAGGTCTAGTAGGTATAAACGGGTCTATAAAAAGCACAAAGGATCTAAAAGCAGTTAGTAAAAATCTAAAATAGACTAAAAAAGAAATATTACTAACTACTATATACTTAATACTCCTAGCTATACAAATAAAGTATATATTATTATTACCCTTAACTATAATACAAACTAACTAGTTATTATAATACAGTATAAAGATATATTCTAAATAAGGGGGGGATTTATTAAACTATCCTTTAAACTTATTATTAAGTATAAATAAATAGTCACTAAAAATATTATTAAGTAAAATACTAAATATTTTAAAAAAAGTTGTAGCTACTAGTTTAGTAGTAAAATAGGTATAGTTAGTATAATTACTAGGGGAAAAAAAGTACTAAAGAAAAAAGGGCTAATTAAACCTATTATATATTACTTTGTTATAAAAAAAATAGTTGAGTATTAGTAGTTATAAGTATAGCTAGGTAAGTAAGTAAAGGGCAAACTAGAGTAAAAAACTTTAAATAGTTTTTTTATCCTAACTACCAGTACAGTAAATCCAGGTGACTAGCGCGACGGGGTGGTTAGGGACGAGCTGACGTAGAATAAAAGTGGGTCTAATCGAGGTGGTTACGACTAGCTGGTTTTTTAATAGTAAGGAGCGAGCTGGTAGAGCTATAGTAGCTTATTACTATATAAGTAGTAGGATTACTATAGTAATAGTAGGAAATAAAGATAAGTAAAAATATGCTTATATAGAGAAAAAAAAGGCGGTTTTTACTATATTTTTTTACTATTTTATATATAGCGATATAGTAGTATAGTAAGGTAGTAAAGGGGGTAAAAGTAGGAAAAAAAGGGAAAAGAGGGCTGGTTTAGTAGTAGTAAGTACTATATATATAAATAAAGAAAATTAGTATAAACGATATATAATAGTAAGACTAAATAAGTAAGTAAATAATACGTATATAAGTAAAGTAAGTAGATAAAGTAAGTAAGTTAAGTATATAGTAGTAATAAATACTATATAGAGTAAGTAAAGTAATTAAAAAGAGTAAAAAGTAGTTATATACTTACTTGTAAATTTAATATACTACTTAACCCCCTACTATAGTACTAAGAATAAAGACTTTTAGTAGTATATATATAAAAAGTATATATATATAATAGTAATATATAATAAGTAGTAAAAGTATAAGGTAAGTAATAAGTAATATATACTATACTATTTAAAAAGTATATTAAATATATTAAATATATTAAAAATCGGGCTAGATACGGGTTAGGATTTAGTTAGGATTTAGTTAAGTTAGGGTTAAAGGTTAGAGCTTAGTTCGGTTTTTTTTTTTTTTAATTTTTACGTATAGTAGTATATTATTAAAGTAGGTTTATTACTTTAAATAGTATTAATATATATAGAATAGTAGTATAGTATATAAAAAGTATAGAAGTAAAGACTAAAAAGTAAACTTACTAGTATAGAAGTAATTTATTAGTATTAATTAACTATATTAGACTTTATTTTACTTACTTACTTTACTATATTATTTAAATAAATATATTTAAAAGTAATAAAAGAATATATAAATTAAACTACTACTTTATATAGCTATAATCTATATATAAAGCCACTATAGTATAAAAAAAGGCTAAAGTAAGGGCTAGGTCTTTTTTTTAGAATTTATTTACTATAGAATTACAGTACTACTAGCTAGTCATAGTAGCTTAAAGGGGGGAATACTAGTAAGTAAGATTAATAGTAGTAAACACAGTATATTACTAGTAATTTTTATATGTAAATTTAGTAGATTTTTTAAGGATAATTATACACTAAAAAGATGTTTAATATAGGCTTATATACTATAGAAGAATACTAGATTTATACTTGCGCCAGCTGGTTGAACGAGGTGGTAAAAGTGTAAAATAAAGTAATATAAGTAAGTACTTAAAATAAATAGTAAAAAAAACATATTAGTAGTGATTTTTATATATGAATTTAGTAGATTTTTAGGAGATAATTATATTACTTAAGTTATTTTGGGTTAAGGTTTAGAGAAATTAAAATATTTTTATTAAGTTATTTTTAATAAAACGTTTATTTAAACTATATATAAGTATTTTTATTAAAATATATTTTAATTTTTAAGTAAAGTATAATTATTTCTATTATTATTATAATAATAAGTTTTATAATATAATAATATTAATTATTATATTTATAAAACTTACTATTATAATATTTTAGTATTATTTATATAATACTTTAAAAGTAAAATATACTTTAATAAAATATTATTTAAAATTAATTAAATAAATAAAATAAAATAATATAAGTATATTTTAAATATAATATTTTATATTATTTTTTAAATACTTTATTAAAAAGGGTTTTAACTAATTATTAAACTTAGTACTACCCTACTTTTTAAAAGCCTTTTAGTAAAAAAAGCTTGCACGAGCTAGATAGCTAGTTGGCTATTTAGCTTTGTAACGCCCTACTTCTTAAAAGCCTTTTAGTAAAAAAAGCTTGTGTAAGCTAGATAGCTAGTTAGCTATTTAGCTTTATAACGCTCTACTTTTTAAAAGCTTTTTAGTAGAAAAAGCTTGTGTGAGCTGGATAGTTAGTTGGTTATTTAGCTTTGCGATACTCTACTTTTTAAAAGCCTTTTAGTAGAAAAAGCTTGTTTAAGTTAGATAGTTAGTTAGTTATTTAACTCTATGATACTTTACTTTTTAAAAGCCTTTTAGTAGAAAAAGCTTATATAAGCTAAATAGTTAGTTAGTTATTTAGCTTTATAATGCTCTATTTTTTAAAAGCCTTTTAGTAGAAAAAGCTTGTATAAACTAGATAGTTAGTTAGTTATTTAGCTTTATAATGCTTTACTTTTTAAAAGTTTTTTAGTAGAAAAAGCTTGTATAAGCTAGATAGTTAGTTAGTTATTTAGCTTTGTAATGCTTTACTTTTTAAAAGCTTTTTAGTAGAAAAAGCTTGTGTGAGTTAGATAGTTAGTTGGTTATTTAGCTTTATAACGCTTTACTTTTTAAAAGCCTTTTAGTAAAAAAAACTTGTATAAGTTAAATAGTTAATTAACTTATAATTTAATAAAATATAGTTTTTATAATATACTTTAGAATTATAAATATAGAGGAGATAGTTAAATACTAGTATAGTTAAAAAGAAGGGGGCTGACTTAGAAGGTAGGTTATTAGAGCTTATATAACCCTTACTAAGTTATAGCTTTTATAGCTAAGCTACTATAGCTATAATAATAACTAAATTACTTTAAATAAAATAATAAAGTATATACTTATTTAACTTCTTAATTCTATAGTTAAAAAGAACTTAAAGGAAAATACTTTAAAGTAAGTAGTTATTAATATATCCTACTTTAAAAACTATCTAGTTTTTAAAAATAATAAATCCTTCTTTATTACTATTTAAAAAAATTTATTAATAAAAGTTCTTTAATATTCTTCTTTTTTAGTTCCCCTTTTTATACTAAAGTTATTATATACGTAACTTTAATAATTCTATTTCTTAAAAACCCCTTTACAATACTCTTATTTATAGTATTATATATCTCTTATAGTTCTAGTATCTTTATTACTATACACTATAAAATCTACTCTAACTTATCTATTTTTATTATACCCTTTTCTTGCCCTTTTTCTATACTAGGGAAGTACTTCTACTAACTTTTAATACTCCTAGAAATAAAAATTAAAACCCTATACCTAAAGTACTTTACTAGTACACTAATAACTAAATACTCTAAAATAGTTAATCTAAAAATACTCCTCTTTTTCTTTTTTTCCTCCTCTTTTAAGTCTATTTTACTAAATAAATACCTTACTATAACTATATTTAACCTTTTTCCTAGTCTCCCTTTTCCCGTATTACCTATTATCTCCCTAAACTTACTAACCTTTTTTTTAGTATTATAAGCCTTCTTTAACTCCCCCTACTAACTCTAAACCTCGTACTAAACCACAAAATAACACAAGTTTACTACTACCTCCCCTAGTTTAATTAGGATCTTATTTATAGTATCTTAAACCTTAATAAACTTCGCTAGTTCTTAAGCTTTACTTAACCTTAAATCTTAGATATACTTTTCTATTTAACTTAGCTGTATAGTACTACTTTTAGAAATATACTCTTTAAATAAAGTATATAGTCGCTTTTTTATACTAAATCTAAATATATAAATAAATAATAACTCTTCTATATAATTTATATCCTCTATATTTAATATACTTAAAAATCAACTAACTAACTCTTCTTTAATAGCTATAAATATTTCTAACTAACTTAATAAAAAAGTATTAATTTCTATAGTTAGTATATTATAGTTTTAGTTTTTAACTTATTTTTTAATTATATTAAACTTTATATAAGTAGATAATAGTCTTACTCTACTACTTAGCTATTAATTATATTTCTTTTATATTTCCTTATTTCTCCCCTTATTTTATTTATTTATTAGCTGTTTAGTATTTGTACTACTTACTAACTATTATATATTTATACTACTCGCTAGCTGTTCAGTATTCGTATTAGTATTTATACTACCTACTAGTTATTTAGTATTCGTACTACCTACTAGCTATTTAGTATTTATACTACTCACTAGCTATTTAGTATTTATACTACCTACTAGCTATTTAGTATTTATACTACCTACTAGCTATTTAGTATTTATACTACCTACTAGTTATTTAGTATTTATACTACCTACTAGCTATTTAGTATTTATACTACCCACTAGCTATTTAGTATTTATACTACCCACTAGCTATTATATATTCACACTACCTATTAACTATTTAGTATTTATACTACTTACTAACTATTTAGTATTTATACTACTTACTAACTATTATATATTTATACTACCTACTAGCTATTTAGTATTTATACTACCTACTAGCTATTGTGTATTCGCGCTATCTACTAGATGTTTAGTATTTATGCTGCCCACTAGCTGTTGTATATTTATACTACCTACTACTTATTGTGTATTCGCACTACCCACTAGCTATTGTATATTTACACTACCTACTAACTATTATATATTTACACTACCCACTAGCTATTAAGTATTTAAACTTCCCTTATTTTTAAATAAACTTAGTATAGGTTAATTCTCTATAAAAACTAATAATTAATTATTAATATAAGTTTATTTAAAAGTAGTACTTACCTTTTTTCTTTTTCCTTTTTTTATTATACTAATCCTAATACTTATTAACTATAATATATATTAACTAGTAAAATATAGTACTATTATTTATATTACTTACTAAATTTTAAAAAGTTTAGTATTTATATACTTTTTAAAAGTCTTATAAAATAAAATATAACTTAGAAATACACTTCCCTAACCTTCTCTACTTTAGTTTCTTTTATTAAGACTTTAATAAAACGAATTAAATAATTCCGATACTTTTTTAGTTCCTTTTATAATCTAACCCCTTAGTTAATAAATAACTATTAACTTTCCTTAGTTAAAGTATTATACCTCTCTTAATTTATAGTTTAGCTATACGTATTATTCTGTATCTTGCTAATACAGGGTTGCTTAAATAAATACTATAATGATGTTCTGCTTTTAGTATAGTTTTAAGTAGTTAAAAGAGTACTCCTATCTCTTTACGTTTTATTACTATAGAGTCACTTAGATAATTACTATAATAACGCTTTACTTTTATTATAGTCTTTTGTATTTAAAGGGGTAGATTAATTAAATATAGTATTTATAGTATTTATTATGTTTTATTTAGAATATTAATTAATAGTAATAACTAAGTATAATTTTAATAAGAATAATTATTCTAAATAATAATTTTTATATAAAAAGTAAAAATCTAAATATAATAAAGATTAAAATAGATAGTACTAACAAAAGCCCTGTCCCTTTTAATAAATAGGCTACTTTGTCCCTTTAATTATTATTTATATACCCTTACTACTTCTTAATTATATACTACCCAGACTACTAGAGTCACTTAGTCTACCTACTCTATATTAAGCTAGTCCCCCTAAAAGTAAGGGTATATACTTAAATTTAACTTAATCCTAACCTAAATAAATACTTTAATATACAACATAGACAACAAATAATTAATTTTAATATCTAAAATAATAATCTATCTAAATTTATAAATAATTAATATTTTAAGTCTATATAACTTTAAAATTTAAACTCCTAAGTACTTATTACTAGTCTAACTACCTAAGGGCGAACCGTATTCTAAACAACTTCTATAGTTTATATATCCTTTAATTTTACTAGTAAATCTATATAGTCCCTAAGTAGACTATTTTTATAGTATAGTATTATGTACTTAGTGTTAATACTATTAATAGTAAATACTCTTTTAGTTAAAATCGCCCTTAGTACCTATAAGCTATACATATACCTTTCTATATATAAAACCGTCTTTTTATTTTTCTCTAACCTACTCTTAAAGTAGCGCTTATAAAGCTCCCCGCGGTCCCCGACCTATAGGAGTACTAAGTAGAACGTAAAGAAGTTTTTTATATAAAGCTATTTAAAAGTATACTCGTTTATATCCCTAGTAGCACTAGACTTTAATAACTTTTTAAAGTAGTTAATTTTATTAAGGATAGCTTAGTATAACTTATACTAGTAATACTTAGTATACTCTTAGTTAGTATAGTTGTTTTTTTACCCCTATATCTTTTAAAAGTACTCTTTTAGTGTACTTATAGCGTTACTACTACTTTAGAAAACCGTTACACTAGCTATATTAGTAATTTTCTTAATTTAATACTAAATAAACTTAACTATATCCTAATTAACTTTTTATATAAATTCCTAGTTCTACTTCTATTTAAGTATAATATAAAGTAGTACTTTTTAATAGAAGGATTAAAGTAAAAGATATAAAGCTAAGTTATAGGCCTATTTTATACCTTCTTCTGAATTTAACTAGTACCTCTTTAGTTACTTAAAATACTTATAAAATAGATCTTACTCGCTACTACCTAGCTACTAAAACTTCTACTTTTCTATACTAGTTTAGAAATTAGGTAAACTAAAGTCTAGCTTAAGGTTATTATATACTAAGTACTTATCCTAGTAGACTATAATTTCTAGTAAAAAGCTAAAGCTATATATTTTAATTATTTCTATAAAGCTAAGACCCTTCCTTACTAACGTCTCTTTTTAAAAAAATACTATTTCTTTTTAAGGAGATACTGTCTCTTTTTAAGGAGATACTAATAGAATTTAGTAATTATTTATTAGAATATATTAGAATTGGGGATTAATAAAGTTAAAAAATAATTATAGAATAATAACTAAAATACTATAAAGAAGTATAGTTATCTTTATAACGGTGTTTAGTAATAAAAGTATAAAGATCTAAATAGTGTCTATAAAAAAAAAGTATAGACTAGTAATTATCTTAATAAATTCCTAATATATATAAGAGTCTATATAGAAAAATGCCTTTTTATAGAGATAAAGTAGTACCTTTTTGTTATAGTAGTTAAAGAAATAGCCTTTAGTAGTTAACCTTATAAAGCTATTATCTTTAAACTACTCCTCGTCTACCTTTTTAATCTTTTATACTAACTATAAAGTACACTACTACTCTACTTACTAGTATATATACTAGTCCTTTTTTTCTAGGTAGTATTTTAGAGAATTGTTAGATTTAAGTAAAATAGTATTTAACTTTTTATAGGCTTTAGCTAGAGTTACTTACTTTATAATCCCCTTTAGTATATTATTATTATGTTTTCTGTTTACTAAATAAGTATAACTATATAGTTTCCTATTAACTAAACTTAAGTACTCCTGATTAATAGTATAGCTTTAATAGTAGTATAGACTATAGTTAAAAATTTTATAGTTTAGTTTAAACTTAAAGGTAATACTATAAGAGTTTTAGAGGTAGTTAATATAATATAAAGTATAAGTACTGCTTTTAACTATTAAAGTTAAAGGGTCTATTAAAATATCCTTATTAAAACTAAAGGGTAATAAGAGGGTATACTTAATATCCTACTTATAGAAGAACTAAATAGTATTTAGCTAGTAGTAGTACTAAGTAAGTTAAATCTAAAGTACGGGATCCTTTTACAATAAGCTTTATTCTATAACTAAGTTAAGGAGTTAAGGGGATAATAGGCTGTCTATTACTACTTTAGAACCTAGTAAGTTAAAGTGTATAGTATTAAATAAATCCTCTTCTACCTTTTTCTTCTAGTTGTTTTAAAACTTAATTAAGTACTTTTTAATAATTTATACTCTACTATAGTGCCCTTTAGTATTCTTTTAATTTAGTAAAAAGAAAAAATTACAAAAGTCGTTTTTATTTTTAACTATAGCGTTTACTTATATACTTATCTCGCGGGTTAACTATATATATTTCTTAATACTAGTACTAATAAAAAATACACCCCCCCCTCTACTAACTTTTTATTTAGTATTGCGTACTTACTTTAATACGTTCTTAAATAATTAAAGTATATACCCTTATATTAATAGTTCTCTATACGTAGTTTATAAATTTAGGTATACTATATTATTATAAAAAGACTTATATTACTTATCTTTTAGTTACGTTTTATAAACTAACTTTTTCTTAACCTTTATTAAAGCTTTATATAGATTAAGAAAGAACGTATAAATTAACTCTCTAGCTATTAATACAAAGTATATATAAGGGATCCTATAGAGTCTAACTTATAGTATTTTACTATTAACTATAATTTTATAGCTAAGATAGATACTAGTACTAAGTACTAGATATTGTACGGGTAATAGTATTAAATCTATTAAAGATTTAAAGTTACTAAATAAAGTTATGATATTTAAAAAGCTATTAACGTTAAAGGTAGCTAAGGCTATAAGTATTAGTAGTTCCTATTTTAACCCCAGCCTAATTTAAGGCAGTTTTAAGTTTATTAACAGAACCCCTAAAATAAGCCTCCCTATTAAATTAATACTAAAGCTTTAAAAGTATACTTTACTTATTCCTACTAAAATTCTAAGTATTAAAAAAGACCTATTAAGTCTAAGTTAGTTATAAGCGGGAAATTTTATTCGTATTTTAACTTTTACCTTTATAGTAAAATCCTTAATACTCTTAGTAGCTATTATTATATAGCTTAAGGACTACTACTTACTATACTTAAAATATATAATTAAGCTAAGCCTTATAATAGCTATAATACGTTTAATAAGTTTATCCTAGTTATTAACTAGACCTATAACCTAAGTATAAACTTTTTATTAGTTAAAAGTAAATATAAACCTAGGGGTTAGAGCTATAGAGTTTCTTAAAGTTGTATTATTATTATTATTATTTAATTCCTTAAAATCCTTATCTATAAAAAAAAACTAGAAGTTATTATCTTCCTATCTATTAATACTACTATCCGTATTACTATAAATAGTATTATCCTTAACGTTATAAAAGCTAGAATTACCCTTATTATTATTAATAAACCTATTATACACACTCTTAAAGTTAATAAACTTACTAAAATTCTAGTTTATTAAATTCCCTCTACTTTAACCTTACTACCTAGTATCTATATATTTACTTTTATTTTAGCTAGAGTCGCTCTTATTTCAGCTAGAATCACTGTTTTAGCTAGAATCGCCCTCGTTTTAGCTAGAATCATTATTATTAAAATAGGAATCGTCGTTATTAAAGCGGGAGTCGCCCCCACTAAGGTTAAAATTACCCTTAATAAAAGTAAGTATAATAAAGTAGCTATAAAGAGTAAGTAAATAAGTATAAAAGGTATTACTTAATATAGTAATTTAAAGTTAATAATTTAATAAAGCGTTATTTATATCTAAGTAATATTAATACATACTTATATTACTTAGTACTTTTAAAAGGGCTTAAAAGATATTAAAACCTAACTCTAACCTATAATAACTATAGTACCACTTTTTAACTTAAACTAAGTAGTAAACTAAATTTAAAGCTATATAGACTTAAAACACTAGTAACTATATTAGAGTTTAAAATATAAAAATACTACGTTAACTAAACGCCTTATACCTATAAGTAATATATAGTAAAAAGGGGGTAAATAAAGCTAGAATAGTCTATATATAATAGAGTTAGCCCTTCCTATTTATAAGTATAATTAGGAAGTAAAGTAGAGTTTTTATAAATAACTTATAAGTTTTAAATATTAACTTAAATTAAAACCTGTATAAGTTAAAAGTCCCTTAACTAACTAAACTAACTAAACTAAAAACTATTACCTATTTAATACTCTATTTAGTATTTTAACTTTAATTTAGTTACGTCCTACTTCTATAACTCTTACTACTTAAGTAATTTTAATTATAAAGTAATACTTTATATACTATTTAGCTATAAACTACTTTAGTTTAAAAACTAAAAAAAAAAAAAAGTAGTTTTAAATATTAACTTTTTTAGAAGGATTACCCCTATTCTTTAACTTATCTATTACTATCACCTAACTTTCTTAACTCTATAGTAATATCTATATCCCCCCGTTACTAGTTAGTTTTACTATTTAATATCACCTCCTTACATTTACCCCTCTTCTCTTCTAAATAAATAAAGTCTATTAGAAGTAACCTCGTTACCTACTCCCTCCCTACTCTACCTTGTATAAAGTCGACTACTTTAATTATTTCTAGTAGCTAGCCCTTAATTATTGGCCCTATAATACTCGTATTAGTGGCCTTATAAAGGCCTATAAGTATAGGCACTTAGCTAGTAAAGAACTAGTAAGTAACCTTAAACTTATACCTTTTTAAACTTAACTTTTTACTACTTTTAAATTACTTATACTATAAGTCTAAGTACTTAAGTAGAAAGGTAAAGATACCTTACTTAAAAGTATTAACTAGTATACTAACTATAGTAAAGTAATAAATACTATCCCTAAAATTAATATTACTTAAGTTAAGCTCGTAAGTAAAGTAGTCTATTAAATAGCTGTTTAGTATTTTACTGTATTTTAGTTTAATATTTTATAACTTTAGGAACTCTAATAGCTCTACTTATTTAAGGCTTTTCCGTTAACTAAGCTCCTTTACTTTTAGCTAACGCTTCTATAAATTATACTACCTCTAGTAGGTCTATAAGTAGCCCTAGAATATCCCGACCTACTAGGCGTTATCCACAACAAGCCCCTAGTTCCTAATAAGCCCCGTAAGATTAGCTTAACTTAAGTCCTTTAGTTTCTAGACTAGCCTATCTATATAGTATATTATACTATTAAGCTTCTAGCCACCCTCTAGGTTATACTCTTTAATAAGACAGTATAAACAGTTCTATATATTATCCTTAAAAACCTAGTAGAATATAAGGTCCCTAATTAAGTAGTAGTCCTAGTTATTAAAAATAATATTAAACCGTCCCTTTACCTCCGTCTAAAGGCTATTTATTACGTTAAAGTAGTTAATACTCTAGCTTCTATAAGTAATATCCGTCGCCTTAACCTATTAATCTATTTTAGCTATAGTTCTCTAGAGTTAAGCCAATATTTCTAATATTCTAATATTATCCTAGTTACTTATTAGTTTATTTATATCTTTACACAACACTAGATTCTATATTATATTATTATTATCTTCTAGCTCCTTAGTTACTATTTAGTTACTTATAGTGTACTTACGTCTAAACCTATTATTACTTTTAAGTAAAGAGTCTATATCTTTAGTACTTTTATAATAAAAAATCTCCTTTATAATACCCTTTAACTTAAGCTTAGGTTTATATTTCCAGGTATTTACTTTATAGTTATAGTAGCGATACTTCCTTTAAAAACCGGCTAGGCTTTTATTATAAAAGAGGCTTAGTATCTTTATAATAAGTATTAGCTTATTTATAGTTAGCAGAATATATAATAAAGCTTCTTAATTTAAAGAAACTATATTAACTAAGCCTTAAAGTAAAAAGAAACATAAGTACTTACTTAGCTTTATCTATTTCTACCTATTTAGGCCTTTAGTAGCCTTAAGTATATCTATAAACTCTATAACTACTAATTCTAAATCCTTATAGTATATTAAATAAAACTTAAACTCCTAAATAACGTGTTTAAATATACTAATAAATAGATCCTACTAACTCTCTATTAACTTACCTATAAATATTAATATTACTATTAGTCCTCCTCTAGTTATACATATTTTAGTAGTAAGGCTTAGTCTACTTTATACTAGTATTATTATAGTACTAGGTAGCTAACTAAATATTTTAATATTAATAAGTTAGTAATCTTCTTTTTAAAGTCTCTACTATAAAGTACTATTTAAGGATTTAGTTTATTATAGTTGTGGGTAGTAAAACGCACTATATATAATAAGTAGTAATTAACTAATATAGCAGAAAAAAGTCAATATACTAAGTACCTTACTATATCCGAGTTATCTATAGTATAAACTAAAGCCCCGCGAATAGCATATAAGTACTAAAGCTATTCTAAAAAGCTAAATACCTAGGGTAAAGCTAGTTAGGGGTCCCCTATAGGTAGCTCTACTATGTCCTATACCTAGCCCTTAAGTCCTAACTACTCTTACCCTACTCCCACTCTTTTAATTTTAAAGTTATATACCCTTAAAAGCCTATATCTATAAAACAAACTACTTTTTACCTACTAATATACTACTTACTAACGTACTCCTAAATAATAAGTACTATAAGTAGCTCTAGGAACTATATTAAATACCCGTCCCTAAACATAACTTCTATTAAAAATATAATTATAACTAAATTACTAAGCTTCTAGTTAATATAAGTTTTTAGTCCTAGTATTATATTTAAGTTTAGTACTAATAGGTTTTAATTAATAAATTAAAATACTAGTTTCTAGGGTCCTTAAAATAAAATTTAAGTATAAATAAAAAGTAGTTACTTCTACTATATATAAATTTAAAGGCATACTCTCCTATTAACTTTATATTCTTTACTAACTAAATAATACTAATACTATAACTAATATACTTTTTTAGAATAGTCTAAAGTGGTATAGTATAACCTTAATAATTACTATAACTTTATAAGTAAAAGGATTGTCCTTAATACTAAAGAAAAAGAGACGCTTAGTTAAAAATACCAACCTAACAGCACACTACCTATCTACTAATACTATTTTACAAAACAAAAACCAAACTAGCCCTAATAATTTAAATAATACTAATAACTAAAAGTAGCTTAATAACTAGCTATTATAGTCTAATAAAGAGAATAAGTAATTAGCCCCTTTAAGTAGTACTAATAAGTCCAATATACTATAAAAAAACAAAACTATAAAAGAAAAGGGCACTAAAAAGGATAAAAAAACATTTAATAGTACTATATTTAATATAGAGAAGGAAGAAAAAGAGGGTACTAAGGACGCACCTAATAATTTATTAAAAATATTACTCTATAATAAGGCTATAGAAAAAGAAGAGTCTCACAAAAAAAGGGCAAAAACAACTAGTAATACAGCCTCTAAAGCTATTATTCTAGTCTTTAGCTATAAGTCACAGCCTATTATTTAATTTAAATACAGTATTAAAAAGCTATTTAATAATACCAACTTAAAGGGTAGTAATATCACAATAGTCTATCTCTCTATATCCTTTAGTAGTAATATATTAAAGCACAACTTTAATACTTATATAACACAACTTATTATTAAGCTAATAAATACACTAATTATAGTTACTAAAAGTTAATATATAAAATAGATTTAACTTAGTCTAGCTAATATAGTAAGTATAGCTAAAATATTTTTTAATAACTTTTTTACTAGTATAAAAGAGAACCTTTTCTACCTTACTATAGAGTTAAAGGGCCTTAAAAAGAGGATAGTTACTATACAATAGGTTAAAGTCAGTAACGCACTAGCTAAAATCTAAAAGCTAGTACGATTAGTTATAAGGCTATAGACTAAAACTAATTACTCCTATTATTAGTTTATCCTTTATAAACTCTACTTAATAAGTATAAAGGAGAAATAGGAAGTTATTAAAAAGACCGTTACCTTACTAAAAAAAAGTCTTACTAAAATATAGATTACTAGTTAGTATTCTAACTTAGTATTCTAGTTAAGAGCGGATAGCTTTAGGATAGAAAGAAGAGTAACTTAAGTCTCTAAGGCTAAAGATATTATTATCTACCTCTTCTAGATTAACAAGGACAAGTTTAACTGTATACTCTAAAAAGCTAAAATACTACAGGTCCTTTATAGTAAATAGAGGAAGGGTACACTACTCTTCTACCTAAAAAGCATTACTAAGTAAGTAATAAACGGCCTCACAGCTATATAAACGTATCTATAGCCCTATACTAATATAGACTAATAACTACTTAAAGTTAATAACTATTTCTAAATAGTTTTAAACCCTAGATATCCTTAACTAGACCCTTAACTATAACAGTAACATTTTCACTATATTATCTAACTAATTTATACCCCATATCACCTATACAGCTGCTGTAATAAACGGCACCTATATAGACTTTAGTATTCCTAACCCGACCGTAGCCTAAATTAATCTTATACTTAATATACTACAGCTTTATACTGTATTAAACGTTACTAAGTAGTTTAAATATACGTACCGGTTTCGCAAAAGCACTAGGTAGTATAGCGTTAGTAGTTTTAAAGATATTACTAATATATGTATAACTACTAATAGCCCTTTTTTATTAACTAAAAAGCTAGCTACGCTTTAGTAACGCTATTTATCTAGAGCGTTCTATAAGTTATTGCAGAGTAGAATCAGCTTGCTACTAAAAGAGCTAGTGCTTTTTATCTTAAGGATCTATCCTAATATATTATATTACTAGTTATATATAAAAAAAGGACTCGTTTTTCCCTAAATAGTAATTTTAATAAAATACAACTAGTAGCTATAAATGCAGTATATAAACTATAACTATATAAGTTTAAAAACTAGTTAGTTTCTAAATAACTTGCTTTAAAATCTATCTACTATTAAATTTCTCTTATATTTATATTATATTAAATATATACAAATGCGTTACGTATAATAGAGCGCGTATAGTAGGTAGTTAATCTACGTGTACCTACTTAATTTAAAGACTACTTAGTATTAAAGTAGTAGGTAGTTAATTTATGTGTACTTACCTAATTTAAAAACCACCTAGTCTTTAAATAATTTAGTTCTAGAATTTACTTAGTATATTATTACTTTATCTTTTCTTACTAACTTTTTCTCTCCTTTTTCTTTATACTTTTTTTACAAAGTCCTACTATCTACTTTAAAATATACTATAAATAAAATAATCCCACTTCTATAACTTAATCCTACTAAAGATAGGTGGAGCTTGTAGTTTATAACAATACCGGAAAATAGCTTATAAAACGAGAGTACTATATTTAACGTAGTATACTACTATTTCTTTTAATTACTTTTAGTATTTTTTTTAATAGGTTTATAAGTATTAAAAATTATTAACTAATTTATTATAGTAAATAGGTTTAATATTAAAAAGCTTAAAGCCTTTTTTTAAAGAGTTTTAAAGTATATAATAGACGCGATTAAAAGATTTAGATATAGTACTTAAACTGCTCTTAAACCTATTTCTATTGATAACGTAGTTACTAATTTAAATATTTTTAAAGAAATTATTTAGAGTAATTTTAGAATTATAGTCTATAAGTTTTTATAAAACTTAAGTAGATACTCTTTTATAATTACTAAAAATAAAAAGCTAGTAACGCTTATTTTTAATAAAAAGGCCTAGTTAAATATGTGTACTTTTTTTTTTAAGTACTTTCTCTAAAATACTAAAACTAACTTTAAAGAGCTTGTTTAAAGCTTGGAGTCCCACTATAATAGTATATACACTAATAGGGTCGTAATATTTAGACTAGCTTATATACCTAATTTAATTTTCTTAGTAGTCTATAAAGTATCACTAATTAACTATAAGAGTGTGAACTTAATAGTTACCGCCTTTTAGTATAATAAATATAACGTCTACCTTTATAATACTTATAAATATATTAAAGAGTAAATATTTTAACTAAAGAATAACTCTATTAAAGAGTTTATATATAAATATAAATTAAACTAATAGTATAGTTAGGGAAATATAACTATTATTAAAGAGGTTTTTACTTAGATATTAGAACGGACTACTAAAAAACTAAATAAGATACTAAAGAACGCTTATATTCCTTAAGTACTAACGTTTATTTAGGGGGACGGAGTATTCCTACTCCTACTAATAATAAGAACTAAGTATAAATACCCTCCCTTTTTTTTAAACTAAGTTTACTAAATTAATTATTTTACTATATAATTATAGGAGTCTAATTCTAGTACTCTTATTGCTCCTAGAAATTATAGAAGTACTCTAATACTCGCCTACTACTAAAAGTATATTCTATAAAATCACTCTTTATATACTTAGGCCCTTTAAGTTATTTTAAAATAGCTATATACTTATTTAGGAATAAGAATTTATAAAAAGCCTTTTTATTTTTAATATAACTAGTTCTATCTAGCTATTTAATTAATATAGTATTAATATTAAGATAAAGGATAATAATAAAAATAATAATAAAAGTAAAAATAACAATAAAGATAAGGATAAAAATAAGGATAAGGATAAGGATAAGAATAAAGATAAGAATAAAAACAAAAATAGGGACAATACTACTATAGTTAATATAGACTAGATAGGTTAAAAAGGGCAAAACAGTATAATTAAATCTATTTAAAAGCCGTATATTAAGGATAGCTTTAGTGTATATAGTAGAAATAAGTAAAAATTATTTTGTTAATAAATAAGCCCATACCCTTGTTACTTATACACTAAGTTATGTAATAGTGAAACTATACTACTAGAGCCGGGTTAAAGGGACAGTAACTAGACTTAGCTGTATTAAAGATAATTGCTAAATTTATTACTATAAATAAATTTAGTACTAAAAAGCTTAAGTCCTTTTATAAAAGAATTTATAAGTATACTAATAATTTAATTAAAAGATTTAAAGGGACTAATGTTAAACCTAAACGTAATTCTATTACGGGCGCCGTCACTAGTATCAAAGTTTATACAAATATTAATATAGACCGCCTTAGGGAAATAGCTTATAAGCTCTATAACACTATCGCTAATAAGTAGTCCTAATTATAAAGAATAATAAGTAGGCCTTAATATAACTTAATAGTTAAAATTATATTTGCCCGTATACGTTTTACTTTAAAAAGCTAATAAGTATTATAAAAGCTATTTAAAGGCTATATAACTTTTAAACTCTGTTGTATTTATAAAAAAATAATAACTAATTATTTTTTCTACCTAGGGGTTGCCTTACTAGTTTATTACCTAACTTTTTTCTTTTAAACCACTAATAAATATAGTAAATAAGCTAGAAGGGAACTACTTATTTAGAGTTACTAAGTTTAAAGACTGTCTAAGCTTTAAATAAGTTTATTTTAAGTTTTCTTTAGTACTAGTACAGCCTGCGTTTATACTAATACAAGTAAATATAGATGTATTACGCATAGTAGAGTACTTATCCTCCTTCCCTCTCCCCCACCTTTCCTACATAATTTTCTATAAAATACTACTAAATAAATACACTAAGAAACCCCCCTCTCCGACTTAACTTAACCTACATACAAACTATTAAGCTCTTTTAGTCCTCTATTTACTAGCCTTAAGTACGCGGCTTACTATAACACCAACAACGCTAATAATACTAATAATAAAGTTAGTAGAACTAATACTAAAACTACTATTCTATATCTATAAAGATAAGGGCGCTATATTTAACGCAGTATAATACCTCTTTTAGTAGTGTTTAATATATTTCTTAATACCCTTATAGGTATTAAATATAATTACCTAGTTTATTACTACTAACTCGTTAGATACTAATAAACTTAAGGCCTTTACTTAAAAAGTCTTAAAGTATATAGTAGAGTTAATTAAATAATCTAAATAGGCTACTTAAACTACCCCTAAACCTATCTCCTTTATAAACACAGTTACCTATATAGTTATTTTTAATAGAATTAATACTTACTAGTTTAAAAGTATAGTTTATAACTTTTTTAAAAAACTAAACAGATATAAGTTAAAAATAACTAAAAATTAAAAACAAACAATACTCCTTCTTAATAAGTAAGCTTACTTAGATATATATACTTTTTTTTTTAAATACTTACTATAAAATACTAGAAATAATTTTAAATAATTAATTAAAAAATTAAAGTCCTACTATAGCACTAGGTACACTAACAGACTTATAGTATATAAACTATCCTACGTACCTAGTAGTATTATCGAAGTTACTTGTGTTATAATACTTATTAACTAAAACAACTTAAACTCTATAGTTATAGTACTTAAGCGCAATAAAAATAATATCTTTCTATATAATAGCTACCGGTATATTAAAGAGCAGATATCCCAAAAGGGCACTAACCCTATTAAGGAGTACATCTATAAGTAGAAACCGGACTAACGTTAAAAAAAGAGTAATACAACTATTATTAAAAAAGTACTTACTTAGGTATTAAAACGGACCCCTAGGAAGTTAAGTAAAATACTTAAAAACACTTTTATTCCTTAGGTATTAATATTTACCTAGGGCGATAGAGCATATCTACTCCTACTAACAATAAAAACTAAGTATAAATAAGAGTACCCTTTCCTATCTTTAAGCTAAGTTTATTAAACTAACTATCCTACTATATAGTTATAGGAGTTTAATCCCGACACTATCCACACTTCCTAACTTAATATACACACTAGAGTGCTTAACTACTACTAAAAGTATATTTAGTAATATTACTTATTATATACGTAATACTGTTCTATAGTTTAATAATAGTTATACGCTTTATAATAATAAGGGGATTTTATATAATTAACCTCTTCTTAACGTTATTAAGTATATTTAACTGGGGCAGCACCCTAACGATATTAAAATAAAGGATAGTAATAAAGATAATAATAAGGGTAAGAATAGGAATAAAAACAAGGGTTTAACTTTATTATTATCTTTAGTAGTGTCCTTTAACTTAATAAATAAAAGCAAGAATAAGAACAAGGACGATAATAAAAATAATAATAATAATAAGAATAATAGGAATAAGGATAATAACGGAGAAGATACTATTATAGTTACTACGGGTAAGTAAATAAAGTTAAAACAGTATTATAGAAATATTTAAAAAATATATTAAGGACGGCTTTAGGATATACAGTAGATATAAATAAATATTGTCCTATTAATAAATAACCCTATACTTAAATATAAACTAAGTTATATAAAAGGGAAACTATAATACTAAAGCCGGAATAAAATAATAGTATTAAGAGTTAAGTAGATTTTTTTCTGCAAAAGAGGTGTCCTTTAAAGCCTAGTCTATATACTAGTATTGATTTTAAAGCTATATAGTCTTTAAATATTTTAAGTATATAGCCGCCGCGCCCTACCCTTACACGCGTCCGTAATAACAAAACAGCAAATAAACAACCTACTATACTTACTAACCTTCTTCCCCTCCTTTACTAACTTATATTTTTCCACCTTTAATACTTCCTACCTAACCTATTATTAAAATTATACTTTACTTTATTCCTATCGTAATATCTAACTTACTTACACAAAGCCTATTTAAAATATCTTTTCTATTAAAGCTTTATAATAAGCTTAGAATCCCCAACAATAGACCCTACTACTAGGTTATTAGGCCCTCCTACCGGAAAACCTATAAGTCGTAGTTAAGAACTATTACCGATCTTATTATCTACCCTAGGGGGCAGCTTTCTATACTATCCCCTAACGTCTTCCCTTCACCTTATTAGTAAAAAAACTACTATTAGTAAAAAACCGCTATTATTAGCGTTATATTTTAGCGATTTTACCTAGATTCTACTTATAATAACAAAATCCTTAAACTAAATAAAGAGTTAAAGAGACTACTACTTACTCTCTATATCTTTTTAATTAACTAATAAATTATTAATTATTTCTAGTATACGGCCCTAGGATTAGTTAGTATACTAGTGTATACGTTAAAAGCCTACTCTCGCGCCTTAATAATTTACCTTATAAGTTCTCCTACTCACTCTAATTTATTTTTGTATTATATACTAAATATATAAGTAGTTATACCCGGACCTTATATTCTATAATAGTAAAACTAAAAAAAGCTAAAACGCTTAAGAGATACTGTTACTACATAAGATTATAGTTTTCTATAGAACTATAGCTTAAAACAACTTTAAAGCTAGAATATACAGAATAATTAAAATATATAAGTCTACTATATATCCTAATCCTAAATAAGTATATAAACTATACTACTCTATATTAATATATTTAATATTTCTATAGTCTCCTCTTTATACTAAAGTAGTTATATCCTCTACGTAGTTTAGTTTTATAATATACTAATACTTAATACTAGCGTTTTAAAACTAATACTTAGTACACTCCTAGTTCTAAAAAAACTTAATATAATTAACTATAATCTACTATATTTTAAAAGTATCCTAGATATTCTTAATATACTATACTATATACTTAGGAAATTTAGTACAAAGCCTACTAGTATTAAGTTCTTTTCTAAGAGCCACAATAAGTTAAATAAAAACATAGGTATATACTTTATTTTAAAAGGACCCTTAGAGATACGGAATATCGCTAAGGCCGTCTTATAAACAATATTTATTATAGTACTAAAAGCCTAGGCCTTAAGTATTAACCTTATATTAAAAAGCAGGGCTTTTTATTAGTTTCTTAACCTAGTACTAATAAAACTAAGTACTGTAGTAATCTTTCTTTACTATCTTTTTAACTAGCTTAATACCTATAAGTATAAGGACTACTGTACTATATTATAATAAAAACGCTAAGGCCTTAAAGAGTAGCTACTCCTTACCCTTTATCTTAATAAGAGTAATAATATATATAGTACACAATACTCTACACACCTATTAACGTAGTAGTATAACTACTATAGCTAAAATATAGTTAGTATAATATTTAAAAAGAAGAGCTATATTAGGCTCCTTAACTAGTATACCTACCTCCCTTACATTTTAAAAAACAAACTTAATAGAGAAATCTACTACTTTATAAGGGATTAACAAACTATACTTACAAGCCTTATTTACCCTAATCCCTAAGTACCCCTAGCCTTTCACCCAGCCTATTATACTAATAACTAACTTACTAATACTATTATACTAATTATTACAAACCCCTTTATTACTGGCCTATCTATACTAGAGTTATACTACCTAAAAACCCTTAAAAAAAGCCTTAAAGTTTATATTATTTAATAAGTATACTCTTAAAACTAAAAGTAAATTAAACCTTACTTATACTATAAAAAGCCCACTATAAATAACCATATCTAAACTATAAAACCTAACTAAAACATAGCTTACCCTTATACCAACACAAACTATTAATAAACTTAAAAGTACGTAGTTTAAAAGGCAATTATAAAATAGACCTAACTTATTATAAAGAGTAGTAAACCTACTGGATTCTAGTAAAGTAGTTACTACACATATAACGTAATATACCTACTTACCTATAAAGTATAGAGGCGTAGTTAACTAGCTATATAAAATTAGTATATTATATAGTATAATTATAAAATAGTAACCTTCTATAAAAAGTATTAAAAATAAAAGGCTTTACGTTCTAAGTTCTTAGCCTTAAATTAAAAATACTACCTTCTCTTAACAAACAATTTAATTACTTAAGTTTTAAAACAATCCAGACTTAAAATATATATATAAACCTACTTCTATTTTTAACACTATTTAGCATTAAAAGGTCAGTTAACCCACTCCCATTTTAATACTATCTAGCATTAAAAAGTCAGTTAGCCCTACTACACCTTAAATCCTTTAACACATCCACATACAGCCCAAACTAGACTACTAGTATAGTATAATAACGCCCACCTTTTAATAATACATTAACAACAATATAAACAAAACAAAACAATAAAAGAAGAATATTTAACAACAGTTCATTACCTCTACTTATCTTTGTAAAAAGCCAAAGTATCTTTAATTATATTACCCCTATCCAGCCCAGTAACACTACACACATACACTCACCTAACCACTCATTATACTTAACACAACACATTTATTAACTAACCCTATTTACTATAGTATCGTAAAAAAGTATTCTAAAAAATAAACAAAAGCTTATAGTGCGTTTTTATTTAATAACTTAATAATACTAGAATAGTTAATAGGTAGTAGTAAGTATAAATTAAGGATAGGGCCTTTATCCTTATTAAAGAGTACTAAAAAAATAAAAAAAACACTAAGACATTTTTTACTAACTATAAAAAAGAACCCATTAATCCAACAAAGCTATACTAATATTTTAGTTCTTTAATAACTCTTCTATACTAGTCCTTAAACCCTAGAAGTAAGCTATATAAGTACTATATACATAATAATTAACAATAACAGTACCCTACTAAAGTCTACTATTAAGACTTATATACTAATTTCACCCCCAAGTACAAATAAACACACTACTTATACTTCTAATAGCCAGTACAGTAGTACCTAGTACCGCGGTACTCTACTAAAAATTAAATATCCTTCTACTAAAATAGGCACTCCTATACCTACATTACTAGAAACCCCCCCGCCCAGCAGCAACACTACCAGTCACACATCGCAGAAAGTACAGTAGTTATACTCCTAGAGTAACCCTAAAGGGACGCATAACAATAATAAACACTAAGACTAATACTAATACCTAACTAAATACCCTCTATATTGCACTAATAAATCAATAACTAAGAATTATCTTAGGGCTATTAATAATTCTATATATTCTACTCTATTAGAGTACTATAGTATAACTATATAGTATATTGTAATAGTTATTAAACTATAGAGTACGTTATAAAGGACTATTTAAAGCCACTTACCTAAACTTATAAAGTATTATACTAAAATTTATATACTAGTATACTTAAATAAAAACAAGCTAAGCACAAATAAAGCACTACTAGTAAATATCGAAATTCAAATAGTATTACCACTACTACCTATATTAATACTAGAAATACTATTATAGTAAATATAGTTATAATACTTAAGTAGAAAATAATATATATATATATACTCTAAGTATTAAAAATAAAGAGTTATTTATTTAAAAAACTTACTTTTATCTTATTAATATATAATTCGTAATAAGTATACGGGCTTACAATTATATATAATTATTTTAAAAACAGCTAGTTTTAAAATAAACTTCTTGTTAGTGCCCTAGTCTACTAAGCACTACACTATTGCACTACGTCCTTCTTCCTAGCGTATTTACCTTTATTTACTTTGTACTCTAATATAAATTATCTGTTTAGTAACTTAAAGTATAATAAACCTATTTAACTAAAGCTCCCTTCTATATCTAGTCCCCCTCCTATATATTAAGCCTTAGTAATCTCCTATACTAGCTTAAATAGTTCCTATAGTATACTAAATATATCTAAAATAGCTATATTCTTAAGTACTATATCTAATATAGCCTTATAAGTCTACTAAAACTTAACTACTAGCTTCTATAAAGGGATAATAATACTGTAAATAAACTTATCTACTATCCTAGAAAGGTAATAAAATAGACTATTATTTATATAGTTAACTACTTTTAAAACCTAATTAAAAGCTGAAATATACTTAATAATTAATTAATAACTAAATATAAAAAAGGAAAACCCTAGTTAGTTCTTTAACTTACTTAGGGAAGTAGATAGGGATATAACTTATAAGCCTTTACGTCTAGTAAAGAGTAAATAAGTACCTATACTCTATTTTTATATTATAAACTTTAGAATCTTTAAGTTTTAAATAAAAAGGCATAGATCCTTTAGCTTTAACTTATAATAGTAAGTAATATAGTCCCAGAGCTTAAACTTTTATTACTTACTAGGACAGCTGTAATCTAAATCCTTAGTATTATCTCTGTGCTACTATTACTAATTCTACTACTC
The DNA here is from genome assembly GCA_027406025.1 of Colletotrichum musae. Taxonomy (NCBI): domain Eukaryota; kingdom Fungi; phylum Ascomycota; class Sordariomycetes; order Glomerellales; family Glomerellaceae; genus Colletotrichum; species Colletotrichum musae. Next base: position 6,607,519 of record JANVYC010000003.1, read on the forward strand.
TTTTTAAATCTTCTTTTTAAGCGTATTAGCGTTATTACCTACTAGTGCCTCTTTTAGTTCAGACTATATATCCCTAATCCTCTTAATACTAAGCCTAGCTATAACGTTAGTATTAATAAATTAGTTTAGTCTATTAACCTTAAGAGTAGCTAGCGATAGGGCTATATTAGTAAAAGGATTATTTATACTTATTAATACCTTTTAGTACTTATCTATATTCTTCTAAATACTATATATAAAAGCAAGTTAAATAATAAAATAAATATTAGTTTTAAAGTTACTAAACTATATTAACAGTAGACTAGTGATTAACTAAGCTTTATTAAGTAAGAGTTTTTATATAATTAACTACTAATTCTTATAAATACTAAACTCCCTAAATATAATTACGTACTATAAACACTCTATTATTACCGTAATATAAGTAGTATTAAAGCTTAGTATTACTAGACTAATTTAGGCTCTATACTTATGGGGTTAGACGTAATGTACTAGAGTTAATAATCCTAACTCCTAGTTTTAGTTATTACTCCCTTAGGCTAGGTTTAACTTTTATCTCTATAATGTATTAATATTAGTAAGTATATACTACTATTGTTTAAGAGGAAAAGTAGCTAGAATCGCCTTAATTTATAAAAAGGTTAAATTTAAAACTAGTATATAATAATAGTTTAGTATAATACTATACTACAGACTTACTTTAACTTTTAAGTTATTATTTAATATATTTACTATTTTATAAAAAAAGTTAAAAATAATAAATAATATAGTTTAGTAAGTATATAGGTTATTTAGTATATATTAAATATAAGAAAGGTATAAGTAAAAAGATATTTTTAGGTTTATTAATAATCCTTTTATAAGTAAGGAAGAAGGAAATAGTTACTATAAAGAGGTTTAGAGTTAAAATATTTTTTTTTTTTTAGGGGGGGGAGGGAGGAGTAAGTTGGATTAAGTGCTTGCTTTATTTAGAACGATATTAGTTACCTATATCCCCTACGCCCTACTTACTATCCCTACTATTTTATATAGTATAGTAGCTAGTATTACTATTAATTTACTAGATTTTACTAAAATAACCTACTAAATACCTACTTTAATATAACTTTAATACCCTATTAACGTTACGTAGGTATAATATTAATAAAGTATCGGCGTAACGTTAATACAATATTAATACATTACGCGGCTTAGTATATACTACCCTACTATAGGAACGTACTTAAAAGTAAATAAGGATATAAGTATATACAACTTAAGAAAGAGTTTTAAAACTATATAGGCTTTAATTTAGCTAAGTACTTAGTAAAATTATTGTTCTTTACTTACTACTAATCTAGCGTCCCTTTGTAGCCCGTAACCTTCCTTAAAACTTTAAAGTATTTCCTCTACTAGCTACTGTTTTTTAACTTATTTTTAACTTAACTTAAATACCGCCCTAAGCCTTTTTAGCCTTAGGGTTAGTAAGAACCGCTTTGATCTTTACTTACTTATTAACTCTATATACTAGATTCTAAGTTACTTATAAGTAGGATACGTACTTTTCTTTTTTGGTGTATCTTTTTTAAAGCTAGGGCTTTTAGTACTAAAGACCTTAGTTAAAGTAATAATATAGATTCTATTAATAGGTAGTATAGCGCTGCTTTTTGTAGGTGTAGCTATAGTCTTGTAGTTGTTCTTTTTAGAGTTGCTATTAAATAACTTATATATAATAGTAGAGTACTAGGCTACTTTACTCTTAAGTATAGTAGTTGCTTTACCCTTAGGGGCCGTAGTTGCCTTACCCTTAGGGGCTGTAGTTGCCTTGCTTTTAGGGGCTATAGTTGCTTTACCCTTAAGAGTTATAGGCGCCTTACCCTTAGGGGCCGTAGTTACTTTATTTTTACTTATTATTAGAAGGCTAGTTATAGCTATATTAGTAGTGTTATAAGTATAAACTATACTTAAGTGAATATTAGTTTTAGGAAGTTAAATATTTACGGGTAATTATACTTATAATTCTATATAAAAGTAGTAGCCTTATTATTAGAGATGCTTTCTTTTTATATACTTTAGAAGATAGTATTAAGAATAGTTTAGGTAGATAGTAATATTAGCTAAGTACTACTATAGTTATATATAAGTAATATACGGTCTAGTCTAAGCTATAGATAGCTATTTAAGTACTTTATTTTTAATTACTAATTAAAATAATAGTAGATATAGTAATAAAGTCTGTTAATGTATAGGTATTTAATATAAAAAAGGAAAAGGTAAAGAAGTTATTAACTTTTTAGAATAGGAAAAAGATTAGGGTTAAGTTAGAAAAAAGTTAAAGTAAAGGGGAAGTAAGTAAGTAAATTAGATTAAGTTAAGTAAATAGGTAAAGGAGTTAGTACTTACTTACTTAAGGTATATCCCTAGTTATAAAGACTAGAAAAAGCTATACCTATTAAGTATTTAAAGGCTATACAGCTATTAAATATAACTTACTATAGGTATATTATACTCTATTTCTCTAAATACTAACCTCTATACCTACTTTTTATTACTAGTCTATAAGTAATTACCTACTTAGTATACTTCCTTTTAACTATTACTTTAAACCTAGCTACTAATAGGTTTAATTCCCTTTTCTCTATAATAACTATAGACTTTTTCCTTTTTATAATACCTAGCTTTAATATTCTATTCTTTTTATTAAACTTAAAAATATTACTTCTATTTTTTATAAATATCTATAAAACCACAATACTACTACTAAAATTATAACTATAATAAAGGCCCCCGAGTTAATCCATAAATCCCTTACTTTTATAGTAGAGATTAAAGAACTAAAAATAAAGTTTATTTTTACTACTAAAAAAAAAGCTAAGATTAATATAAAGTAAGGTACTGTATTTACTATAAAGTACTTTTACTTCTGTATAAAAGTACATACTAATAATTATAGTAATTTCTTATTAAAGTACTTACTAAGTACTTTAAAAACACAAAAAATAATAAAAAGTTAATTATTAACGTAGTTACTACGAGTAATATTACTTTAACCTTTAATAGCTATACTACTATAGCTATACTAATAACTAGCTAGTAACTTTTTATATTACCCTTAAGTAAATAAAAGTTTATAAAGTAGTTAATTTAATTAATCTTTCCCTAGACTCTAATAATAATACTAACGCTAACTTAATATTACTTAGTTTTAATAGTATTATAAGTAATAACTTAAATAGTAAAAATAGTATAGTTAATACTACTAACGTACTAGTTATAAGTAGTATTAAGTAAAGGACCTTAAAGGCCCTTAAAGTTGTAATACCTCTTAAAAAAAGGGTAATAATTTATATATTATACTATATATATATACGTATATATAAAAAACTAGAATACTAATATAGGTATAGTATAGGTATTTAAAAGTAAATTACTTTAGTAAATAATATAGATACTAAAATATAGACTAGAGTAGTTATTAGTATTTTAAATTAAGTTATATAGCTTTGTTATATAGTAAAAAAATAAAGGTTTATATTGTGTACTAGAATAAGGTTATATTAATAGTCTTAGTGGCCTAGAGTGATATAGTTTAAGTAGGAAAAGGATAAATAGTTAATAACTTTAGTAAAACGTTTAATATAGGTACTATTATAGATATAGCCTAGTACTTAGGCCTATAACAGCAAGCTGTAGTAAATTAAAATTTAAAAATTTAAGCCTAACTAGCGTCTATAACTACTCTATAAAAGTCGTAATATTTAAATAGCTATAGAAGCCGTAACTTATACTTAGTAACGGGATTTCCTTAATATATCAATATAGAATCTTTCTTTTTATTTATTTAGTTTAAGATCTAAAAATCTAAACTAAGTCAGCGTTTATATTTGCTCTATAAAAGTCGCGATTTTTTAAGCTTTTTTATTTATTTAGTCGCTCTTCTTTTAAGTAGGTAGTTAAACTAAAGCTCTAGAAACTATAGTATCCGCTTTTAGCTTGTAGTATAGTAGTTAGCTATACCCCTATTAACTACCCCTATATTTTAAAGCTAAATAGTTTTAAAATAGAACCCGTATTTTATTCTTAATTTAACTAGACTTTACTATTTATTATTTAAAGAGTAGGTAATTTTAAAAATACGTAGTAGTAGCCTAGGGTAGATAATTATTAAAATTTAAATACTTAAAAAAGTATAAAATAAAGGATATAATAGTAGGTAAGCTCTAGCTTTAGTTAGTTAAATGTATAGAGTATAGTTATAAGAATACGTTAAGATAAAAGGTATTAAGAAGTACTTATAGTAAGTTATAGTATTTAAGACTTATATAACTAGATAATAAAAGTAGTACTAGTTTAGTAGATTCTTAGAGTAGTATTTAAAATAAAGCCTATATAGTCTTTAAATCTAAATATAACCCCTAACTTTATACTCCCTTTATATTATACTCCCGCGCTAGTAATATTTAAACTACTATTCTACTTATTTTACTTACTAAATAAAACTAAACCCTAAAATAGTATAAAAAAACACATTTTTAAAGATTACATACTTATTATATTAATAAAGGCTTTTTTTATTAAATCCGGTATTTAAATAAGTAGTAAGTATTATTTATAGAGATATATATAGTATAATAAAGTATAAGTCCTATAACTACTAAGTATACTATTTTAACTACCTAACTAGGATTTCTTCTAAACTATACTATAATAAATATTTATTAACTGTATAGTTAATTTTTACTAAACTAAGAATAAGTATATTATAAAAGCTTTTAAAGGTTAGTATATCTACTATAATTTTAACTTTAACTAACTTAGGTATAAAGTAATTAATAAAGTAAATTTAATAGTTAACTTAAATAATACTAAATTTAATAAAAATATAATTAAGGACTTTAACACTAGGCTTTTACTAAAAAGTAGCTAATACGCTATACTAAACACTAGCTCTAAAGGCTAAAGTACTAATATAACTACTAGTTATACATAAAACATAGAGTATAAAAGCTATACTACTAAAAAGGCTATTAACTATATAGTCCTACAGCCCTGCGTAAGGGCGACCTATAAGCTAGTTATATATAGCTTAAGTAAAACTATTGCCCGTAGTTAGGCCTTACGGGGATTCTTATAGTTAAAAAAAACTATTATTCTATACTAAAACTATTTTATTACTATTTACTAGTCCCTGTACGTATCCCTACTACTAGATATATACTAGCTAAACTACTTACCTAAAAGAACTATAAACAGTACTCTATATATATATTATAGTAGAAAATATTGTTGTATATAAATAAAAGCGCCTGTTTTTAATAACTAAACTACGTCTCTGTATTAGTATAAAGTTAATAATATATATAGACTATAAATTAATTTAAAGAAGGGAGTACAAGTTAATTACTATAAGTATTATAAAAGTAGCTATTCCTTTTAACTTTAGACTACTTTAAAATATAACTAAAAAAAAAAAAAAAAACTTATTTTAATAATCCTTTATAAAATAAAAAAAAAACCTTTAAATAATAAAATAGGTTTATTTAATATAAATAAAATAAATCCTATTATTAAATTTTTTCTATTCTTTAATTTTATACTTTACTGTATTATTATAGTTTTTTTTATAATTCTATAAGCGAGTCTTTATATTAAAAGACGTTAAGTCTAGCCGAATTAATAATAATTAATCTTACTCTATTAAACACAACTCCTTAGTATAACTAACTATAAATAACGTAGAAAAATAACGTTTATATAAGTAAACTCTTAATTAGTATAAAATTCTTTTTTTAAATTTCTAAAAAATTACTACTAAAAATAAGGGCGGGGAAAAACTCTTTAGTAAAAACTATAAATAAAATATTAACCTAGTATTTACTTAAACTAATAATAATAACGGATAGCTACTGTAAAAAGATAAACTATCTATTACCTTTATAGAAGTAAATAATACTTATAAGCTGTTTAGTAACTTAACTTTACTATAGTAGGTAAAAAGTATAGGCAGCTATATTAAAATTAAGGAAATATTCCTTAGTCTTAAACTCTAGTAGACTAATTCTTAAGTACTATAATAAAAAGAGCCCCTTAAAGAAGAGATTATCTAGAATCTATTTTAGATAGAATATAGACTTATTAAACCCGAAATAATAGAGTTTAATAACTTATAAGTACTTTAAATATTACTTTTAAAGACGTTAAACTAGTAGCTCTAGATTGTGCTATACTTAATAAAGGTTATAAATAGTAAAGTTATAATAGTAATAAAAAACACTAAGTTTTATACCCTCCCCCTAATCTAAGTAGCTAGACTACTTAGATAGAACATTAATATTAACGAGATCCACTAGGGGTTCTTCTTCTTTAATAAAGTTACTAATAATACTTAGTACTTTAACTTACTTCTTAGCTAGAAAAATATAAGTAGAATTATAGGTATATAGGTAGTAGTATAACTTTTGTTTTAGGAATAGAGTAAAGAGATAATAGTTATTATTTTTACTATACTATAGTAAAAAGGCGGTACTATTTATGGCCTAATAATATTTAAAATACTCTAATATACTATTCTACGTCCCTAGTTAGAAAATAGCCTCCTATAGTCGCTCCTAATTAATAATAATACTACTATATTTTAAACTACTAGTCTATAATAAATATTTTACTACTTAGGTATATAGACTAAAGTATTAGAATAAAACGCCCTTAACTAGGTAATTAATACTTGTATAATTTAACTAGTCTATAAAGAGCTCTAATGTATTAAGAGTATAATTAATTCTATTATGTTTTATAACACCTTGTTTTAGTGCCCCTATTCTTAACCTAAGTCGCTTAACTTTAATACGTTGTTGTTAGTACTAAGTGCCGTAGCTAGTAAAGAACTTATAAAGAACAAAGAAACCAATAATACTAACAACACTTCTCTACTAAAAGACTTAAATACATTATTATTATTACTAAGTATTTTAACTTTTAAAAAGGATAAAGATAATAAAAATAATAAAAATAATAAAGAAATGCCTAATATAGATAATTATCCTTTATTAAGTAATCTAAATAGTATAAGTAGTTTAAGCTCCTTTAATAACTTAAATAAGTTAAGTAATAAAAAACTACTAGTACTTTATAATTAACTAAAACGGGTACTTAAACTTTTAAACTAAGTGCTTTAAAAGGCTAAAGAGTTATATTAAGAATTTAAAATAGGTATAAATAATATACAGTAGTATTTATAAAGAATATTTTGGGCCTTTAAGGTAAGAGATCTAACTTTAGAGTTAGAAGGAATCTAGTAGATTTTTACTAGGATTTATAAGGAAGAATAAGTCTATTGTAGCTAGTTAGGATAGTTATAAAAGTTACTACTATAGTTACTAGCTCTTTATAATTAAAGGAGAGACATAGCTGCGTTACTGCTACTAGAGTTGCTAGTTTGTAATAATTAAAATAGAGATATAGCTGCGTTACTAAAACAGTAGTTAGTAGTCCTAAGTTAGTAAAACTAGCTACTAGTCTTTAATTAATAAAATAGAGACACGACTTTACTAGTATAAAGGTAGCTAAGACGTAATAATCTTTTAAATACGGCGAATACTTTAAGGGAGCAACGGCCGCATTAACTAGTCTTTAATTAATAAAATAACTTAAATAGTAACACACCTACATAGCTAGTAATATAGCTAAAATATTTTAATTAACTTAAGGAAGCTTATAAGTAAATAGGCATAAGCCCTAATTTATTAACTAATATGTATACAACGGACTTACTAGGTAAATTTATATTAATTCTAATACTATACTATAATAGTCTAAGAGTATAATTAATAGAGTAGTAACTTACTAAACCTTAAACGCTATATACATATAATAAATATTATAATATAACAGTATTAATAAACTAACCTATACTTATTCTAACACCTAGTAGGAACTATCTAAACATACCCCTAATAAGTATATATTTAACTCTATTATATATACCCTTTAACCTAAAATAACTATTATTGTATTTTTCTATACTAGCACCACTAAGCGAACCCTTACTAACTCTTATATATAAAAACACTACTAGGCCCCTAGTAGACCTACTAGATTTAAGTATTATAAATATATTAAGTAATAAAGTCAAAAACATTATACCCGTAGTAAAGTCTTAAAAGTATAAGGCTAAGTTGTAGGATACTTGTGGCTTAAAAAAAAAGAAAAAAAGGGTAAAGATACTTAAAGTGTACGTAGATAAAGATAGTGGGATATAAGCCCTGGGTACGTGTAGCGGCACTACACCGTAGGCTATACTCTTAGTATATAGTAAAACGCTAAAATAGCTGGATGTGTTTTATAATTATTTTATAAGGGGTAGTGTTATTTATTATTTCCTATTAGTATTATTTTTATATTTATTACTTAGTAAACGTATTGCAGCAATTCTATTTATAGTCTATAGGGCTTTTTTATTTATTTTTCTAGTATATAGGTAATGTAACCTACTAGACTGACTTTTAAAACTAAATAGCCTTAAAATAAAATATACCTAATAGGTTCCTAGGGGCAGTTATCGCTATTAACAGCATCGCACCCCTTATTTACGTATTAAGAATAGTAAATACTAGTAAACTAGGTTATTTATAGAATTAATTAACTTTTAATTTATTTTTACTTTTATAAAACTAGTTTATATAGGAACTAAGGTCCCTTAAAAATAAAAGTTAGTATCTACCCTTTACTAGCTACAGGCGATAGTTTACTTATTAAGTCCCTAAGTTATATCCTTTAACCCTAGCTCCGTTTACTTTTTGCGCAATACTTATATCTACTATTTAGTTCTTAATACTTTACTTTAGTACTAGAATTACTAAGTACCTTTAAAAGTTAAGTAATTATTACGTCTCTATTAAGGGACGGGCCTAATTTAACTATAACCTTTTTATAAATACAAAATAAGTAGTTATTTATAAAGCGGGTAACGACTGTGACTTTAAGTACTTTAAAAAGTTAAGTAAAAATGCCTTAGTTGTGATTTTTAACTTTACTAAAAACCTAATTTAACGTAGAGATATAGTAAACTAATAATAAATAACTAAAACTATATAATGTAATTAGTATAACGTATACTAGGGTATATAGATACTAACTAAAAAGGGGGTATAAATTACGTACCTAGACCTATTTACTAGTATAAACATAAGGGCTCTTATACCCTAGTAATAACAAAGTAACTATACTAACTTAGTGCCTTTAAGAACCCTTAAAACAGTATTTAAGTTAGTTTAAAGAATATCAGAAAGAACCTTTTTAATAATAGTATTATTATACTAGCTTTACCTACGTAGCTCTAAATTAATACACATAAAGCACTACAGAGTATAGTGGTTAATATCGGATTCCTTTTATAGCTTAGTAATAAAACTTATATAGTTCTAGTAGACGTAGTAGTGGTTAATATTTAGTTAGATAATATTGAAGTTAAACTATAAATCTACTATACTAATATAAAAAATAAGTCTAGCTAGTATCTTAATAAGGGCTAGTATCTTATTACCTATGTATTATATAACTTTATTTTTATAAACAGTAATATTATAACTATTAGCCTACTAAATAACCGTAACGAAATTAAAGTAGTAGTTTATAAAAAACTAACTAAAGATAAGCCTAGTAATACTCTATATAGTTTTAATAAGTGTAATAGTTTTAGTTTGCTTTTTACTAATAATAGTAATACTTTTTGTTTTTAGTGTGCGATAGAACTAACTAATAAAAGTTACTAATTTATTAGGGCTGTAACTAAAACTAATAAAAATATTAATTTAATAGTTATAAGCTAATGTATCTTTTAAAGAAGTCCTAAGAGTAAAAGATTTAAGTAATAAAATAGAAATAGTATTGCTATTATTAATACTTTAAGTAATAACGTTTTATATTTTCTGTTATTTAGCTTTTTATATAACTTTTAATAACTAAAAAAACAAAGTAGATTAAGTATTAGTACCCTTAATATTATTAGTATTTTTAAAATCGGGAAGAGTAACAACATTTAAGTTATTATACTTACTCTTTAACTTCGCCCCCTAAAGAATCCTAATTAAATAACTATATACCCTAGGAATAAAGTTAGACTCAAAACCCACCTTAAAAACGCCTAAAACAGTCATACTACTCTCTTTTATACTAAGTTCTAATACCTAAAAAGTAATATTAGTTAATATATTATCTCTTTTTTTTAAGAGACAAGGAGTTAATAACCTACCTTTAATACATTTTTATAAATAGTCTTATCCTCTAGACTATTAGTACTATTATACACAATATATCTATAATTAGTAGAGTTACCCTCTATACTTACTAGTACTTATTTTATTAAAGGATAATACGTTTAATAGCTCTAGTCAATAGTATATAAAATAGAATATACTAATAGTAAGTTAATACCGGGCAGCACAGATAAAAGGTAAAGGAGGAATAAAAAAAAAAGGCCTATAAGGAAATAATAACTACAGGTAAATACATACCACTTAATAAGTAGGATATACTAACTATAGGTTAATATTGGATAAAATAAGTTAAGGGTAAAAGAAAAATAAAAAAAAAAGAAATAATAACCCTAAATAAATATTTACCTTTAACTAGTAACTACTTAGATATACTAAGTAAGTTAGTATTAAGTAGGACTAGTTAAGGGTAAAAGAGAAATAAAAAAAAAAAGCCGGACTATAAAAAAGTAATAACTCTAAATAAATATTACCACTTAACTAGTAACTACTTAGAAGTACTAAGTAAAGTAGTATTAAGTACTTAGTTTTAGTATATAAAACTAAAAGGGCTAGCTAAAGTAAAACCCTATTTACCCTAATACAATTTAAAGGCTATATAACCTTTAAATAGTTTAACCTAGAATATATAATTATTTACTAACTTAAAACAGCACCCCTATAAAAGAATCTATAACCCGGGCCTTCCTAGTAAATAAAGCCGCTATACATATAGATCTAAATTAAGTAACCCCTACTAAAAAATTATCCTTCTTAACTATACCCCCTTCCTATACCTATACCTATTATACCCTTTAAAAAAACTAAAGCCTATATCCTTTTTATTCCTAAGTATATTAATAAAACAAAACACAATAAATACTAAAGAGTCCCTAACTAATAGTTACTACACAGTAAACTAACTCTATTTTCTTAAATAGTACCTACTTAAAATCGTCCTTAACTACTTAATAGAATTATCTTAAAAAGGTCTATAGTAAGATATTTAAAAAAAGCGTCTCCTATAATAGAATTCTTACTATTACACAAAAGAGTAAATAACGCCTAGCAATAAGCTATCCCGGTTACTACTAATAGTAGTACTAGTACTAAATAAGAGCTTTAATAAGTTTAAAAAAGAAGAAATTCCCTAGGCTATTTTAGTCTTTAGTAATAAAAAGGATATTAATAAGGCTAAGGAGAAAAATACTAATAAGGTTTATAATTTCCTTTATACTAAGCCCCGCACTTTAAGCGCGTTAATTAGTTATAAAAAGATAACTATAAAAACCAAGCCAGAAATACTTAAGCCTACCCATCGCCCTCTTAGCACTACACCTACTAAGCGGGCGTCTACTAAGTATAAGTCTTTTACAAACCTCCGCGCGCAAAATACCTAACTTATATTTTTAAAACAAGTTCCACTAGTAGTAACGTACTTAAGTTCTAAAAAACACCTATAAAGTCTAAGTTAAAAAAGCGTAAGTCTATTTAAAAGTATTGTGTATTAGATAACTAATTACTTATAATTTTAAAATAAGTTTTACTAGTAATAAAATACCTAAGTTCTAAAAAAAGTAGTAAAAATACTAAAAGCGCCTAGAGAACCTATCCGGGCCTATCTAAGCGGAAAAGAACGGGTAAATACTACTAATACTAGTAATTTACTTTAATACAGGGCTCTTATACGCCTAGTAGTTAAATACATAGCTAGGCTAAAAAGAATTACTAAAACGCTATTTTTTTAAAACTATCTAGGGTTAAAATACAAAAGTAAAGTTTAGTTAAACCTACACCTACCTAGATAAGCAACCCAGTATACGTACCTACCCAGGAACGAACTACACTATAAGCAACACTAGGATAATAGAGTACGGATCTAACAAACCACTACGTGTATAGTATTAAACCCGCTCATATCCGTAAGCACCCACTACCCCAGCTCTTATAAGCAGAGCCGTATAAAGTTAAGGTTTATTTTATTATCTACTCTATTACTTAGAACTAAAGCGTTTTTTAATATTTAATTAATCTTATAAAAAACAAACTACTACGCCTAGAATTGGATAATTTAAGCCGAGCCCTATAATAGTTATAACCTTCTAATAAAACTAACAAAAATAACTTATACTTAGTAATAAAGCTTCTTTAATATATTAACACAGAATATTCCCCTCTATTTATTAAAATTAAAATTAAAAAATCCAAGTCTAGCTAGTGTCTTTTATCTATTAATTAAAGTTATAAACTTTAAAAAGTTATAAAAACTACAATTTACACTCAGCAACAGAACTTCTTTAATATATTAATACAGAATATTCCCCTCTATTTATTAAAATTAAAATTAAAAGATCTAAACTTAACCAGCGTCTTTTATCTATTAATTAAAGTCACAAACTTTAAAGAATTACAAAAGCCGTAAGTTATACTTAGCAACGGAACGTCTTTAATATATTAATACAGAATATTCCCCTTTATTTATTAGAATTAAAATTAAAAAATCTAAGTCTAGTTGGTATCTTTTATCTATTAATTAAAGTCACAAACTTTAAAGAGTTATAAAAGCTATAAGTTATACTTAGTAATAAAACGTCTTTAATATATTAATACAGAATATTCCCCTTTATTTATTAGAATTGAAATTAGAAAATCTAAGTCTAGTTAGTGTTTTTTATCTATTAATTAAAGTTATAAACCTTAAAGAGTTATAAAAACTATAAGTTGTACTTAGTAATAGAACGTCTTTAATATATTAACGTGGAATATTCCCCTTTATTTATTAGAATTGAAATTAGAAAATCTAAGCCTAGCTAGCGTCTTTTATCTATTAATTAAAGTCGTAAACTTTAAAGAGTTATAAAAGCCGTAATTTATACTTAGTAACGGAACTTCTTTAATATATTAATACGGAATATTCCCCTCTATCTATTAGAATTAAAATTGGAAGATCTAAGCCTAGCCGGCGTCTTTTATTTATTAATTAAAGTTATAAACTTTAAAAAGTTATAAAAGCTGTAATTTATACTTAGTAACGGAACTTCTTTAATATATTAATGCGGAATATTCTCCTTTATCTATTAGAATTAAAATTAGAAGATTTAAGCCTAGCCGGTATTTTTTATTTATTAATTAAAGTTGTAAACTTTAAAGAGTTATAAAAGCTGTAAGTTATACTTAGTAATAGAACGTCTTTAATATATTAATATAGAATATTCGCTTTTATTTATTAGAATTAAAATTAGAAGATCTAAGCCTAGCTGGTGTTTTTTATTTATTAATTAAAGTTATAAACTTTAAAGAGTTATAAAAGCCGTAATTTATACTTAATAATAGAACTTCTTTAATATATTAACGCGGAATATTCCCCTTTATCTATTAAAATTAAAATTAAAAGATCTAAGTCTAACTAGTATCTTTTATCTATTAATTAAAGTTATAAACTTTAAAGAGTTATAAAAGCCGTAATTTATACTTAGTAATAGAACTTCTTTAATATATTAATATAGAATATTCCCCTCTATTTATTAGAATTAAAATTAAAAGATTTAGACTTAAGAACCCTAAATGCATTAACGTCTTTACTTAGTAAAGTAACGTTTTATTTTATCTTGAGTACGTAGTAGTACTAGTAAAACTCACTAAGTGGCTAGATAATAGGCAAGTGCTTTAGATTTAAAAACTACCTATATAGTTATAAAGTCATTTCTATAATAACTATTAAGTATTATAGCGGTATACTTTATACTATAAGCTTAAACTGCGAAAACCTTTTTATTTAGAATATCCCCTAATGCCCCGTTACTAACCAGCCCAGTTCTATTCCACCTAAGCAGCCTTACTACTAAGAATGTCGGAGTCACTAGTATTAATAATAGCTATAGTACTGTAGTGGAAGAGCATACCGGCAGTAGTACTGAGCTTAATCTATAAGCGGATAAAAGTTAGTTACTATTACCCTTTAAAGCTAATATACTTCTCTACTAAGTAGGTTAAGAGTTACTAAACCGTAGTCGCACCCTTTAAAGCCTAATTTAGGCCTTTATTATTAAGTTACTAATAGGTTAAGACTTAAAACTAATAAAAAACAAAAGTAGAGTTAAATACTAACTTACTTATTTAAGGACTTTAACTTACATTAGTTTTAAAAAAGTAGTAAACTAGTGCTTTACTTAATATTGTGTTGGGGCTAGTAATAAGAATAAAGTTAGCCTTACTAGAGTGCTGGCTTTTAAGGGTGCTTTTTATAGCTAAGGACGACCTTACTAAACTTTATTATACTATAAATAGTATTATATATTAAAGTTTAAAATTAAGATTAAATTTAGTAGTAGGGAATTTAAGTATATAGAGCGTAAGCTTATTGTTAATAAAGTTCTGGTCCTTTTTAGACTTCTTAATTAGGGCTACTTTAATTAATTTTAGGGCTTTAGGTCGATAGTTAACTAAAGACTAGGTATTAGTCGTTAGGTGTGGTTATTACGAGGGTAGAAAGTATTTAATATATATATAACTACTATTATATTGCTTTTATATAAATAAAGTCACGATCCTTTTTGTATTTTAACCCTATATATATAAATAAATATTAATTTAAAAGTTTAGTAAGTAAAAGTTAAGTATTATTAGTAAAGTAGAATCCGTTATATATAAATAGTTTTATACGTACTATAGCCTGGGTATAAGTGATTATAACTACCACTATAGCGTTTAATAAAATGCCGTTACTTAGTACTAGGGCACTAAGTGGATTTTAAGACTATATAGCCTTTAAATATTAGCTTAGTCTAGGTAGACTAAGACGCCCGCGTATATAACCTAAGTACTTAGCTACTTAGCTAAGTAATAGACTTTTTTAAACTAAATAACCTAAAATTAAAAAAGGAAAAAAAAAAATACTAACTCTAACTATATAATTAAAGACGTATAGGAATCCCTATAGCCAGCACTACTATAAGTACCCCGTTTACACACGGGTAATAGTAGTAATAGTTAAGCCTTCCCCCTAAATATATCTTTTCTTCCTACAAAGCCACTTTTAACATCACCTACTTTATAAACCCCTTATATAAACTTTTAATATTATAATCACAAACGCCTTAAAGTCTAGTATTTCCTTTATTCTATATAAATATAAACTATTTTAATAACTTACCTTTATAGAGTATAAAAAAAGTCTATAAATAGATTAATATTATATAACCTTTTTTACTCCTATTATTATTACCCTATTCTTTATACTAACTTGTGTATAGGTAGTGTTAAGTATAGTTATAAAAATAGAGGATCTAGTCTCCTACTAATATATTTACGCTAATATATACACTAGGGTTAAGCTATACCTTAGCTTAAAATATAGTAACTTAAATTAGAAATACTAAATAATAAAGTAACTATCGCCTTTTAGTACTAGTAAGTTAAAAACTAAAAGGTAGTAGGTAAACTCTAACAAAATAGAGCCTACTAATAACACAGAGCCTACTAATAAGGTAAGGCCTTTCTATAAAACAATACCCCCTAATAATAAAGCCACTACTAATAAGAGAAATACTACTAATAAAGTAGAGTCTACTATTAAAGAAGATACTATTAAAGAAGAGCCTACTAATAATAGGGACCCTACTAATAAGAGTAACGCTACTAATAAGGTAGAGCCTGTTGTTAAGGAAGATACCGCTACTAAAAAAGAGCCCGTTAATAATAAAGACTCTACTAATAAAGAAAAACTAAAAAACCAAACTAAAACTATAATACAACTTACCTAAATTATAGAAGTAGACTCGACCTATAGCTAAGCCTAGGTTAAGTTACTATACTAACGCTTTATTAAAAAGTTTATAATAAAAAGCTTAATAATAACTAAGAATTGTATTACTAAGTTAGAACTACTTTTAACATAAGAGGCTTATAAACGTAGATTACTATTCTATAGTATTTTTTTTAATAACTTCTATAGAAACGTAGTTAGCTTTATTAGCTTTTTATAGTTAAAATAGTACTATAATAGTTAACTAAAAACGCCTAATTTATTTAACTATACTCCTTAGTAGGTAACTAAATTATTATAATTATATAATAATACAAAATAGTATAGATTTAAAATTAATAAAGCTATAATTTATAGTATTTAAAAAAGCTATAGCTTAGTTTAGTTAAATCTCTTTAATAATAACTTTATTAGAATATTAAATAACCTAAACGACTTATAAACTGTAAAGCTCTATAAACACTATAATATTACTAGTTAAAAGGGCTAATTAAAGTTTAACGTCTTTAAAAAGGTAATACTCTATAAGCTAAATATTCCTAAGTCGTAGTATAACTAGGGTTTAAAAAACTCAACCGTCCCGCAGGCATTATATAACGCCTTTAAACTAGGGGGGTTATTCTTTACTACCTACTAGGCCACTAAGTTGTTAACCCCTTTATATACTCCTGCTTAGTATTATATACTAGTTAATATATTGAACCCTTAGGAACTAGAGCAAGGCTAACTACGTTTTAATACTTAGTAAGTCCCTTATAATACTATAGGAAATTAATAATAGTGTGTTTTAAGACCTAGTAAAGATAGTTAAGGATAAGTTAGTACTGTTGTATTTCCTATATCTCTACTAGTTAAAAGCTAGGATATACTTATAGACTATCCTAGAATACTTATTAATACAAACTATAGATAATAAAAAAAAAAGGTCTATTAAGGACTTACTTAAACAGACTTAGGCTCAGTTTAGTAATAGCGCGTAATGTGTTAATTTAGTAGTATAGTAATATTAAATATTAACTATATATTTTTTAAAATCGTAAGTATAAAGTTATAAGTTATAGTTTAAATAGCTAAACTATAGAATTAAGTATACGTAGTTTTAGAATAATAGACTTAATAATTATAAAGGTATAAATACTAGAACCTACTAGTTTATTGTATAGGAATTACTTCTATTATCTCTACCTTAAAAATTAGAAAATATTATTATAAGTAATTATACCTTTCTAGAAGACTTACTAATTTAAAGGCTATATATTCTTAAAAGTGTAAATAGATATAAAACCTAACCTTTTCCTTTCCCTCCCCTAATAAATCCCTATACCGTCACTTAAATACACTATATTACTTATCCCGCTTAAAAAATATCTTAATAACTATGTTAAATAAATAGCCTATTTTATAGTGCCTAAGTTTAAGTATTACTAAGCCCCCGTTCCTTTTTATTAATATGTACTAACCTTTATATACGCCTTCTAATCTTAGTTTAAACAGCAGTAACTATAGGTAGTATAGCTATACTAAATATAACCTTGTTTAAAGTATAGATTAAAGTCCTCCTATCTAAAATACTCTTTTAAATAATTTAAAGGGTCCTAAAAAAGTATATCTAGCGTCTTATAGCCTTAAACAAGCGATTTAATACCCTAGCTACTAAGGCTAGGTAGACTAGCGTAAAGCTAAACTAACTTATTTACTAACTCTCTTAAATCCTACTTATAAAAGTTATAAACTATATACGTATCCTAAATACAGGTATAAATAAAGTCGCGCAGCACTAGTTTAGTAAAAAACTAAACCTACTTACTATTTATCCTTTTAAAAACCTTAAAACTGTTCTATTCTATATTACTACCTATAATAGTATATATTACTTAATTAGTTACTTAGTAAAGGCTACTTGTATACGTAGCTTTATAATTAGTAGTTAGGGGACTTATAGTATCTAAAGAGTTAAGTATTTCTTTTAAAAGTACGAGAATATTAAGAACCTCTAAATTAGCTTTGATCCTAACTTTACCCCTTTAGGTATAGACTAGAGTTTTGGCCTTGCTAGCTTCCTAAGCCTCTACGCTACCGAGGTCGCTTAGGGGCACAATAAATTACTAGACCTCCTTTTTATCGCCCTTATATACTCCCCTAAGTTTATATCTACTTATGTTTTTAATATATTAATAATTCTAAATATATACTATACTATTCTAAATAATACGGCTAAAAAAAATAAACCCAGTATATTAAGGGATATTTACTTCTCTTTACTAAAAAGTCTCTAAATAAGACTCTAGTATCGGAATTCTATCCCCTTTATTTTATAAATAAAGATACTTATAAGGCTTAATATTAATATTAACTAGTTTTGCTTAACTGTAGAAGAGCTATACCCTTTATTATACCTGTATTAATTATAGTACTTAAGTCTTATATTTAAATAGCTAAATAGTAGCTAATAAGTACTATACTTAATAGGTAACGCTATAGTAAATAGGCGTAGAAGCTTTTGGCTAACTGCTAATGCTAAAATATAGTACGTTTTTAGGCCCCTTAAGAAACTAAGATTTTTAACCTACTTAATACTATAGATTATTAAATTAGAAAGTACCCTACTAGGTAAATTTGTAATATACTTACTATAGCTTAAGTAGCTATACTTAGAATACTATAATAATTTATACGTATAGCTAGTTATACTACAGTACTACTTAGTAGCTAGCTACTATTCCGTACTTGTTGGACTTACTATTAATATATTACTTAGAGGTATTTTAAACGGAAAGAAGGACGAAGTATTTTGTAGAATAAAATATATTTTTCCTAACTTAGTATCGGTTTATAAAGAGGTAAATAGGGTTAAGTATATACTCTAAAATAACTAAGAACCTAAAAATAAATAAAGACTAAAATTAAAATAAATAAGTATAAGTCTAAGTAGTATTAAGTATACCTAGAATACTATTTAAAGGCTTTATAGCTTTAAAATAGTTTACTTAGTACTTAGTTAGTTAATAAAGTCGTACTATATATTTATACTAACTTTAGTTTATTTTATATTTTTTTTTTAGTTATAATATATACCTACCTAACTAGCTATATACACGGGGTTATAGCTACTTAAACTAGAGTTAGTCCCTACCTAGGTAACCTAAAACTTACTTATTGTTAAACTTACTTAACTATCTAACTTACTATAAAACTATACTCTACTACTAACACCCCTAACTATACTAAATTACTATCTAAACTCTATAGCGGCCTTTTTAAATAACATTCTCTATACACTATAATACTACTAGAGGCTTTATAGTAGCAAGCTTACTACGACCTAGTAGTTACTCTAGTAAGAAATATTTATTAAGGATAGTAAAGAACGTACTTAGTTAATAATATATAAGCTTTAAATAACTATTATTGACCCTAATAGAAGTATAGTAAATATAAAGGCATTCCTTAAAGAAATTATTGTACTTGTACGTAAACGAATTAGACTGCCTACTGTAATAATACTAGTATATAAACTATAAAGGTAGATACTTAAAGAGTAAAGTACTTTTAGTAATAACTTAATACGTATTACTAGCTATTTAATAAAACAAAAGGCTATTATAGATTCTATACCTATTTACCTATAGCTAAAAAGAACGCTACTTTTTATAAAAAAAAACAGTAATAAGGTTTTTAGTTTTTATGCGTATAATAAATACAGTCTAGTAAACTAGCTATATAGGGGGGTAGAGTAGTTACCTATAGCTACTTATATATAAGAATACAATCTAGAAGTTAAAACTAACTCTACTAAGCCTACTACTATAACTAAAAAGAAAAAACTACTCTTAATAAGTTAAAATAGTAATAAGTATACCCTTTTAAATACGTATCGTAATAAAAGATATTAAAAGAGTAACCTATCCCCTAGTATAATAACTCTCTAGTTGCTAGTAAATAAAGAGAAAGGTAAAAGTAGTATAGACTTAATTAGACGGTATATAGGCCTTTATAGGAATAGTAATATTAATATTCCTGGCCCCTTTTTGAAATATATAAAAATACTAGGCCCTACTAAAGTTATTACTATTAATACAATATATAATAAAGAGGCTATAAATAGTCTATAGAGTAAAATCCTCTAGACCTTTAACTCTAAAAAGGTCACTATTATACTATATTAACGACTAGAGGTATAGTCCCTTAGGTAGTAAAATATAAAAAAGATTATATATTTCTTTTACTTTATCCTACTAGATAACTATAAAAAGAACGCAATTAATTTTATTAAAAGTATTATTTTAAATTAATACTAATAATTTCTCTAAGCTTAATAAGAGTTTAATAAGAACTAGCCTAATATTTTTACTTAAGTATTTTTAATAATTTAAAGGTTTATTTTAGAGTAAAACACATTGTCGGTCTCTATAATAACGAATAGCTTCTTTATATTATAGCTATTACTACTTAACGATTCTCTTTGTTCTATAGTTAAAGATACTAATAATAACAAGGTAAATGCTACTATAAACTAGTATAATACTAAGGTTAGGAGTAAGAAGAAGAGGGGTATATACTGGTTTAATAAAGTAAAAACTGTTATACTTTGAAACTTTAGAGTTAAAGAGTCTTAGTATAACTAGTAGCTAAAGAATGTAATTGTGCTTTGTGTGTTGTATAAATAGTTTAGATAGGGCGGATTAATATTTAATAGTAATACAAAAACTAAATAAGTTAAGGCTTTTGCTAAATAGTCCTAACTAAATCTACTAACTAATATATATAATAGAGATAGAGGTAAAATACCTATAATCTCGGTATTAAGAAAATATTTTAATAAAGTTAGGGGTATTAATAGGGGGCTTTATAACTATCTTACTGCGCTTACAAATAATACCTATATCCTAGTCTATACTATAATCAGCCTATTCCTAAAAAATCATTAAATAAATACAACTAGAATAAGGGATAAATTTATTAGTACTATTTAAGACTACAAAGTAACATATAGTACTAAGAGCTACTTAGTAAAAAGCTTAATCACTAACGTATTTAAAGAAATATAAAAGCTAATAGCTTTTAACTGTATTATAAAGATCTAAGTACAACAAAATCCTAAAGGGACTACTATAGCTTAAAAAACAGAATATAATTACTTAGGGCTAAAAAGAGTAAAAATTGTAACGTAGGATTATATTATATATTCCTAAAATAAAAGTTAGTTTTAGTTATTTTTTCTATCTTTATTGCTAATACTAATTATTATATTTTAATACAGTATCCTATGTACAAAAACTTCTTCTTTATAGGTTAAGTAAATATAAGTATTAATTAATAAGGGTTTTAAGACTTAATTTAGTAGTAACTGCGTAGATAAATCCTAGTAGCTAAGAGACTAGGAGCTAAAATAAAGTTAGAAGATAATAGAACAATACTAGTAGCTCGTACTTAACCTCTATTTTCGTTGTTGTAATTAAGATACCTACTACTAAGTTATGTACTTTTTAGTATATAGGTGTGTATTTTAAGCCTAGGTAGGCTTAAAACTAGTAATAGCTGATCCTAGGCTAGTTGGTTTTTTTTTGCTATTTTATTGGGTAGTATAGGTTGGTTAATTCTAATAATCCTTTTTATTCTTTTTTTTTCTTAAAAAAACGCCTTTAGTAACGCGTAGCTGCCTTTTAAAAAGGAAGGACGCTCTTTTTATTATACCTACTAAGTTAAACTTAAATATAAGTCTTATTAAAAAAGGAAGGCAAGGCCGGGGCCGTTACTACTTACCTATCTTACGTACTCTTTAAGTTTTTTATTTTCCTTTTCCTTTTACTAGTTACTACTTTTTATAATTAACACAATAAAACTAAAAAGATATACGTATTGCTATCTTTTAAACGTCCACAACTCTTTAATACTACCCACAGTTCTCCTAGGGCCCTTAATATTAATAAGCCTAGTTAAAAGTACTAACTATTACTACTAACCTATTTTATATACTCTCTATGTTTTGTTTTCTTAGTTATTCTTTATTTATAATTAATGTAATAAGACTAAAACCTATACTTATTGCTGTCTTTTAAACGTTAATAGCTTTTTAATACTACCCGCGCTTCCTCTATAGTTTTTAATAATAATAAGTATACTTTATACTTAGAACGGATATTTGTAATAATACTGTTTTAATTATTAATACTCTATACAAACTTAAAATTATAACGTCCTGGCTTAAAAAGGATATAAAAGAAGATAGTTATAAAAGATTGTAGTATACCTAGGTAAGTAGTAACTACTGGGTATCCCCGTTAATTTACTACTGCGTACTTTAGTAGGATACTAATACCTAGGCCTAAAACACATTATATCTATGTATAATCGGGTTGACGCTTTTAGGTTTAATTTATTTTATACTTTTGGGCTAGACGTTAATACAAGTAGTTGTAAAATTAATATACAGAGTATAACTAAAGAAATTTAAAGGGCCTATAGAAACGTATTGCGATATTAGTACTAGAATACTATAATTAAAGAGTATAATAAGGTAAAGTTAATTGCGTTTTTATTAATAGTTTAGGTAAACTAAGCTAAAGATCTTTTTATTATTAATAGTAGTTTTAATAAGTATACCTACTAGGCTATAATTAAACGTTAGGCTTATAATAAGTAGCTCTGGACGTTTTTTCTACTACTATAATATAAAAAGGGTAACCCTAGGGTCTTTATAGTTAAAGAGCTAATGCTAGTAAGTAATATATATAAGGGTACTAGAAAGTATAAAACTAAATAAACTAGCTAGAGTTACGTAGCCGCCGGCTTCCCGGATAAAAACTATATAAATAATAGTTATAATAAAACGTATATTATGCCTACTAATAATAATAACAACTCTAATACTACTAGTAATAATAAGGCTAAAACTGCTTTATAGTATAGCTTAACTCGATATAAAAAAAAAAGTAGTTGTTAGTAGTAAAGAGGAGGTATAGTAGATACTTGCTTTAATATAATTAACGCTAAAGTTAGTATTAGCTCTATTACTAAGCCGCTTTAGTTATTAATAATTTATATTAACTAGGACAAAAAGGACTTAGTCGTTGCTAGTACTACACTTAAAAATATCGCTATTATTATTACCTTCTTTATAAAAAAGGGTAAATTAAAGATATAAAAGCTAAGCTATAATAAGAATAGTAATATAGTTAAGGGTAGGGGCGTTAGTAATAAAGTCTACCCTAGCCTAGTTATACTAAATACGTATTTTAAAAAGTATAAAACACTAAAAAGAGTCTTAATAGAGGTAATTTAGCTTATGTATATTTATATTAATACGCGCCCTAAAGAAATAAAGTACTTATATTTAAACTAAAACAAACTAGGACTAAAGTAGTAAAAGTAATATACTATAAGGGATAAATCCACAAGAGTAAATAGAGTATAGTATTAAATATAACCTCCCTTTCCTACTACTAATCGCATATTAGTAGCGTAGAATAACCCTTATATTACTATTAAAATACTTTAACTATAAATATAATCTAAGTAAACCCTATATAATAGTCACTACTACTTAACTAGCAAACTAGCTATATTGCCCCCTCCCTATCCTCTACTACACTTAGTAGTAAAACTAAGTATCCTTTATAGTTTAGTTTATTATCTTTACTCGGGACTTTCTATAGTCTTTATAGATAAGTTTAGTTATAATAGGAGTTGATATAGAATTAGAATTAAATAAGCCGCTTAACCTAAAGAGCAAGGATATACTATTAATATCTTATAATAACTATATTAAAATAATATTACTAGTCTTTATAAGCTATAATATATTAGAACCACTAGTATATAGAGTATTCTTATATATAGTATTCTTATAGATAGTATTCTTATAAGTGGTAGTTAATATTTATTAAAAACGCTTTATAAAGTAGTGAATCTTCTAGTGTATAAATATTACGCAGTACGCAACCGATCCGCTAGTCTATTGTAAAGTACTATTTACGCTAGATAAAGTAAATAGCTACTGTATACTAGGCTTAATATCGTCCTCTTTTATATAGTTTAGTTTAATATATAAAACGGCCTTAGTCTATAGTTAAGATTGTATAATATACGTTTACGTTAGTATATAGGCGGGGGGTTTACTAAGGACTAAAACAGTAGCGTTTGTTATAGTAAGTATTTACGTTAGTTATTAAGGTTAGTTAGAGCGTTAGAAAAGGGAAGAGGAAGGTAATAGAATATAGTTAGTTAAGTTACTTTGTTAGTAGTGTACGTATAAGTGGCTATAATAAGTAATACTAGTATAAAAAGTAATAATAGTAGCGGACTCTATTACTTTAAATACTAGCTACTTAATAAAAGCTTACTATATTAACTAATTAACTTTATTAAGGCTAGCTAAGTAACGCAGTTATAAATCTATATTATATAAATTTAATAAGGGCTATAGTGGGACAGGTAGGCTAGTAATTATACGGGTTATAAGTATTTAACTTTTAACTAATAAGTGGTAGATACTATACTTAATAATAATATTATCCGTAAAAGGAAATGTGCTATTAAGGACTTACTTAGGGAATTTAGTATACTTACTATTATATTAGGCCTAGAGATGTACTAGAATATACGGTTTAGTATTAGAGAGATTACGATACGTTTACTAAACTTAGATAAAATAAAGAATAAGTACTAAACTAAGTATAATTAGTATAATTACTTAATTAAAGAGGATAATATTAGGGATAAGGTGGCGGTGGACTAATATTAGACTAGAGTAGACGCGCTGCGTTTGTAGAAATATTTTACTATACTTTAAGGCCTTATAATAACGCTAGAATACTAGGGGCAGTTAGGCTCTAAATAGGTTTAATATAAAGAACTTATACTTACTTATACGTACTGCGACTCTGATCTAGAGGGATTATAAGTATACTTAAGTAAAACTAATTTTAAGAATAAATAGCCTTTAAACCCTACTTTTCCCCGGGTAGGGAGAGTAAAAGGTAGCTACCTAAGTACCTAAGTAGTATAAATCTCGGGATAAGGATATAATAAAGGAAAGGTTAAGTACGAAATAAAGAACTATAAGTAAACTATTAAGTTAATTCGTTTTTAAAAAGTATATATTCTTAGAATTTAGACGTAAATAAAGTATATAAAGGTATATATACTAATAGAAAAATAATTATAAATACTAAAATAATATTAGTAATTATAGAGGACCTATAGTTAATGCTAAAGTAGAATAATAAAGTATAAAAAGTATATATAATATTTTAAGCCTATATAGCTTTTAAAGTTTTAAGATAGACTTGTTGCTTAGTACTAAATACAAAGGTATAGACTAGTAAAGTAAAGAGAGTAAAAGTATATATAAAATATAACTAAACATAAGTTAAGACTTATTTATACAATATTAAATAAAGGAGTAATTATATAAGTTATAAAGAGCCCTATATAATAATAATTCTAATTTTTATATCTTAAAACCGCCTAGTTATATAATAGTATTATTACTTAGTATTAACTCTAATATTTATATTAGTAAGACTGCCTGTATTACAGCTTAGCCCTGCTTATATTGCAGCTTAACCTACTTTTTAAGCTGTATTAACTCCCCAAATAAGTTAATAGTAAAAAATAGGGACTAGTTAATAGACCAGCTGAAAAGGGCATTTGTAAAAAGCCTAGCTGTAATGTCCTTCCGTAGATTAAAAAAGTCAACCGCTTAAGTATAAGCGTTTTGAGTTAGTATAATAAAAAAGATTAGCCTCTTTTACGTATTTTAGACCTTTTATTGAATTCTAGCAGTCTTAGCTGTATCAAAGATATTTTCTACTATATAGAACATATCCGTTAGGTCGGGTATAGTAACTTCTAGAGATACACGCGGTTTTTTTATAGTAAAGGGAGTATTATTGTTAATAAATATAGAATAGTAATATCCTTTTAGGGGGCTATAAGTACCGGTAGGGTTAAACATAGTAATAGTAGTATATATTAAGACTAGTTGTTTATTGTACTCTATTAATATAATAATAAAGATTAACTTAAGGGACTCTATTCTAGAAAAAGAATTAGTACTAGTACTTTATGTAAACTTTATATATCCCTACTTTAACTGTATTATGTATAGAGTAGTTGGTACTGGGGCGCGTTGTTGTTATTATTATTATTAATATAACTTAGTAGTGTATAAGTAGAAAAGTAAATAAGGCCTACTTGTATTAAAAAAAAAGTAAGTAAGAGGCACTTAGCTTAATAGGTAGTAGTAAATATAGGCTAGCTTAACCTATATCTAAAGCTAGTTAGTTAAAGTATATTTTAGAATACGCTTTAAAGGCTATATAGTAATTAAATTAATATAAATATTAGTATATAATATAGCTAGAGTAGTACTTTATAAACTATAAAAAAGAAAGTAAGCCTATAAACTATTTATTTATTTACTTAATACGCTACTAAATATATATTTAGCTTCTTTTAGAGCTATATTAAAAATAATAAACTAGTATTAACTAAGAAGCACCTAAAAGCCTAACTAAATAAACCCTACTATATAATTTAAAACTATTAACTAAAGAAAAGTAGGAGTATAAGTACTTTAGTATTAACCTTTATTATAAATAACTCTATAGTAGTATAGTTAAGGGTGAGTAGAAAAGGAGATATTGTTTATAAGGAGCGTAGAAGGGTTAATTATTTTTAGTACTTATTATAAAAATAAAGAGAAAAACCTAGAGTTTTAAAAAAAGAATAAAGTATATATAAAGACTTTTAAGACTACCTAGTTTTTAAATTATAAGGTCTTAATAGTTTAAATAAGTACTAATAATAAACTTAATAGAATAACGTATAAAGAAGTAGCTATAAAGTAAATAATAGACTATATAATAGTAATTACTAAAGAACGTAATTAATAGCTTATTCGTAGTAGTAGTACTACTTTTTTAAATTATAAACGCTACTAAGGCTTATTAGTCTCTATAGTATATTATAGTATAGTAATATAGTATAATCTAGTTAAAGGTCTATATAAGTAAAGGTTTATTTTAATATATTTAGTACTACTTAGCTTAAGTCTTAGTTAAAGTTCTATATTAAGTTTTAACTTAAAAGGCCCTATACTTAATAAAGCCGTATCCTATACCGCCCACTAGGAATTAGTTCTAGAGGCTAGTTTACTATATAATATAACCCTATATAAAGAGGTTCTATCTATAAAAACCTTTTTATAAAGTTATAACACTGTTATTTAAATATAAGTATACTATTATAGCTTCTACTACAATTATAATTAAAGTTAATAAAACACTACCTACTAAGCCCCTAATAGAATAGTACATACTACACAATCTATCTAATATTAATAGTACTATATAGTAATATACTAGTAGAACGGGCTTCTATTTAATCTATCCTCTTAGTGTAAAATTATATACGTCTATCCTTACTAAAGCTAGTAGTAATAATAGAAAAGTAGCACTATTAGTAGTTATAGTCTCTAGAACTACTTTAATATTAACAAGCTAAAATATTTAGAAGTAATATTAAGTTTAAAATATTATATACTACGTTATATTATCTTAGGTCTATTAGAGTAGAAATATACTACTTAACTTAAATCTATATTTTAGAGTTAAAGTTAAACTATCTATTTGCCATTATAAGTAAGTATTAAATAAAAAACGTATATACTTAAGTTAACCTAAATTTAACTTTAAACTTATACTTCTAATAAATTTAATAAATAAGTCTAAACAATAGAGATTTAACTCATAATTAGCTATATTTAAGTTAATTTATAATTAATAATAGTATTCCTTTTACTTACTAATAAAAGATTCTTTTTAGTTTAAATTAATAATAATAACTAATAGTTTAAGTCTATTTAGTAAATACTAAAAATAGTAAATAAAATAATAAATATATAAAAGTAAAGGGATATAGTTAACGAGTTTAAATAATAAAGATTTAACTTATAATTAGCTATATTTAAGTTAGTCTATAATTAATAATAGTATTCCTCTTACTTATTAATAAAGGGTTCCTCTCTATCTATATTAACAACAATAACTAACAGTTTAAGTCTATTTTATAAATACTAAAAATAGTATATAAAAATAGTAAATATATAAAAGTAAGGGGATATAGTTAATAAGTTTAAATAATAAAGATTTAATCTATAATTAGCTATATTTAAGTTAGTTTATACTTAGTAACAGAATATTCTTTATTAATTAATAAAGAATTACTTCTCTACACTTTAGTACTAAAAATTTTAAAATTAAGCCCAGCTAGTAGCTATAAATCCCTTAGTACTATCGCAATCCCTAATTAACCACAACAAACTCAACACACTATCAACAACAAATTAAATTCTACTAATCTATAAAGAAACCCTTACTATTAAAATTAATACTAAGAATTTAAAAACTTAAGCTAAACTAAAAAACATAGCTACTAATAATAGTTTAACCTTTAATAGTATCCCACTTCTAAATAACCCCTATATATTTATAGACACCCTTAAAGATACCCTCACACACCTCTAATAACCTAAAGGACCCCTTATTTACTTAATACTAATTTTATTTAAAGATAGAAAAACTAAGAATTTATAAAAAACTAAACTATAACTATTTAACTAAAAAAGGGACTTTATAAGTAACTTTACTTACACATCCTATAGTAAAAAGAAGTATTAAATTACTTTCTTTAGCGGCCCCTAGTTAAATTAAGTTAGTACTAGTAACGAGTAAAAGAACTAGCCTTAGTACTACTTTATAGTAATAATAGTAAATAACTAGACAAATAAAGGTAAGCACTTACTTATTTATAATAATAATTTAATTAAGGGTATTATAGAAAGTAACTATATATTATTAGTACTATAGGGTCTTTAAAAAAACCTATAAGAGGTAGTTTAAAAACAAAGTACCTATACAGTCTAGTACTCTATAGATATAAAAAACTCTAGTACTAATTAGTACCTACTATATACTATTACCTAAGTAAAGAAGTAGTTAGAGGGTAAAGATAAGCCACTAGTAAAGAATAATAAATAGATAAAAGACTTCATACACCTTACCAAAAAGTAGTTCTACTCTATAGCCTAGTACTAGGACTTTAAGTAATTAAAAATTAATTATAAGTATTAATATGTTTTGTAATAAAGTAGTTTAAGTATAGTTAATATAAACGTAAGTTATAATAATCTTATATTTAAAGCCTACTTAGTTTTAAAAGGTTCTATAGTCTATTATATTAGCAGCTTCTAAAACCTAAAGTAAAACAATACTTATTTATATAAAAACACTAAATCTAGCCTAAAAATCCGACTTTTTTTACACAGTAGCTTTTCATTAACGCTACCGCTAATACCACCGTCAATTAGTGTCCTACTACTACTACTAAAATTAATTATAAAGTTATTTAAAGACTGTATTTTACTCTATATACTATAATGGCCCCGAATATCTTAACGTTCTAGCTTGCTAAAATCGATCTAATACTCCTGTCTATTAACCTTAATAATAGCTCTATCGTAAGGGCTGCTGACTATACACACTAAATAATTTAAACGTACCACTACCGATATAACCTTACTAGTAAGGTTTAATAATATAGGAGATTCTATAAGAGTAGCTAAAAGATAGAAATTTAGTACTATACTAAGCTACTTAAGCTATTAAAGTATTGCAATAATCTATTATTAAATAAGATACAAGAGTTTCTACTTAAGTAGTTTAATTTTAACGTTAGTAAATTAATAATTAGTTAATATTTTAAGGAGGTAGGTTAAACTAATAAAAAGATATATATCGTAGCTGCTTAATAAGATTTTCCCTTTTAAATAATTAATAGTTTATAAGTTATATATAAGTAATTTAAATATAAATTTATTTAATTATAATTTACTATATTTTTTAACTTTATTATTAATTAACAATTAATATATAAATATATTTATTATAATATAGCTTTATAAAAGTTAAAGTATTAATAATATTTAATTAATTTATAAACTATTAGTTATACTATTAATACTATTAAAACTACTAATACTATTTATATACTTTTATTATTTCTTTAAATCTATTTAATTTAAATTAAACTTTTTTTTTCTTTTCTTACCTATTAACCTTTTATATAATTAATATACTATTTAAACTATATTACTATAATTAATTAATTTAATTTAAAAAGTTTACTTTATTTTTATTAGTATATATTATAATATATTATTAAACTATAAACTATATAGTAATTTTTAAAAACTCTTTTTATATTATTAAAAATTCTAATAACTATTATAATAGTATTTACTAAGTTAATATACTTAATTAAAAACTTTAAATAATATATTTCTACTTTAACTCTATTTACTATAATCATAATTAATAACTAATAAAACTAATAATATAAAAATTAAATTTATAAATTTTAATAGGTTTTTAATAGTAAAATATAACTAAATTTAATAATATTTATTTATTTATATATTAATAAAGTTTTAAAGTAAGTATTAATATTAGTATTAAAAATACTTAATATTTTAATACTTAAATTAATTTTAAAAACGTTTTTATAAATTATAATAAAAAAACTATAGTTTTTAAGTATTATAAAAAATTAAACTATTTTAAATTTATAAAAAGTATTAATTATATAAAATATAATAAATAAATAAATTAATAAAAATTTTATTTTAAATACTATAAAAATAACTATATTAAAGTTAACTATTTATAAGTAATAGTAGTATAGTAAAGTATAAACTTAACTCTACTATTCTATAAGTATTTTAAACTTTTTATTAAAAAAACTTTAAATTTAT
The DNA here is from genome assembly GCA_027406025.1 of Colletotrichum musae. NCBI lineage: Eukaryota > Fungi > Ascomycota > Sordariomycetes > Glomerellales > Glomerellaceae > Colletotrichum > Colletotrichum musae. The sequence goes on from JANVYC010000003.1 coordinate 6,638,327, forward strand.
TTTTTTTAAACTTTAATTACTAACTTTTATATTTTATAATTAATTACTATTTTTTTACTATATATAAACTAATACTAATTAATAATTAATATATATAGTTACTACTACTTTATAATTATAAATTAATAAAGTTTTAAATAAAAAAAATATTATTATAAATATAGTTAACTCTAAGTTAACTTTAATTACGTATTAATAAATAATATTAATATATTAAGTTTTTATTTAATAATTAAATAAATTTAAAGTTATTTTATTTAAAAAAGTATTTATTATATAATTAATTTATTTATATTTTTTTTAGAGTTTTATATATAAATTTTAATAAAGAGTTTAAAAAAGAATATATTATAGTTATATATTTTTAAGTAGTATAATTTAATAAAAGTATTTAATAAAGTATATTTAGTAACTTTAACTCTTTTTAACTTTATTAAATATTTTTAAATAAAGTTTAATAAAGTATATATACTTTAATACTTTTATTTATTTACTTTTTTTATAGTAATAAATATAAATATAAATATATTAATAATAATAATAATACTATTATTAATAAATAATACTAAATATATTAAAATAAACCTTTATTTATATAAATCTTTAGTTAAATTATATATAAAGTTTAATAAGCCTTAGTAGTATTTAATATTAAAAATAAAAGTACTACTACTATAAATAAAACTTTTATTAATTTTTTTATTTTTTATATACTTATATATAGTAGTAATTTATAATATTTAAAAACAAATTCCTACTTCTTTTATTTAACTTTAAAAAAAATAAAAAAATATAATTCTATAAATATTAATTAATATTAATATTATTAAAAAGTACTATTATATTATAAAAACTTATATAATTAATATAACTTTTAACTAATACTACTAAAGTAAAAATAATAAAGTAATACTTATAATTTTAAAAGTTTTATATTATAAAACTATTAATAATAACTATAATATAAATAAAATAATACTTAACTTATACTTAAGGGATTTAAATACTATAAAAATTTTAAATACTAAAAAAACTATAAATACTTTAATTAATTAAAAAATATAACTACTAAAGTTTTATTAATTTAAATAATTAATATTAATATATTTAATAAAGTTAATAATATTAAAATAAATATTAATAATAATAAAGTAAAAAAAGAAATAGTTTAATTTAATATAAATTAAATTTAATAAGTTTAAAAAAATAGTAAAAAGTATATAAAAAGTATTAGTAGTTTTAGTAGTATTAATAGTATAATTAATAGTTTATTTTAAAATTAATTAAAAATACTTATTACTTTAAATTTATAAAAACTATATTATAATAAATAAATTTAAGTACTATAATAAAAAAATTAATAAAGTAAGTAAGTAGTTAAATAGTTATTTTTTAAAGTATATAGTTTATAAGTTATTAATTACTTTAAAAAGAGTATATAATTAATTTATTTAAAAAATCTTTTTATTACTTTATAAAGTTATAGTTTACTACTTTAAACTATTATATTAACCCTTAAAAGCTTTTTAAACCCTTTAATAACTTTTAGAATTATTTTAATACTCTCTTTTTTTTTTTATATAACTATAGAGTTTTTATTTAAAAAGCTTTTAAAACTAAACTATACTTTATAATAATACTTAAAAGTAAATTAAAAATATTATTAATTATTTAAAATATTAGTAATATATATCATACTTTAAAAAAATTATAAAACTACTAAAATACTTTAACTACTAACTAAAGACTCTAATATATTAAAAATTATTAATAGTAGTTTTTTATATAAGTAAATATACTTTTAAAACTATAGTTTAAAAAAATACTTATATTTAAAGTATTATTAATTTAATAATTCTTTATTAAAACCCTTTTTAATAATAAAATTTTTAATATAAAAGTAATTTTTTATAGTATATAGTATTAATTAATAGTTTATAATAAAAAAAGTATTTAAATAAATATAATAAACTTAAATTATATATATTTATAATAAAATAATTATTTACTTTATTAATACTATAACTAAATTTACTATTATAAATTCTTTTAAAAATATATTTATTAAAGTAGTATAAAAAAGTATTTTTATAGTATAAATTAATATTTATTAAAAACTTTTTAACTTTTAAATAATAAATATAACTTATAATAATTAAAACTACTAAATTTAAAAAATATATTAAAAAGTAAAGAATTACTTTTAAAATTATATTAATAAAAACTTACTATTTAATTAATAAAATTTAAAAATACTATACTATTTTAAAAAAAATTTACTAAATTTACTATATTAAAAACCTATTTATATTACTTAAAATTATACTTTAAGTATATATTATAAATATTAATAATACTATAAACTTTAATAACTTTATATTAACCCTTTTTATTTTTAAAGTATACTTAAAAATTAATAACTATTCTTTATTAACTTTAAATATTATTAAATATACTTAAATAATTAAAAAAACTATTAAAAAAATTTAATATATTTATATAAAGTATAAAGTTAATAATACTTTTAATATATATAATAAATTAAAGTTATTTAAAATATTAAACTTTTTTTTTAAGTTAATAGTTAAAGTATAGTATAAAAAAAGTAAGTAATAAAGTTTTTAATTTATTTAATTAATATTTATTAAACTTTATAATAAAAATATTAATAATATAAATTTAAAAATTTCTTTTTTTTAATAAACTTTATAACTATTAAAAAAAAAGTTAAAAATATAAATAAGTTTAAAAATAAAATTAAAAAGATTTTTAATAAAATTATTATTAATATAAACCCTTTTTTATTATAAAACTAATATTAATAAAAGCTTTATAATAATAATAAAACTAACTTTAAAAAACTCTAGTTACTATATTTATTTTAATTAAAAAAAACTAACTTTATTTTTACTATTAAATTAAATAAATAAAAAATTATTACTACTTTAAAAGAGTTATTTTAAAAGGTAATTAAAAAATAAATTTTAGTTTTATAAAATTATAAATTTTTTAAAATTATTCTTTTTAATTTTAAAGTTTATAGTAAATTTAAAAAGTTTAAATTATATATTATTAATAAAATTAAAATATAAATAATAAATTAGTTTTATAAAAAGTTTTATTTTATTATATAAATCTATATTAATAATAAAAAAGTATTAAACTTAATATAAGTTTTTAATATTAAATAAATTAATTAATAATTAATTTTAATACTAATTTAAACTTTTATAAGAATTAATATAAAGTTATAACTTTAAAATATACTATAAATATATATATAGTTAATATATAATATAAATATATATTTAATTAAAAAAATAACTAAACTAAATAATTCTTATATACTTTTTAATTTAAATTTATAATTAATACTTAAAAAAAACTTTATTATAGTTATTAAAAAACTACTTTATAGTATTATAAAAACTAAAATATACTTATAAATATATATTATAAGTATTATAAAAAAAGTTTAAAATAAATACTTTAATATATAACTTATTTTTATTAATATTATTAATTAATAATTTAAACTTTACTTTAATTAAAATATAAATAAATAATACTTTTAGTTTTTTAATAAATAGTTTTTTAATTTATAAAACTTTAAAACTTAAAAAAGTAAGCTTTATAACTAAAATAAAAACTTTTTTAACTCTTAAAAAGCTATTAATATTTAATAATAATATTTTAGTATTTAAAATAAATTCTTTTATCTTTTATTAAAAAAGCTAAAATAAAAAACTTATAATTATCAAACTTAATAAAAATTAAAAAACTTAATATATTTTATAATATACTTAAAGAGTATATATTATATTAATTTATTAACTTAAAGTATTATATAATCTTTTTATAATAACTTAATTCTAAAAACCTATAAAGAAATATTACTATGGTTAATAAATAATTCTACTAATAAATTAATAACTAATAATAAAAATTAAAATATATTTCCTTTAACTTTTTAAAAATAAACTTTTTATTTTTATAAATAAACTATTTATTTATAATACTAATTTATTATTATAGTTAGAATTTATTATTATTCTTATATAATATTAATTTACTAATAATAATATATTTAAAATTTATAAAAATATTATTTACTATAGTTTAATAAAACGTAAATAAGTTATATAAAGTATTTTAGTTTTAAAAGTTTATACTATAATTACTAATATTAATATAGTTTATACTATTATAATTACTTTTAAGCTTATTATAAATTATTTAAACTTTTTTTTAATTTTATTCATTCTTTATACTAACTTTTATTTACTTTATAAATACTTTATTAAATTAAATACTATTAAAAAAAATACTTAATAGTAAATATTATAGTATTATAATAATTCTATATATACTAAAATCTCTAAAATATTTAATAAATTACTAAAAATAGTAATAATATTAATAACTTTATAAAACTAAAATAAAACTATATTTTTAAAAACTTTATTTTTATAAATAAAGTTATAATTAAAATAAAAGGTTAAGTAATAAAAAAAGAATAAAAAAAGAGTATTTAAATAAAAAAATCTATAGATTTAATAAAAAAACTAAAAATACTAAAAAATATAAAAAAATAGTAAGTTATATAACTATAAATAAACCTTTAATTAAAACTTATAGTTTTATTAAAAATAAAGCTACTTAATTTTAAAAAACTAAATTAAAAAAAGATTAATTAATAAACCCTAAAAATATTATTTTTAAGTTTTTTTAATAAACCTTTATTTTTTTAAAAAAAAATACTTAAAGTATTTATAATTAAAACCTTAAGTTATAAAAAAAGAACTATTAATATAAAAATAACTATATTAAAGTTAACTATTTATAGTTAATAATAGTATAGTAAAGTAAAAATTTAACTTTATTATTATATAAGTATTTTAAGTTTTATTATTAAAAAGACTTTAAATTTATTTATTTTTAACTTTTGTATTTTTTTATAGTATTTAGTATAAATATTTTAATAAAGGGGTTTAAAAAACATATATTATAACTATATATTTTTAAGTAATATAATTAAATAAAAGTATTTAATAGAGTATATTTAATAGTTTTAACCCCCTTTAGTTTTTAATAATTCTATTTACTTATTCTTTTAGTAATAATAATAATACTATTATTAATAAGTAGTACTAAATAGTATAACTAATATATTAAAATAAACCTTTATTTATATAGACTTTTAACTAAATTATATATAAAGCTTAATAAGTCCTAGTAGTATTTATTATTAAAAAAAAAGGTACTATAAATAAAGTTTATATTAATTCCTTTATTTTCTATATATATAAATAATAACCCACAATATTTAAAAAAAAAATCCTTATTCTATTTACTTAGTACTAAAATATATACTAAAATATAACTCTATAAATATTAACTAACTATATAAACTATAATAAGTACTTTATAGTTAAAAAAATTAATATAATTAACTTAACTTATAACTACTAAAAATTCTTTAATAATAATAAAATAAAGCTTATTATTATTAAAATTTACTATTATAAAACTACTAGTAATAGCTATAATACTTAAATAATTATAAATAATTTATACTAAAGGAATTAAGTTAATATAAAAACCCTAAATACTAAATATAACTATAAATACTTTAACTAACTAAAAAACATAACTACTAAAGTCTTATTAACTTAAATAACTACTTTAATAATACTTAATATTAGTATATTTAATAAAGTAATATTAAAATAGATACTAATAATAATAAAGCTAAGTAACTAAACTAACTATAATTATATAACTTATAAGAGAAGTAATAGAATAGTTTAATTTAAATTTAATAAGTTTAAAAAAATAGTTTATTAAAAAGATATTAGTAGTTTTAATAGTATTAATAGTATAATTAGTAGTTTACTTTAAAATTAATTAAAAATACTTATTACTTTAAATTTATAAAAACTACGTTATAGTAAGTAAATTTAAGTACTATATTAAAAAAGATTAATAAAGTAAATAGTTAAATAGCTATTTTTTAAAGTATATAGTTTATAAGCTATTAATTACTCTAAAGGGAGTTTTATTTTTAACTTTAATTACTAACTTGTATATTTTATAATTAATTACTATTTATTTATTTTATATAAACTAATAAATACTTTATTTTTAATTATAAATAGTATTAAAACCTACTTAACTTTATAGTATATTATAATACTTTTAATATAGTTTAATTAAAAGTTAATATAAATAAACATTAATTTAATATATAAATAATACTTATTATTTATTAAAAATAGTATTATTATTATTATTATAACTACTATTATTAATAAATAGTATTAAATATATTAAAATAAACTTTTATTTTTATAAAGTTTTATTTTAATTATATATAAAACTTAATAAACTTTAATAATATTTATAATTAATTTAAAAGTATTATAATAATTAAAGTTTTTATTAATTTTTTTATTTATATATATATATATATATATAAAACCCTTTAAAGTTAAAATATTTAATAAATACTTATTTACTATAAATACTTATAAATAATATAATAATTATTTTATTATAATATAAATTAAAAAAACTCTAAAAAACTATAACTATTTTTTTAATTTAAATATAAATTTTAATATTAATATAATACTTATATAAAATAACTTTTTAAAAAATATAAAAGTATATTTTATTATATTAAAAACTTAAATTATTAAACTATTTAAAATTTATTTAAAGTAAATATAATAAAATATAAATTTTAAAATAAACTTACTATAAACTTTTTATAATTTAAAAATAACTATAAATACTTTAATTAATTTATATATATTACTATTAATATTATAAGACTTTAAAAAGTTAATTTAATATTATTTAATTTTAATATATTTAATAAAAGTTATATAAATATTAAAATACATACTAATAATAATAAAACTATAAAGTTTAAATAACTATAGTTATATAGTTTATAATAATATTATATTAGTTATAAAAAAATATAATAATAAATAAAAGTAAAAAAAATAGTTTAAATTAAACTTAATAACTTTAAAAAAATAATAAATATATATAAATAGTATTAATATTTTTAAAAGTATTAATAATATAATTAGTGGTTTATTAAATTAATTAAATACTTTTATTAATTTATATTTACTATAATAATATAATAAAAAATAAGTCTTTAATAGCTTTAAATAGTTACTTAACTATAAATATATTATTAATAAAGATTTTACTACTAAAAACCCCTTTTTTTTTTACTTTAACTAATAATTTATATATTATATATAAGTAATTTTAAAAGTTAAGTTATTTTTTAATTAACTATTTTACGTTTTATTTTAATATATAAATTTACTTACTATAATATAATTCTAATAAATTTAAAGCAATAAAAGTATTAAATTAATTTTAAAATAAACTACTAACTATACTATTAATACTTTTAAAACTACTAATACTATTTATATACCTTTATATACCCTTATATATAGTATTACTATTTCTTTAAATTTATCAAATTTAATTTAACCTATTTCTTTACCTTTTTTAACTATATAACTATAATTAATTTAACTATTTAATTCTACTATTATTAGTACTTATTTTAATAGTACTTTATTAAATATATTAATATTAATAACTTAAAATTAAAACTCTATAGTTTTAGTAACTATACTTTTTATTTAATTAAAGTATTTATAGTAGTTATTAAACTTTAAAAGTCTTAAAATACTATTTATACTTTTATAGTAATTAATTATAATAGTATTTATAACTATACTATTATTACTTATTTAATAGTATATAAAGTTAAATACTATAATATATACTTTATTTATATATAAATAGAACTTTTAGTTTTTAATTAAGTTAAATTAATTTAAATTATATAAAATAATAAGTTATATAAGTTATTTATAGTTATTTAAAATAATTAATACTATTAAAATATTAATAAATTCTAAGTATAGTTAAGAATTAATAAAAATAAAGTAAAGTATTTTAAATATAATATATTTAGTATTTTTATTTTAAATAACTATTAAATATATAAATATATAAAAAATAAAGGAATTAATAAAAGCTTTATTTATACTACTTTTTAATTAATTATAAATATTAATAAAACTTATTAAATTTTATAGTATATTATAGTATTTATAATTTAAATAAAGGTTTATAAAAATAAAAGTTTATTTTAATATATTAATTATACTATAAATTTAGTACTACTAATTAATAATAGTACTATTATTATTATTAATATATTTATATTTATATTTACTACTATAATAACTATTACTATACTATACTTTATAATATAAAAATAAATAAATAAAAGTTATTATAATAATATTAAATATTATAGTTATTTATTAAAGTATAACTAAAGGGGGTTAATATTAGTATTATTCTTTTTTTAAATAACCTTTATTTACTACTTTACTAAATATATATTTAACTAAAATATATTAACTCTAAATTTTTTAATATAAATATTCTTTATTTAATAAATTTCTTTATTTATTTTACTATAAGTAATACTATAAGTATATTAAATATATAAATTATGATAAATAAATTAATATATTAATATATTAATAATAATAAAAAATAAAAAACTTAGTTAAGAAATAATTTAACTTATAAAAGTATATATAATATATAAACTATTAATTAAAAAAAAGAGTTTTTAAAAACTTTAAAAATAATAAGTTAAGTATAATTTAATAAATATATAAAGTTTAAGTATTTTAGTTTTTTAATTATAGTATATAAAAACCTTTAAAGAATTAAGTAAAGTATTTAAAATTTAAATTTTAATAACTTTAATAATAATACTATAATACTATAAAAGTAAATTTATAATTATAATACTAGTAATTATATATATATACTTTTAGTATAATATACCCCCTTAAACTTTATAGTTTATAGTAGTAAAGACTAATTAAACTAAACGTTTTTTATTATAGACTTTTATATTTTAACTATTTTTAAGTAAATAAATATTATTATATTAATATAAATATATAGAGGGATAGGTATAAAGCTATTTATTTATAGATATATATATATTACTACTATAATATAATAATAAATAAAAAAGAATTATAACTATAATACTATAAAAGTAAATTTATAATTATAATACTAGTAATTATATATATATACTTTTAGTATAATAAATACTAAGTTTATAAATCCTTTATTTAAAATATAAAAAACTATTATTAAATTTAAAAACTATTTATTATTTAAAAATAACTTAAGTTTATAAATTAAAGTTATATATTAATATATAAATAACTTTATTATTTACATATATTTTTAATTATTTATAGTATAATTATACTATTTTAAACTTTATTTAATATAATTATATAATAAATATAATTACTATAGTTATTAAAACTTTTAATAATATAAAAGAAATAATTATAATTAATATATAAGTATAAGTTATATTATTTTATAAACTTATTTATATATTATTAAGGAATTTACTAAATAATAAGTTTTTAATTTTTTTTAAGTATATAATATTCTAATAAAGGGTATATAGAAAAACTTAGTAAAAAAATATATAACTATATAGTAAAGTAGTAGTAAAGGTTATATATAAAGATAAATTAAGTATAAGTTAGAGAATACCTATTTATATAAAAAAAGTATATATATACTATATATAGTTTAATAAAAGCTACTTATTTTTATTAACTAAAAGTAGTATATAGGTTATATAGTATAGTTAATTAAAGTAGTAAAGTTTTTATTTTTAAAAACTTTAATAGCTATACTATATAAATATATAATATATAGTTAAAGTATAAAAACCTTTTAAATAGTATAAAACTTAAACCTATTACCTTTACTTTTTATAAAGTAAAGTTAAGTAGACTTATAACTACTAAGTTAATTACTTTAAAATTAATATATAATTTAAAGTTTAATAATATATTAAAATATATATTAAAAAAAGTAAAATAATATTTTTAAATAAAGTTAATTAATTATAGTAATATAATTTATAATAATAATATATTAATTATAAAAAAGGTTTATAATTAAATAAATTTAGTAGTTAAGAGTCTACCTAACCCTATTTTATAAAAAGTAAAAGTAGTAGGTTTAAATTCTATACTACCTAAAGGGTTTTTATACTTTAACTATATATTATATACCTATATAGTATAGTAAGTTAGAGTTTTTAGGAGTAGAGACTCTACTACTTTAATTAACTATACTAAATAGCCTATATACTACTTTTAGTTAATAGGAGTAGGCAGCCCCTATTAAGCTATATATAGTATATAGTACCTTTTTTTATAAATAAATATCCCCTAACTTAAACTTAAATAAACCTTTATATAAAACCTTTACTACTTTTATACTAAATAGTTATATATTTTCCCTATTAGGGTTTTTTTATATACTCTTTACTAAAATATTATTTATTTATAAAAAGTTAAAAGTTTACTATTTAGTAGATTTTTAGTTTATAATATAGGTATACTTATAGAATAAGATAATATATATATATAATTAAATAAATTAAAAATATAATTTAAATTAAATTAAATAAATTTAAAAAACTTATTAAAGTAGTTTAATATAATAATATATAAAAATATATAAATAGTATTAGTAATTTTAATAGTATTAGTAGTATAATTAATAGTTTACTTTAAACTTATTTAAATATTACTATTACTTTAAAAATATAATAACTATATTATAATAAATAAAGTTATATATTAACTTATATTATATAAAATATATAAATAAATAATTATTTAAAAAAAAAGTTTTTAATAATAAAGTTATTATATAAAATATACTTATTTATACTTTTTAAGTAATATTATATATAAATATTCTTAAAAATACATTTACTAAAAATATATTATAGTTATATAACTTTAATTAATATAATATATATAAGTATTTAGTAGAGTATATTTAATTAGTTTAAACCCCTTTAAGTATTAATACTTATACTTATTTATTTTTTTAATAATAATAATAATACTATTTTTAAAAAGTAGTAAATATAATTAATATATTAAAATAAATTATTATTTATTTAAAGTCTTTATAAAATTATACTATTATAATATATTTAAAGTTTAATAAACTTTAATAATATTTATAATTAAAAAATATAGTACTACTATAAATAATACTTTAATTAATTCCTTTTACTTTTTATATAGATACTTAAAGGTTTAATAAAATAATAAAAACTACTTTAAATATAAAAATCTAAAAAGTATTAAATACTAAATTTTATAACTTATTTATTATTATTAATAGTATATTATAATAAGCCTTTTTAAATTCTAGCTTTATAAACTATACTTTAAGTACTAAAGTAACTAAGTATAAATATAATACTTTAATAAGTATAATACTTTATAGTATAAAACTCTTTTTAATATAACTATAATTTAATATTTATTTATATACTTTAATACTTACTATATAATAATATTAAATAACTTAATAATATAACTATATAACTTAGTATTAGTACTATTAATATATAGTATAATTAATTAACTTAAGTTTTAAATATACTAACTTAAACTACTATTTTTAACTTTTACTTTTTAAAAATAATAATTATAAAAATTAAATATAAAATATTAAATTAAACTTATTAATTAAATAAATACTAAATTAAATTTAAAATTTACTATTTTTAAAGAATAATTAAAATAACTTTAATTAAATAATAAAAGTAGTACTAATAACTATAAATCCCTTATAACTAAAATATTAGTATATTTAATAAAATTTAAATACTAAAATACTTATTAATAAATATAAAAGAAATAGTTTAATTAAGTTAATTAGTTATTATATAGAAATAGTATATTATTTATAAAAGAATTTAATAGTTAAAAAAAAAAATAGTTTAGTTTAATTTAAATTTAATAATTAAAAAAAACAATAAAAAGTATTAATAGTATTAATACTATTAATAGTATAAATAGTAATTAAAATTAATTAAAAGTACTTATTACTTTAAAATTATAAAAACTATATTATAATAAATAAATTTATATATTAAAGTAAATAAAAAAGTATAAAATAAATAACTAAATAGTTTTTTAAAGTATATACTTTATAAACTACTAATTACTTTTAAAAAGATTTATAATATACTAATAATAAAAAAAATATTTATAAAATTTTAAAACTAAATTTATTATTTTATAAAAATATAAAAATATATATTATTAAATATTATACTACTTTAAAAATTTAGTAATTTAAAACAACCTTTTTTTAACTTTTATATATACTTTTTTTTAAAATATTTAAAGTATTTAATTTTAAGTCTTTTTAAAAAACTACTTAACTTTAATTTAATTTTTAATATAAATTATTTTAAAAAAAAAAAAAAAAAAAAAAAAAAAAATTCTAACCTTTACCCTAACTTAACTTTAAAAAAAAATTCCAACCTTTACCCTAACTTAACCCTAAAAATTAAATTTAAAACTTTACTCTACCTTAACCCTAAAAATCAAACTTAAAACTTAACCCTAAGTAACCCATGTGCAGCCCCAGTGGTTAGGGTGGTTAGGTTCAGGGTTAGGGTTAGGGTTAGGGTTAGGGTTAGGGTTAGGGTTAGGGTTAGGGTTAGGGTTAGGGTTAGGGTTAGGGTTAGGGTTAGGGTTAGGGTTAGGTTAGG